>OX402594.1:23169635-24369635 GCA_948098905.1 Tiliacea aurago
TTTCAGTGACTGTAACAAAACGCATGAGATAATTCCAAAACTAGTTTCTTAAACTTATGGTGGATCTGCAACAGCCCCATGAAGCTATAGTTTAACTGTACCTTCATGTGTAGCCCGCGAAATTAATTTTTTTTTCGTTTTTTTGCAATTTGCAGGTTAGGGTCAGGGTTGTTTCTTGGTGAAAATATATTTTTGTAACTTTAACAGTTATCTCTCCAAGTTAGATTTATTCCATTGAATTACTTTTTAATGAAATCATGCGATTGGGTTAAACAGAATAAGTCTGTTTATTGAAAATGAAAATATACTTAGAAAATATCTGTTATCCTATCAATTTGTAAACCGAAACGAAACTGAACGTTGGATTGGAACGTTCCTCAAAACTGTTAATCAGCTGAGCGGTTGACATTGACGGTTGATTTATTTACATAAACCGACCAAATAAAATATTCATTGTGCATTGAAAAATTCAGCGCCCAAACTACCTCTTCAAACAAATATCCTATAAAACAATCGAGAAAAAGACAAAAAGCATAATTCCCGTACATAACCAAAAAGGAAAATATTAATTGGAGAAATTCTGAATCTGACAAAATGACGGTGCGGCAGTTTTGTAAAAAAAACATACTCCTTATTGTAATGGTGCCCGGACTCGTTAGTGCCCACTACGGCTGGTACAAACTGCAACAAGTCGACTCATTGGTGTCCGAGAAGGAGAGGAATAAACTGGGGATTACGAAAGTAATTTCTGATCTTTCGTCGTCGTCGTCGTCGTAGTTGTTTGACATGGTAACGATAGTTCATGACTGCGTGTGTTCCAAATGTTAGTGCGTATGTTTTCTTAGTTAGATCCACAGTTGTAAGTTCTAGTACATAATGGTGCTAGTTTGTCATAAATAACTATCCTTAACCACTAACATTTGTTTTTGTACTGTACAGCTTGTTTTTCAGTCAAATTTTGCATCCTCTCCTTATCTCCAGCATAAATGGGTCAGTGATTAGTCTTAAACTAACTAGCCCAATTTGAAAAAACCTTTTAGTTAAAAAACTAAAGACTGTATTAGTAGATAATGCAGGTCTTTGTTGTGGATATTATACTAGCTTATAGTTACATTGCAAGTAATTTCATTTTTATTCAATTCTTTCAGGCATTATAAGGCATCAGTATGTCTGATTGATGGCACCGCTCACCTTCAATGTACATATGAAAATTAAATTTAAGAAGATCAAAAACACTTGTTTAAAATTTAAGGTACATAGTTTTTAATGTTTGTAACTTAGTCAATGGTTTTAGAATAAATGAAATGAAATTAAATGAAATTGTTTATTCTGTAAGTAGGATAATATCAGAATCAATTTTACACGTCATATTAAAAAAATTATAAAATTTGAAGATGATTTCCATGGGGTTCATCAGATTCTGACTTGGTGATAGGTAATAGGTAAAACGGGCTGGTGTCCGCAACTCCACGTCAATATGCGCGTATTTTGCGTACTGATTCAGACTTGGTGATAATGGGACCACCTCGGGAGCATACCCTTTCAAACAAAAAAATAATTTTCTAAATCGGTCTACAATTGACGAAGCAATATGAACAAAAAAAAAACATACAGCCGAACATAAAACCACCTCCTTTTGGGATGTTGGTTCAAAATAAATATATTCATAGAATTTTCAAACATGTTGTGCACAGACATACCTCATTACTTTATTTTCAGTGAAACTGTTAAGAACCATGAGAAGGGTGAAATCTTGACCCGTGTTGAAATCAAAATCAAAAATCATTTATTAAAATCAGGCTTAGAATCGGCACTTGTTGAACAGCAAAATTACTTAAGCAGTCCCCCAAAACGGCTGCCCTTCATCACTTCCTAGTACTTTAGCTTGAAAGAAGAATTGGTGCAAAAAACTCCCCAGCAGCACAGCTATCTGTTTCAGTAGAAGAACTTGATTCTATACAATGTTGTCCTTTATGCTTGTGCCTACTGCATGTTGTGCAAGTATGATGTAACAATTTGAGTTACTGAAACAAAGGCTATCACTAGTCATTGGTGATGGCTTCATCACCAATGACTAGTGAAAAATAAAAGACAGTGTGAATTTAAAGAAACAATCAAAACATCTGCCTTTTTTTTTGGGTGTGAAATTATCAAATAACTTCTCCAGCTCTGGGCGGAGCGGGAGGAGTTCAGTGTCAGACTTTTGCTGACTAAAACCCACCCGTGTTCCTTCAGATGCCTGTGTGCCAGGGGCACGATATCCCTTTCGGACAAACTCGCAACCCTGGCAGGCATTTGCCCTGTCGGACCCCTTCAGTTGGTGCTGACATCGCTTTGAGGCGCGCGTGGAACACAACGCGCCGTTGTGGAGCCCGGGCCTGGATCCTTATTGGACGGCCAACTACCCATCGCTCACCGTCCGCAAGCCCGCGCCTACGGTGGCCTGGAATCGGCCTGCGACTCCCGACTCCCGGGGCGTCTACCGCGGTGACTAGGGGCGTGAGGGCGCGAATTTTGCCTCTACCTCACGCGTTTTGCCTCCTCCCTCGCGAGCATTAATGCTTTGCAGGAGGTAACCGCTTCCCATGCACTCTCGCTCCGAACCAGGGCCGGACACGAGAGATCGCCACCGCCGCGCGTCGATCGCCTAGGTACGTTTAGTGAGTAGGTACCTCCTACCTCCTTTAAATTTACTTGGGCCCAGTAGGTATCCATGGTAATCACACCATCAGTAGGTACAATGGTATTCATTAGTGCCTCTAAAATTGCAGCTGTATGAACACTTGAGGCACTCCAGCAAATGAGTCATAGTTCAGGTCTCAAATAAAAGGCTGTCTGAATATGAAGAACCATTTAATCAAAAACATGGGTAGTTAACGCACGCGCGGCGCTGGTCAGATGGTCGGTAGACAAAGTATTAAGTAACATAAATATATCGTCATACATCATTACAGCTACCACAAATAAAAGACAGTCTGAATACGAAGAACCATTTAATCACAACGAGGGTAGTAAGCGCACGCGCGGTGCCGGTCAGATGGTCGGTAGATGACTCCTGGAGTCGAGGTCTGACTTCTTGTTCTTTGTGGGCTGGCTCCGATCTGTCACTATCAGTTGGGGCAGCAGCGGTGATGACTGCACCTGCAAAGGAATAATTGTTTTTTCAACACATTTGCTCAAAAAATGCATTTACGAAGCCTGTATACATTGTACGAAAGTTAAAAATTACGCACCATACAACGGAACGGGCGGTAAAATAGGTACTCTCACCTAAGTACATGTTTTACCGCTCCCTTCGTTGTATAGCGCCGTGCGTATCCTTTACGGTTTTTTTTTAATTACCATAAAAATATATAAGAATTCCACCAAGGAGTTACAAATGACGAGAGTAAATAAGCTGAATGATCGAACCTCCTTGGAAGCGCTTTTGCTCAATACGTTTATCTCACTTTATTATTAGAGAAAATGAGACGAAAGATGTAGTACTAATTTTCACCATGTGCACGTGGCGCCATTTGCAAATTCGCGCCATTTTCTTAATAGAAATGTCAAAGATTGTTGCGACTTTCCGACTGATATTTACAAAATAATAATATGTGTTCAAGCGAGGAATCCGATATTATTAAGGAATCTACTAGGTACTGCACCTGATCTTGAATGAGACGTCAAAATCGTGAGTGCTATTTAATGATTTACATTAATTTTATATCATGGAAGACTCGATCATTCTCTTAAAATGTTTTGATGGCTTATTTTATTACCTATAATTGTACTGATATCTCGCAAATGTGTTGAAAAACGTGTTGACACACGCGCGGAAATTGGTATTTACAAACTCGTGACTATGGTAAGCCAACGTTTGTAAAGGCCAACTTACCGCCCTAATATCATAAATAATGATTAAAACCATTCTTGCAAAGATCAATCTGAACCTTGGACCAAGAATACGATCGAGCACTGTCGAGCAGATAAATATTCTGCGTCAGACCAGCCTGAGTGGATACTGTTTCACTAAATGATCAGGGAGCCTAAAATGGACGCTTTGGCAGAATCATGCGTGCAATTCATACAGCCCGCAATTCATCTGTTTGACAGCTGCTATTTAACATTAGACTTCACTATATTAATTCTTAATTTGTGTACCATTTTACGAAACTCCATACACAACTGTCAAACAGATGAATTGCGGGATATGAATTGTACGCAGATCATTATATGATTCTGCGAAAGCGTCCATTTTAGGCCCCCAGACCATTTAGTAAATAAATGGTTTGATCATTTAGTGAAAGTGCACGTATATTTTAGTTTCAAATAGTAGGTAATTAGTTCCGGCCGCCGAGATGGCGGTCGATCTCGAGACCCGTAATACAGCCACACACGGACGGAACGGAATTTCATTACATCAGATGATCAGATGGATCTAAAATTCTGAAGGTACCTAAAACTGACCATCCATAGTGACCAAGGCATCAAATGAATCAGTCTACACCTGCAGCCAGTACTTAAAGGTACCATTTTTTTTAACTACTCAATGAGTACAATTTCATTACGGAAACGTAAAAATACCGACCTACTTAAAAATGGTTTCTCATTCTTACACGTAATGTTATAATAACTTGTTCTACCCAATACTTTTCGCAATACAAGCTAAATTACTCTTTACCTACAAATAACTAACATTCAAAACTTCAATACGAAACGAAACAAAACTATAGTTGTACAAGGATCTTTTGGCGCGTGGTCAAAATCGGAACTAACGCTGCCATCTTGTTTTTCAATACAAATTTCTGTGACAATTTCACAAATGTTTACCAACAACGCCCCCCTGTCAATGTCATTCAGGTGCCAAAAGATCCATGTAGCACTATATTTTTACAAGAATAAACGATCGTACTTTTGAGTTCATCTCACGACACTGCTACACTGCTCGAGCGTTATTATAGCGCGCTATAGGAAGCGATCATTTTTTCTTTTTCCCCGCTTTCTTCTTTGAACCGGACGCAGAGATAGCAACGAGCGATTCTTGAGGAACGTCTTCGATCCGTTTGTTACGGTTCACGAACTCTTGCTGCAGAATTATGATAAGTTGTTATCAGGCACAAAGGCCTATAAAAATTAGGCAGGACTTTTAAATGAAATACAACGTCTTGCATGTCAAGACAAGATACTTCCTTTTTTTGGGAAAGTACTGGTGTGGTCTCCTTGAATCGCTTACCTACTGCAGCTTAAGGACGCCAGATGTAACGAATATAGCGTCAGACAGCAGAATACTGACTTGGTAAAGTATTTAAGCAATCATACCTGTGCTCTTCTGGCCTTTTCATACTCTTCATGGTCCGAATGTGGTACTGTGAAGAGGAAGTTCTCGAAGATGGGGTGCCTCAGCAGCTGTTCGCACGTCCACCTCATCATAGGATCCTTGTCTAGGCATTTCTGGAAAGGAGGAGACCAAAAAACCTCTGAATTCTACTCTTCGCTCAAAGTCACTTTCAAACGTTAATGTTACAGGACCATCAAAATTGGGAACCTATGAAGATTCAGCTTGCTATACGTAGCTCAGCATAACATAGCTAAAACTGGCAAGAGCTTCACCTATAGCGGGTTTTTATTATTGTTAGGCAGTTAGGTCCAACCCATTAATACATCTCTCTAAGCGAAGTTATCCAGAAAGATGTACCTACATCCTTTCTGGTTCATCATTTCAGCCGAAAGACGTCCACTGCTGGACATAGGCCTCCCCCAAAAAACGAGGGGAGATTTGCAATAATCGCCACGCTTGGCAGGCGGGTTGGCGATCGCAGTATGCTTTTAAAAATGCATAGAGAACGCTACTGCCCATTCTCTAGTAAGTCCTTTAGTCGCCTTTTACGACACCCACGGGAAGAAATGGGATGGTGCTATTCTTTACGTCCGGCACCAAACGGAACATATAACCTTTCTGGTTATCTTAGAGTGATTAACGATTTTAATGATTATATTTCTGTAAATATATATTTGTTGTTATTGTATGGTCACGAATCATATTTTGATCTAGATGCAACCGGACACTGCCATGACCTGCAAATTGCAAAAAAACTTAAGAAATTTTGAATTTAGTGGGTTACCACTATACTTTTAGTCCACTCGCATGGAGTTCAGAGAGCTTATAAAGTTGTCCGCGTATGTACTAAAAGGCAAATTGAAATTGGTAGTAATTTTGCCTTACAATTAATTTCCCGGACTTTACTTATAAGTAGGTATTTACAACGAATACACGAGGCTGAATACTCACATTCATAAAATCTAACACCAGCCCGTTGCTGGAGTATCGCTGCGGAATCTTCTTCTCGAGAGGTTCTACCGTGGTTGGCTCCGGCAGCGCCATGCCCTGCAAATACCTATTGCTTTAACACTTTATCCTTTTTCAAAAAATAACTGGCCGTAGCTCAAGTTAAAGCATTGCCTAAGACTGAGCTTTTGCTAATTGGTACATAGATAGAAGAATTACTACGCCACACCACACCACTGACACCTACGTAATCTGCGCTCGACAGAAATGTTGGGTAATAAAAATCATCATTTGACAAAAATATCGCCCACTCCACTCTGGACTCAATTATGCCCGTTTTCACTAACACGAGGCGACAGCGACACCGAAGTTAATGCCTACTATTAGTAAGAACGAGCAATAGGCGTCCATTCCGACTTGAAGCTAAGCTTCTGCCCAATTGCCAAACTAACCTGAAAGAAGGTATTCTGTGAGAATATAGTCATGTGCCTGGGCAGGAGATCCCCGAGGATCTTCCGTATAAGATATAGCTGGTCGAGATCACTCTTGCCCGGCCATAACGCTTCCCCTGACAGGAGCTCAGCAAACACACAACCTGGAAGGATAAAGCGCCTGATGAAATTATAATAACACCGAATAGTGACTAATAAATGTGTAAATTGTGACAGGCGCTCGGTGCCAATTCTTTCGATACTTTAGTGAAGAGCCGTATTCTAGAACGATGCAGGCATGAGATTCTTGGTTGAGTCTCGTTCGACGACACTATAAAGTCGGAACTTTTTCTAAAACACGATGTGCCGTATCTATTTAGGCCGGGTACTGTACAGGCACTAGTAACACTTTGACCGGAGATTAGTACGGAGATTCAATAGGATATGAGGCCAGCTTATATTGGTGCGGCTTTTCGTTGGTAAGCCCACACGGCCGCTTTTTTTAAACGCGACGTTTTTGAACGTGCTTTGGATTATCAACTCTCTGCGTCGAACCGAGCGATGAGAATCAAACATAGTGCATCCCTAGCGCGTTGAAAAAGTGCACACTTGAATTTTCAACTCACGGCTACTAACCCGAGCATTGAATATCCAGTGCGTGGCAAGAAAAATCGCGTTAGAAAGAGCGCCCATGCGAACGTGGGGTTAGTCTGGTAGACCGATGATGGGTAAAGCTTGTGTGCCACGGTTCATCCTGCTAGTTCGGTTAAGTTTAGGTAATACACTGTACATTTATAGACCATTTTCTATTTTGGTAAGCACCTGGTACTTTTTACGGGCCTACACTGTCCTCTCATACCTATTAACACTGTAATTTATTTAAAAAAAAAACATTGTAAAAGCCAATTATTTTAAAAAGTAACCGTAAAAGTTTCTTGCCGGCTCATCTCCATAGAAAACGACCAATTGGAACCGTGCACCTAGCTTCTGACGTTTCATAAGTGCCCATGTAGGCTTATGTGAAATAAAATATTTTGATTTAGTCAGTCTACATACCTATAGCCCAGACGTCGACAGGCGTACTGTACATGGTGTCGCCGACCAGGAGTTCAGGTGCGCGGTACCACCGCGTCGCCACGTAGTCTGTGTAGCTCTCCCCGGGACCTGGACATGTAGTCGAGAAAAAGCCTGTAAGTTTTTTGGATTCCATACTTATTACTAAGCCACCTCTGTCCGTCCGTCCGTCCGGCCGCCGTCCGTCTGTCTGTCTGTCAGCGTCAGTGCTGTATCTCATGAACCATAATAGGTAGAGATTTTTCACAGATTGTGTATTTCAATTGCCGCTTAACAACAAATAATCCGTTTGGCGCCGGACGTAAAGAATAGCACCATCCCATTTCTTCCCGTGGGTGTCGTAAAGGCGACTAAGGGATTTACTACAGAATGGGCAGCAGCGTTCTCTATGCATTTTTGAAACCATACTGCGATCGCCAACCCGTCTGCCAAGCGTGGCGATTATGGCAAATTCCCCCTCATTTATTAATTTGTGGAAGCTTGTAAATGGCAATTGTAAGCGCTATTGTACATAACTTACCTTAACTGATATTAGACTGTAAGCTTTCCGAAGAATAAATAAATAAAAATAAATACATATTTTTTTTTTGGGGGGATGCCTATGTCCAGCATTGGACGTCTTTCGGCTGAAATGATGACGATGATGATGAACAACAAATAATAAAAATGTAATAAAGTTTATAATAATTAAAAGGGGGGTTTATAATAATAATTAAACGCTTAAAAAAAAAACACGTTTCTTGTATGGAGGTCCATACAAGAAACGTGTTTTTTTTTTAAGCGTTTTTTTACTCTTAATACGGTACGGAACCCCTCGAGTCCGACTCGCACTTGGCCGGTTTTTATAAGCACACAACATGTATGGAGGCGGCAGCGGGGAGTTACTGGTTAGTTACTGGTTAAGAAAATTATCATTTAATTTTAATATTATAAGTATAACTGGAAGTATCTCCCATTTCTTCCCGTGGGTGTCGTTAAAGGCGACTAAGGGACTTACTAGAGAATGGGCAAGCAGCGTTCTCTATGCATTTTGACACCATACTGCGATTGCCAACCCGCCTGCCAAGTGTGGCGGTCCCCAACGACAGTAGATAGGTAGTATAAAGAGGGCAAAAAGGCGTTAGTTTTTTTGATAGGATAAGCAATAGATAAAAATATTATAATATTCGAAACTAATACAATAATTTAAAAAATATTAAGTAAGTACTTAATCTTTATTCAATAACTCAGTAATAAAATATTTACATCATATAAAAACTAACCGACTTAAAATAATAATATACGCTAACAGACTTAACATAATAGTATATATACATGTATTAAAAAAAAAGGTGGGGACAGAATCATAGGGCATCAAAAAATTCGTCCGCATCGCTGTCAACAGGAAAGGTGCCCAGAAGGCTGGCAGCATTGCCACGTTGTATGGCGATGCTGATTCTTTGTCCGAAAAATAGACCAGCCCTCTGGTCACTCGACCAACGACCAACTCGACGACTGGAAGAGTCGACCAACCGCTTGGCGATATCTTGAAAAACCAAGCGGGCACTCGGACCCCATGGCCCTAGTGTTAATAATAGAACTTAATTAATTTTTTTATGATTTGTATTGTTTTTTTTTTCAATTTATTATAAATTATTTCATTTAAAATAAATATTTAAAAATATTTTTTTATTTTTATTTAAGTACCTAATAAAATTGAACTGCAATCTTGCAGTTAAATTTTATTACTTAAATAAAAAAAATCAAAGACACGTTTATAATTACGGTTTTACTTTAAAGATTGTTTCAGGATGGACTTATTTTTTGTACTCGAATGAAGCCATTATTCATGACCTCATCAAGCGTGATGTCAAGAATCTTTACATACAAATAAATAAAATTGAAGTGTATGTTTGTAATGTCAAAATTACAGCTATTTACCTATTTTGTTTGTCTGTCTTTCTGTCTATTTGTCTGTCTGTCTGTTCCGGCTAATCTCCGAAAGGGCTGCACTGATTTTGACAGAACTTTCACTAGCGGATAGCTGATGATACAAGAAGTAACTTAGGCTACTTTTATATTAGAAAAAGCCACGCGTGCGAAGCCGCGGGCAGCGTCTAGTAAAGAAAAAAAACTAAAGTCATTTATTCAAAGGCTGAAATTAAGCACTTTTCGATCGTCAAAGTTACATAAGACAGTCCCCCAAAAGGCCCGCCATTTTTTCACTTCTGCTTTAGCTGGGAAGAAGTGGCGTAACAAACTCCCCAGCAATATACTTCTTTTGAGTTTGAAACCAGTCGGAAAGTGGATCATCTTATCTCCTTTATAATTTCTAGTCATTTCCCTGCAATCACTCTGGCAGGTTGGAATCTGATGTTTTTTTATTTTTTATTTAAATGGGCTTTTATGCATAGCGTATGTCAATCCCATCGTATCCTAAACAATAGTATTTCACAACCATGGCCATGAATTTGAACAAACCTTTCGCATCGTCGCCATTTGGTTGGGATAGAATTGTATGGAACATGGCACATCAGTTTTGTTCAAATTCAGGGACCTTACAAAATTATTTCTACTGGACTCATATTGGACACATTCCATCAATAAATGTTGTAGGTCCTCGACAACTCCACACTCCTCACAATTGGGTGAAGCGACATTCTTCATCATGAAGGCAAATTTTTTGCATGGAATGTGTCCAGATCTAAGTCGGGTGATTATCTATAGACTAAATTGATTTCCAACAAAAAAAAAACTTCCTTTGTATTTCTTCATTATTGCTACAAAATACAAAATAACAACACCTAGGCAATCTACTAACTAAGCAACCTTTTAATATTCTGTAAAGTAACTGTAGGTCATCTAGGTATATGCAGTACCTAGTTAACATTACAAAAGGCCAAAGGTAAAGGCTAGGCTACACGACCCACGAATAGATGGTTCTTTGTTGATAGGTAGTTTGATTAATGACCGAGGAACGCCCCACACAGGATGTAACTTGGAACCTATAGCCTATAGACGGAAGACGGAAGACCTTGGTTATTTATAGCCTTCCGTGAGTGTGCACTAAGCGTGTTTAAGATAAATAAAAGTTACAAATAAAAAGTGTAAATAGTGGTGGAAATACTTCGTAAAACGTAGGTATTTTTGTTCTCGATTAATAAGCTATTTTTTCACCTTTTTAGGGTTCCGTACCCAAAGGGTAAAACGGCAACCCTATTACTAAGGCTCCGCCGTCTGTCTGTCTGTCCGCCTGTATGTCTGTGCTGATCCATGCGTCATGTTCGTGAACGGGCGCTGTCAGTTGGGACTGGTCATCTCTTAGCTGCCACGGCTTATTTTTAATTATTTTATTTTTTAATTGTTATCTTTTTATCACGGACGCTTTTGACGTATTGCATCGTTCTCACGTGTTTAACTTCAATATAAATGATGTAACCAATATTTTGTATCAATATTTTAATTTAAAAGAGTGTCCGTGGAGTTTTTTGCCCGTTCTTCTCCATAGGAACCTACTATTTGGAATGGGCAGCTAGCTTCATATTTGTAACTGACCGACTTCTTGACAATTCAAAAGTGCCTGTCAATGGTTTAATTGAAATAAATGCTTTGAGTTTGAGTTTGTCTGTCCGTCTGTCACCAGGCTGTATCTAATGAACCGTGATAGTTAGACAGTTGAAATTTTCACAAATGATGATGCAGCTATAACAACAAATACAAAAAAACAGAATAAAATAAATATTTAAGGGGACTCCCATACAACAAACGTGATTTATTGCCATTTTTACAGATAATGGTACGGAACCCTTCGTGCGCGAGTCCGACTCGCACTTGGCGAGTTGTTTCTTTCTTAAAAGAAAATGTTGGCTACGAACATTGTACTCGTATTTCTATCTTCTAAATACACGCGCGATTCGCGACGCGACACAAGGGCACCGCTCGTCGCGCGACATGCGGGGCCTTTGTGACGCGCCAGTATGTAGAAGCCTTCAATCATTAGGCACGTTATAGCTCGAGACGAGTAGGTAGGTATGTAGCAAAGCACTAAGAAAGGATTAGGTTTAGGAAAAATCTCAACCCGTAGGTAAGGCAGGTATAGTACCTACCTAAATGGGCCCAGAGACAGACCCCTCCGCCCGCCTCAGGGCGGAGGACATCCATGAGGATTTTCCACCCCGGAACATAAAAAAAAACAACTACCGACCTACCTGGGTATTGAAGTTCGTGTGGAAAATCAACAAGTTGGACGAAGTAGCTGACAAAAGCTAGTCCTACTTATATCGCAATCAAATTATAGTTTAGCTCCCCCCCCTTAATCTAGCTTTCTTATTTATATATGTATCTTTTAGAAAAAGGCTTAAATCGCGAAGCAATTATTCGAGCCTCGTAGTTTTACAAAATAAATAGAAAGTACGTACTTAATATCTATTAAGATCTTAACTGAATTAATTTAACAATCAAATAATATAACTTAATAGCTCATTTGGATGTAGGTTTAGACAAGCTCAAATTAAACGTGACAACATCCGATTCGATATTCGAGAAGCGGAACATGACGCGAGCCAGTTGAATTGAACTACTGCGGTTTCGCTGCTATGGTTTCGTGCCGGAGGTGTGCTACCAGCGTTAACCTAAGTCCCGCTTCTGATTCCAAAACTCTCCGTTCTGCCCCAACCCGAGCAGACTCCACCAATATTTGTAGGCGTCCTCCCCCATATTGCAAGTCAGACAGTTTGGGGTATCAACCACCTTCATAGGATGCCCGAACGCATTCAATGGAATGTGCCCGCATGGCAGACGCATGCTTGTTACTAACAGTCGTCTATTCATCTGTACTTTTGAGAACCAAGGAAGCCTTGGGGTTCAGACTTAACTGTCCTGTACCATAATAATATATTTTATACCCTTCTCTGCAGATATTTTGCTAAAGATGCCTGACAGCTCTGACAGATATTCCTTCATAGGTTCCTGTTTTGCCAACTTATCTGTTTGTTCGTTTCCCAACAGACTAACATGTGATGGAATTCATTAGAATTTAACACTTTTGCCACTTTAGTTAGAACAATCAGAATTAAAGTTCAGTAACGGACGAAGTCGCTGGCAAATGCTAAGCTATTTATGTCCATAAAGAAAATTAGAGTTAGCTTTACCCCCTAAACCAGTAAGACCACGGATAGAGCTGTAACATAAAGTTGTGTAGGTAGGTACCTAATACCGTCCGATAAAGCCTTGCCCTTGACAATGCCATGGTACTCAAGGTCAATGCGGATTTTTATGAGTAGGTACCTACTTAAAACGCGGTAAACAAAAGGGGAAAACCTTATGTTTTTAATAAAATTCGTATTCAAATCTCAGTCACAATTTGGTAAAAAAAAAACCGACTAAGTGCGTATCGGACCACGCACAATGAAGGGTTCCGTAGTTGGGATGAATTTATCCCAAACACATATTTTTTTAATGTGAAAGATAATGCTACATATTTACGGTTTTCGGACTTTTTCCTTTACTTGTGCTGCTCACAGCACAAGTAAAGGAAAAATAAAATAAAATAAAATCACCTTGCATCTTGCCAAATTTCGTGATTCTAGGGCAACGGGAAGTACCCTATAGGTTTGGATTTATTTGCCAGTATCAAAATATGTTGCATAAATCACCGTAACTTAGAAGCTTCATTATTTTCTTAAAGCTCCAAGGGAACCGTAGACTTACGTATTAAATATTAATTTCAACTTGATACCTCCACGCGTTCCTGAGAAAAAGGGTCTTGACAGACTGACAGACAGAAAGACAGACGGACAACGAAGTGATCCTATAAGGGTTCCGTTTTGTCCTCTTGAGGTACGTAACCCTAAAAATACCGATGCCGATCTGCCCACCCAAGCACGTGTGCACACATCAGCTGAGTGCTGAGACAGGGTTCACGCACGCCCAGTCCCTGTCCCCGTTGGAGGTCACATATCAAGATCGTATACCTGTTTCTGAATCTTTTCTAAATCAGTTCAAGCCCTATGAATGCATGCATTGCCTACGTCACTACTGTTCCGTGTACTACCTTCTCACTATCGCACTTGTGAATTGATAAAAGCCGGCTGTGTAAGTTACTAGTTGTCAATTTTTGCCTCAGTTGGAATAATGTTCGAAATTCGTTTTGTCAGCGACAGAAAATATTCAGATACATTGTGTTACGTACTTTATAATATGGATCATACGGTGATAAATATATAATTCAGTCAGCAAAATGTTAACGGGGCTTACTGCCGAGGGTGAGCTGGAAGTAGGTACATTCCAGACTGGAAAGGCGAAAAAATCCTTATAGACAGGGTTTAGTTGTCAAAAATACATTTTTATTCTCCACTAGCTGACCCGACGGATCACTGTCATCTGTCCAAATTTCAGTCATTCGTAAAAAAAGAATGATCGGTTTTTCCCGAAGTTGAAGCTTTTCCGGGAAACTTTTCCAAATTCTTTCCGTAAAAACCTGATTCGGACTATTACGAACATCTTATATATAAAATTCTCGTGGCACTATGTTAGTTACCATACTCCTCCGAAACGGCTTGACCGATTTTTATGAAATTTTATGTGCATATTCAGTAGCTCTGAGAATCGGCTACTATCTATTTTTAACCGACTTCCAAAAAGGAGGAGGTTCTCAATTCGGTTGTGTTTTTTTTTTTTGTGTGTTTGTTACGCGATTACTCCGTCAATTATGAACCGATTTTTTTTTTTTTTTTTTTTGAAAGGGTATACTCCCGAGGTGGTCCCATTGCCACCAAATCAGAATCTGATGAGGGGATCTCATGGAAATCGAGGGAAACCCTCAAATTTTATATGCTAACCTATAGCGATTTGGGTATTTTTTATAGTAACTCGTGCATTTGCTCTCCGAAAGCACCATTTGGTGAAGTGGAACTGATGATGGAGACCACAGATGGCCACCGGAACAATATAATAATGAGTACCTATTTAACGGGTTGCGATTAAGCAATTTATGCTCGTCACTATGCATATGGTGAGTGGCAGTTCTCCTGGTTCTTACCAGGAGAACTCCTCAACAATTAATGTCCCGGCATCGGGAAAAGCAATATTTTGTAAAAGGTGGTAAGCAGTTAACATTAGGCTATAGACTTAGATAAATTCAAAACTGACCCACTAAAAAGTGAAAAATAAAAAACTTTTTACAAAAAAATAGTAACCGACTATCAAAAATTTCGGAAGTCGGTGGCAAAAAACTCAAATACAGATCCAAAGACGCCGAATTCCGAAATTAAAGTTATTTTTCACTTTGTAGTGTTATTTTTGATAGTCGGTTATTATTTTTTTGTAAAAAGTTTTTTTTGTACCTCTAAGTGTTAAGGGTGGCTTTCCCACGGGATCGAGACTTACGCTGGTGAAACCTCGGGGCGCAGCTAGTTTTAAAATAAAAATAGCCCACAAGATCCAGCTTGCTCAAGTGATGCGCTTACAAACAAACAACATTCAATTTTATTATACAGGGTCTAATTAAATTAGCTAGCAAAACTCCCCAGACGTTATGGTTATCGGTCTCGCTGATGGTGGCGCGTGTGTTGGATCATTCGGTTCCCTACAAAATGGTTGAGGCCCTCTGATCGCCGTCAGTTGAGACTGGTCATCTCTTAACTGCCAGGGCTTATTTTTAATTTTTTAACCTTAAAAATTTGAATTGATAATCATTTATTTATATTTTACATTGTTCTTACATTGTAGAAGCAACAAGAATAATGTACCCAGCATTAAAGGAAAAGGGTGTCCATGGATTTTCTTGCCCGTTCTTCGCCATAGTGATCTACGTTTTGGAATGGGCAAAATGGGCAAATAGATTCAACTTTCTGATTTACTGACCGACTCTTTGCCAATTCAAAAGTGCCTGTAATTGGTTTAATTTAAATAAATGCTTTGATTTTGCGTTCAGCCGTTTTAGCGCGAAAGCGTAACAAACAAACTCACTTTCGCATTTATAATTCGCCCCAAGAGCTCTATGTACTCCCTAAGCCCGAAATCCGTAGTTTCTGCCAAAGTTACGGGCGTTTCATACTCCGTCACTTACGCACATAAGATTAGTTCAAGCCCCGAACTAAGAATAAACGACAACACTATTTGACAGTTGTCCCTAATCCCGATGTGTTTTTGCCCGTCGAAATGTTGAATTTGTCACTTGTACGAAAATACGGGCCTGTCGAAATGTTGAATTTGTCACTTGTACGAAAAGACGGGCCCGTATTTGCTTTGACGGACTTAGATAGGAGCGGTTTTTACGACTTGACAAATATCGAGAAGTAAATTTAATATTAGTGTAAGGAATGCACACATAAACCTTCCAATATAAGATCTAACTAAATGATGGTGAAAACCGCATCACAATCCGTTACGTAGTTTAGAAGAACGACACGAAATATTATGTAGATTCCTAATTTATTCATAGATTTAATCAATGCGGTCTATGAACCAGACAAACACACAAATCAAATCACGCCATCGTGTCATTTGGACATAAAACGTCGAGTCAGATACTGATCACTTAATTTCATTAACCACCAATGGCACCTAAGTTACTCATTATTTTTATGTGTTTTAAATCCCTCAAATACGCAGGGTGTTAACAGTGGCGTAGCTAACTAATAAGCCGATTCCTGTCGGCTTCCCTTAGGAAATTATGACAGTCAGTAGTTCTCAGCAGTTTTTAATAATCACACTGAATGTATTTAATACTTACACCATAAAATTAAAGTATTACAAAAACCGCACCTTTGTCGGAGTATTACAAAAACCCCACCTTTGTCGGAATAAAGTTCTTAATAAAAAAATGGCTCTCAATGTTTTAAACCCAAGATTACAAGTCTGTAAGTTTTAAGTACTAATTGAAACCACTTTCAAATATGAAATCCAGACGAATAAATCACACCAATCAGTGGACTTTTAAAGTTTTAAAGCTGGAATCGATAACGTTTTTCATGCTCACGTGCTGAACAAATAACTTGAGTCATGCGACGTATGTATTTATTTACATTACGGTATGGGAGCACCGTAAATATCGAGCATAGCGATTTAAATAAAACGTAGATACCTATGAGAAATTCTGCAGCTATTTGAAGGTAAATGGAAGGAGTTAGCAGTATTTATTTGAGCATTTTTCAGTAGTAATAATAATAAAACGCCAAACTTTTTTTTTTTTTCTGAGTGGGAAATTATCAAATAACTTCTCCCGCTCTAGACGGAGCGGGAGGGCGTGTCAGACTTTTACTGACTAAAACCCACCGGTGTTCCTTCATTTGCCTGTATGCCAGGGCCAAGATATCCCTTTCCTACAAACTCGCAACCCTGGCAGGCATTGGCCCTAATGGACCCCGTCAAGTCGTGCTGACATCTCTTCTTTAAGGCGCGCGTGGAACACAACGCGCCGTCGACCCGGGCCTTGTCCTTATCGGACGGTGAGCTACCCATGGCTCACCGTCCGCCCGCGCCTACGGTGGCCGGAAATCGGCTTGCGACTCCCAACGCCCGGGGCGTCTCCTGCGGCGACTAGGGGTCATCCTAGTGGAAACAATTACAAAAATGCGCGTAGATGCATGATTTCCTCGTTGAAATTGAATACTATTCGTTGGTTCGTATAATTAATAATTACTTGGTAAAATAGTCCGTTTTCTCTTCTAAAATAATTCGTCGTTCTCCTGATGCATGTTTAGGCAAAAACTCGTTGAGAACTGATTTGAGAGCATCACAATATTTTTTCTCATATTACAAATTTTGTATATATAATATCCTATATGTAGGTACTTCGATAATAATAGAATACATTTTTGTTTTATGCCTTTTATATAAATAAAAAACGAATGGACCTTAATAATTTTCTACTGAAAAGGGTTGGAAACGATTCTTTATCTCCGAAGTTCTACAAAATTTTGAAGTAGTTTTTATACCAAAAGAATCCCCAACATTTTCTTAAACAATGTCAATTATTTTTATTAATTGCTTCTTTTATTTATAAAAAATAAATAAAGTACTAAACAACATGTCCCAGAATTAACGCACAACTTCTTAAGGGGTCATTGTACTCATCATTATGAAATTTGTTGTATATAATTTGAGTCTGACACATTAATAGATCACAAATTGCATTTATCGAAGTCGACCCGCACACGCCTTGTGCCCGCGCTTCGGCTAGTGCCGTACTGACCGTGATCAAGGGCGTTTTTTGATTAAATAATAAGCGTAGTATAAGCAGGTGCGAGGCGGGAGCGTGGCGTGCGCGGAGCGAACGCGGGTACTAGGCGGGCCCAACGCGTGTCGGCGCGGGTTATCTGAAAACGGCCTGATTTTAAACCAATAATAAAATTATGCATACGATACAAAATTATGCGTACCAACGTACCGACGTAATGTCGTTGATATGGCATGTATTTGTCGGTTTAAATCGACAAAGGAGGCCGATTGACGATAAGGCATAGCCTAGAAAACCGTGTACATAGGTTATCATTCACCTAGATCGAGGCGGGCAAGGAAACGTAGACAGGCCGAGGGAGTTTTAAAATATTTTATGAGGAAAACTGGAGCAAATTCGATTAGTTATGTTAGAGTTAAAGGATGATTAATGATGAAAAAATCGTCATTAATAACCATTCTTTGAAGCACGTTAAAAAGTTAATTGATACACCTTCAAATTGTAAATTGAACGTTTCGTATTTCGCCGTTGATTTATTTTCGCGTCTCTAGTGGTCTAATCTGTGCTTCGGGAAGAACGTTATTAAGGCGACGATAACCGACTTTTAATGATTTTATACTGAAGATCACGTCTAAACGAGTAGTGTTAATGATTTGAAAAAAATATATGTTAAATTAGAGCATTTTTTCTTTAATTTAATATGTGAATATTGTATAGATTATGTTTATATTACATAGTGAATTTAATTTGTAAAGTCATGTCTAACGCGGATAAAAAACTGAGAATGGCGCAAAATCTACCAAGCGTATTTTTCTAAAACCTTTACCAATTTAAAGATAATTTAATTATTGATCTTTTAGTATACGCGTTTCATTAAAATACCTTTTGGTTTGTGCATAATAAATTAATAATGCGTCAAATTGGGGACAGCGCTCCTTGATGGGCGAGTCCTATTACTGGCTGAACTTACGACGCGTTGCGTGAGCTCAGTACAGAACACGCAAGCTAACCACTCAAGGTCACTGGCATATATCTGCGTCTTAAGCTATTGGTCGCGGCTGTCATTCGTAGATCTTTGACAATCGTTGCACCCAGTCAGGAGCCCAATTCTGACAACCAGTCTTACCAAGGGGTATTATGTTAGCCAGTAACTGAGATGTGGAGGTCAGATAGGCAGACGCTTTGGTATTCAGCGGCATCTGGTTAGACTAGAATCCGACCCAACTATAGTAATAGTTGGGTGGCCCCGATCGCCCGGTAGTTTTTTTGTTAGGTATCTACTATTATTTTCTTTTTCATTCAACGACTGTTAACAAAGTAAGACGTTGTTACAATGATATAATATTATATTAAACATGTATTTTATGAGCGCAATCGTGAAGACTCGAAAACGTCCTAATTGGGACGTATTTGTTAGTCTGTGATGCCAACATTCGGTGATTGGTGGCCAGAATAATGTTTGTTCCCATTCACGCGCAATTGACAACACTAGCTGTCTCCTTTTTAGGGTTCTGTACCAAAATGGTAAAAAGGAACCCTTATGGTGAGACTAAGTCTGTCTGTCTGTCTGTCTGTCACACCTGGATATCTCGAGAACTACTAATGCTATCAACTTGAAATTTAGAACAGTTTTTGATGACGTTAGCCCAACTATTTTGCAAACAAGAAAAAAAAATATCTTTTTTGGAAAAGGGACTGAAATGGGCTCTTAAAAATTTGAAATGGGGCTACTAGGGCATGTGGGGTATCATTTGAAAGAACGCTGTTTGCACATTCTCAAACATGTTTTTTTTTTTAGGCACCATAGTTTCCGACTTTTGATGAAAAAAGTAAAAAAAAATAGCCCCCCCCCCCCTTATCTCCGTAGTTTTCATAGATAAAAATCTGAAATTATTCTATGTGATAGAAGTTTATGTAAAGATTACAGGAAAAATAAAACTATGTCTCTAAATAGCACAGTTTTTCAGAAATCATCAACATCATGTATACGTACCGAACCCTCGGTGCGCGAGTCCGACTCGCTCTTGTTTCTTGTTGTTTTTATCAAGCCATCTCTTTTCTATCATTTTTACTTGTAGTGAAATGTAAAATTAATGAAAAGTGGGTATGTGTGCTGCCGCTGCCGCGCGGAACACTTTTTTTGGTTGTATAACATATCTGTTTAATATAATATCATTGCGTTGTTACTTCCCAAGTTTTTTATTTGTAAGTTGTTTGAGCAATCGATAAGTCTCCTGAACAGTTATTGACCTGCGCGCTGAATGCGGTAAAATTTTCAGTGTTTTATCTAGTTCCATACTAGTACATACCATCTTCTTTGTGGGTAATAGTTCAGTGCAGTGCCGGATTATCCACGTAGCAAGAGTAGCAATTGCTACGGGCCCCGCGCAAAATGTGGTCCCGCGTATCCAAACCTCCACCTGAGCGTAATTTTTTGAGTGAAACTTATTACGTGGTGTATTGAATTTACTTGATGTCACATAAGCGTGAAACGTAACACCTGTTCCGATCATATAGGTACCAACAATTCTTTTTCTTTTACCCAAATGTTTTTAACCACTTAAGAACTCTTAGCAGACCAAGGGCACCTCGATTTAATTTGCTACGGGCCCCGCTCTTGCTTAATCCGGCACTGATTCAGTGCAGCATTCACACACACATAAAAACTCAAACTCAATACACACACACACATGTACACACACACGTCATACACCTAGAACTGCTAAATTAATGTTTTTTTTTTTTTTTTTTTTTTTTTTCTGTATACTTTAATTACTGGTCATTTTAAAGCAACGACTAAAGGGAAGTGTGAGAGCTCCGACACAAGTACTTTTGTAACTTACTGGGGCTGCCTCAATTTATGTATGACACAATGTTTAAGTTGAAAAATAAATATTTTTGTATTTTGTATTTTGTAATACTCAATAATTATTTTTTTGCATTCCACATTGTGTACGTGGTAACATAAGATTTTAAGAGATCATTATGGACCCTGTCGGGCACAGCAACAGCAAAATAGTAGGAGAGAGGACGCTTTAAAAACTTATCAGTATTTTTCTTAACTATAGGTATACCTATCTAATGTTCTGTATATGTTCAAATCAACTAACAAAATCTAACAGCCGACAAACTGTCACGCAGTTTGGCAGGTTTGATCTTTGGTCCAAAATAAATGATAAAAAAAAAAAATAACTAGCGAAACTCCGCAGACGTGAAGGGTATCGATATCTAAAATTCTAAACACGAAAAAATAAAAATGAAAAATATACAGGGTGTTAAAGTAACTGCATGCCATAGCTTAGGGGTAGGTTCAGTATCGATAAGGAAACCCAGGAAAAAAAAATTAAAATGTATCATGATATTTTTTTGGTACAAAACCGATCACAAAGCACGTATTTTTTGCTTAGAACCAAAACAGTGCAGAAATGTTATATGAAATCTCATTGTTGCATTGTTTTTCATGAATGCACTGTTTTTTATTTTTTAAATGTTCCAAGTAAAAGTGTAAATTTCACTTTTAATAACTGCACATTTAATAATTGTAAGTTTTAAATGTTTGAGAAGAAGATGAATTTTATGTTGAGTAGGTATATTTTATCACGGGTAGGTAGACTGGTAAGTATTTGAAATAAAAGTAGATTACGCACCTTGCTAAAGTGAATAATTAATGCACTCGTGTTAATTTAGTGCCCCCGGATGCGCTCGGGCACCAACATAACACTCGTGCATTAATAACTCAATTTGCGCTCGATGCAACAATTTACTATTTCACTATTGAATTGTTTTTCGTTCTTCATCGACATATTTCTTCAAATGATTTTATATAAATTAAATACCTACTGTTGTAAGTAATGCCTTACTAAGTTCAGCTCGATTCAAACTTGATGGTGGCTCTGAAGTGCACTACTCGCTGCGCGGTACCGCACCCCTCACCCCCGCTGACACGTGAATTTGCTAGGACTGCACACTTGCACAGCGACTCGTCTTAATTTCCAAGTCGCCATAAAGTTTGAATCGGGCTGTACTAGTTATTGTTATGATGGAGTTGGTATGTATGAACTTCGTAGGATGGTACTTACTTTGTTATTACTTCGAAATGTCAAGTGATGATGTAAACAACTAAACTATAATATATCAAACTAAAATAATAAGTACGTACTGTTATTCAATTATTTACAGTAACTGCTCCTATAAACGAGCGGCTCTCGACATTCGTCGTAGACATGGGTCGGATTAGGTAAAAACGATACCTAATCCACCTAATACTAGTATTTAAAAATACCTAATTCATTTACCTAATTTATTCAATACAGCCGCTGGTCTGTTACCGATATTATGTATCGTATGTGGATTGGGTAAGAAATATGTATTTGGCATGGAGTATGGACGTTCCGTTTCTAATATATTGTGGAACGATATCATGGATTATATTTCGTTTTTTTTATGGGCAAACGGTACTTAAAGTCAACGTGATTCACTCTTGTTTTTAACGTCTATTAAAGTGATCAAAATTACTCTTCTTGTGCTAAGATAGTCCGCGAAATTCAAATTTTCTTACGTTCTTTGCATTTTACAGGTCTGTGTCAGGTTGTTATGTTAATCTAAATATGATACGTCCGCGAATCATACTTGGATCAACATACAACCTATTACTTACCTGCAAATTGCAAAAAACGTAAGAAAATTTGAATTTCGCGGACTACCTTTAGCGCAAGCTTGCGGCTGCACAACTAGTCCAGTGGAAAATGGGTTCGTACATACCCGCTCATCATCAACTCTGCCTCGCCCACGGTGTTCAGCTCGCTGTCATAGATACGTTATATAAGACAACGACTACTGCCGAAGCCCAATTCGAACCGTCCCTCCAGCATGAAATAGAATCCACAAATATTCTACATAGATGGTGCTGGCGGCAGTGCTAATTAAACTTGAAACTTAACCCCCACATTTTAAGGTACGGAATATCTTCTGTGTAGACTGTGTACGAATATTTTGTGCCATACCTAATCCTCGACGCTTTGGATTAGGTACGGACTCGCATCGAAAAATACCTAATCCAATATTGATGCCTCACGTCTAATTCGTCGGCGGCAGTCGTCGAGTCGTCGACGGCAGCCGCCGACGCGTTAACTGCAACGTGCCGCTCGCGTTATGAGTACGTGATAGTATACTGGCTTGCCAGTATACTATAGTAGCCTTTGGTACGTGGTCAAATACACGAGCGCACGATGTAACCGATCGCGACGCGACGAATCGACGACTGCCGCCAACGAGTGTCGACGGCTGAAATTTTGCAAATTTATTATATTTTATCGTATTTTTCTTTGACACATTTTACAATTTTTTCCTTTTTTTTACTGGATTTTTATCCGTGTGACATTTAGATACACGGCGCCCGATTTCCACACCATTTATACCGAAAAAATGCGTCCAGGGCTTTCATTTTTGCATAATAAATGTATAGAAAACGTGTTTCTAAAAGATACACAGCACTTTACCAAGTAGAAAGATGTGTATAATTTTGGATACATAATGTTCCAGACACTGTACTGTGACAAAAAGATACACATGGCGCCGAAGGTGTTAAAAATAACAAAATTAGGTATTTACTAGGTCTCCTGCGGACATCAACGCCGAAGGGGATCATGGTGTGGACGGAGTACTCCGACGAGCAGCTACCACCTGATGGAGAATAGGATGTTAAGGATAGGGTAAGATAGGTGCTAGGAATTGGTAGGAGTTTGGTTCTAATGGGGAGATTGTTTTCTGCTCACCAGTTGGCGCTACTGGCTAGTAAGTACTTTTATTTGATATGTTTTGCATATGTTTAAGAACCTATACTTAACTTCATTTATATTTTATCGCATCAAATAAACATTCATCATAATCAGCCTATAATGTTCCCACTGCTGGGACACAGGCCTCCCTCTCTGTGAGAGGGAGTGGGCTGTAATCCACCACGCGGGCCCAGTGCGGGTTGGTAGATGTCACATGTCTTCGAATTGTTGGTTCTAGGATATGCCGGTTTCCTCACGATGTTTTCCTTCACCGTTTTGAGAGCAGTAGTGATGAAATTATTTACACAAAGTAAAGCGCGTGTCTGGGTTCGAACCCACGACCTACAACTCGTAAGTCGGGGCCGTTACCACTGGGCCACCACTGCTCACATATACATTCACATTTTAAATATTCCTAAAATTGCAAGCATGAAGCAGACAAATTTTAGGTATTCTTCCTCCAAGTCATCATTTCAGCCGAAAGACGTCCACTGCTGGACATAGGCCTACCTCAAAGAGGGGGGGATTTGCCATAATCGTCACGCTTGGCAGGCGGGTTGGCGATCGCAGTATGGTTTTAAAAATGCATAGAGAAAGCTGCTGCCCATTCTCTAGTAAGTCCCTTAGTCGCCTTTTACGACACCCACGGGAAGAAATGGGATGGTGCCATTCTTTACGTCCGGCACCAAACGGAGCCTCCAAGTAAGTGCTACAAATTAATACCTCAAGTTGATACTTAAAATCTCAAGCTATAATTAATTAGAAATGGCACAATCTTTACTAAAATTATGAATAATTACAAGACCCACAAACAATGAACGTTCAGTGACATTTGACTAGAGACCTTACTCTACACTAGCACTACTAGTGGCGCATTCAAGCGCGATCTAAAGATAATGTGCATCCATAATTCCCGCACCGGCAACACCTAGACAACCCAGTATCAATACAATTCATGATTCCGAAACGATGAACGCACAACTTCTGTCACGGACCGTCTTTAAAGCCGTCTGTTTCTATCTACGACAGTAGTGCGAGTAAACGGTAGACATGGGTAGCTCGTGAGCGAGTGATAGAAAAGAGCTAGCTCTTTTCAATTGACGTCACTCTCGCGCACTCACTCGCTCGCTAAATAGCTCACTAGCTCAGTTAGCTCACTCAGAATTTGACAATGACTATTGAGCTAGTATAATTATACTAGCTGATATAATTATATAATTAATGTACCTATAAAAATATTGTACAAGATTTTAAAAGAGTACCGGTGGAGTTTCTTGCCCATTCTTCTCCATACGAAACTACATTTTGGAAGGGGCGACTAGAATCAATTCTATTTTTTTTGTAAATATTGACGTTCAAAAGTGCCTTTTATGTGCCTATTTGAAATAAACAATATGACTTTGACTTTGACTTTGAGCGAGCCGAGCCATTTCCTTCGAGGCGCGTGTGGCGTGAGTCAAATGAGCTAACTGTCGGCGTCTGAGTCACTGAGCTATAGAAGAGCTAGTGAATAACAAAGAGTCCAAACTTCCAAAGAGCTATTGACTATTAAGCGGGCCGAGCAGTCTCCTTTGACGGGCGTGTGGCGTGAGTCAAATGAGCTAACTGAGCTATAGAAGAGCTAGTGAGTAACAAAGAGTCCAAACTTCCAAAGAGCTATTGACTATTAAGCGGGCCGAGCAGTCTCCTTTGACGGGCGTGTGGCGTGAGTCAAATGAGCTAACTGAGCTATAGAAGAGCTAGTGAGTAACAAAGAGTCCAAACTTCTAAAGAACTATTGACTACTCGTATTGAGCGAGCCGAGCCGTCAACTTCGACGCGCGTGTGGCGTGAGTCAAATGAGCTAACTGAGCTATAAAAGAGCTAGTGAATAACAAAGAGTCCAAACTTCCAAAGAGCTATTGACTATTAAGCGGGCCGAGCAGTCTCCTTTGACGGGCGTATGGCGTGAGTCAAATGAGCTAACTGAGCTATAGAAGAGCTAGTGAGTAACAAAGAGTCCAAACTTCTAAAGAGCTATTGACTATTGAGCGAGCCGAGCCGTCAACTTCGACGCGCGTGCGGCGTGAGTCAAATGAGCTAACAGTCTGCGTCTGAGTCACTGAACTATAGAAGTCAGTGAGCTATTTCGCCCATGTCTAGTAAACGGTGACACACATGGTTTGTATGGTAAGCGTTTACAATACCGCCTCTAGCAGCGACCTCCAACCCTCCAAGTCGTCTCCGTGCTCTATGTGTGCAATAAATACTATTTAAATTATAACCATAACTAACAACGTAACGGATGTTTAAAAATATATTTACAGTGCATGTACAGACCCTGGCACGTAAGTTGGCAAGAGTAGTTAGATGCGCAGAAGTAATTTTTTAGGTCTCTTTGGTGGTCAAGCGGGACGCGGGGAATGAGGGAGCACCGCCCCGAGCACGCGATTGGTGCATCAGTCGATACTCGCCTCTCGCACCTCAACCCGCGTTCCGTTCGCTCCCGATTATACTTGCGTGCACTAAAATTATACCCTTTGTTTTTGTTGAGTTTTTGTTAAGGGCCCCTTTTCCCGAAAGTTTAGGCATGAGACAGCTTGCGCCCGCGTTTTACAGGAGCAGTCGCGATAGCACTATAGCACTGGCGCGGTGCGGGTGAGCCATTTTTCACGTATTTATTTAATATAAAAAAAAATGCCATATTATAAATCTATCCAATAATATCCCTGTCAAACCCGATAAGTACATGAAATGTTAAATTTTCATAAAAATTGCGTTCCCCCAAGTCTCATACAACTTAAAATACTTTCAAAATCGACTTTACTTCTGATTTTTTTTTATCAAGCAAAATGTTAAATATCGTGTTTTTAACCCAAAAAAGTCACTAGACCAAACATGTATCTGTACTATACAGGAAAAGTTTTTATCCACTGCGCAAATTTTGACAAATTAGACTTAAACGAGTTTTATTAAACATATATTTTTTATTTTGATACGTCTTAGTACAAAAAACAAGAAATATCGTTAACGAAAGATGTTTACTTTAAAAGTGGATGTATGGCTACCCGGCGGCGCGCGGCGAAGCGTAACGCGCTAAAGTACCTACCTATCAGCTGTGCGCTCGCTCGATTCGCCGGCGTAGGTATTTACGTGGGTTACTTATATAATTTTATCAGGTTCGAGCTAGACTTTTTTGTGTTTAGGCCGTGACCTGAAGTTATTTGAAAAGTAATTTTAATTTTTCCTACATACTTTAATGGGCTTAGGATGGCTTCTTCGATTTCGATCACCAGTCGGGGTCTGCCAGACCTTCGTGCATGATTCGGGGTTCTGAACTGTCCGTGATCAAGCAGCCTTTGAGTAGCCGCTTAAAATAGTCGTTTCATTAGGGACCGCGGGGTTAAGGATTCCATGGGCTCGCATTCTAGGTATGCTCTCCGTCGCACACATTCTGCAAGCTGCTCGCAAACTTTCACCACTCAGTACATACACTCGCACCATCTCGTAACACTCGCGGTTACTGAAGTCCGACACCGTGACCGGTAGGTACAAGCACGACACACGTGCGGCGCGGTGCTTGCGCGGGAAAGCGATTAGACGCGACGTCACACGACAGCGCGTGTGATGAGTGAACTGTCGGCCACAGCGCCCGGCGCACCCTGCCGCCCGGGAGAGGGTTTCATCCCCGTGCAACACCGCCGCTTGCGCCGGCCGCCGCGCGCGCCCATTGATATTATTACGAATAGATTGTGTCCATATTTTGATGATTTAAAGTAGGATAAAAAAATTAAAAAAAGTATTGATAAAATAATGGAAATGTGTTCTATTACTGATATTGAACCACCAAAAAAATTTTGCGCACTGGTTAAAAACTTTTCCTGTATATTTTTTTACAAATTTAAATATGGTGATTTCTCTGAAAACAACTCGACCTAGAAACGTAAATTTCGGAAAAGGGCCCTTAAGTTTTTCATACGAATTGTTGTTACTATTTGAAATTAAGTTTATTTTACAAGTGTATTTTTGCTGCAGTTACTAATGAAGCTTGTTGACCTCGTTAACATTGGCCACAATAACTAAAAATATGTTATTATATATTTTATTTATAATAACACATAATAAACTTCTTGAATTCCTCTTCTTTCTTTATCTTTCTTCTAAACAGACACGTATACTCGTAAAATAAATGATGACAAACAATAAAAGTGAAAATTGTTTTATTGTATAAGTGTACGACGCGCGAACTTACCCCCACTACCCCAAAACATTGCCAAGTTACGTGCCCGGCGATTGTAATACGTCTTATGTGTCATAGCTTAATCAGCCTACAACGTTTCCCCTGCTGGCATACAGACCCCTCTCTGTGAGGGAGTGGGCCATAATCCACCACATGTGCCCAGTGCCGCTTGTTACACGTAGCTATCTATGGTACCTTATTAGTTTTAAATCATTTGTACTCATAACATATTCGTTATATTCTAGCTAATATTTATTAGTTTGCATTACCATTTGCATGTTCATAAAATAATTTAATGGGTCGTAAACCACGATAATAACTCTTCGCTTTTCCCCCCAAAGTGTGAAATTTGACAATAACTTGACTTTATACGGGTTACGTTATATTGAGGCACGTAAGCCAGAATTTAATTTTGCATAGATGTTTAAATAAATTGCAAAGAAATACCCAATAGCCGACCTTGTAAATTGTCTGTAAATAACTTTAGTTTCGTTAAAATCAGATAATTATACGATTGGCTTACTATATGCATTCGTAATAAGACAATATTATAAAGAAAACAAAAACTCTTTTATAAACTTTATAAAAATGTGTCTAAAGGAAACGATCGTCAAAAAAACCATCGTGAATTTTTTTATCGAAGGCAAAACAACTTTCGTAAAAGCCAAATAGCATTATTGACAACCGCACGTCAGTACTACAAATTGAACTATGAAAAAAAGGCGCCAGCCTTGGACGTGACGTGGGGATGGCTGACCAACAAAATTAAAACATAGACAAAAATCACAAAGCAATACGCACTGATCATCCTCGCAAACCCGAAGTCGCACAGTTTGACGACCCCCTCGCTGGTCAGCAGGATGTTCTCGGGCTTCACGTCCCTATGGATGCAGTTGTGCCGGTGGCAGTACGCCACGCCCTGCAGCGTTTGCCAGATTATCTGCTTCGAGAGGAGCTCTGGACAGCCCTGGAATAAGAGCACTGTTTAAAGGCCAACGCCACATAAAACTATACATTTCGACAAACACACGGAAAAAAAAATCGTTATATTATTTGGGCGTGTTTTTTATGCTCAGATTTGTACCCAACTTGGAACTTAAAAACACCAATTCTCTTTGCAGGCTAAGTTCTATTACTATACGAACTGGCTTGCCTTATAATAACCAATTGTATGGAGTTAGATTTACGATTGTGGTCTATTCAGAACTATATCGAGATCAAATTCAAACAAGACATGGCCAATAATTTTAAATACATTTCAACTACTGCACAGCTGCACTTGCCGCGATTGGTCCGCGGATGGGTGACCATCTTTACATATCAAGTCCCCTCCGTGTCTCGGAAAGCACGCAAAGAGCTTGTCCAGAAAGGGCAAATTCGCAGCGATTCTCTAACGCGTGTTACGCGCGACCGTTCCGTCCAGAAGGAGCGTACCAACACGCGTCTTGAAACATTTCCGTATCAAAATTTTGGCGGCCCATTCCCCTCGATACGTGTCCTCGCTCTGGAGTTCGCGCGTTAACTGGACGCAACAAGGCGTTTCTAGTATCTCGACTCGCGCGCAACACGCGCGAATCAACCGCGAGTCGAGAGTCTGGCGAAGTGCTCGCGATTTACGCGCGTATTTTAAACTCGCGCGATGCTTGTGGACGCAATGTACTGGCGCCTAGTATCTCGCTAACGCGCGAATGAATTCGCACGAAACGTTTCGCGGCGAATTCGCCCTTTCTGGACAAGGTCTAAGCCGTTGGCCCCGGCTGTTCATTGTAGATCTTTGACAGTCGTTACGGGTCGTCAGAAGCCCGCAAGTCTGACAACCAGTCTAACCAACGAGTATCGTGTTACCCAGTAACTGGGTTATGGAGGTCAGATAGGCAGTCGCTCCATGTTAAATACTGATATTCAGCTGCATCTGGTTAGACTGGCAGCCGACCCCAAACATAGTTGGGAAAAGGACGAGTAAAAATAACATCATCTGCCTATGCAGATGATGTTATTTTTACTCGTTACTCCTAATAACTAAGTAATATAATATCCCCATATGAAAACAATATTTAGATTCTACGATATTGAATTATTAAAATTCCGAAATGATTACTAACTTTACTTCATATCCATAAAACTGATCAATAAATAATTGGCAGCTTTTGCGTACAGCATGGGAACACACAACAAGTAAATACACCCTTTGTGAAAACCGTGAAGTCGTGTCAAACAACGCTCGTAGCGCTCGCCTACGCAGTTTGCTACGCGCGTGTGTTACGCGTAGCGCTTGCTACGGAACTACGGGGTACGGGGATTCACTACGCGCACCTAGCCAAACTAATAACCTTGTGGGTCGTTTGTATTTTTGAAGTAAAACTTTTTTAGGCACGCTTGACTTGGGGAGTAAGCTGGTGAATGCATGACGAGAGCGTTACGGAAGAAACGAGAGCGTTACGGAAGTATAATTAGTATTACTATTTGTAAGTTTTACTTCATTGGTGTGGTTACTAATTCAAAACTGTTAATTCCCTATTATAAAGAGCGTGATAATATATTATTCGCAAGGTCTGGTCGTCGAATAGGGGCTCCTATTCGACGACCAGACCTTTAACGCCAGTAGCACACCTCCGCCACGCCACGAGTAGCGGAACATGACGCGAGCCAATTCAACTGGCTCGCGTCATGTTCCGCTACTCGAATCGAATGCGAGTTCGCATTCGATTCGAGTTGAATTGAACTACTGCGGTTTCGCTGCTATGGTTTCGTGGCGGAGGTGTGCTACTGGCGTTAAAGGTCTGGTCGTCGAATAGGGGCTATAATAATATATTATCACGCTCTTTATAATAGGGAATTAGCAGTTTTGAATTAGTAACCACACCAATGAAGTAAAACTTACAAATAGTAATACTAATTATACTTCCGTAACGCTCTCGTTTCTTCCGTAACGCTCTCGCTATCAGCGTAAAGAATATTTGTGCAAAATTTGAACAGAATCTATTCAGTAGTTTTTTGCGTAATATCTGTTTTTTACGGACAATCCGGGAACATAACAACCTTATAAGTTTGTGATTTTGCATGATACAGTTTTGAAATTTTGAACATAAATTCTTTACATAAATATTCTAGACACGTGTTTCGGGTTTCGCATATACCAAAAATAATGTTGTATACATCCAGAACAACAATTTACTTTTTATTCAAAAATATTCAATGTACAGTTTTGACTTCGCTACTCGTACTAAATTGTAATGTAGATTACTTCATTTTTAATACTTTCTACCTATTGTAGTAAAGTAATAAATGATTTAATGAAAACCTTCTTAGTTACAATATAACGTCACGTGTATCCTCTGAAGGAGTAGGCACAAGTGTATACGCCCACTTTTCGCGCACGTAATTAATTAGGGGGCGGGCCTTCCCTTTGGCGGGCACGATTCGAGGCTCCGGGAATTGATAAATTCTTGACAGAGAAACCCAAATTAACTACACTTTTCCCGGGAATTCTAGGAATCGCACCCAGGACCCCACGATCAGCAGTCGCTTATTCACAGACTAGTACCTAATACAAGGTGTAACATAAATAACGCACAACCTCTTAAGGGAGCATTGTACTCATCATTATGAACAACTTTTACAATGGGACCAAACCTGAAATCGCGAAAAAAGCTGTTCCCTACATTTATGTTCTCATAACTCGTCAACATGACGTAGGGAACAACATTTTGACGAGTTATGAGAACAAAAATAATATCAAGAAAATAACACACTCGAATATTAATAATAATAATAAAATAATAAAACCATTTATTTCAGGCGACACAGGCCCATAGAAAAATACCTTAACCTAAACATACATATTGTATAAACAAAAACTTGTGTTAATAGAATGGCTTATGACTATGTTAGTAGCACTTCACTTTGCACTAGACAGTGCTGTCCAGTGGAACTTGTCCGCGGAAGCGACGGAACACCACGTCCTGCGGCCAAAAGTCTTCTTCCATGACGAGGGGCAGATAACAGTTCGGAACACGCACGACGAACGCTTTGAAGTTGACGTTCCGGCGCGACTCCAGTAACTGCAGCCTCGGCGTGTACCTCGTTTTTTGGCGCACATACTCCACGATGTCCTCCGCCTCAGTGGTGTAGTGCAGGCGGGAGATGTACACCGGTGTGTTCGGCTTTGCGGCACGCAGGCTCACTTCGGGTTTCGTAGGAGCTTTGCCGCAGCGGTTCTGGTTAGCTCGCGACCGGCGCTTTCTTCTTTGCACCGTCACGAAACCGTCATCATTATCAGCCCTATTCGGCGCCTTTTCTGGTATGGGCTTGATACTAAGAGCGCCAGGGGCACTCGCGGCGACGCTAGCGAAATCCCTTTGTAGGGGTTTCGCCTGGGCTGCAGACACTGGCAGCGGGATGGGGCGAGGGGCTCGGGCGGCGCTGAGTGGAGGAGCCGCTGTAACGAGCACGGGGCTACGGGGCGCACCGGTAGCGGCGGGGCACTCTGCAAGCTCAGCAATCGACGGATGCGCTCGCGACACAACTGCTGACGCGGAATTCGACGACGATATATCGAGGCCGGCTCCGCGACACGTGTTTACGTTAGACGCATCGAAAGGTGACCTAATTACCGCCACACTGTTCCGCAACTCGGTATCTTCTGTGCGCAAATCAGCGACGGTGTTTTGGGATGCGTCTAATTTCGTTAGCACATCCGCGAGGCGGGCCTTCAGAAAGACAATGTCCTTCAGAAGGCTCGTTACATCGACGTGGTCGAAGGTGACGGGAGGAAGCTTGTGTAGCTCCTTGGCCACAAACGTTGGCACGTCGTCAGGGTCGGTCTCCTTGAACAGCGTGATAATATCCTGCAGGCTCCTCTTAGTCCCGTCACGCCGGCGGGACACCATCTGGTCGCGCTTGTTCAGCACACTAAACAACAACAGCTTGGCAGCAGCTATGTCATCCTCGCTGAAGTTCGTTGCGCAGATCTGGACAGCAGATACCTCGTCCATCACATCCAGCTTCTGCTGCAGGAACGCCAGCAGCTCATTCGCCACTAGTTCATTACTCATGGCGGGTAAAAAACGAGCGACAGCTTGCGCCGCGCTAACCGAAATAAATAAAACGCGTCCGCATCGAAACGCAGCACAAGCGAGACCGAGATATTGCACCTTGGTCCCAGACGAAAGGGTTCGTTCACATCAGCGATTAGCTGCGGTGGTTGCATGCCACTGCGGCTTTACTGCGGTCGGAACATTTCATCGACTCACTAATGCCATCCACAGTCATTAGAGTTAGGAAATTGACTGTTGCCGATAACTCGAAACCATTTTTGTTTTATAAGCCATTTATCGGCTATAAAATGCAGTTTAACCGTTTAGGTACTCGTTACTAAAGGAAATGATTTAATTCTAGGAATTATGTATTGTATATTTAGGGGGAAACTGAAGCCGCCTTATTACAAAGCAAGATTTATATTTTGACATGGCTTAAACCATGGAGCCAGTTTTTGTAATAAGAACGTAACAGTGATTGAAATACCGTTTTTTATACAAAACTGAAAACTTAGTTCGGTACTAAGTCGTCAGTTTTGTGTTAGGAACTTTACCATAGTCGGAATAAAGTTCGAAATTCAATAATGGCTCCATGTTTTAAACCTGCGTCTGAAGATAAACCTCGTTTTGTAATAAGGGGGAAAGGGTTTATACAACTAAACAGGGCAAGAGGTGAGGCCAAAAAATGAGAAATAAATTCAGAGAAGGTAATTGTAATGCAAATAGATTAGCAACTTAAATTTTCCGCATATTTAAACCACAACTGTCATTCTTTGACAGTGTATGAAATGGCTTTATCACGGCAAATTGACATACCGTGCCAAGTTCCTTCAATTAATTGCCCTGACTACATATTTAGAATTCCGTTTAAACTATGTTCTTGAGTGATGACTTCATAAAATAAGTATTTTATTATTATTTTCATTTATTACGTACACATACAAATATTGATTACATTTTTATATTTTTTAATAAAAAAACGTTTAAAAATATAGGTAATAAAAAGCAGTAGTCCATCGGCATCAGGAACAAGGTCCTAGCTGCCGGTGGTCAGGGCTCTAGAGAGAGGAACCTCCTCACTATGCGTGCCGTCTCAAGAAGTACTGATTTTTGAATCAAGCCCTTGACCCAGCCGCGTAATGAGAGCCTCCTGAGGTGTTATTATTAGTATTTATATAATGTAATGATTTTATTATTTTCAGCTTTGTAGAAGAACTTAATTTTCACTGTTGATCATTTTTCTTCGGTAAATAAAATGGATAGATCATATACACAATGTACGCTCACACTATCACACACAGTCTCCCTCACACACACAATCTCCCTCACACACACACTCTCCCTCACACACACACTCTCCCTCACACACACACACTCAAAAACCCACCCGCATTCATCACCCATGTGCACTCCTTATTGTATTTTGTATTTTTAATTTTTGTGTTTTTAATAATGTTTTTCAATTGCATACACGGTTTATGTTAATTTGAAGAGCGGAGTCACTTAACGCGAGCATCGTGATCTCCAACACATGTCTGTTAAGTTAAAATTATGTAACAGAAATAAACCTTTTTTTTATTTTAATTCTTTTACGGATCACCTCTGCCTATCTCTTCGATGAAAACAGGCGTGATGTTGTGTTGTTCATTTACGCAACTTTGGCAAACAACAACACATGAGGCTTCTGGCTACTTTGAATGTGTATATTATATTTGTATTTTGTCTTATTTTTTTATGTTATGTTGTACGTTTTGTTTTGCTTGTGCGGAAAAAACACTTTGAATTTTATTTCTTTCTTTCTTTTACATCTGTCAACCTTCCACAAACTGTTTTGGTGCCAACTGTTCAAGGTTCTAAATGTGACCGGAACTAGACCAAAAACGCTCTTTTATCTATAAAGAAGTCTGACCCAAAAACAGAGTTTTTGACACTTTGGCACCATTTCGAAGCGCATGACACTGCCCTACCTTTTTCACTCAAAAGAATATTTATTTGTATTGTGATGGTACACAAACCATTGAATTACCAGTAGGAGGGAGCTAAGCAGGGCCACGGATTACCTATACCTAGCCTGTTAAGAACTTAGGACTACGTCTGTCTTAACGACGTAGGTTATTTTTTTACAGTGATCTATGTCTTTAGAATTAAATTATGACGTTTAACATACACACATAATATGTATTGTAAATACTTTATTTCCAGTAACAAATATATATATAAAAACAACAGGGTTCGGGGCGAGGATCTAGGTTTCGTAAACTGTATCACAAAGAATCGTTTTTTCGGTGCGCAGCCCAGTTGACGGACGCCAGACGGCCGATGTCAAAAAGAAAGCTTCCAGAATGTTCTAGAAGATTCGACTCGCTCTTATTGGCGAGCGGGAATGAGAGGCGTTTTCGCCAGAAGCGCTTGAATTGTGGCGGAAGCAGTTGGAAATAGTTTCGCGTTATAGACGGTATTTAACATCTGGAAACCTGATCAATTAAGACTCTGTTATGGTTTGAACTCCAGGCCAATCTGTGAGGCAGTACACGAGGCCAATTTGTGAGTCAGTTCAGTAAATCGCGAAGACTACTAACTACTATTAGTACTTGAAGCGAATGAAAGTCCAATGACTGAACTGTTAACTAATCTACTGTCAAATCACATGAAACCTAAGTTTTCTGATTGGTTGACAGAATTGATAATAGATAAACAACAGACTTTACACGACATTTGAATAAGATAATATAATTAGTAATAAGCTATGGAAAACAATGGCAAGAAAACTAAAATAAAACGGTCCAGAAAATTCTGGCACGAAATTGTAAATATCCACGTAACACTGACGTCACAGATCGCGTGACATACAGTGTACGTGTCACGCTGTCCTGTATGTAACAGTCTTGTACGGGTCGATCTCCAGAGGCATTTTTTTTCGTGTCGGGCTGGATAAATTTTAAAATCGAAAAACGTTTTCAAAATATTTTTTTATATGCAGTTCGGTGTCTAATCTACGTGAATAAGTTTATTTTAAATACTTAAAAAAATATCTTAAACCCTTCAATCCTGATCGCTCTGGGTTGACCCAACTCCCGATTGAATGAAAAAAATATTCTTTAACTTTTTAATGAGAAGGTTCATATGAAACAACTTATTAAGATTACATAATAAAGTAATAAAATATTTTTAGTTATATTAACAATACTTTTGCCACAATTTGAATTTAAAATCGTGACCGGGCATTTTATCTCATCACTCTGCGCTGAGGTAAAACATCGCGCTCATCCCTAGTTACGCGTTATAGACACTCTATTCTCCTCCCGCGAGGTAACGCCAGTAGTGGTCTAACCGCCGAGGAGGATATCTGTGTGCCACGTTCCCGCGCTCCAACATTACGAAGGTAAATTTATGATTACTCTGGATTTGGTTCTCGAATTTTATTATTGCAATGACACTTTATTTAAATTAAATTGTAAGCTGGTGAATGTGTTTGTTATGTGAATTAAGTGGTCGTTATGATGTTTTTTATGAGCCGTAAGCACTACTTTCTACTGCTTTTAAATTCGGCTTTATTTATGATTTTGTGACTTTTTCAGATCACTATGGCTGTGATTGATCTGTCCAAAAAAGAACAGAGCGATGATATTTTGCATAAATTGTACGTTATAAATCTATTTTAAGTAGTAGTACCGGACTGTAACAATGACAAACGAGAATAACCTTTCCTGGGTTTCTTTGGGTAACCTAAACCCATAAACAGATTTTGACATATTTTACCTCGATGATATTATCATATTGGCATTTACCTAAACACAACTGTAACCCTTTCTTCTCTAAAATGTAATTAATTACTTATTATTATTATTATTTACTTATTATTATTACTTACTTACTTATTATTTCTTTAATTACTTTTTAAAAACTAATATTTAATGAGTCTAAGTCATTTTATAACTATAAAAAGACTGTAGGTATTAATGGTTGATTTCAAAAGGTTTTTAATTTTGTCTCATTTACCTAGAAGTGATTTAATTAAGTCCAAATAAATGAAACTAAGCCAAAAGTTGATTTTTATAATTATGTTAATTTGTTATTTTAGCAATTATTTTATATAAAATATTCCGTATTTTTGATATGTATGACTGATAATATGCTTTGACATTTTTCTAAACTAATACATTTCTCTTACATATAACCTTGTTACACGTACACTGAATATGACTGAAAACGGCTAAATAAATAATATTTTATCAATATTAATTTTTTGTTTCACTGATTTCACCATTTATGATCGCTCTGGCACCAATTATGATTGCCCTGATCGCGAAATTTTTTGAACTTACATATTTCCATAACTGTTTGTGTAAATTGAAGGCCAATAGTAAAAATGTACTATTTGAATATCATTATTTTTAATGAGATACATAATTACCATTAAATATCAATATCTGAAAAGCACCAGAGCGATCACACGAATACGCCCGTTTTGGAGATTGATCCACCAACCACGTAACATTCCATATGTTAATTTAACAAAAGTGTAGCAAAAACGAAAGTTGAAATTGTAACTTTGGCTGTAAACTTCGTTTTAATAAAGACTTGAAGTAATATTTTCCAGGACACATTCAGCCTATGTTATGATTACACATATGATTTCATATCTATCAAATTCTATGATCATAGTAAAATGATGCTGTTCTTCATTTTTGCATTAATGATCATCTACGAGTTTACGTCATACATAATCGAGATGGATAACGATTTAGCCGTGTTTTTCCGTTGGCATTAAAAAATAATATAATAAAAATGGTTAAACATTTGTAAAAAATACACGATTTCCTCGTAAAGGTTTATTTATATTTTTGTTGTTTCGATATTCCATTCGAAATTCTTGCATTTTCTCGCCTGTTTTGAGGTTAGACGGATGTGATCATATTTGTACGCTTGCTGTCAAATAGGATCCTTTAACAATGATCATAGATATGATTGAATCATATGTAAATAAGTAAAATACCGTCATAGGTTTTTATACAATATTAGTTTTAGTATATGCGAAACCCGAAACACGTGTCTAGTATTTATAGGTAAACAATCTATGTACAAAATTTCAAAACTGTATAATGAAAAAATCAGAAAGTTATAAGGTTGTTATGTTACCGGGTTGTCCGTACAAAAATATGCCAACGGCGCCCCCGCGCCTCCAGGGTCGTCTTGCGCTCATTGATAATAATTTGGCAGTAGGTACCTAAACGTACGGCGGTATTGTAAGTAATTAAATGGTGATAACATTTTCCATCACACTTAAATATTTTTGGGTAAAATATAACATGGTGTAAAAACTATTGAAACCGATTCAGTTCCTTATTCTGAACAAACTATATTCAGAGGGCCTAAAATGGACGCTTTGGCAGAATCATATTATGATCTGCGTACAATTCATACATCCCGCAATTCATCTGTTTGACAGCTGCTATTTGAAATTAGACTTCACTTTACCAATTCATAATTTGTGGACCATTTTACGAAACTCTATACAAAACTGTCAAACAGATGAATTGCAGGTTATAAATTGTACGCAGAACATATTATGATTCTGCCAAAGCGTCCATTTTAGGCGCCCAGGTTTCGCATATACTAAAAATAATATTGTATATAAATGACTCGTACATCTCTGATAATATTTCTATAAATAAAATAAATAAAAACGTTTATTTCGACCAACAAGAGGATCATAATTATGCACAAAAAAATTACAAAATAAAAATAAAAACTAGACACAATTATAAAGACAATACAATATAACAACAGACAATACACAAGACAATTACAGACTTCGATTACTCAGTATGTGAACCATACAGCAATGGTTCAGGTACTGGCAATCGAACCTCTGCGCGAATGCCATCTATTATAGCCTAATGTGGCTCTAAAAATCTTTTTTACAAAAAAAAAACAACCTACTTCCAAAAAATAACACGGACACACATAAAAGGAGGAGGTTCTCAAGTCGTCTGTATTTTTTTTTTTTTTTATAGTATGTTACCTCAGAACTCCGTCGTTTATGAACCGATTTGGAAAATTCTTTTTTTAATTGAAAGGATATACTTTCAGATTGGTCAAAATACAGCTCTGATGTTGGAATCCATGAGTAATTGAGGGAACTCCTCAAATATTATAGGCATACATAATTACATATAGCGATTTCTATATTTTCATCAACAAGTCAATCATTTGCATTCAGAAAGTATAATTTGGTGAAGTGGAACTGATGACGAAGGCCACAGATGGCCACATACGTATTTCACGGGTGGCGATGAGATATCTGGATTAAGATAGTTAAGCGAAGCTTTAAATAAATAGTTCTGATCAAAATGGTACCATCAATCTGATCTGATGATGAAGCCGGAAGGTAGGCACTGGAACTAGGTTATAAACTAAAGTATCCTAACCGTGTTTGGTCTTATTGGAATTGTCATTTAAAAAAAAATATGTTTACAATTTGTGTGGGGTAGGTACACACGGCTACACATCAAGCTATATACATTTCCAGTATACAATGACTTCTTATTGAACGGAAATCCTATACAATGCGAGATCACCTTATACTGGAATTGTTTAGCTTGATGTGGTGCCGTGTGTACCACTACTAAAAAGTGAAAAATAAAAACCTTTTTTACTAAAAAAATACAACCGACTTCCAAAAAATAACACTAAAAAGTTAAAAATAACTTTAGTTTTCGGAAGCACATAACATTACATCACGCCTTGTTCCCCGAAGGGTTGGGCAGAGGGGTACCTGTAGTTCACCCACATTTAATATTATATTTAATTTAATTTTGGAAGTCGGTGGAAAAACACGAAAATACAGAACCAATGACACCGACTTCCAAAATTACTACTATACTTTAGTTTATAACCTAGTTCCAGTGCCTACCTTCCGGCTTCATCATCAGATCAGATTGATGGTACCATTTTGATCAGAACTATTTATTTAAAGCTTCGCTTAACTATCTTAATCCAGATATCTCATCGCCACCCGTGAAATACGTATGTGGCCATCTGTGGCCTTCGTCATCAGTTCCACTTCACCAAATTATACTTTCTGAATGCAAATGATTGACTTGTTGATGAAAATATAGAAATCGCTATAGGTAATTATGTATGCCTATAATATTTGAGGAGTTCCCTCAATTACTCATGGATTCCAACATCAGAGCTGTATTTTGACCAATCTGAAAGTATATCCTTTCAATTAAAAAAAGAATTTTCCAAATCGGTTCATAAACGACGGAGTTCTGAGGTAACATACTATAAAAAAAAAAAATAATACAGACGACTTGAGAACCTCCTCCTTTTAGTAAAGTCGGTTAAAAAGAGGTTTTCTGCTACATGATTTGGGCATCTTTTTGACGTCAGTGTAAACTCGAAAGTGGTTTCTTACCGTCAAGGTATATATTATGTACTAATATTAATAGAGTTTACTGCAAAAATTTAAAGCCACAATTTAACGCAATTGCAAATAAATACCTTGCAGGTATTTTCTTAATACCTATTCATGTAGGTATTTTGTTATCATTTAATCGTGCTATTTCTTTCTTGTGCACTAAATAAATTACTTGCCTATATCATATCTAATACTTTTTTTTTTTACAAGTTTTTTATTACATAATCAACAGGTTTTAACAAATAAGTCGTAGAGGCCTTCTTTTAAGCATAAAGATATCTGTAACAGAAGACCTCCCTCTTCCATATCTATGTGTACAACATACAAAGCCTGTTAATAACAGAATATAACTAAGTAGGTAAAAAAAAAAAAACTAGAACTAGAGAATACAAAAAATAATTACAATTATAATAATTAATTAGGTACTTGAATTCATAATCTAAGATACCCAATTAATTATTGTAATATCTATCCATGAAATCAGATAGTTAGCGTTAATTTCGACCATTCTATATGTTTAATTTCCCATCAATGTTGTCCATAATGTCCAATATTGTCCATGTGCTTGAGTTGAACCCTTATTTCATTACCCGTTCAAAGATAAAAATACATCGAAGCTCGCGACAAAATCGATCGGAAAGCGCCTTACCAAAATAGAATCGCGAATCGACTTTTTATTTGTTTTGCTTACAAAGATGCTTTTGTTCACCTTTGCCATTTTGAACCGAATGGGTTTCAAACGGGGTCGTGAGGAGGTAGCCCGCGAAATTCAAAGTTTTTTGTAATTTGCAGTTCTGTGTCAAGTTGTATGTTGTTAAAATATTATGATTCGCGGCCGTTATAAATAGATATGGCTATAGAATTACTAGCTTTTGCCCGCGGCTTTGCCCGCGTGGAGGTCGAGCCATTAAATAAGACATATAAACCTGTAGTACATTATTTTGTTCTATCATTAATAGTTTTCGCAGCGCACACCAAAAACAAATTTTTGGTTTTCTACCTTGGGTTACAATATTGCAATTAAATTACGGATCCCTAACTTTTTTGTAAATAAATTATAGCGTATGTTATTCCGCAATAATGTAGCTATCACCTGGTGAATGATTTTTTTTAAATCGGGACAGTATTTTCGGAGCCTATTCGTTACAAACATAAAAACAAACGAAAAAATCTTTCCTCTTTATAATATTAGTGTAGATAGTGTAGATAATCATTAGAATCAGCAATACAACTCGTAAAATGAACTTTTTTTTTTGGTGGGAAATTATCAAATAACTTCTCCCGCTCTCGGTGGAGCGGAAGGGCGTGTCAGACTTTTACTGACTAAAACCCACCCGTGTTCATTCCGTTGCCTGTATGCTAGGGCCACGATACCCCTTTCTGACAAACTCGCAACCCTGGCAGGCATTGGTCCTAACGGACCCCGTCATCTTAGATTAAACTTGAGAGTTGTATTGCTGATTCCAAAGTTGTCATTTGTCGGAAATAAAGTAGTTACGTAGATGCTGTTCTGGAGTCCTGGAGTGTGGACCTAGGTCTTGGAATATTTGGTTCTGGATTTCTCTTTAGACGTCTCATCTCACTCAGTTCAAGAGAACTGTTCAGAGAAAACTTGAGGGAGACGAGAACCGAATCTAAAGGAGATGTTTCTTTTTCGGCCATAAAGTGTACGGTAATGAAAAAAGAGGAAAAAAATCCACGAATTCGGGAAAAATATTCTTTCCTTCATATTTTCCTGATTACTTTGGCACAAAAAATTATCGTTTTTCATATTATTGCCAAGTTCTATTGCTCATGGCGTCGTCTTACATGCATACTGCTTTCGTCCAGAAACCATGTTACATTAAAACGTAACAATATCACGTAGACGTCATTTATATATATATGAAAGGTATGAATCTCTGTGCTATTAAGAATTTAAGAAACGATGATAAGATCTATCGTAGACAACTTTTTTGGCTAATGATAAGAAAGTGATCGGTAAGAAAATATATTCTATTTTTATAGATTGTAGATTTGTAGGTATTTCTGGACGAAAAATGGCTGGCTGTCGATGGTCGTAACAACATGACAAAAGTCAAACATAATCCGCCTTGTTACAAAACAAGATTTATATTTTGACATGGCTTAAACCATGGAGCCAGTTTTTGTAATAAGAACGTAACAGTGATTGAAATACCGTTCTTTATACAAAACTGAAAACTTAGTTCGGTACTAAGTTGTAAGTTTTGTGTTTAGGAATTTTACCATAGTCGGAATAAAGTTCGAAGTTCAATAATTGCTCCATGTTTTAAGCCTGGGTCTGAATATAAACCTTGTTTTGTAATAAAGCCCTTTCAGTTTTTATTTATTGTATATAAAGTATTAGTAAGTATGAAAAAAGACATTATTGTATTCAGGGGTTCGTTTCCCAGGTTTTCTAAAGCGTACATGTCATGGCCGGAGTCCTATACAAAAATGAAACGTCTCCTTTCAAGAAAAACTGAAGATTCTTTGAGGCATCTTTATAACTGACTTTAAAAAAGGAAGAAGTTCTCAATTCATCAGTTTTTAGGGTTCCGTAGCCAAATGGCACAAAGAAACAGAACTCTTATCATTTCGGCTCCGGTCCGTCTGTCTGTCCGTATGTCACAGGCAATTTACTCGGAGGATTATTTTTTGTTTGATAGTGTTTCCTCCCGTGATTCCCATCCCGTCCCATTTAATATATTGAAGATCTGACAATTGAACTCCTCAATGACTTACAGTAGGTACACGTATTATGTGATTTGGTTACTGTGCAGAGATCAAACAAAATTACTGGGTTCGATTCCCAGGTAGGGCAGGTTCGGTTTTTCCATCACGAATTTCTCAGTCCCAGCCCGGAGTCTGGAATTTGTGCCCGGTTGGTGGCAATATCTCGCCCCATGGGACATGGGACTTGAAACATTACTGGAAAAATGTGGGTTGTAATATAGGTACACTCCTGCCTAACCCCTCGGGGATTCCAGGTGTGGTGTTATGTTTTCAAATCGCGATTACAAAAATAGAATAGAATATAATACTCTTTAAATACACCATAAGTTACAGATATAAATGTTGAAATTTTACATAGGGTGACACAATGGGCGGTCTTATCGCTAAAAGTGATATTTTACAACCTTTGGATTGATTAAAGGGAGAAGGAGAGACAATACTGCAGGTAGTCAGTGGTGTACCATTTACATATTCATACATACATAAAGCATACACTTATCTGCGCGTGTGAAGATGCTATAATTGTGTGTACAACACCGCATAACAAAATAGCGAGGTGATTGTATTGTTTTACACAACTATTAAAAGTATTATGGCCATTAATATGCTAATAAAGATTAATGTTGTATTCAGTCTGGCCAGTTCGCACGTGCCACACGTCATGAGTATTATCTATACATATTTACTAATTTACTTACTAATTTAACACACGTATACGGTTTTGCCTTTACGTTTTATGAATTTATTTTAATTTAATTATTTGTTATTGTTTATTGATTTGTTTACAATTTTCCAAAATAGCATCTTGGAGCAACCTGTAGCTACTTAAAGAACTGTAGCGCTAAGGTCATGGATCATAACATCGCATCAATGAAATTAAAACGAAGAACGTGCAAGGAGTGCGAATTGAAGGAAGGAGAAGAGATATTTATTATTTAGATTGTTATTTTTTTTTTTTTTTCAATTTACTAGACCTCTACCCGTGTGTTGAATAAATGTCGCCATTGTGGCGGAACTTTGTATAATAAATAGGGTTGGGCTGAGGTGTCTAGTACCTACTTCCACATCTTACAAGTATAATGTTTTTGTATTAATTATAGTTGAAGGCTAAGGCGCCAGGGTAGCCAGCAAAGTTTTTTCCTGCTTTCTTTTTTTTTTTTTTAAACGGGGACTAGGAATTTCTCCTGTATTGTGTGAATTCAAATAAGTACTCTTAAGTTTTTTGCAATTTGCAGGTCAGTATTAGGTTGTATGTTGGTTAAAATATGATTGGAAACCATAACAAATATGTTTTCACAGCATTATAAAACAGATTAAAATAAAACAATTTACTCTACTGTCTACAGTTCTCTGCTGTTTCCATCCTTAAATGCCATTTAAAAAAATCACTGTTTACAACGTCTCATCTATCTAGCAACATTCTATAATACCTTTAGAAATACTAAAAAACTAGTTTTGTTTTATAATCTCGGAGACACTAAAAACTAACAAACATTTGGTAATAAACAAGTAAAGGCATGTACACACGAACGAACAAGAACATGGTGAACAAGAACACGGTGAACAAGAACATCGTGAACACGAACATCGAACACTTTATTCGCATGTGCGTACCACTAACGAACACCAAACTATGTTCATCAAAAATGTTCGCGGCGATCAATTTAGTTTTACTGTGTGGACGGTGGTCGGAGGCAATATTGTTCGTACCGAACTCGAGGGGTGAGCGCACGGCGGCCACGGCGCTGGAACTTCAGCTCTCAGCCACCTATCCAACAGTGAAATGTCATCTATAAAAACTCTTTTTATGATTTTTTTACCTTTATATCTACCTAAGCTTGGCGGCAAAGTGAAGTGACATGTTTAGCAGAACAGCTACTTCCAACGGCGAATCTATGGCTACTAAAGAGAGCGGGGCGGTTGAGCGCCAACACAAGTCGAACTGTGTTCGTATGGTGTTCGTGTTCGTTTTGCTAATTTACGTCCACACGTACGAACCAAATGTCCCGTGTTCGATGTTCGTGTTCACCATGTTTTGTTCGTTCGTGCATACACGCCTTCAGAATTTTTTTTACAAGCAATTTATTCAAAAGAGAAAGTTAAAAAAAGTGGGCAAGTGCGACATGGACTCGCACACGAAGGGTTCCGTACCACCGTACAATATTTTACACAATTTTTTTTATGTATTGTTTTATGTGTATGTATGTGTGTAAAATAACAATTATCCAAAGTAAAAAAAATAAAGGGGGGTACCCCTTTATTTTTTTTACTTTGTGTACACACTGTGAAAATTTCAATTGTTAAGGCTCTTACACACTCACGCGATATTGCGGGCGCGACAGGCACCGACAAAGACGATTTCTTTGTCGGCGTCTGTATATCGCGTGAGTGTGTAAAAGCCTTTACAATTACGGTTCACAAGATACAGCCCTGTGACAGACGGACGGACGGGCGGACAGCGGAGACTTAGTAATAGAATCCCGTTGGTACGTTACCCTTTGGGTACGGAGCCCTAAAAATTACCTACTGTTGATATTGGAAGGTCATCCGAACTTTTTAATAGTTCGTTAACATGGGTCGATTTCCTAATACACCTCTGCCTCTGTATTTCTATACCTTAGTACTATGAATGTTTCATTTGCAAATCTTTTCTTTAGATTTAGGTTTATTTAGGCATGTATAATAACAAATTAATAATGTAGAGCAGCTATAACTATAATAATACAATTTCAGGTTTTCATTTGATTACATTTGTTTTATTTAGGACTAGCTGCACCCCGCGGTTTCACCCGAGTAAGTCTCGATCCCGTGAGAGTATAGGGATAAAAAAGTAGCCTTTAAGTTAATCCAGGGTGTCAGCTACCTCGATACAAAATTTTATCAAAATTGGTCCAGCCGTTTTTAAGTAACAAACATCCATCCATCCTTACAAACTTTCGCGTTTATAATATTAATAGTTAGGATTCATTGTGTGTTTTGTTAATTTCTAACGTATGATAATAAATAATTATATTTTATATAAATTATATTATATATTATAATATTATTATAACAGGGTCTACTCATAACAAAAGCCTAATATAAATGCAAAGGCTATTATACTCACAGCGGGATACTTTTCTAGCTCATGCAGTACCGTGTGGTCGCAGTATTCGAAGACGAGATGAAGCTTGCGTTTGCGGCGAAACACCTCGATCAGGTTCACTAGGTTCGGATGCTTTAGGTTCTGAGGACAATGACATGTTATTATGAAATAGCCAATGATATTATAATAAACAGATATGTTATACACTCACAAAACAACCGAAAAAAGTGTTCCGCGCAGCAGCGACAGCACTCATACCCACCTTTCATTAATTTTACATTTCTTTACAATTAAAATGATGGCTTGATAAAAACAACAAGAAAAAAACCGGCCAAGTGCGAGTCGGACTCGCGCACGAAGGGTTCCGTACAATTATTATCTAAGAGTTGCGGTTTACGATTTATGACGTTTTAAAAAAAAACCACTTACTAGATCTCGTTCAAACCAATTTTCGGTGGAAGTTTACATGGTAATGTACATCACATATTTAGTTTAGTTTTATTATTCTCTTATTTTAGAAGTTACAGGGGGGGGGGACACAATTTACCACTTTGGAAGTGTCTCTCGCGCAAACTATTCAGTTTAGAAAAAAAATATATTAGAAACCTCAATATCATTTTTGAAGACCTATCCATAGATACCCCAAACGTATGGGTTTGATGAAAAAAAAATGTTGAATTTCAGTTCTAAGTTCTAACTACGGGGAACCCCCAAAACTTATTGTTTTTTTATACATCTACTTACCAAGTTTCAACAGTATAGTTCTTATAATTTCGGAAAAAAGTGGCTGTGACAAACGGACGGACAGACAGACAGAGATGACGAATCTATAAGGGTTCCGTTTTTTGCCATTTAGCTACGGAACCCTAAAAAGAGACAGCTAGTGATGTCAATTGCGCAAACATTATTCTGGCAACCAATCACCGAATGTTGGTATCACAGACTAACGAATACGTCCCAATTAGGACGTTTTCGAGTCTTCTCGATTGCGCGCTCACAACATATCTGTTTAATATAATATCATTGGAAATAGCTTAGTGTTGAACTAAAAATTTACGAGAATACTAAAATCCCTGGTTTGTTGGGTGCAGGGCAGCACCAACAGCATCCTGTCTATGGTACCAAGCAGGCTAGATTGTGCGTCTATGAGCCACTGCTGCAAGGTATCGGCTGGGCATGTCACCTTGCAGCAGCATCAGCCTATACTGTTCCTCCTGCTGGGACACAGGCCTTCTCTCTGGGAGAGGGAGTGGGCCGTCCACCACGCGGGCCCAGTGCGGGTTGGTAGATGTCACATGTCTTCGAATTTTTGGTTCTAGGACATGCCGGTTTCCTCACCTTGCAGCAGTGATGTCACAAATTGTCTCTGTGTTAACGTTTTACTAACATAGTTTGTATTTTATTGTTAACACATGCCCCTTATTACAAAACAAGGTTTATTTTCAGACCCAGGTTTAAAACATGGGGCCATTGTTGAATTTCGAACTTTATTCCGACTATGGTAAAGTACCTAAACACAAAACTGACAACTTAGTACCGAACTAAGTTTTCAGTTTTGTATAAAGAACGGTATTTCAATCCGGTTAGTCCCGCTATGGTATGGTCCCGGTATGGCACCCTCTTAAAATACCTATCAAAAAGTCCCGCTATGGTACCCTTCAGTTTTTGGTACTGTTGTAAAGAAAAGTTATACAATGCGTTAAGAAAAAAATAGTATTAATAAAAAATATCTTTTCTTAACTATTATAGTTAAGCAAGATAATATTTATTAATACTATTTTTTAAACAAATCACGCTCGGTAATTGTCGTTTCACTTCAGGTAGTTACCTGACCAACCGGTTTTTTCGTAAAACAATAGAGACGAGCCCTTCCTCGAATTCGTATCTAGCTCTTCCCTTTTGTTTTTATGAAAATAGAGAGAGACAGTATTATTCCGGGTTTAGTTTGCTATTTGCAGCTGTACTTTTGCGATATGAGTAATTAGGATAGCTTGTTAGTTTATCTATTGCAATGTCTGGGTCAAGTAGTTCACGTGGTGTAAATTTAATAATTATTGACAGTCGACGCGGTGGAAAAACTTTATTACGTGCCGGACATAAATATATTAAACGCAGAGAAAATAAAAATTCAAGTACTTGGCATTGTGTAAATAGGAGAAATAGTATTAAATGTAGTGGATATATAACTATTGAGAATACCAATAATACAATAATTAAAGATTATAAACACAGTGATCAGTGCGTGCCACATTTTGAAGACAATGAAGTTCAAATGGCTATAAGTGAGTGCAAAAAAGAAGTAAATTCAAATTACGGATCAGTACAGAAAATTTTCGAAAAACACATGGGTAACTTAAAAGACAAAGGGTTACACCTTACAGGAAATGTTCCTGACTATAAAAAATTAAAAACAGTATTATACAGACACCGAAATAAGTCGTTGAACGTACCAAAAACACAATTTAAGAATGTGGAAGAAATTATAATACCAGAAGAATTTAATAAGTATGTATTGGCTGATTATTGTAATGAAGACTGTAATCGAATAATTATATTTTCCTCGACAGAAGTAAAGGAACATATAAAATGTGTAACGCATTACTTTGGTGATGGCACTTTCGACGGCTGCCCAAACCCATTCGAACAAGTTTATGTCATTCATGGAGACATGGGAAGCACTGAGTTATCCACGAATGTAGCACCATTATTTTATATTCTGTTAAAAAACAAAGAAGGGAAAACTTATGAAAAAGTTTTCGAATTGATTAAACAAACTTTGCCTGAATGGCGTCCATCGAAATTTACCTTCGATTATGAAATAGGAGTAATAAATGCAGCAGCGAAGATTTTTCCTGATATCAAAATAAATGGATGTAACGTACATTTTCAAAAGAACGTTATCAAAAAAGCGAAATCTTTAAATCTCATGGAACACGAAGAGTCCTCGAACCATGTTAAGCAATGCATAGGCTTGGCGTTTTTGCCAAAACAAGATATTGAAGACGGCTGGCTGCATATAATGGAAAATAGGTATAATATCTTGGTTACTTTCCAAAATGATGTTTGAGTACTTAACTCTAATTATATGGCAAAAAAGTAAAGAACAACAATATCAGTAAGGACCTGTTAATTTCATTGCTTTACAAGTACGAACGTTTAATAAGTATTTTTTTCAGTTTCGACGATGAAGCTATGACCAAATTCAATGACTATTTTGTCACTCAGTGGCTTGAATATCCAGACCTCATTTGGTGTTGCCATAATGAACGCCATAGAACAACTAACTTGGCGGAATCATGGAATGGCAGATTCAACAAAATTATTGGAAAAAATCCCAGTTTATTATTGTTTCTGCAAACAATTGGCAACGACACATGTCACTTTGATATAAAACAAGCCAAGTAAGTTGTATTTTTTAGACAATATTTTTAAGCAGATATATATTTTTTTACATAATACGAGTACATAGAAGAATTTGAAAATGGATTTGATTTTATTTATTTTGGTAGATATTATTGGTTGTCGCCTTCTATTACAGACGGTTACTGAAAAAAATATAGCTTAACTTAAATAACTGATGATTTTTGTTATAGCTTTCGACTAAAAAGATCACCTATAAATTCAAGAAAAAGAACAAGTATAGAAATCGACCGCCAGATTCAAAAGCTAACAAAAAGTTACGAAAATAAAGCTATCTCCATTGGTGATTTTCTGATTAACATATCAAAGTCAATATTTCGATCAGAACATTTAAAAAAATAGTTTATTTTAATTTTGTTTTTAGCCTATTAAAATGTTTAATACTTTTTCTCGATGTTGATTATTTTTTGTAGTTTATGTTTACAATTTGCGCCTTTTTCTCCATGTTGATTATTTGTAATTAATATATTTGTCTAGTTGGTTGTTGATTATTTTTGTAGTTTATATAAATTTACAATTACTGCCTTTTCTCAATGATGATTATTTGTAACTAATATTTATGTCTGGATGTTGTTTTTATTTGTAGTTTATAATATTTACAGTAATACTTTTCTGAGATGTGGATTTTTTATATTATTTTTATTGTTGATTATTGGTAATTAATATTGTTGATTATTTTAAAAATTACATTGCAATTAATATTTCGTTTTACTGTTTGATATTTTTTTATAAATATTTTGAATTAATAAAAGACTGATTTAATATCGCAAACAGACGTTTTATTGATACACTCCTAAAAGTATTTATTTATAGATACACTTTTCTTTTCAGTTGTACCTTCTATTGTCTAACGTAGATCTAAAAGATGGGTACCATAGCGGGACTTTTTGATAGGTATTTTAAGAGGGTGCCATACCGGGACCATACCATAGCGGGACTAACCCTTTCAATCACTGTTACGTTCTTATTACAAAAACTGGCTCCATGGTTTAAGCCATGTCAAAATGTAAATCTTGTTTTGTAATAAGGCGGTATATGAGTCTTGATGCTCGAATTAAGTGATTAAATTACTTAAATTAATTAAAAGTATTTATTTCAGCTACCGGTTAGTCCAGAAGTCTACCGCGACAAAGTTGCGAAATTGCTAGGCCGATGAAGGTAATTTAAGCTTCAAACTATATTTTAACACTGTTATCGGAACGGATATATTCGAAGAAACATGGTTTGTAATTGATTCAAAGCTGCGTCGTCGTGCAAGTGATTGCAGATGATAAACGACATCATCAGCCACAGGCCGTAACCTTAATTGTTTCGTCACGGTCTTTCACGTTTTGTCATGATTTGTCTACAATTCTGACGACCTCCCAATGCCTAACATGCATGCCAACCTGCCAAGCTCAAGAAGGTTCGAAAGAGCTCTTTAAAACTTAGTTTTCTCGTATTTTCTCGCGAAGTGAGACCGATGTAGAAAGTTCAGGTACAAATTCAACCTGTTTTCATCAAATTCGGTTTAGTAGTTTAGCACACTGACGGACGAACAGTCGCGCGTTTTCATATTGTTTTAAATCAGATTCAGTACCCCGAATGTAAGTTTACAAGTACTCACTTGTAAACTTACACTCGGGGTACTCGCGCAAACGCGCTAGTTACGTTTACTCAAACGTAACTAAAGCGTTTGCGTTAAGATTTTTATTTTCACTCAAGTTATATTCTTAGCATTATGATCTATCGGTCAAATTTTAACGCAAACGAAATAGTTACTTTTACTCTCTTGCAAACTTACTCTTGGGGTACTGATATTGTCGACCTGCCAACTGTATAAGTCCCAAAGCACGCAACTCACATAATCTAAAGATCTGGGGGCCTAAAATGGACGCTTTCGCAGAATCATAATATGATCTGCGTACAATTCATATCCCGCAATTCATCTGTTTGACAGTTGTGTAAGGAGTTTCGTAAAATGGTCCACAAATTAAGAATTAATATAGTGAAGTCTAATGTTAAATAGCAGCTGTCAAACAGATGAATTGCGGGCTGTATAAATTGCACGCATGGTTCTGCCAAAGCGTCCCATTTAGGCTCCCTGTTGTGTTGGTACGTGGGTATTTCTTGCAACCTTATTTCATGTGTCATATTGTACTTCTGTTTATATAGTTTGAAACCACATAATTTTTATTTTTATAAGTTTTGTTTAATTTCGTTCTTACCTCACTGTATTTGAGAATGCTGGTTCACCTGTTATTGGCAACTGTATAAGCTCATGACTGTTATCTACTTTTATTTGATATTTTGTATACAGAAGCTGTTGGTGTACCTTTATAAATAAATAAATAAATCCAGTTACTCAAACTCTTTATAAAATGATTGTAAAGTTTAAACAAACGCTACCCACTATAATTACACACTCAGTTACTGACAGAGGGAGCCACAGGATAAAAAACTTCGAAGAAATCATTACAATTATCGTCACGCATATATGGTTTCCGAAGGGTTAGCTAATAGCTAGGCAAGTACATGCAAAGGTCAACGTACTGACACTTACAATTTACGAACCAACTACTTACCGCAAGCATTAGGGGGACGAGTCCGTTGACCCAAACAATCAAGTTAATCTATGGGAGGTAGGTAGGTCAGAGGTTTGTACTTACTACAATCGAATGATGTAATATTTTTAGGGTTCCGTACCTAAAAAGAAAAAAACGGAACTCTTATAGGATCAGTTCGTTGTCCGTCTGTCTGTCTGTCCTGTCGGACTCTCCCCAGGTTAGCTCAGAGACCCTTAATAGTACTAAGTTATAATGCTGTAATTTGGCATGGATGTAGGTACATTGCGACGATTATTTATGTTAAACATTAAATCTCATTTAAGTGAACTGTATAATGTTCTTATGAGAAATAAAGATTCTTTAAACCTAATCTAACTAAATGAAAGAAAATTTAAATCTCATATTAAAAGAACTCTTTGTAATCAAGCATATTACAAATTAGAGGATTATATCCAAGATTAGAATACTTGGAAACATGCTGGTCCAGCTCCATAGGACAATCTAGTCTAGAGTCTAGACAAAATCCAACAGGCTGCTATCTTAATTGTATAATTTATTATTTTTATGACATTTATTTTAAATTCTGTGAGTACCTTTACTCACACTGATATTTATTTTTTTTAGGAAAACGTTTTTTTTTTGTTTTTACATTTTTTGTAAATATGTGAGCACCATATCTATCACATAATTAATTTAACTGTCATTGCTTCATTCTTAACTCGTTTTATCCTACCTACCTATTGTGGTATAGTAATTTAATTCTAGGTGCATCGTCTTCACATAACAATTATATATTATAATTAATGTACCTATAAAAAATATTGTACAAGATTTTAAAAGAGTAATGGTGGAGTTTCTTGCCCATTCTTCTCCATACGAAACTTCATTTTGGAAGGAGCGACTAGAATCAATTCTATTTTTTTGGAAATATTGACATTCAAAAGTGCCATAAAAGTGCCTATTTGAAATAAACAATTTGACTTTGACTTTGACATATTAATCACGCCGACAAAGTGCTAAAATAAAATAGGGAAAAAAATATTTTTTTAGTTTAAAGTAGGGAATAGGATGACATTTATTTTCTCACCAATCCCATGGTGTGGGGTATCGTTGGATAAGCCTTTGCAAAATATTGAGGGTCTCTGGAAACCATTTTTCGATTCAGAGATCCGTTTGCGTAATATAATTATTAAGCTTTATAGTGCTATTTTTTGTTCGAGTCAAGTGTCCCCGCCCCCTGCCGGTCTGCCGCAAAGCAGCATTGTTGTGTACTAATGTAGAAAGTGAACGAGTAAGTTTTTCTTGTTTTTGGGTGACTTGCGAGAGAAGTCTAAGTCAAAAGTCAAATTATTTATTTCATTAATGCAGAAGGAACTAAAACCGGATTAAAAAGAACAAAACCGTTCGAGTTAGTGTTTAGTGTTAGTGAATAGTGTTTGGTGGCATGAGGAACAGGGTGTAAAGTTCACTCATCCACCATAGAAAAGGGAGGATCCTCCGACCAGACGGGTGTCGTGTCTGGTGGGCAACTGCCCGACGGTTGATGTCGGGACGTTGTATATATGCTAGTTGCGTGGTAAACTCTAATTGCGCGATGCAAGATTTTGCGTGACATCAGTGTGACGCGTAGTTCGTATGTAGCGATGTTGATGCCGCTACATCACTCCCCTCCGGAGACCGGAGGTCGATAGTGGGCTGAGTCGTGTATCTTGCGATACTTGCCAGTGCCAGTTGAGGGTTCCAGTGAGTCGGAACCTGGTGCCGCATAGTTCTCGGTGAGTCGGAACTGTCTGCGGTGATTCCCCAGTGAGTCGGGTTGGCGCTGCGGTATGCTCCAGTGCGTCGGATGTAGTACAGCGCCGGGTTGTGGCTGGGTGCTGGCGTCGACCAGGAGAGGCATGTTCTCTGCTTGTGGACCGGCCGAAAGTGCAGTGTGCTGTGCCAAGGTTGCTGATGAGGCTGTGGGTGATGACCAGGAATGCGCGTCCGCGGCATGCTGGTGGTCAGGATACCCGTTGAAGCCGTGGGTGCTGGCTGGCTGTGTGACTCGCCGCTCGAAAGCTTGAGGAAGTGATGATGATGATGTCACGCTGAAGTAGTTGCACGAAGGCTGCGCTAACGTTCATACTCGGGGTCCCCAGTTTGGTGGTATGATGGAACAGGGTGTAAAGTTCACTCATCCACCATAGAAAAGGGAGGATCCTCCGACCAGACGGGTGTCGTGTCTGGTGGGCAACTGCCCGACGGTTGATGTGACGTGACGTTGTATATATGCTAGTTGCGTGGTAAACTCTAATTGCGCGATGCAAGATTTTGCGTGACATCAGTGTGACGCGTAGTTCGTATGTAGCGATGTTGATGCCGCTACAAGTGTAAAGTACAAAAGTGCCAAACAAACACAAGAATTAAGTGTATTCGCCTTAATAGAGACAATAAGAAAAGTGCTATTGGACACATTCTTAGTAAAGACAATTTAGTAGTTAAGGTTATAATTTAATTACTTATTAGTCTATTTAAAAGGCTAGATTGTAATAATATTAGGGTTCAAAAATTATGCAGAAGGAATTTTTGAACATCAAAATTTACAAAAAAATTGAATTGACTCTAGTAACCCCGTAGATTACCTACTAAGTTATAAGGGTCGTCTTAGAAGACAGTTGTGCTGCTGAGGAGTTCGTTACGCCACTTGTTCCCAGCTAAAACACTAGGACGTGGTGAAGGGTGGGCGTTTTGGGGGCTCTCTTAAGTAATTTCAAGACGTTCAAACATTGCCTGTTCAAATTCATTTAATTCAATTAGGCTGACGTTTCTCAGCCTAATTATTTTTAATAATTTGTCTAAATGATTTTTAATTTTGAGGTTTTACAATGCCAAAGAGATTTAAGATTTGTTCAATAAATAATTTAATGTCCACATGCTAACTTCTAATTTAACCACTACGTGTGTCATTTCTTCAATACGTTAAATAATACTACGTAGTTCTCTAATAACTTGCTACACTTCTAAGAACTGATAATGACGAGCAACTTGAGTTTCCCATATTCATTGTGAATGCACAAATCGATATTATGTGGCCACTTTGCTCTTTATCTGTGCACACGGCCTTGGCAGGGTTGCAAACGATATTACGTATAACATAAAGGTCGCATCACGTCAACATTGCGTAGGAAATAATACGAATCACAGGCCGCATTTTATTTTGTTGGGTAGGATTCTAGGAATATGGAGGCAATCGAAAAAGTGATTTTGAGAAGGAAAGGATACCTTTTTGGCCAATATGGACCTTATTACAAAACAAGGTTTATCTTCAGACCCAAGTTTAAAGCATGGAGCTATTATTGAATTTCGAACTTTATTCCGTCGACGGTAAAGTTCCTAAACACAAAACTGACAACTTAGTACCGAACTAAGTTTTCAGTTTTGTATAAAGAACGGTATTTCAATCAGAGTTACGTTCTCATTACAAAAACTAGCTCCATGGTTTAAGCTATGTCAAAATATAAATCTTGTTTTCTAATAGGACGGACTGTCTATCTTATACCACTTAGATTGATTTTCAATTGTTTAATTATTTTGAGTGAACAAGGACAATCTTTCCTGTGTCATGAGTGGTCATATTGGTGCTAAACAGTATCCCCCTTATTACAAAACAAGGTTTATCTTCAGACCCGGATTTAAAACATGGAGCCATTATTGAATTTACAACTTTATTCTGACTGTGGTAAAGTTCCTAAACACAAAACTGACAACTTAGTACCGAACTAAATTTTGAGTTTTGTAAAAAGAACGGTATTTCAATCACTGTTACGTTCTTATTACAAAAACTGGCTCCATGTTTTAAGCCATGTCAAATATAAATCTTGTTTTGTAATAAGGCGGTGTGTCTTTATAATGTGCACATATCTAAATGAGGGAAACTTAGCTTAATTTTATCGACGGTTTTTTTTATATAAAATCTTTATCATAACCAATCAAAATCTTTATGTGCTCTTTATCAAGACTGACTCACACTAGATGGACTGTCTCGTCAAAATAATTAATGAGGACATTCAGGAAGTTCATCGTTTGACATTCACAGTTTTTTTTATCTGATTATTTTATTAATTTAGGTAATATCGCTTGGACACAAAGCGTGTAATTATTTCCGTATTGCTCTGATTGACAGCTAAAAATAGACGTATCGTAGATTAGATCGAAAATTAGTAATAATAGTAATCTTGGGCGTTATTACCCAAATATAATGTTACGCTGCTGGATTTACTATGACCACAAAGTAAACCAGTAGTACCTACATCTAGCTGTGACTGCATAACGTGACACTCGCGTTTCCTGGCTATACCACCAAACTTAGAAACAATTTGGAAGATATGTCCCTGCCAAATTGTTTGCAATTGTTTATGCACTAAAGAAGGGATTCTCTGATCCGAAGCGATAATCTGAAAAATCGACCGAATGTTTCCTTTTTGACCTTGAGTCCTTACCCGACTTCAAGTCATTATTTTACTTTGACTTATCTCTTTTTTTCTCTTTCGCCGTATTTAGCCATAGTTAGCCGTAGTCAGGAAACGGCCGAACATTCGGCCGATACCTCGGATTTATCTTAGGAGTAAACTCCCGTTTTTTTGGGTGTGAAATTATCAAATAACTTCTGCCGCTCTGGGCGGAGCGGGAAGGCGTGTCAGACTTTTACTGATTAAAACCCACCCGTGATTCTTCCGTTGCCTGTGTGCTAGGGCCACGATATCCCTTTCGGACAAACTCGCAACCCTGGCAGGCATTGGTCCTAACGGACCCCGTCAGTTGGTGCTGACATCTCTTTGAGGCGCACGTGGAACACAACGCGCCGTTGAGCCGGGCCTGGTCCTTATCGGACGGCGAGCTACCCATTGCTCACCGTCCGCAAGCCCGCACCTACGGTGGCCGGAAATCGGCTTGCGACTCCCGACGCCCGGGGCGTCTCCTGCGGCGACTAGGGGCGCGAGGGCGCGAACCTTGCCTCTCTCTCACGCGTTCCGCCTCCTCCTTCGCGAGCATTACTGCTTCACAGTAGGAAGTGACGGCCTCCCATGCACTCTCGCTCCGAACCATGGCCTGAACCAGGGCCGGACGCGAGAGATCGCCGCCGCCGATGATGACACGGCGGTCCTCCGCCCAAGCCGGGCAGACCTCCACCGTATGCTCCGCCGTGTCCTCCGGGTGATCCACACAGTGGTGACACCCGGGCGTTTCCTCCCGCTTTATCCTAAACAGGCACCTCACGAAACAACCGTGTCCGGTGAGGACCTGCGTCAGGCGCAAGGTGAGGACGCCGTGGCGCTTCTCTAGCCACTTCTCAAAAAGGGGACTTATCGCCACAATTGTGGGGTGCCCAGGAGTAGACCCCCTGCATTGCGTAACACACATTCAATCATAATCCGAAGGATTTTGAAGGAAATCGCTAATCGCTTCACATGTTTGTACAATAAGTATGTTTGAAAACGTAAATGACGCAGTGAATGTTGTTGAATGATCAAATTAAAAGGCATTGCCATTGTAAGCGTGTTACAGTTGTTGCGTGTGTGTTGAATTACCTGCTGATTAGGGTTAACTTTGGTCAAGTCAGATCTGAAGTTAGACTGCGGAAGGTATCCTCAAAACTCCAATAGAAAAAAATCTCACTTTCAGCATCCGTATCTCCCGGAGCGCGATTTTGCGTATGAGCGGGTCGTCTTCGTTCTCGACGAACTTCTTGACGGCGACGATCTCGCCGCTGTCTCTGTTTCGGCACTTGTAGACCAGCCCGTACGAGCCCTCGCCCAGCTTGGCGAGCTTCTCGTACCGCTCCATCGCGCGGCTGCTCGCGCGTGACCTGACAAAAGTAAGAAAGAAAAGGAAAGAGTATTTTAGAACTTAATTTGTGACAAACACACGCTTATGATTTGTTTTATTGTGATTGGGTGGCTTATTGCTGGTAATTCATGACAAGCCATTGACAACCATCCACAGTTAGCAATAGAGTATTGTTGTACAAGTTTTCAAAATTGAAAAACTATTCATTAAGGATAAAGGGTTCTAAATACCGGCGCGACTTGTCGCGCGACGCGACATGGAACAAAGGCCCCGCGTGTCGCGGGACGAGCGGAGCCTTTGTGTCGCATCGCGTCGCGCGACTAGTCGCGCCGGTATGTAGAAGCCTTAATACTAAGTGTATCATTAAATTTACTAATAAATTAAGTACAAAATAGCATGCGCAACCACTATTAGAATGCATCAGAAACAGTATAGTGTTTAGATAGAACAGTAGTTATGGACGCTAAGCTGATTCTGTGTGATGCCGGACGTAAAGAATAGCACCACCCTATTTCTTCCTGTGGGTGTCGTAAAAACCGACTAAGGGACTTACTAGAGAATGGGCAGCTGCGTTCTCCATGCATTTTAACACAATACTGCGATCGCCAACCCGCCTGCCAACGTGGCGATTATGGCAAATCCGCCTTTTGGGGAGGCCTATGTGCAGCAGTGGACGTCTTTCGGCTGAAATGATGAATGATGGACGCTAAGCTGCTTGCAAACAAATTTATTGAGGGGTATTCCTTAAATGCTTAATCTCACAATGGGCTTTAGCAGAAGGCTAAAAGTCACCCAAAGGGCAATGGAGAGCTTTGCTTAGCTTAGCTTTGAGTTCCCCTACGTGATCGAATCAGATATGAAGAGATCCGCAGGCGAACCAAGGTAACCGACATAGCCCGAAGAATTGGCTAGATTAAACTAAGTGGCAGTGGGCAGGGCACACTGCTAGCAGAACTGATGGCCGATGGGGCCGAAAGGTTCTGGAGTGGCGACCGCGTACCGGAAAACGTAGCGTTGGAAGGACTCCTACAAGGTGGACCGATGACCTTGTGAAGGTATCCGATGGATGCGGGAAGCACAGAACCGGTCGAAGTGGCGGTGCATGGGGGAGGCCTATATCCAGCAGTGGATGTCTTTCGGCTGAAATGATGATGATGATGATAAGTTAAATGCTTTGCTTTTGTAGTCCAGGAACCAATAGGAAGCAAGAAAAAAAAAAGACTGTCGGTGGTCTAGTAGTACCAAGCGCTACTGCTAAGCATGAGGTCCTGGTTTCCCAAGTCGGGTAAAGTTTTATTATGTTATCAAAAATTTTTTTTTTTTAATTTTTTTACAACGTTTCACACATTTACAGCACCTACACCACACAGTTACACACACTTTAGATATTCATAATTATGTCACTCTGTATTTCTTATTTTTTTGTGGACTTGGCGTAATGTTTCGAATAATCAAAATGTTCTTACTGCAGCACTTCACAGCTAACATGTCAGCTGTGAAGCTACCTTTTATTAAATAAATAGCAGCCCGGAGTCTGGTTTTGTGCCCGGTCGATGTCAATGGGCTTGCCCCTTTTACATGGAACTTAAAAATAAGTGGGTATACTATATGTAGACCTCTGCCTAACCCTTTGGGGAAAACAAACGTTACTTATGTTATGTTAATTTAAGAGACTTTTCATAGGAAACACTAGAAAGCAAGAAAAAAATATATGAAAGTAATAATAAAGTTTAGGTGGCATATTACTGACGTTTTTGCGAAGTAATACGCTGTTAGATACTGATTGTTCGCGTGGGTATTGAAGCAAACGACTTTGCTTTTCTCAGAGTGAGCCTCTACGGCGTATAACAGGACAACGGTCGAGCTTCTACGCCCTACAGCATAGTACAGGACTACAATTTAAATTCTACATCGTAGCATAGGGCTACAATTGAACCTCTACGGCGTAGCACAGGACACTGATCGTGCCTCTACGGCGTACCGAAGGACAGCGATCGAGTCTCCACGCCTCTACGGCGCAGCACAGGAGAACTTATGATCTCATTCTCATGATGACGTAAATACACACACATACACACATACATTATATCTGTAACTTTTATGGTCGTGTACATAATAAAGAGTATTCTATTCTATTCTATTCTAAATATTTAAAAGTAAGTTACACAGGTACATTACCCAAAACCGATCACTTCCGGCGATACTAGAGCCTTATTTATTTCCCCTCTCATTTTGTCACTTTGATTTTAACTCATTATAAGAAAAGTGGACTGCATAATTTGATTCTCCTCTCGAACATGATTTGCAGAAAGCGGTATTATATCTGTAGGTATTTCGGATTATTTTAACCTAATCTAACATGTCCAGAGCTAAGAATGTACTCATAGATCGAGAGGTCCAGAGGTATCATGAAGACTTGTGACGTTTCATTTGACGTTACTCTATTCTTGTTGAACCAGAAAGAAGATTGTTATGATTGTTGTGTGTGTGTGGATCTTCTTTCTGACATCCAGTTTTTTTTTTTATAGATGGGGAGCCCATAGCCATTTCTTGCCCCTCATCAAACAACCGAATAGTATTGACATCTCAAAAAGGTAACTATGCACAATATTATTATATCTAAGCTACTTAATAATTTGAAACAGCATCTCGATGAAAATATAAATAAATAATTATATTGGTGGACCATTTGAAACTACCCACTGTACAGTAAGTGTTTTTCGAGCAGTTTCAAAGGGACGCCTTTGACGTGGTGCACGCTTGTAAGGAATTATATTATGCAGGGTATAATATCATTTTGCATATAATAAACAGCGATAAATATATGGAGAGCGGATAACTATAAGTCAAGTTATGACGTGCTACATGCGGAGTACCTTTCCGATTTTTACATAATATCAGGGTCAAAAAAAATAACAAAAAAATTATGTCCAATACTGAAGGAAAGAAAGAAAAAGAAAAGGTATTTATCTCAGATTATAGAAATAAGCAGATAGACCGCGCGGAACAATAAAGTGAGGCCCGTTTGTAGACATGTGTGCGTTATAGCCACGTGACAGCACTATAAGAACAGGTGCCTCTATGTGTGTGTACGGTTGCCAGGATAATGAAAAAATTAGCCATAATATTTCATTACATGATAAAAAAAAAGGTTTTTTCTCTCTTAAATCAGTTGTTTTTATTAACAGTATACGTCAAATTAACAATACCCATATAAACGATACATTTGCGATATATTTTTATTTTGAGACACCAACATTTTATTGTTTTTGGTAGCTATATTTACTTTATGGTGACGTCATATAACCCATGATATAGCAAATCGACTGATGTAATAAGTATTATAAAATCCATTAACTAGTTACACTTACGAAGACACATACATACTTATTTATTTATAAACATACCAACCAGAAAAGGCGATAAATAAAACACTATTATCAAAATAAATATTTTTGTAAATCGATATTCCTGTATCCTATACTTATTTCCTAACTTAGGCGTAAATGTTTCAAAATAAAGTAGCAACACCGAATGATTTTTGTTAAGGTTTTGTGTTTCAAGATGTCAATAACAATAAACACGGAAAATAAATCCAAATAGACAAATAATTAATATTTTACCTATGAAAGATACTCCATCTTATTTCTTTTGTTTTTGGGAACAGTTTTTACAATGTTTAAAAATACTAGACGGCATTATTCTGAAATTATCTGTTAGAGCCCGTGACGTACTAACGATGCGACGCTTCGTGCTGTACTGAATCGAGGTGGTATTCGCTTTTGAATTTGTATTTGCTTTGTTGGCCGCACTCTCGGTGTTCCGCGCGGTCTATCTGCTTCTTTCTATAATCTGAGGTATTTATTGGGACTCGCACAGATCACAAATTAAAAAAAACACACAAACCCAGCGCAGCACACGCGTGTTTCCCTTTCCGTGTTCAACTGGCGACACCGGTCTCGCGAAATCTACACGCTTTTGTTTTACTACGGAATCCTACGATCCCGTGTTCAATTCGCGTCAACTGAGCACGCTTTTGCGATCAAGCAACGTTAAAAGAAGTTTTACAAAACAGTGTGTAATTGACTACGGGGACAGCGGTACTTCAATTAAATATTTAAAAATACTTCCCGTTGTCCCCGTGGTTTGGTTTTACATTCAAAAATATGTTTCTGGCACTCGCCGGCCGCTGCCGCGGCACCGCTCGCTACGCTCGCTCGGCTCGTGCGTTGTGTGGTCACAGTTCTAACCTAACCTAACCTAGCTGTTTCGATTTAAAAAAGGTTTACTTCGTACGATAAGGGGACAACGAGAAATAAATTTAATCACGTCCCGCTGTCCCCGTGACAGGGATATCGCAAACGGGGACAACGGGAATACACTCTAATAACAGCTACATTGCAATGAGAAGCGCGCGAATCCAACTTCGGGCGCTCTCGCCTGCTTCGGCCCGCACGATTTATCCCGAACATTTACGAACGCGCTAAATCAGTACGGATTTGTTTCGAATAGACAGGTTAAAAAACCGTGTTCAATTCAATTACACACTGTTTTGTAAAACTTCTTTTAACGTTGCTCGATCGCAAAAGCGTGCTCAGTTGACACGAATTGAACACGGGATCGTAGGATTCCGTAGTAAAACAAAAGCGTGTAGATTTCGCGAGACCGGTGTCGCCAGTTGAACACGGAAAGGGAAATACGCGCAGCACACACACACGACGCACACAGTGCGGTATGGAGCGAGTAGATATACCATAAATATTGTGTGCGTTTGTGTTATCCGCGCATAACGTAGTGCATGCTGTGGTTTTCTTTAAATAATGGGGCAGTTGGCTTACGTTTCAAATGAAAAGCGTAATAAATCAATCCTAACTATTTTATGATTATAAATGCGAAAGTGAGTTTGTTTGTTAGTTACCCTTTCACGCTAAAATGGCAGAACGGATTTCTATGAAATTTGACACATGGGTAGACCATGACCTGGAGAAGGACATAGGCATATTTTTCATCCTTTTTTTTTTTTTTGGGGTGGGAAATTATCAAATAACTTCTCCCGCTCTGGGCGGAGCGGGAGGGCGTGTCAGACTTTTACTGACTAAAACCCACCCGTATTCCTTCATTTGCCTGTGTGCCAGGGCCACGATATCCCTTTCGGACAAACTCGCAACCCTGGCAGGCATTGGCCCTATCGGACCCCGTCAGTTGGTGCTGACATCTCTTTGAGGCGCGCGTGGAATACGACGCGCCGTCGACCCGGGCCTGGTCCTTATCGGACGGTGAGCTACCCATCGCTCACCGTCCGCAGGTCCGTGCCTACGGTGGCCGGAAATCGGCTTGCGACTCCGGACGCCCGGGGCGTCTTCTGCGGCGACTAGGGCCGCGAGGGCGCGAACCTTGCCTCTCCCTCACACGTTCCGCCTCCTCCTTCGCAAGCATTACTGCTTCGCAGAAGGAGGTGACGGCCCCCCATGCACTCTCGCTCCGTACCATGGCCTGAACCAGGGCCGGACGCGAGAGATCGCCGCCGCCGATCGCCTCCGTGAGGACACGGCGGTGATCCGCCCAAGCTGGGCAGACCTCCACCGTATGCTCCACCGTGTCCTCCGGGATATTTTTCATCCTGGATTGCAGATGAAGACGCGCGCTACAGCTATATAAATAAATATTCATTAATTAATATAAAACGTCGTCTAAATGTCTACCTAAACTACAGTTACGTCATAAAGTCGATAAGTCCACAGATATCGAACACGTTTCAATCAATCAATCTAATTGCATATATTATCTACCTGTTAATTGTTTGTAATTTCTTTATTATCTTATCACTGTGTGCAGGTTTTAATATATTTTTTTTAAATATTGTTATTATTATCACGTTATTTTTTTCAATAACATTAACTTTTTTCATCCTTAGTTTTTGTTTGAATAAAGTGTTCATTGTTTTTATTTGTATATTGGCGTGTACTAGCTAACAGGCAAATAATTTAATGTTTTGTGTCTCGTAATGTTAATTAATTTGCATATCTACTATTGAATCAAGTTTTTCTAACTGAGCAGACAGCTGTGCTGCTGGGGAATTTGTTACGCCACTTCTTCTCAGCAAAAGCACTAGGTTTGGGATTGGCTTTTGTAATTTGCCGTATGAAAAGTGCTAATTCTCAGCTAATTTGAAGAAATTAATTTTGATTTTGATTTCCCATAGTAAGTAGGCTAGGCTTTTCGAGGAACCTCTTAGTTGGCACGTGACCCTTATATTCACACCGACTCCTGAAATTATATTGATACTTCTCATAGCAAGTAGTAACATACTCTGAATATGTTCTTATAATCAATCTCAGATCTTGTTAAAGGTGAAATGTGTGATAGGTATCATAATTTCTTAGTAATCAGCAAATTTCAATGGCGGCACTGCATGATAATTTGTAACGTTTGCATGTTCTTAGCTTATCGGAGCAGACGAGTTTTTGAATGTTGACCATGTATTGGCAAATGTATTATGGGACCCCCCCTCAGCTAGATGGGCCGACGACCTTAAAAAGGTGGCTGGGACAGACTGGATGCGGAAGGCGGAGGACAGGGTGTTGTGGCGCAGCCTGGGAGAGGCCTATGTCCAGAAGTGGAATGTGATAGGCTGAGTAGATTGATTGATTCCACGTTCTTATGAATTTCCGTTAAAAACGACTGCTAAATGTGAGAATCCAGATGCCATACCATATTGTTGTACGGGCCGGTATAATAATGTACCGCTGGAATTGTATTTAACCGAAAGGTTATGCTATATTTTTTATAATTTGTAAGATGTCACAGGAGCCATCAGACGGTGCCGCTGGTCAAGGGGACGATAACCGACTTTTAATGATTTTATACTGAAGATCACGTCTAAACGAGTAGTGTTTATGATTTGAAAAAAAATATAAGTTAAATTAGAGCATTTTCTCAATAACTTAATATGTAAACATTTTAGATTATGTTTATATTACATAGTGAAATTAATTTGTAAAGTTATGTCTAACGCGGATAAAAAACTGAGAATGGCGCAAAATCTACTAAGCGTATTTTTCTGAAATTGATACGCGCGCGTATACGCGTTTTATTAAAATACCTTTTGTTTTGTGTATAATAAATTAATAATGCGTCATATTGGGGACAGCGCTCCTGGATGGGCTAGTCCTATTAGGTACTGGCTAAACGTACGACGCGTTGCGTGAGCTCAGTACAGAACAGGCAAGCTAACTTCTCAAGGTCACTGGCATATATCTGCGTCTTAAGTAGTCCGCATTGCATTTCTTCTATAATTTTGGCACAAGCACCACGACTTAAGTCCTGGCTCCAAATGGCATGGTAAAAAGATAAGATAGTCAGGAACCAAGGATGATTGGCTGACTGTCCAGCAATCTAATTGCGCAACACTTCCTATCACACAATCCGACGGATTTTGAACAATTAATGTTGTTGAGTTGTCAATATGATTGGCATTGGAATTGTGAGTGACTTACGCAAATATATTTTAAAAGTAAAAATGCGTAATTATATAGGTTACCTATTCAACATTCGATCTTCAAAAACGGGACAATGTCACACTATTAGATGACACGTGGAAGTAGGATGGCAAGTCGTAGTTATTGGGAGCGAAAAAGAGACAAAATGTGGCTAATTACTTAGTCATATTTTGACGTGCCACTTGCGGAGCGTTTAGAACTTATCTACCTCTTTTTACATAGAATATCATTGGTCTTACGCAATGATGCGTTACCCGCGACCTTTAGATGCGTTACCCGCGCTCAATAATGGCATAGTAAAAGCAAGGCAATTGCCTGACTTGGAATTAGTCGCGCACCATCCAGTGACGCGCCTACACGTCACTATCACTCGCAATTCTCAGCAACTATTTGTAAAGAAAATGCCTTCCCGTGTTTACACGATATACAAAAAACATTTTAATATGTTTTAATAAAAAATACAGTAGTTACGCATGAAATGAGACGTTTTTCTTTACACTCACAGTAGGAGTGTAAAGAAAAACGTCTCATTTCATGCGTAACTACTGTATTTTTTATTAAAACATATTAAAATGTTTTTTGTTTTAAAATTCCTCTGACTGCTGCGACCCACGCGTACGTGCCAATGAACATTCAGCAGCTAGTGACGTAACTAAATATGTATGTGCATCTCTTTCTAACAACAGATATCGGTATATTCGGTATAGGTCTTTTCTTCACGCACTGTATGATATGAGCATGTAGTTACATTCATGGCATACGCTGTTTTTGAGTGCACTAATGTTCGCGTCTATTACGCAATTACCTACCCTGTAGATAGTCAGCAACCAAGGATGGCTGACTGCCAAGGCCAGGTGCCAGAAAATGCTTATTCAATAGGTAGGTCACCTATTTAATTTCATAATCTTTTTAGTTTGTACTATAACCATGTTCAAGGGAGAACTCTTTGTCTAAGTTAGGGGATGTTTTCAAGTTCAAGTTCGTACTAATTTACACAAACTAGGGTAAACATTAACTTTGTCACCCCTATTTCTATTTCGTGTCAGTTTTAGGATGAACTATGCTTTTTGTGTATGTTTTAGAATAATCAAGTGAATAGATTAACAGCGAGACGGAGATTAGGTAAGTATAGTAAATTTAATTGATCTGACGTTCTGACGATGTCAATTTAACTTTGTGAAACGATAATGCGATTGACATTTGTGGACTTTGTCTTGAAATGCAGGTGTATGTCATGTTTATAGTATATCCACTCATTAAAAACTTTATAGGTAAGTATAGCATTTTAAGACTGCACAGGCACAAAATAAATACCATTTATCCGTGAGGATCCCATCTTATAATCGTACATGGAGCATGCCATGTCCCTTACGCTGCAGACTATCACAAGAGCGACAAATTTTATCAAAGATAAGTATGTGTTTTTTTATTTTTTTATTAGAAAACGTGTGACGTAGGTACTTAGGTTTGAAACGTACAGTGATCCTTTAATTGAACGGTGTGCATAATTGAATTTGAAAAACTACAAATACCTAAATGGAAACGAAAATCCGGTAGTAGTCCCAATTTTAGTAAGTAATTAATGTAAGGCAGTAGGTATTGATTAGAAAAAGCTTAAATTGCATAAAAGAACATGAAAATCATAACACTGAACTCTGTGTCCTGTGCACAACTCACACTCGTATTTTCACATCACTGATCTTAATTAATTATTTCGTACCACTAGTTATTTACCTTCTAGGTAGCAGCGGCAGGTTGTTGCCGAATAACCACAACCGTTTATCACCGAACCATTTCTCCATACAGGATGCCACGTTGTTCCACAGTTTGATTCGCGAACAGTCCCACACAATAGAATCCTTCATTCGCGTATCCGAACGTCAAAACCCGCGATCATATCCCGCCAAAAATTATGTCAAAATTTGCGCCCGTCTCGTAATTGACAGTGATGGCGATTTTATTTTTTTTATTTGTGCACGAGTTGTCGTCGCAAATGCTGCCAAGCTTTTAGTTGTGATTGTCGAGAATATCGATCGCTGGTTTGTTTACAGTTTGTGTCGGCCTGTGTACATGACAACCGCGGTGGTAGGGCGGAATGTAGGCTAGAGGACCGAATTCTTTTTTTACTTCTTTCTATTCAGCTACTGTTTAATTATTGACAGAAACATAACCTGGAATGAACTTTTGAAAATACTTAGCTGAACGCTTTGTAAATGAACTGTGTGAGACCTTTGATGCGAGACCATACAAGTTAGAAATAATAATAATCGCACTGACGGTTTGGAAAATTAAAGTCCTATTTTCTTTTGTGTCCGATTTTTTTCTTTTCTTAACTCATATCTTTATCAGTTTCTTTTCTAATGTTACAACAACATAACCTAGGCTAAACTAGTTCTTCCTATACGCGATAGGATTAACTAGTATAGCCTAGGCTAAACTAGTTTGTCCTAAGCCCGATAGGATAAACCAGTTTAGCCTAGGTCGAATCGGTTTATCCTAGTTAGAATTTAGGATAAACTGGTACGTTCTAATCTGAAATCTGATTGAGCGTGCTGCGGGAGCGGCGTGACCGAAACGAATCGCAGCAAAACCGACTCCACGTAGTCTTGTCTGCCCTACCCCTAGAGTGTTATTTAAAATCGCGTAGGCGCGTAGGGGCGAGGCGGCCCGCGAGCTGAGGAGCAGGTGGTTTCAACGCTTCCCACCGCGGCTGAGGCTGGCCGGCAGAGCCGGCCAGCAAGCTGAAGCCTCGGTGGTGAGCGTGAAACACATCTGTGACGATAAGCTCGCATGGGACCGCTGGAGCCCTGCAGCGCCGGAGCCGTGACAGAAAACATGCCTGCTGCATGCTTGCTTGCACGTTTATCATATTAGACTAAATAGGTTTTATGTCTTTTGAGTGGTATATCAAACGATTCGACCTAGGCTAAACTGGTTTATCCTATCGGGCTTAGGACAAACTAGTTTAGCCTAGGCTATACTAGTTAATCCTATCGCGTATAGGAAGAACTAGTTTAGCCTAGGCTAAACTAGTTTGTCCTGAAATCGGGTTTGGCCGGTAACATATATATGTATATATTTATTAGATAAGTGTATGCTTTGTGTATGTGTGTATCTATTGTATATGTTAATGGTACACCACTGACTACCTGCAGTATTGTCTCTCTTGCTCCCTTTAATCCATCCAAAGGTTGTCTGTAAAAGATCGCTTTTAGCGATAAGACCGCCCATTGTGTCACCCTATGTAAAATTTAAACATTTATATCTGTAACTTTTATGGTGTACATAATAAAGAGTATTATATTCTATTCTATTCTATCTATAGTACATTTTAAATCATCACTTTCCACATCACGTTACAAAAAATAGAAATCTAAAATTCAAAAAAAAAAAACAAGAAAAATAATGCCTGTCTCCTAGACTACACTTTCATAAAGATTTCATGCATGATGGTAGGGTCCACATCGCTCGTAACCGACGTTAAATACATGTCATGTGGGGTCCCGACATGAGGGCATAACATTATAATGAACATAACATATGTCGCAGGTGTTTTTAACTAACATAAATTTTAAATAAAATACCATAAGTAAGGGAGCAGTGTGCAGTGGAGGCCCAGTGGTAACGACCCCCCCGACTTAAGGCTCTCCAGACTGGCGCTATATCGCGGGCGCGACAGGCAGTGACATTGAAATTGTGCTACTAGTGTCGCGGCCGCGATATCGCCCCAGTCTACACGAGCCTTTACAAATTTACGCAGGCGCTTTACTTTGTGTAAATAATTTCATCACGCTCTGAAATTTGTTAATGTGAGGACGTTGTAGGCTTAATAGACTGTTGTAGATCTGTAGACCATTTTCTATTTTGTTAAGTACCTGGAACTTTGACGGGCCTACGCTGTCCTCTCATACGTAGTAACACTGTAATTTGAAAACATTGTAAAAGCCAATTTTTTTTAAAAGAGTAGTGGAGTGGAGTTTCTTGCCGGCTCTTCTCCATAGAAAACGACCAATTGGAACCGTGCACCTAGCTTCTGACGTTCCATAACTGCCCATGTAGGTAGGCTTATGTGAAATAAAAATATTTTTGATTTGATTTGAAAACGGTGAAGGAAAACATCGTGAAGAAACCGGCATGTCCTAGAACTAAAAATTCGATGACGTGACATCTACCAACCCGCACTGGGCCCGCGTGGTGGATTACAGCCCACTCCCTCTCACAGAGAGAAGGCTTGTGGTGCAGACTGGCACGACACGACACCGCGGTAGAGATAATCCATGAAGTTTTCAAAACAAAATTGTTCTACCGGTGCCGTCGGTCGCGTCTTGCCGTCGCGTCGCGCCAATCTGCACGAGCCTTTATTGTAAATAATTCTAGACTGCTTTATAAATACCTACACTACTTTAACCTACACAAAAGCACTACCGAAGTACCTACCTACTTATTCTAGTGGGTCATCATTTCAGCCGAAAGACGTCCACTGCTGGACATAACCCTCTCCCAAAAAGGGGGGGGGGGCATTTGCCATAATCGCCACGCTTGGCAGGCGGGTTGGCGATCGCAGTATGGTTTTAAAAATGCATAGAGAACGCTGCTGCCCATTCTCTAGTAAGTCCTTTAGTCGCCTTTTACGACACCCACGGGAAGAAATGGGATGGTGCTATTCTTTACGTCCGGCACCAAACGGAACCATTCTAGTGGGTAGAATTAGGTAAAGGTTTTGTTTGGAGATCCACATAAGTAGGTACCTTACCCTATAATACTCTTTTGAGCAAGGCAATCAGAGAGCGCTTCGGAGACTGTAAAACGCACCGAGCCATTTATCATAACGGTTATAAGTTCCTACCTACCTACCTACTCTACTTCAATCTGCCTAGCGTTTTCCCAAACTATGTTTGGGGTCTGCTTCCAGTCTAACCAGATGCAGCTCAATACCAGAATTTTACATGGAGTGACTGCCTATATGACCTCCACAACCCCCAGGCACTGGGCAACATGATAACCCTTAGTAAAACTGGTTGTCAGACATTCGGCCTTCTGACTACTCTACTCGTATGAAAACTTCATTAAAAATTATTTAAAATATGACAACAAAATATGTACCCTTACCCAAATACAATAACCCTCACTGTATGATGTATATTCGAATATTTTTCCGTAATTTAGAACATTTGTACACGCGAACTTTTTCATAGCCAGCGGCTTGGGTTCAGGTTCCAGAAATTACGAGTTTATGACTACCGGTGTAAAAAATAATGTTTCCGATTAAATTTTATGATACATGAAAGGATTTTTTTAAACAAAAAGTCATTAATTTTATATTTACGGCTATTTTTTCCACTTACTTTTGATAATGGGTTAATATTTTTGATGTGAATGCAAGTTTATTTTATTAGATCTATAATTTCCAATAATATGATGCTTTATTTTGGTCATAGATTCATTTATAGAGATCGGATATCCGGATGCATATTTACCTAAAGTACGTTTTTTTCCCAGCAAAGGATACAAAGTATGGAAACGGCTTCTTAAAATATATTTTTATTTCGGGATCGCGGGGTTTTATTAATAACAGTGTGTAGGTATACAATTTTGTATTCCTAAGTATAACAAATATTTCTTATCTATTTAGAACTAGGCAAGAGTTTTGTGGAAAATATAACACGTTTAAAAAATACTATTAGTTATTCAAAACTTTTTATTCTAAAATGAAATATATTTATTCGGAGATACACAGTACAAAAGAGTAGTTCTTAAAAACTTGTCAGTCCTGGAAACTGACACTTTTTCCAGTACCGAAGCGCACTCCATACTAGTCAACTCTCAAACTTTAGGTAACTATGCATCCGAATATCCGATCTCTACATGTAGGTACTTACATTTATTTATTTATTATTGATTCCAACGAATAGCTCACAAATAAATATAGTGTTATTGTAAGTAAAAGTATTACAGCAAACATACCACTTAAAGGTGTGAATAGCACTTACATAGTTTGCCTATTTATAATTAAAGTTATAAAAATACCAAATAAGTTAATAATCATAAAATCTGATAAATCAACAATAATACGATCTAAGAATAATTAAGGCGACGATAACCGACTTTTAATGATTTTATACTAAAGATCACGTCTAAACGAGTAGTGGTAATGATTTGAAAAAAATATATGTTAAATTAGAGCATTTTCTCAATAATTTAATGTGTGAATATTTTAGATTATGTTTATATTACATAGTGAAATTAATTTGTAAAGTTATGTCTAACGCGGATATTAAACTGAGAATGGCGCAAAATATACCAAGCGTATTTTTCTGAAACCTTCACCAATTTAAAGATAATTTAATTATTGATCTTTTAGTATACGCGTTCTATTAAAATACCTTTTGTTTTGTGTATAATAAATTAATAATGCGTCAAATTGAGGACAGCGCTCCTTGATGGGCGAATCCTATTACTGGCTGAACGTACGACGCATTGCGTGAGCTCAGTACAGAACACGCAAGCTAACTACTCAAGGTCACTGGCATATATCTCCGTCTTAAGTATCTACATTAATTCAAAAGTTATAGTTGCAACAAAAAAATACAGAATAAGAAATGAATGAGGGAATTCAAACAAGAATGTCAGTAATCTACGAGCTGTCGTAAAAGATGATTGCGAAATGGAGCCAAGGTGTTGGAGAAGTATTCAATGCTATCGGTACGAGAATGCCTTTCATTGTACGTTCTCATCATACGGTTCAAAGGCGCTGATCGCCCGAGGTTGGTTCGAGCTGTATGGTGCAAACACATCTAATTTGCAGTCGGGCCTGGGTTGACTACAGCGAGGAACAGGTACTTTCAAACACCTCAGCCGGGGATTGCGGAAGTAATAACAGATCCCAAGATCCCCGGTGCAAGTGTGGCAAGGGAACACTGAGGTGGTTTTTAGTCAGTAAGAGTCTGACAGACCCCTCCGCCCGCCAGAGGGCGGAGGACATCCATGAGGACTTTCCACCCCATAAAAAAAATAAAAAAAAAGCTGTTCGATTTATACATAGAAGACATTACCCAACCAATCCACTGCTGAATATACCTGGTCTCCAAATAACCATTTCAACGGTATTTAAGACGATTTATTTATTTATTTACTTTTTTTTAGACATTTAGGCGACATTTTATTTATTTTTACATCACCGTGCTTGACAGACCGCAGACCGCTTGGTGATTGCAGTATATATTTTAGACTGGAAGCTTTCTATTTAATAAAATAAATAGTGTTATCAGTCGCAAAGTTGCAATAAAAGGACGCTTTGCCTATTTTCTTGACAATTGAAAACACTTGGGTGTAACCTATGCATACCCCTTAAGACGCAGATATATGCCAGTGACCTTGAGTGGTTAGCTTGCGTGTTCTGTACTGAGCTCACAGAACGCGTCGTACGTTCAGCCAGTAATAGGACTCGCCCATCAAGGAGCGCTGTCCCCAGTTTAACGCATTATACACAAAAAAAAGTATTTTAATAAAACGCGTATACTAAAAGATCAATAATTAAACTGTCTTTAAATTGGTGAAGGTTTCAGAAAAATTCGCTTGGTAAGTTTTGAGAAAATGCTCTAATTTATCATATTTTTTTTTCAAATCATTAACACTACTCGTTTAGACGTGATCTTCAGTATAAAATCATTAAAAGTCGGTTATCGTCCCCTTATGGAAATAGAAGCATAATCATCATAATCATAATTATCATCATCCACAACCCGACTTCACCCACTGCTGTCATATTATATGCTTCTATTTTGTTGTGCCAATCCCCACGCTCGAGTTCAGTCATCAAAAATCTCTATAACGAATGATTACAGGAAGACATCTAGTACATACCTACCTATCTAGTTCTCTCGTAACTTTAAGCCAAATACAAAATGAAGAGCCTAACCTAACCTTAGAAGTTAGGTCGGCATTTGGTGTGGGATGCAACATGTGTCGACACCCTTGCGCCATCACATCTTCCTAGCACGGCGGGCTGTGCTGGGGCGGCTGCTGCAGGTGCAGAAAACCTTAAACGGCGCAAATACCCCAATCTTATTGGGACTATTTACACTAGGTACAGACGCCAGCACATCAAGCTACTACAATCTGTCAAATTTCTTTAATAGATTTTCAACTTTATTCTTACAGGATAAGGTTTAAGTTTGATTGGGAAAATTTGACAGTTTCGGGTAGCTTGACCTGCTGCCAGTCTGTACTAACGATAAAAACAAAAAAAAAGGACACTTAAGCATCGAAGTACTCATCCGCATCGCTGTCATCCGGAAACGTGCCCAGAAGACTGGCAGCATTGCTACGTTGAATGGCAATGGTAATTACTTGGCCAAAGAACGAGCCAGCCCTCTGATCACTTGAAATGTCGATCAGTCGGTGAGAAATTTCCTTTATTGGGACATAGGTATAATTTCGAGCTGTTTGGAGTTGAAACACTAGGACCATAGGGTCCGAGTGCCCACTTAGTTTTTCGAGACATCGCCAAGCGGTTGGTCGACTCTTCACGTCACGTGTCCAAAGAATCAGCATCCCCTTCAATCAGCCTGCCAGCCTTTTGGGCACTTTTCCTCTTGACAGCGATGCAGACAAATTTGTTGATGCCATATGATTCTTTCCCCTCCCTTTTTTAGGGTTCCGTAGTCAACAAGGAAACCTTATAGCGGCTGTCTGTCTATCTGTCTGTCCCCGGCTTAGCTCAGAGTCTCTTCTAGTACTAGAAAGCTGTAATTTGGCATCGATTCAGGTAGCTGTTTGGGTAATATTAGGCTTTAAAATGCAACTTTTTATTAGAGTAAAGTGTCTCCCTGTCAACTAAATAGTTGTTTTTGGCTATGTGAAAAAAATCAAAGCTTGCAGTAGTATTTATAACGAAATTAAAAGGAAAACTATCACAGCTAAGTAGGCTTTACAAGTTGACGAGTAATAGTTGACCAACTTACTTATCGATGAATGGGAGAACATGTTTTCAACTACAATGTTAAGTTTGTTTTTGGGATAAATTCATCCCAACTACGGAACCCTTCATTGTGCGTGGTCCGACACGCCGACACGCCCTTAGTCGGTTTTTATGTACTTGTACATAATAATATTATTATTTTAAGATCTTTCAAATTATGTTAATAGAATCCTACTTAATCTTCATCAACTAATAGTTCACACTATTATTAAGTTCAAGCGTCATAATTTATTACCCCTCGCCCTATATTTACGATGTAGCATTTACACTGCCACTTGATGCAGAGGGTTCTCGTGTATTCAGCATATACATGCAATTTCCATAATATGTTTTCGTGAAACAGAGGCATTTTCGTGTACAATTTGCACTAGAGAATTTCGTAAGTTGACTATATCAACTTTTTTTTTGTTTTTTTGTCCTAAGCCGAATGATCCTCTGTTTGGGACAGATTCTGGTTTCGGCAGATTCTTGTTACGGCAGATTCTTTTATTGGCAGTTTCTTGATAAGACAGATATTTTACAGTCATCTACAGAAGTAAATTATGTAATGATTATATTCAGAAGTATGCATTGATTGGAAAACTATTTGTTGCGATTGGAAGGTCCTAAACACGACCTGAAGGCCAATTGTCGTACCTAAAAACGTTCAAATTCAAGTCGCAATCTCATGCCAGCAACAATCAAATTTCAAAAATGTAGGTAAGTATAAAATTTTTGCCACTCTGAGGTTTTTAGTTTGAAATTTACTGGATCCCAGGACCTCAGGTTCGATTCCCGGGTAGGGCAAAGACGTGTTATCAGGTTTTTCCATTTGGAATTTCTTAGTAGCAGCTTGGAGTCTGGATTTCTGCCCGGTTGATGGCAATAGGCTCGCCCCTATTACATGGGACTTGAACATAACTGGCAAAATGTGAGTGTACTTTAGGTACACCTCTGCCTAACCCTTCGCGAATTATGTCGTGTTGGTATGTCATAGTTAATCTTAACTGATCAACAACTAAAAAAGTTAAAGTTTCAAGGACCAATTGTCTTCTTCTAGAAAAAATGCAACAATGAAAGATAGATAGTACCTACATTATGCGGCGGGGGAGGGGGGGGCTTTGTTTTATATTATGTTTAGGTGGGCGGCCAAGCGAAAAGGGACCAGCATAGCTACTCATAACCAATCGACAGGCTATCGTGTCGAAAATGACTCATTGCGATTACCTGATTTGCCTTGCACCCGACAGCAAACAGCTGTCGGAAGGATAGCGGTCGACAATTTGATTTAAACTGACAAAACTTTCGTGTTTTTGATTTGTCAACAGTTTTTGATACTATTGATCCTTCGATACTACCTCCGTGCTTCGATATTATTGATTGATGTTCGATTCGGCACGGAAGTGTAGGTATCGAATGGTTGTGAATAGATATGTTCTCGGCATTTAGTTTCCGAGATATATCTACCTACGCAGTTTGGTAAAGTACGGTGAAAAAATCTGCATTTCGTGATTTAAATTGATATCTTCCTCTACCAAATAAAAGAATTATAATAATCAGTATCCAACCCGACTTCCAGCGGAAACCCTGGTTTTTTAAATGAGGTGTTCCTCGAAGCGCCACCGTTTTGAGGCGCACCTAATGAGGCGCACCTTTATTACTCCTCAGAGCGCACCTTTTAGTAGCGCTCCCGATAACAATTAAAAATATTAACTTTTTTTTCCTCGAAGTGCTCCTATGATTAAATTTCGAATAGAGATAGGATACTAACTGAAACTATCGATAATAAGTAAAACACGTTATTTCATACAATTTGCAAAAACTCTATACTCCTTGACCATAGATTGGTTTTAAAAAAAATAAAGTGGTCTTGTGTGTGTAAAGTGGACAAAGACAACTGTATCAGTCAGTACCTACGTACTTTAATCTCTGGCGATGCGGCGTGCGCGGCGCGGGAGAACTGCAAACATAAGCCGCAGCCTCCCCATTGTATCCTAGATAGTCGCGTCACAGGTCGCGTTCACCGAGTTCACACGAATCCAGCCGAGCATTTTCGATATTTAATTGTTATCGGGAGCGCTTCTAAAAGGTGCGCTCTGAGGAATAATAAAGGTGCGCCTCATGAGGTGCGCCTCATGAGGTGCGCCTCAAAACGGTGGCGCTTCGAGGAATACCTCTTTTAAATGCACCAAATTATCAAAAAAAAACTGTTTCATCCTTGTGTAGACTGAGACTCGGTCACTGCTGCAGTCCTGTATTACTCAATAAGATTCGTGTACGTGACAGTTCCTAGTGCGAATGCGGTCTCGATGATGGTACCCTGGACCATATCTTTTTTTCATGTCCTTCCAATTCCCAATCTTTTGATTTGTTGTACCATAAGCTTCCCAAAATGAAAATCTCCCTTCCTACTAACTTCCATTCCGTCTTGACTAACTTTTCCCCTAAACTAATCCAAGTCCTATCAAAATTTTTAAATGACAACGATATTAAAATGTAGTTTAGTGTGTAATAATAATTATAACTTTGTATTAACTGTATCGTTTTATAATAGAGTAATAATTATATATTTATATACACAAAAAAAAGTGAAAAAAAAAACATTTTTACAAAAAAAACAACCGACTTCCAACAAAAACACTAAAAAGTGCAAAATAACTTTAATTTCGGAAGCACATAACATAATCACGCCTTGTTTCATCGAAGGGTTGAATAATAATTAATAACAATAACATTTAATATTTAATTTAATTTCGGAAGTCGGTGTCTTTGGTTTTGTATTTTCGTTTATATGGCCACCGACTTTCGAAATTAAATTAAATATAATATTAAATGTGGGTATACTACAGGTACACCTCTGCCCAACCCTTCGAGGAAACAAGGCGTGATTATGTTATGTGCTTCCGAAATTAGAGTTATTTTGCACTTTTTAGTGTTTTTGTTGGAAGTCGGTTGTTTTTTTTGTAAAAAAGATTTTTATTTTTCACTTTTTAGTGGTACCTACCCCACACCAATTCGTATACTACTTGGTATGAAAACAACAGTAACAGGAAGTTTTATAACCTCATCAACATAATTATGGCGATTGGATTAAATACGTATTATTGAAGAGTTAGCTGTAAATCTGTAATGTATATGAGACCGCGCAAGCTTCCTCTACCAAATAAAAGAATTATAATAATCAGTTCATAAACAAATAAGTTATGCCTGAACATATATAATCCTAGCTTTTGCCTGCGGCTTCACCCGCGTAGATGTCAGAAAAAATCTCACGGGAACCGGGATTAAAAGTACCTACCCTACATAAAAGGACCCCTAGTGCAAAATTTCACGTCGCTCCCAGTAGTTTGGGTTGTGCGTTGATACGTCAGTCAATCAGTCGGTCAGTTTCTCCATTTATTTATACAGATAGATTTGTTATTTAGACCAATACAAAATAATAATAAATTAGGACATATTAGTTTTTTTTTGTTCTTCGAGTGTAATATTTCAAAATTGTTGACCTTTACGAGAACAACGTCAACGTCCTGACAAACCTTGAAAATGATTGATTTGTAGACTATTTACCTCTTTACACCCCCATAAGAGGCTTGTTTTTTTAAAACATGAAACACGATTTATTTATTTGTTGACACGAGTAACCCTGCGAATTGTCGAATTGATACAATTCATATGGTTTCTCCATACAAGTTGTGAAACCCCGTTACACCCCTTTAGGGGTTGAATTTTCAAAATTCTGTTTTCAGCGGTTACCTACGTCATAATAATTATCTGTGTGCCAAATTTTAGCCCAATCCATTCAATGATTTGAGTTTTGTGTTGATAGATCAGTCAGTAAGTCAGTCACTGTTTCCTTTTGTATGTATTAAATCTATAGTGTAATTCGATATGTTACGACGACCGCGAATAAATTGGGATTAGGGCAAGAGACTGATGATGAAATATTCAGTCTAAGTTTCAAGTTAATAGATCAACGAAAGAAGTTTTTTTCATACAAACTGTATCCATCCCCCCTTTACACCCCCAAAGAGGTTATTTTTTAAAGTGGTTTGCGACTTTTCCATTATTTGACTTAAAGGTTATACCAATTTTCGAGTTAATCAAGCCACGTCGTAAAATCCTCTCTTCTATAATTGACTACCCCTTTTCACCCCGTTATGGGTAGATTTTAGAAAAACCCTGATACAAGTTATTCTTCATTTTTGGTTTTAAGTATAAATACTAAGTTTCGAGTTGATCGGACCACGCTTTATAATTCTTCTATACAAGCTTTGACATCCCATCCATTGAAGTTAAGATAACAAAAAAATACAAACTTTATACTTTATATTTTATTTTTTTTTAAGTATTCGTCCAAGTTTCAAGTTTATTAACACTAGGAATAAGATTTTTCATGCAAACAAAACCCCCCGTTTTCGCCCCTTTAAAGGTCAAATTTCCAAAAACCCCTTCTTAGCGGATGCCTACGTGCCGAATTTCAGCCCAATCTGTCAGTGGTTTGAGCTGTGTTGATAGACCAATCAGTCACGGTTTCCTTTTATATGTAGGTACCTTTATACGGCTAGATATATATATATTGAGAACCTCCTCCTTTTTTGAAGTCGGTTAAAAATCATTTATAGCCAGAATGCATCTCATGACAATTCCAATAAGACCAAACACGGGTAGGATAGATTGTTTTATTACCGAGTTCCAGTGCCTACCTTCCGGCTTCATCATCAGATCAAATTTGCTTCGCTTAACTATCTCAATCCAGATATCTCTTCGCTACCCGTGAAATACTTATCATTGAGAAGTTCCGTTGGCCATCTGTGGCCGTCTTCATCAGTTCCACTTCACTAAATTATACTTTCTGAATGCAAATGATTGACTTGTTGATGAAAATATAAAAATCGATATATACGTATGTATGCCTAATATTTGAGTTCCCTCAATTACTCATGGATCCTAACATTAGAACTGGATTTTGATAAAAATGGGACCAATCTGGAAGTATTATATATCCTTTCAAATAAAAAAAGAATTTTCAAAATCGGTTCATAAACGACGGAGTTCTGAGGTAACAACCATAAAAAAAAAAAAAAACATACACACGACTTGAGAACCTCCTCCTGTTTGTGAAGTCGGTTAAAAAAAAGACCATTCATCTAACAAAACTTGTCTTGTCCTCAGCTACTAACATTATACAACTACCACAAAGTGTAAAGTTCGACGGCTCATCTTGCTGTACGGCCGCCGGCCGTCACTACATGACGCTGGCAGAATAGTCGAAATCGGCTCAGTTGCCAATAACCGAAAAAAAAAGGTACATCACATTAGCTTAAAAAAATCTTCGGAATATTATACCACTTTTGACCTCTCCTTTCAACATAAAATGTCTGATAGTAAATATATTAATATCAGACATTTTATGTTGAAACTCTGGTATTTTTTCAATCCTTATTATTAATTGACTATAAATCTGTATAGATACCAAATTTAGTCTACTCAATTTTCAAATCATTTTTGTTTGGACGCCCACACTATAAGGTTCATTGATCAGTGTTCATCGACTTTCGTTGCTGACTGTACCATTACCGTTAAGGCTTCGACATACCGGGGCGACTTGTCGCGCGACGCGACGCGACACAAAGGCACCGCCCGTCCCGCGACACGCGGGGACTTTGTGCCGTGTCGCGTCGCGCGACAAGTCGCGCTGGTATGTAGAACCCTTTAACTGGGTAAAATCAGACGGGTTTCTTTACAGGTACAGTCATGAGCACTAATAAGTAGGTTTATACTAAGCTAAGCAACTTTTAAAAGTGATTTCCTCCAACTATATTGATTGTAATTTTATTTTACTACGAACAAGTATTTTTGAACGATAGATATTATGAAATACTCGTAATATCTTTTCTCAAAGTTGCAATCGTTATTCCACGAGAAAATCTGTTTTGAATTTTGCTAAGTGTTTATATTAGTGCTAATGACTGTGCACCTCAGAGCAACGATACGTTGTCACGTTCCTACTTTTCGTTCTCCTAAGGGTTTTAGTACATAAGACGCAGATATACAGGGTAGATTTTTGAGATAGGGCAGTAAGGGGAGCTACCTTAACCGTTGTAGCTACAGGAAAACGGTCTTAGGAGACTGTCCTTAACTTTTTGCGATATTTTGATCTGCATTCACAGATTTTGAAAAAAATGTACAGTCAGCAGGAAAATTCGCAGTTTTCACAAAAAGTTTTTTTTATGCCAATTGATTCTGTTTCTTATAAGGATCAAAAACCTCTATTGGACCAACTGAGGTTTGAATACTAGAAAAGTCAGAAATCGCAAAAATTTCGTAGGAAATGAGACTCCAAGTTAATTTTTATCCAAGTTGTATTTCCAACAAGATGGCGCTCCGCCACACAACAGCTACCATTCCCGTTCTAATTTGAACCGGCAATTCCCAAGGCAGTGGATAGGAACATAATTATGGTCCTATACCGTGGCCACCTCGCAGTCCTGATCTCACCCCTCTGGATTTTTTACTATTTAAAAAATGAACTTTATAAATAGAAAATACGACAATGTTCAGGAACTCAAAGATTCACTTACCAAGATTCTATAAGGAATGAATCCTAGCACATTATCAGCTGCTACCCACTCTGTAGTAAAGAGAGTAAACCTGTGCCTACGTCAAAATGGCTACCATTTTGAACACCTCATAACTTAGAGCAAAAGTAAAATTTCTAGGGGAGTCCAAATGTAAAGTTTCAAGTTTTTAATTTTAAGGTAAAATAATACCCAAAGTAAAAGTTATTGTTTTTTATTTGTTTTTCGATCAGTATTTTTTATAGCGGCGAGGTTATCGATGGTAAAAAATGTAAGTTGGAGTCTCATTTCTTACGAAATGTATGGGAAAAGTTTTTTGCGATTTCTGACTTTTCTAGTACTCAAACCTCAGTTGGTCTAATAGAGGTTTTTGATCCTTAAGAAACCGAATCGATTGGCATAAAAAAATGTTTTTGTGAAAACTGCCCATTTTCCTGCTGACTAATTTTTTTTCAAAATCTGTGAATACAGATCAAAAATTCTCACAAAGTTAAGGACAGTCTCCTAAGACCGTTTTCCTATAGCTACAACGGTTAAGGTAGCTGCCCTTACTGCCCCATCTCAAAAATCCACCTGTATACCAGTGACCTTGAGTGGTTAGCTTGCGTGTTCTGTACTGAGCTCACGCAACGCATCGTACGTTCAGCCAGTAACAGGACTCGCCCATCAAGGAGCGCTGTCCCCAATTTGACGCATTATTCATATATTGTACTCAAACCAAAAAGTATTTTAATAAAACTAATTATTTTAAAAAAAAGATCAATAATTAAATAAGTACTTCGACGCTTAAGTGTCTTTTTTACTGTTTATATTTTTCATGTTGTAATTTTTTTTTTCGTAGTTAGTATATTCTTAGTGTAAATAATTAGCTGTGTATTTTTAGAAGAGTATTAAAAGTTATGTAGTTGTGAAAAAAATAATTAAATTATCTTTAAATTGGTGAAGGTTTCAGAAAAATACGCTTGGTAGATTTTGCGCCATTCTCAGTATTTTTTCCGCGTTAGACATAACTTTACAAATTAATTTCTTGTAATATATGTATATAAACATAATCTAAAATATTGTCTTAATAAATTATTGAGAAAATGCTCTACCTACTTATATAATTTTTTTCAAATCATAAACACTACTCGTTTAGACGTGATCTTCAGTATAAAATCATTAAAAGTCGGTTATCGTCCCCATAGGTAAAACTCACGGAGGCGATCGGCGGCGACGATCTCTCGCGTCCAGCACTGGTTCAGGCCATGGTTCGGAGCGAGAGTGCATGGGAGGCCGTCACCTCCTTCTGCGAAGCAGTAATGCTCGCGAAGGAGGAGGCGGAACGCGTGAGGGAGAGGCATGGTTCGCGCCCTCGCGCCTCTAGTCGCCGCAGGAGACGCCCCGGGCGTCGGGAGTTGCAAGCCGATTTCCGGCCACCGTAGGCGCGGGCTTGCGGACGGCGAGCGATGGGTAGCTCGCCGTCCGATAAGGACCAGGCCCGGGTCGACGGCGCGTTGTGTTCCACGCGCGCCTCAAAGAGATGTCAGCACCAACTGACGGGGTCCGTCAGGACCAATGCCTGCCAGGGTTGCGAGTTTGTCCGAAAGGGATATCGTGGCCCTGGCACACAGGCAAATGAAGGAACACGGGTGGGTTTTAGTCAGTAAGAGTCTGACACGCCCTCCCGCTCTGCCCAGAGCGGGAGAAGTTATTTGATAATTTCCCACCCAAAAAAAAAAAAAAAAAAAGGTAAAACTAATCAAAAAACAAAAAATAGTTTATTTTAGACCCCATAGATTATTAGGCTGTAGGCAGTGTGTATAGTGTACCCACATTTCGTCAGTTACGTTTAAAAGTCCCATTTAGAAGGTGGCCATTGCCATCAATTGGGCATGACCCCAGACTCCGGGTTGCTTAGTTGCTACTGATCAATTCTTAATGGGAACTCAAAAGCACATTGCTTTATTTGGGGATTGAACCACAGAGTACTTTTTAATGATTGAACTCAAACGCCACGCTACGTATTCACGGTGACGCTGAGCTGTGCCTCCTACAGAGTACAGACGCCAGCAGGTCAAGCTACCCGAAACTGTAAAATTTTCCCAATCAACCTTGAACCTTATGCTGTAGAGATAAAGTTGAAAATCTATTAAAGAAATTTGACAGATTGTAGTAGCTTGATGTGCTGGCGTCTGTACATTCTAATACTGTTGTGTGCCTCTGCCTTGTTGGCAAGCGCGACGACTGCTAAGCAAGGTTTTATTTTATTCTATTCCGTTACTAATCCCCATTGAGTGAGCTTTAGAATAAATTTATTCATAGTACTAATACCTTATCAGAATCAAAATTTGTCCATTATTCCTAATTTTTTGAGCAGTAAAATATTATTCAAACAAAATAATAAAAAATATGATCAATGCTTAGAATCCTAGAATTGAATACTGAAACGTGCCTGAAGAAACGTTTCGAACGTTTCCGTCGTAGAAAGAGCCAGCTGTTTTGTCTATCTCGTTCCGACATGCGGGCGGCAGCGGGATATAACGTATTTGTTATCTCTTTCATTCGTTCAATTGTCATGCGCTAGATTGCGATTTGCTCACGATTGACGACTCGTCGACGAAAAAGTTGGCAAGAATTCATTCCTGTCAAAAACTCGCGTACGAGAACACGTTATTTGCCTGATTTCTCGATCAATGATCATTGTTATTGTTTGTGAACGGTATAATGTAATGATAAAACGTACAGTTGTCGCGTCCGCTAGCACCTCTGATATTTTATAGTTCTTACGAACTTATTATTGTACACCCGGTGTACATTTTGCACTCGTTATGAAATAAGTGAAACAGTACGAGCCTTTATGGGTTTTGCAAATTGTATCTTGAAGAAAGGTCGTGACTTTTTAAGATGAAAATCTAGATTGTGTAGTATACTGATGCGTGCTCCCATCGCTTGTGGTAATTTAGTGTGTTGTAAATTAGTGTTGTGACAGTGAGGAGCGGACTGAACAATGGGCACCACGGGGCTGACTCTGGCAGATTTGCCAAATATTTTTATTATGATCGGCGCTCTCGTGGCTCTCTTCGTAATGTTAGTCATCCTACTCAGGTAAGTTTACCGCTACGGATCGTCCTCTGGCCAAACCCATAAAAATCAAACATTAATACATAATTACGTTGCAAATTCGTGTGGTACAATTTATTTTAATTATTGTTCTGTGTATCTGAGACTCGGATGTGATTAAAATAGGCTCCAATCCAAGTGATTGGAGCCTATTTTAATCCCATACATTAATTCGCTGAATCAATGTTTCATGCAATCTATGTGCTTTTGCTGTTTTAAACTCTTTAAAAGCAACCTTTTGTAATTGGTAGATAATTACATGAACTAAGTAGGTAGTTACTTTAAGTACCCATTTTGATCATTCTATTATTCAATAGCATCAAAGCACAGATTGCAAATTTTTGTATTATAAAATAAAGAAAGCTACTCTTAAAGTACATAGTACACTTCACTTTCTCTTTAATTTATCATGTTTGCTGTTGGTCTATCATACTGGAATTTGAAAGTGAACATAGATAATAAAATAACATGTTTTAGTGCCTCCCAAGTACTTCTCATTATTGTACTTATCTGGTATTTGTTCTATCTTTGTTGTATGTATAAAGATAGTAAAACAAGATAAGGGTTGAAACAATAATCAACTATAATTATATCTACTTTTACTTTGTTATAAACACGAGTCTTTGTGTCTGCTTCACAACATGGAATCTTAGATCACATTTTGTTTAAGAGTAATAAATATTAAACACTACTAGCTCCTGCCTGCAACCTCGTCCACTTGGAAGTCAACTATACCATAAAAAATCCTATGACTCTCGGAAATACTGTAGCTTTCTAACAGTGAAAGTATTTTTGTAATCAAGTCAGAACCAGAGAGACAAATAAAAAAATGGCACGTTTTAGTAGATTAGATACTGAAATAAAAAAAAATTTATTTCAGTATCTAATCTGAAATAAAAATAAGGGTGTTACTGCATTCAAAACTCTAATTTGTATTTAATAAAATAATATTATTATTATTTCATGTACTTAAGTGCAAATCTGACTTGAATATTTATAAATTTATAATACCAAAATCTTACCTACTTTTAACATTTAGCAACTAGCTAATAACAATTTATAATCATTTTGTCTCTCATTAAAAGGATGGTAAAATATTTGTTTGATCCAATCAAATGTCAAACTTTTTTTTTTCTGTACAATAATTTATAGTTTATCCTTCTTACTGCTAACAACTTTACCTTTTAAAGTTGAAAAAAAAATACTACAATTTTGTAAAATGATATAAGAAAATGACAGTACCTATTTTGTGAGTACATGTGGGAGCCGTTAAGCTATGCTAAGTGCTACATAAACAACTAACAACCTCATAGGAATGTTGATCCTATTAGGCTGGCATAGATACAAAGAGAGCATGGAAAGTTAATAAAAAATAAAACTAGCTGAGTGTATGTCGAACCATGCACAATGAAGGGTTTCGTAGTTGGGATGAATTATTCCAATGAACCAACTTAACATTGTAGTAGAACAACATGTTCCCTCATATATTCCAATAATCAGTTATTTTAAGACTATAGACTCCTTATAGGTTTTCCTGTAATCTACGAGTTTAAGTAGACCCCGTTATCTTGTTGCACTGACATTACTTTTTTGTAGGTATTTAATGTTTTAATTTATCGTCCGTCTATACATAAATCGATGTTTATAGTTTATATTATGCAAAAATGCAATAGATTTTTTGCCTTTCAAATCTCTGCTCAATCACAATATAGCGTAGGTATTAAAACTTCTTGATAAGTAGATATCCTCGTTGATAATAACTGGTCATCTACCTTTGATATAGAATTTACCAAAATCCTTATTTTCACTGGCGATGTAGAATTGTGTAAAAGTGAAATACTAAGATAAACAGTCATTAACTAACAAACACCTGCGACTTTCATTTACTTATCCCATTATTTTTTATCACATTTTTATCCATTAGTAGTCATTAGTAGTCTGACTCATTGTCAGTATAACAGGGACATACTTAAATAATGTACAATTCCATCTACATTTCAATAGTCAATAAATTAAAACATTCAATCCCTACAAAAAGAAGATGTCAGTGCGACAAGATAACGGGTCTCTATCTATAACTGAAGAACTGTTTTATGAATTTTTTCAAAATGTAGGCTCAGTAGTTTTGGAGATAAGGGTGGGAAATGGTAAATTTTCATCTATTTTCTTAAATAACTTTAAGTTTTTATTTTAAAATTATATCTGAAATTTTTATAACAAGCCCTTTCATTTGCTATGTCACACAGTACAGTTTGTAAAGCTATTTAATTTTTGTTTTCTAATTTTAATTTGCTCCCAAAAATTGACCCCCATATTAAAAATTAATTTTGTTTACGTACACGTCTGTGTACGCTGCACAGAAATTCATATGTGTACCAACAAGTTTATCAGTCCGGTAGATTCGGAGCAAATTGGCTGTGCCAGACAGAACAGACACACAAAAATTACTACACTTGGCAATTATTACACTTGAATTGTCATCTATACTAATAATATTGTAAAGAGGTAAAGTTTGTGATGTTGTAGGGGGGTAATCTCTGGATCTACTGACCCGATTTTGAAGATTCTTTCACTAATGGGAAGCTACAGTATTGCCGAGTGTCATAGGATATATTTTATGTTAAAAAATTTAACGCGGATGAAGTCGCGGACTCGCGGGCAGAAGCTAGTCACAAATAAATTGCTCTAATAAAATAAATAAAATTCATTTAATTCGGGCAAAACCCATATTACATAAAATAGTACAAACCTCCAGAAAAATAATGCTTTAATCTCAGAGAAAGAAGGCTTTAAAGTTAAAATTGATGCACCTGCTTTAATATAATATTATTATCATTGTTTGCACTAATGACTGTCGCACTTGATCGGGGCTATCTCATTATTAGATAACCTATGTACGCCCTTGATAACAGTTATATGTGTAAGTCGAAAGTAGAGTCGGGGAAATAATTGTTTGGCAAATTGACTACCAATTGTCATTCTTTGACAGTTGTGTGAAATGGCTGTAACACGACAATTTGCTCCACACATAAACGTAATTTCTCCGACTGTAGGTACAGACGCCAGCATATCAAGCTACTACAATCATTCAAATTTCTTTAAATGATTTTCAACTAAAACTCTCAACTCTAAACTTTATCGTTAAAGCATAAGGTTCAAGGTTGATTGGGAAAATTTGACAGTTTCGGGTAGCTTGACCTGGCTGGCGTCTGTACATCAGCGCGGTAATTCCGTAACACATTATCAGTAGCGATGGGTTTCATTTTGAAAGTTCAACAACATTAATTTCGTTATTTACGTTGTTCAGTAGACAAATTTTTCGAACTTATGAAGCAATGGATTAGCAATACTTACTTCAAATCATTCAGATTGATATTGTGGTCGCAAATAGGAAATCTTATGACTTTGGAGTAGGACTTTAGCTGCGAAATCAGATGTCACGGTCAGCTGATGTCGTGGGTCCTAATCTCCTAAGTTTGCTTACCATATACTGAGTTACAATGGGATGGTCTCATGGCGTTTGTTGGCTGATGCCGCGAGTGTAGTAGCTGTGGTTGTAGAATCTATGTTTGTGTGGGTAACTACTCTGTCTATATTCACATACGGAGGCTTTGCCTACAGAGCCATGGTCTTAGCTTTAAATTTGATTAAATTTTACGATGATAGCTCCTCCGCCACGAAACCATAGCAGAGAAACATGACGCGAGCCTGTTGAATTGAACTACTGCGGTTTCGCTGCTATGGTTTCGTGGCGGAGGTGTGCTACCAGCGTTAGATTCGTGCAAAATCCACGAGAACCTACTGCCGATAAATTGCTTTGCAGTTTGGCAGGTTTTGATGAAAATAAAACTGTAAAATTATGGATTAAATAAACAAGCTAAAAAAAGGAGATAGTTTTGTTTTTTTTAACAGAGACCTTTTGGCTCCTCTGTCAACTGAAGGTTGTCGAAGGTTTTGATGATAAAGGCTTCTACATACTGGCGCGACACGCGACGCGACACTAAGGCTCCGCGTGAAGCGCGACGAGCGGTGCCTTTGTGTCGCGTCGCAAGTCGCGCTGGTCAGTAGAAGTCTTAAGACTGTACCCCAATTGCGAAACAAAGTTTCAAACACAATCCAAAAGGATTTTGAAGGAAATTGCTAATCTATTGCTTCGGTGGTTTAAAAATTCGTCTGCTCGACAACGTACCTAAGTGACGCAATAAATCTTCAGTTGCAAAATCTCTTGCTATGGCAAAGAGGCAATTGCGAACCCTGTTAAAAAAAACGAACTGTAATTTTTCTAGGCAATTTGCACACTGCACCGCATTACGTAGCGTAGCGCGGGAGTGCGTGTTCTTACGTTGCTTGAAAGCATCTCTCTTTGTATTGAAAACACGAGTAGTGCAACACACAGAAAACGCATTCAGGCCCGGTTTCCACCAAAACGGAGAGGAGAGGAGATGTTTGTAAACGACCAATAAGATACCGTTACCGTACCATCGCATCGAAATAACGATATCTTATTGGTCGTTTACAAACATCTCTCCTCTCCGCTTTGGTGGAAACCGGGCCTCACGCGCAGTGTTGCAGGTCACGCGCCTACATGCAGAGAAACACGCGCCCTCGCGCGTGGGAGCGGGGCAAGACGCAAACACCGAGTTCTGCAGTATGGTGCGTGATTTTAACAGAGCTAGACGTGAAGTAATATTTTGAAATGGATCTCGTTGTGAAATGAGGCATTTGGGCCACCGTATACTGCAGCTCCGCGTGTTTGTGCGAAGAAATCTGCATGATGGTGCAGATCTGCACTCCCGCAACCACGCGCGTGACTTCGTCGCCACGCACCCCGCAGCATGGGGCAGTGTGTGAATCGCCTAACATAGCAGTTGTAAAGTCGAGAATGATGCAAATTCGTAATAGGAAATTAATTGAAATTATTGAAATTAGTATTTTTTTGAAAGAATTGAAATTAGTATTTTTTAGCACAGTGCTATTAATATTGTGACACTGTAGTATGTACATTCAACTTTTTATATTGCTGTGCTCTAGCAGGGTTCATGTATGAAACCTGTACCTAAACTTGTAACAACTTGTAAACTACATGGATGCAATAAATGATGAATATGAATATGGAGCGCTGTCCCCAATTTGACGCATTATTAATTTATTATACACAAAACAAAAGGTGTTTTAATAAAACGCGTACACTAAAAGATCAATAATTAAATTATCTTTAAATTGGTCAAGGTTTCAGAAAAATACGCTTGGTAGATTTTGCGCCATTCTCAGTTTTTTATCCGCGTTAGACATAACTTTACAAATTAATTTCACTATGTAATATAAACATGATCTAAAATATTCACATATTAAGTTAATGAGAAATTGCTCTAATTTAACATGATATTTTTTTCAAATCATTAACACTACTCGTTTAGACGTGATCTTCCGTATAAAATCATTAAAAGTCGGTTATCGTCGCCTTAATTGTTTCTAGAAGTATCTGTTTTATAATTTTATAAATAATCCAAACGGTTATTAAATTCTTACCTTAGGGCCAGGGTTCAACTTTGTAATTTATATTTTAAGTGCTAACACTAGTAATAGTGACAGTTACATGATTTATCATGTGTTATGTAATTGATGCACTTAAATTATACCAGATGCTATTAAAAAACATTTAAAATGTGAATAGATAAGGACTGTAATAATGATAATAGTAATTTCAGCATGAATTCTACATATCAACAGGGAATTAAATGGTTTCTATGATATTTTAAAATAAGTCCTGTTTAGGGGACGATAACCGACTTTTAATGATTTTATACTAAAGATCACGTCTAAACGAGTAGTGCTAATGGTTTGAAAAAAATATAATGATAAATTAGAGCATTTTCTCAATAATTTAATGCGTCAATATTTTTGATTATTTATATATTACATAGTGAAATTAATTTGTAAAGTTATACGAGGGCTGCACTAAAAGTATCGGGAATGGAATATTTCCACTGTTCCTGTCATATTAAAAGCTTTTTAATTGAAAACTCCTTGGTTTTAAAAATCGAATACCATTTATTTATTTAAAAAAAGATTCTCGGTCTTGTCACAAGGTTTTGTCAAACTTGTTTAGTCGTTGAGAAAATGGAATTGACTCGAGAAAATTCAAGAGCGATGATTTTGTTTGGTTTTGTTTAAGACAAAAACAGTGTGTTGACCGGATGATTTCTGCATTTGGTGATGAAGCCCCATCCAAAACCACAATTTATCGCTGGTTTGCTGAATTTCAACGTGGACGTGTCAAGCTCAGTGATGATCCCCGTCAAGGTCGTCCAAAAACTGCAGTCACCCAAGAAAACGTTGATGCTGTGCGTAAGCTGATTGAGGAAGATCGACATGTGCATACCGCGAAATTCAGGCAAGTTTAGACATTGGCATGAGTCAAATACAAATAATCTTGCATGAACAATTAGGTGTAAAAAAGTTGTTTTCCCGATGGATACCGCATTCGCTCTGTGAAGAGCAAAAAGCGGCTCGCGTTACTTGGTGCGTCAGAACTCTCGAAAGATTCCACGCAGGATCCTCAAATGCTGTATACAACATTGTATCAGGTGACGAATCCTGGATATACGCGTACGAACCCGAAACAAAAAACCAGTCACGAGATTGGGTGTTCGAAAATGAGTTAAAGCCAACAAAAATTGTTCGTTCACGGAGTGTTGCAAAAAAAATGGTGGCCACGTTTGTCTCCAAAGCGGCCATGTTACGACTATTCCTCTTGAGGGACAAAGAACGGTTAATGCAGAATGGTATGCTAGCATTTGTTTGCCACAGGTCGTTTCTGAACTCCGTAAAGAGAACTGCAACCGCCGCATCATCCTCCATCACGACAATGCGAGTTCTCACACCGCGCACAGAACAAAAGAGTTTTTAGAGCAAGAATTATTAGACCATCCGCCGTACAGCCCCGACCTAAGCCCTAATGATTTCTATACTTTCCCTAAAACTACTACCTATTACTGGCTGAACGTACCACGCGTTGCGTGAGCTCAGTACAGAACACGCAACCTAACCACTCAAGGTCACTGGCATATATCTGCGTCTTAAAATAATTTTAATAGGTCATCATCATCTGCCCAGCCTTTTGCTAAATATGTTGGGGTCGGCTTCCAGTCTTAACTGGATGCAATTGAATACCTGTATTTTACATGAAGCGACTGCCTATCTGACCTCCACAACCCAGTTACTGGGTAACACGATACCCCTTGGTAAGACTGGTTGTCAGACTTTCGGGCTTCTGACAACCCGTAATTTGAATAGGTAATTATTGTAAAATAGTCTCAGCGTCCCATTTCTTCCCGTGGGTGTCATAAAAGGCGACTAAGGGACTTACTAGAGTATGGGCAGCAGCGTTCTCTATAAATTTTAACACCATACTGCGAATCTGCGATCGCCAACCCGCCTGCCAAGCGTGGCGATTATGGCAAACCCCCCCTTTAGAGGAGGCCTATGTCCAGCAGTGGACGTCTTTCGGCTGAAATGATGATGAGTCTCAGCGTCACGGAATCTTGGCTCATATTTAGATCATCATACAACCTGTTACTGACCTGCAAATTGCAAAAAACGTAAGAAAAATTGAATTTCGCTGGCCACCTTAGCGCCTCCCCCTTAATGAAGCCTACCCATGCATAAATATAACCCGTCTCTCCACTATTCCAATGCTTGCTCAAGGATGCATATCCGGTAGACTCTAATAATCCTTCCATATCCCAAGGGCACGTCTTCCGTACCATTATCGCGCGTCCCGGTCTACTCTTTGATAATGGTCTCTGTAGTCTCATGAAACATGAGGCTTCAGGGGTATGTTGAATATTTGTGTTCATTCGAGCAATCGAGTCTGGTACAACCACGCTGGGGCCGGTGCATTTCATTAATTAATTCATTCATTAAAAAGTAGCTAATTTTGAAAACATGCTTTATGTTTTGGTCATTTTCTAAAAGCATAAGAAACACCGAGGCTAAAAAAAACTTTTTACAAAAAAATAATAACCGACTACCAAAATTAACACTACAAAGTGAAAAATAACTTTAATTTCGGAAGTCGGTGTCTTTGGATCTGTATTTGAGTTTTTTGCCACTGACTTCCGAAATTAAAGTTATTTTTCACTTTGTAGTGTTATTTTTGGTAGTCGGTTATTATTTTTTTGTAAAAAGTTTTTTATTTTTCACTTTTTAGTGGGTCAGTTTTGAATTTATCTAAGTTACAATAGCCTAATGTTCACTGCTCATCACCTTTTACAAAATATTGCTTTTCCCGATGCTGGTACGTAGATTGTTGAGGAGTTCTCCTGGTAAGAACCAGGAGAACTGCCACTCACCATATGCATAGTGACGGCTACTTCCCATTTGGTAAACTTCCCATGTCGTAAACCTCAAACTGTACCTACTAAAAAGTTGCGTTTGGTAAACATTTCGTTACTTCATACATTTAATCCCATTTGGTAAACTTTGTTAGTATTGTTATTTTTGTACGGTACAGTCAGTGTCAAATTAGTATTAAATTAGAGATGTATATATTTTTAAATGCTTCAGTCTTGAGATAGTATCTCGACCATCAAAAAGAATGGCTGATCAAGAAGAAGTAAAAAAAACGTATTAAAGTCTGTAAAAATACCACGATGCTACTAAAAATACCACGTGCTTTTCCCGCAAAAGAAGCACCGAGCGGGTTCTCAGGTAGGGATTTATTGTCCTTACCATCGTTTTAAACAAAAGGTGTGAATGAGATAGACATAAGTAAGTATACGTAAATTATATCTATTACCGGGTTTAACTTATCAGTTCACTCGTTTTATGCATAGTGCAAGGTCGTTGCAATGTCGGGTGAGGGATCTTCTAGTGGTGCAGTGAATTTAAAAATTATTAATAGTACACGAGGCGGTGAAATTTTATTACGCGCTGGGCATCAATATTATAAACAGAAAAATAATAAGGACTCAAGTTGGTGGCGCTGTGTTAATAGAAAAGATGGATGTTCAGCAAGTGTAACTTTGAATTCAAATCGAAGCCATGTATTAAGAGAAAATGCTCACTGCAGTTCTTGTATTCCGAATTTTGAAAAAAATGAAGTGAAAGTAGCCATCGAAAAATGTAAACAAACTATATGTGAAGATCTGAAGCCGATTCCAGCTACATACAGGAAATGTACTAAAAAGCTGAAAGATAATGGTTATGAAATTATTAAAGAATTACCAAATTTTGACAAAGTTAAAAGCAGTTTGTATAGACACAGAAATAGACAACTAGGAATCACAAAATCTCAGCACTCTAACTCTACAGAAATCGTGATTCCTGACCGTTTTAAAGACAATTTATTGTTTGATGAGATTGACGGTGAAAATAGAATGATTGTGTTTGGTTCAAAGAGTGCAATTGCACATTTAAATGACGTCCGTCACTACTTTGCGGACGGAACGTTCAAATGTTGTGCAAAGCCGTTTCTTCAACTATACGTTGTACACGGAGACATAGGAAGTACAGAAACTGGGACAAATATTGTACCATTTTTTTATGCAGTGTTGACAAACAAAGAAGAAACTACATATGAAAGACTGTTTTACAAACTAAAATTTCATTTACCAGAGTGGACAGCCGATATTATTACCTTGGATTTCGAAAAAGCTCCAATAAATGCAATTAAAAAGACATTTCCAAACATAATTGTTAAGGGGTGTTTTGTTCACTTTGGCAGAGCGCTATTAAGAAAGGCAAAATCTCTTGGCTTATTACAACATGAAGAATCTCACTATCACGTCAAACTATGTATGGCTCTGGCACATTTACCAAAAGAAGACATAAACGATGGATGGCTATACGTTATGAGTCAAAGGTAAATTAATTTTGCAGTATTGAAATGAACGCGTTTAGTTCTGGATATTTCTTCTACCGCCATTTTCTACAGCCATTTTTATGCGTTAGAAACTAGGTAATATATGGTTTTTCGTATCATAATCTTCAACGAATTAATTCTGTTACAGTTTTGAAGAAAAAGCTATAACTGAATTCAATGATTACTTTGTGGATCAGTGGTTGGAAAATGAAGATATGATGAATATTTGGTGCTGCTACGCACAAAGACACCGCACTACAAACCTCATGGAATCTTGGAATTGGAGTTTCAATAGTGAAATTGGAAAAAGGCCATCAATTCTTTTATTTTTCGAAACGATATCAGGCAATATTAAACATTATGAAAATCTTCTGAAAAGGTACATATTTTTGTTTCAATGACCTGTATTTTTAGGCGACACATATGATAAAAATTATACATTATTACTTTAATTAATCATAACAATTTTTTACAGCTTTTATAATAATGGAGAAAGTATATCAAAACGAAGAAAAAAATCTATCCAAAATGATATACGAATTAACAATATTCTCGGCGATTACAAAAGTGGAAAAATATCATTGGAAAATTGTTTGAACGAATTATCAAGAATTGCTTGTATCACTTTATAATTTATTTATTGATTTTTAACTTTGTAGTGTAGGTAGTAAATTTTTTATGTTAATATTCCAAATCTGTGATTATATTTTATAGTTGATTTTGTGTGTAATTTTTAATGTTAATGTACCAAATCTGTGATTATTATTTGTTTTTATATTTAAAAGTTGATTTTGCATGTATTTTTTATGTTATTGTACCAAATCTGTGATTATTATTGTTTTTATATTTTATAGTTGATTTAGTATGTATTTTTTTACGTTAACGTACCAAATCAGTGACTGTTTATTTTTATATTTTATAAGTAGTTGATTTCGTATGTATTTTTTTATGTTAATGTACATTAACATAAAAAGATAGTACCAAATCTGTGATTATTGTTTTTTTATATAAGTTGATTTCGCATCTAGATTGACTTATGTTATTAAAAAAATAAAACTTGTCATCGAAATAGTCAAATCGAACTGTGATTTTTCTTAAATTTTTTGAAAGTTATTTGTACACCCCACTTTTTATTTCTGTTTTTAAATATCAATATGTGTAAATGGCATACGTACACATAATCCGACTATTGTACCTGTGATTAAAAATATTTAACAAAATAAATGACAATGTTATCATTAGTTTCGTTTTTCTTTTTTTACTTGACTGTACCCATTTCATCTGAAAGTTTACCAAATGGGATATAACACAAAAAAATATTGAAATGTTTTCGAAATGGGACTAAATGTATGAAATGTATAATGTTTACCAAACGCAACTTTTTAGTAGGTACAGTTTGAGGTTTACGAAATGGGAAGTTTACCAAATGGGAAGTAGCCATAGTGACGAGCATAAATTGCTTAATCGCAACCCGTTAAATAGGTACTCATTATTATATTGTTCCAGTGGCCATCTGTGGTCTCCATCATCAGTTCCACTTCACCAAATGGTGCTTTCCGAGAGCAAATGCACGAGTTACTATAAAAAATACCCAAATCGCTATAGGTTTGCATATAAAATTTGAGGGTTTCCCTCGATTTCCATGGGATCCCCTCATCAGATTCTGATTTGGTGGCAATGGGACCACCTCGGGAGTATACCCTTTCAAACAAAAAAAGAATTTTCATAATCGGTTCATAATTGACAGCCGAATTGAGAACCTCCTTCTTTTTGGAAGTCGGTTAAAAATTGTACTATGATTAAAATTTAATAAAACAATCACGAACTCTAGAAATCCTTGCTTGTTCTACCGGTGTCGCGATTACACATAATATACAGAGAGAGAAAAACTTTAGCTGAATTTACAAACCAAAACGTAACCTGTTTTTTTTTTTTTAATAAGTTGGTGCCAACATAAACTTATTACCGCCTTATTAATTACAAAACAAGATTTATATTTTGCCATGGCTTAAACCATAAAGCCAGTTTTTGTTATAAGAACGTAACTGTGATTGAAATACCGTTCTTTATACAAAACTGAAAACTTAGTTCGGTACTAAGTTGTCTGTTTTGTGTTTAGGTACTTTACCATAGTCGGAATAAAGTTCGAAATTCAATAATGGCTCCATGTTTTAAACCTGGGTCTGAAGATAAACCTTGTTTTGTAATAAGGGGGATTAGAGTTTAACCGTGCACCAAAATATCTACCACATAATTTAGAGAATTAAAACAAACTTAAGTTCTTATTTAAAATGAAACAACAACAACAAAAAAACGACAAGGCTATTTAGCGAAATATTTATCTATTACTAAACAAACGAGAAAACATCCGTGACCTATCTGACCATCCTTAAAACAAAAACTGGTGGAGGAATCTTACATAAATTGATACAGCATGTCGATTTTGTAAAAATCTCACCGTGAATTCTTGCGTGGACTGAGCTGTCAGTGTCATTCATGATACTGACAGTTCACTCCACGCTCACTTCATCTAACGGCCGAACCCAATAACCTATTTTCAGTGAAAGACAGATCGCTATTGATGATAGACAGTATAATTCTATCTATCCGGATGGCGTATCACAATCATTGATAAAGGCTATCTATCTAACGAAAACAATAACATTGGAGGATGTGTTTAAGACGCTAAACTGGGAAGGACGGGGCATCAACATCGACGGCGAGTACATCTCAGACTTGAGATTTGCAGATGACATCGTCATAATTGCTGAATCGCTGCATGACTTGCAGCAGATGCTGGACGGCCTAGTTGATTCTTCTGTACGCATTGGTCTCCGGATGAACTTAAACAAAACCAAGGTTATGTTCAACGAACACGTCACTCCGGGACCGATTGCTGTTAATGGCGGTGCTCTCGAGGTTGTTCGACAATACGTTTACCTCGGGCAAACTTTGCAATTTGGTAAAAACAACTTTGAGAGGGAGGTTAACAGATGAATTCAGCTGGGCTGGGCAGCATTTGGGAAGCTTCGTCGAGTCTTCTCGTCGCGTATTCCACAGAGCCTAAAGACGAAGGTCTTCAATCAGTGCGTCCTACCTGTTATGACTTACGGAGCCGAAACGTGGACACTCACGGTACGGCTGGTCCATAAATTCAAGGTCGCTCAGCGTGCTATGGAACGGGCTATACTTGGAGGCTCTCTGAGGGATCTAATCCGGAACGAAGTGATCCGGCAGAGAACCAAAGTTGTCGACATAGCCCACAGAATAAGCAAGCTGAAGTGGCAATGGGCCGGCCATATTAGCCGTAGAACCGATGACCGTTGGGGTAGACGTGTTCTTGAGTGGAGACCGCAAATCGGCAGACGTAAGGTAGGACGCCCTCAGGCTAGGTGGAGCGACGATCTTCGCAGGGTGGCTGGTGGCGGCTGGATGAGAGTTGCCGTGAATCAAGCTGAATGGCATGCAATTGGAGAGGCCTATGTCCAGCAGTGGACTGCTATGGGCTGATGATGATGATGATGACTGCAAAAAAACGACTATAGGGCGGAGGAGTCCTATAAACTGCGCCCAAATGCGGCCATAGAAATGTTTTTAGGATTTCTATACTCGTATGACTAAAAAATACATGGTCCTAGGATAATACAGAACAATATTTTGCAATAACTACGTCTTTAGAAGTCATTGACACCCACCTAATTGGGAATCCTTTTGTGGGTTCAGAGTGCGAAGTGTTTACTTAATTACTATTTAATTTGATTGAGATTTAATGCGCAATTCCCACGATGAGTCAACTTGGCATCACGACTATTAGGTAGGCGAATAATTTTGTTGTGTTTACTATTTGTAACCTCGTATCCGTCCACGTGGAAGTCAGAAAACTGATTATTAAGTCTGAAAGTCTACCAACGAGACATGTCATGGCACACTCATTCATCATCATCATCCGAAAGACGTCCACTGCTGGACATAGGCCACTCCGATGGGAGGGTTGCCATAATCGCCACGCTCGGCAGGCGGGATGGCGATCGCAGTATGGTGTTAAAATGCATAGAGAACGCTGCTGCCCATTCTCTAGTAAGTCTATTCGCCTTTTGTACCCATGACACCCACGGGAAGAAATAATATGGTCCTATTCTTTACGTCTGGCACCACATGGAAGTATGGAACAAGTTCAACACACTCATCATTAATTAATAATACATTTGTACTACAAGTACACACTTGCTCGGGCATGATTCGACACTGCTTGGCGGAAAAATGTAATAAATGAAATCAAAATATTTTATTCCACATACACCTTCATGTATGAGGTGAACTGAACCGTGCACCTAGATTCTGACGTTTGGAGTAGTCTGACGTAAGGAGAAGAGCCGGCAAGAAACTCCACGGTTGTTATAATCGTAGGGTTTAATAAAAGGGTAAACATAGACGTGAGGCTAAATTAAGTATTTAAAGAATTTATTTATTACTAGATTTTTTTTAATTTTTTTTTACAAATTAAACCTAGTTTTGAGTACAAATGAGTTAAGCATCTGTAGCCGAACCAGGCAAAACCTGTATTTCGGCTATCAGCGCCAATCCCCTCGGATAATTTTACATTTGACGGCACGGTTGGCGCAGTTAGTTAAGCAATTGACTGCTGCGCTGCGTATCGCGGGTTCGATTCCCGCACGGAACAAATATTTGTATGACCTACAAGTAGTTGTTCCGGGTCTGGCTGTTTGTGTATGTGAATTTAAATGTTTGTAAACGCACCCACAATACAGGAGAAATTCCTAGTGTGGGGCAACGTTTAAAAAAAAAAAAAAAAAAAAATACCATAGCCATTAACATTAATTTTTACAAAATAATAATGATTATGTATTATGTTATATATATACAGGGTGTTTGGCAGAACGTTGAACATACGAAAATGGTGGGTAGGTGGGGTCATCTGCTACTTACTCAGCCCTAATTTATTTGGCCCTGGCCGACTGGGTATTTAAAAAAAAAAAAAAAGTTTTTTTCTTGTTTCACCACTTTCCTAACTTTAAAGTGTATTTTTTTTATTAAAAATGGGCAATAAAACAGGCAATTTTTTTTTTTTAATCTTTGATGTTGGCAGATTCTTATAAAATTATTGCTTTGTTCAGATGTTAGCTAGAAAAAAAGTTATGAGTCCTCAAACTTACAGAAAGATGTAAAAAATACTTGAATGTTAATTTCAACTTGCATTTAAAAAAAAACAAAAAATGATTGAGGAGTTCCAATTCTAGCAAAACATCCCTAGTGTGTGAGCTTTCTAATGGTATGTAATTTGCTTTTATAAAAAAAAAACTTTAAGAGTTATTTCATAATTTTATCAAGTAGGAAATTTTTGACTAAACTCTACCTTTACGGAAAGTTAAATGTTTTGCGAAATTTAATACTGCAAAGTTGGTAAAAATTATGGATCGACGGCTTGCCAGTAGCAGTGGTGCAAATTGACATTCACTATTCCCTTGAGATGGTTACACAAAGCAGGTAGAAATTTTGTTTCACTCTTGCGCAGTCATAGCGTATTTTTGCTCTCTATCGCTCTCGTGGCACCGTGACGCGTCAGAATGAATTCTTGACGAAACTCTACCTTTACGGAAAGTTAAATGTTTTGCGAAATTTAATACTGCAAAGTTGGTAAAAATTAAATGATCGATTGAAATTATGCTGTACCAGTTAGGTGCGTTAATGAAACAATTAAATAATTTTAAATAATTTATTTAAATAATAAATCATATTAGATGTTCAAATTGACGCCCTTCATTCGCAATACAGGTGCGGCATCTACGTCTGATTTCTACAATTGTTGTGCGCAGCAGCATCTCCTGTCGCATAACTTCGAAAGCAGCATTAATTCGATTTATCAAATCTTCCCGACTTTCTACTTCTGTAGTGTAAACTAGTTCCTTTGCCCTTCCCCACACGTGAAAATCGAGCGGAGTGAGGTCGGGCGATCGCGGAGGCCAGGGAATTGGTCCTCCCCTGCCAATCCACGAATTTGGGAAACAATTATCCAAATGCTCACGTACAACTAGACTAAAGTGAGCTGGGCAACCATCGTGTTGAAAGACAATAGGCCTGTTTATGTCTACTTGGAACACTTCTTCCACTAATGGTGGTAAATCATTTATCAAAAAATCCAAGTAGTTGTTCGCGTTGATGTTGTCGGGCAAATAATGAGGCCCTATTAGCTTATCGCCAATCACTCCTGCCCAGACATTCACACTGAATCTCCTCTGGAAGCCTCTTTGTCTCTTCACGTGTGGGTTTTGATTTTTAAGTGCCCAATGGTGAAGATTGTGATAATTGACAATCCCTTCTTTGTCAAATTTGGACTCGTCTGTCCACAAAATACTTTTTAAAAAGTTAACGTCGTCCACATCGGTATGCAGCAAATGGCGACAAAATTGCACACGTCTCCCAAAATCACTGTCATCGAGACCTAGAACAAACAAAACATGTCTAAGAATTGATTTCAATACTGAATCTTTTCTTCCTCCGAGTTCAAACTCTACAATTATCCAAATTTTTCATCTTCAATTTTTAAGTACACTAATTGGCTTTATGGCTTAGCCATAAAGACGTAAGACCAAATTCACAAAAGGGCGTGCGACTTTCCAATTTTGTTCTAAAAAGGACCCATAAGTGCTGGCAAGTTTACCTACGCTGACCACCTGCGCAAACCGAATCCGAAATCCGAATCCTGTAAGCGCTGGCCGCCTGATTGTTACGTGAATGCGGCCGAATAGGAATAGTTTATTGAATTTAATTTGAAATTAGAATTGAATGCGCTAAAAACAACATGAGGCAAAACAACTAATAAAGAAAGTGACGAAATCAAGGTTAAATGGAACGATCAATTGAACTGTCTCATAATTTACTACATTCCACAAAATCGTATCAGATGCAGTGCATAAACGGCTTAATCTTACCTTGCACTGGAGTGTAGTGAAAAGCATGTCTACCATCTTGCCGGAGAACAGACCACACTTTCCATATGCTTAAGCCAAGTATTGAAGCTATCTGTCTAATGCTTTTGGTAGGATCCGCGTCAAACTCGGCAAGAACTTGTTCGTCAATGGTAGCATCGGGTCGTGCTGCGTTCACTCGTGGTTCTTGTAAGTTCAGGTTACCGGTTTGTCGTAAACGTCGGTAAGTACTCGCAAACGTCTGATGACTGGGTACTCGGCGGTTGGGATAACGCTCTTGATAAATTCTTCGCGCTTCACGCGAATTTGTATTAGCGCTTCCATACGCTAACAACATGTCCGCGTATTCCTCACTGGTAAAAGCAGCCATTTCTTTACCAATAACAACAGGTAACAGTAATAACAAAAAACTTAACAAACTTAAACTTAACTAGTGATAACAATAAAAGAAAACGAAGTGAACAAAAACAAACGTAAGCGTAACGGGCACGTGAGATCGCAGAGGCAGTTAAGTCTCGACTGAATAAAAGAAAAGAATTCATTCTGAGGCGTCACGGTGCCACGAGAGCGAAAGAGAGCAAAAATACGCTATGACTGCGCAAGAGTGAAACAAAATTTCTACCTGTTTTGTGTAACCATCTCAAGGGAATAGTGAATGTCAATTTGCACCACTGCTACTGGCAAGCCGTCGATCCATAATTTTTACCAACTTTGCAGTATTAAATTTCGCAAAACATTTAACTTTCCGTAAAGGTAGAGTTTCGTCAAAAATTTCCTGCTTGATAAAATTATGAAATAACTCTTAAAGTTTTTTTTTTATAAAAGCAAATTACATACCATTAGAAAGCTCACACACTAGGGATGTTTTGCTAGAATTGGAACTCCTCAATCATTTTTTGTTTTTTTTTAAATGCAAGTTGAAATTAACATTCAAGTATTTTTTACATCTTTCTGTAAGTTTGAGGACTCATAACTTTTTTTCTAGCTAACATCTGAACAAAGCAATAATTTTATAAGAATCTGCCAACATCAAAGATTAAAAAAAAAAAATTGCCTGTTTTATTGCCCATTTTTAATAAAAAAAATACACTTTAAAGTTAGGAAAGTGGTGAAACAAGAAAAAAACTTTTTTTTTTTTTTTTAAATACCCAGTCGGCCAGTGCCAAATAAATTAGGGCTGAGTAAGTAGCAGATGACCCCACCTACCCACCATTTTCGTATGTTCAACGTTCTGCCAAACACCCTGTATATGTATATTATATGTGTATATTATATATGTATAATATACGTGTTATGTGTATTTTATTATATGTATGTTTACTTACTTATACAGGGTGTTAAAGAAATTGCGTGACATAGCTTAGGGGTAGGTTCAGTATCGATAAAGGAACCCAGAACAAAAAAATCTATATCAACACTAGCTGCGCGCCGCGGTTTCGCCCGCGTAAGTCTCGGTCCCGTGGGAATATCGGGATAAAAAGTAACCTAAGTATATGTTAATCCAGAGTGTTAGCTACGTCCATACAAAAATTTTATCAAAATTGGTCTAGCCGTTAGAGCGTGAAGAAGTAACAAAACACACACACAAACTTTTCGCCTTTATAATATTAGTGTGATAACCTGATGGTGATAACACAAAAAGTATTAATTAATTTGATGAGTTTTTTTTTTGGGGTCTTCAACCGCATGCAGTTAGTATAGTCACTTGAAATATCAGTTTAAAAATCTGTCTGTTTAATAAAATATGCCAAAGTAACTCTGTCTGTTGCCATTTCACGCCTAAACGACTGAACAGATTTGGATGAAATTCGGCACATGCGGATAGACCATGACCGGGGTTAGGAGGTCATAGGATACGTTTTACCCCGGGCCGGGGGTACTTTTCCAAAACACCTCCCCTCACCTCTTAATTTCTTAAGGGGTATGCGCTAAGGTGGTCTGCGAAATACAAATTTTCTTAAGTTTTTTTCAATTTGTAGTCAGTAACAGGTTGTATGTTGATCTAAATATGATTCGCGAACGTAACAAATATGGCTTTACATAATTATAATCATTAGAATCAGCAATACAACTCTCTAAGTTCATAGAATCATATTGAATGACTAGTCATTCAATATGATCCTACGAAGAGAGTACAAGAGAGGACATCAACCTGTTACTGACCTGCAAATTGCAAAAAACGTAGAAAACTTTATTTTCGCGGGCTACCTTAGCGTATCCTCCTTAAGGCGACGATAACCGACTTTTAATGATTTTATACTGAATATCACGTCTAAACGAGTAGTGTTAATGAATTGAAAAAAATATATGTTAAATTAGAGCATTTTCTCAATAACTTAATATGTGAATATTTTAGATTATGTTTATAGTACATAGTGAAATTAATTTGTAAAGTTATGTCTAAGGCGGATAAAAAACTAAGAATGGCGCAAAATCTACCAAGCGTATTTTTCTGAAACCTTCACCAATTTAAAGATAATTTAATTATTGATCTTTTAGTATACGCGTTTTATTAAAATACCTTTTGTTTTGTGTATAATAAATTAATAATGCGTCAAATTGGGGACAGCGCTCCTTGATGGGCGAGTCCTATTACTGGCTGAACGTACGACGCGTTGCGTGAGCTCAGTACAGAACACGCAAGCTAACCACTCAAGGTCACTGGCATATATCTGCGTCTTAAACATAACTGGTGAAATGTGGGTGTACTAATAGGTAGGTACACCTCTGCCTAACCCTTCGAGGATTACAAGCGCCATGTTATGTTATGTGAGTAATTTTCGACCTCCATGCAGTTGAAGTCGCGAGCAAAAGCTAGTTTAATCTATACAGGGTCAAATTTAATTAGCTAGCGAAACTCCGCAGACGTGTTGGGTATCGATATCTAAATACGATAAAACGAAAAAAAATACATTTTTTTTTGGGTCAACGACTAGTTACTTGAAGTATGAGTTTCAAAATCAGTTGTTTTGCTGTGTAAACTTCATAGATGTGATGGGTATCGAGAACTAAACACAATAAAACAAAAACTTAACAATTTCAAGTAACTTCACTGCCAGTGGTCATTGACACCAGAAAAAAAATCTTTCTTTTTTTCGTTTTATCGTATTTAGATATCGATACTCAACACTTCCACGGAGTTTCGCTAGCTAATTAAATTTGACCTTGTATATATAAATTTTTCATTAATTGAGTCATTATGTTAATCGATAAATTATTATCAATTGACTTGAATTGACCTAAATTATTATCAATGGATTAATGTTGAAGCTCGCGCTTTAATTACCTAGTGTAGGATCTAGGACGCAGCAGACTATTAGGCATAACTTCCGACATAGTTTGATTTTGTTGCTATCATCCAACTAATTGCAGGCATGACGCTATCGAATAGAAGATGTGGGCGGATTATGAGCCACCTTACCCACCGCCAGCGATAAGCGACAAAAAACTGTCAGTCGTAGGAATACACGTCAGAAGTGAAAACTTCAAACTGTCAGAGTTGTAGGACTGCACGTCAGAAGTGAAAACTTCAAACTTTCAGTTGTAGGACTGCACGTCAGAAGTGAAAACTTCAAACTGTCAGTTGTAGGACTGCACGTCAGAAGTGAAAACTTCAGACTCAAAGCATTTATTTCAATTAAACCAATTACAGGAACTTTTAAATTATTAAAGAGTCGGTCAGTTAGACAGAAAGTTGATGAGATCTATATTTTGGAATGAGCAACTAGGGCAACTAGCCCATTCCAAAATGTAGATCTCTATGGAGAAGAACGGGCAAGAAACTCCAAGGACACTCTTTTAAATTTAGATATTACAAAATCCTGGGTACATTATTCTTGTTGCTTCTCTACTCGTATCATGTGAAAACAATGCAAAAAAAAACATGCGGGGACTGCCGATAGAAGTGAAAACAGTTTACTTAAAACTCATGGAAAGCGTTCGGTGACGATGACGCGAGTTCAGTACAGAAGTTTTCACTTCAAAAAAATGAATTAAAAACAATTAAAAATATAAGATTAAAAATAAGCTCTGGCATTAAAAAGATGACCAGTCTCAACTGACGGCGTCCGTTCACGAAAATGACGCGTAGATCAGCAACCATCCATTGTGCATTTGTGACCATTGTGTAGGGAACCGAATAATCCAACACAACTTTTTAGCTTCACGAACTTGTAAGCACTTATACAGGGTCAAATTAAATTAGCCAGCGAAACTCTGCAGATGTGATGGTAATCGATATCTAAACACGCCAAACAAAAAAAAAAATATTATGTGGTTTGTTTTGGGGTCATCAACTGCAGTAGTGTAGTCACATGAAATATAAGTTTTCTTTGTGTAAACTTCACAGACATGATGGGTATCGATATCTGAACACGATAAAACAAAGAATAAAACATTTCTCCACTTATATTTTAAGTAAGAACACCAGCAGCTGTAATTGACCCAAAACAAAAATCATCAATTTTATATATTTTTTTCTATTTTTTTTGTATTTGATATCGATACTCGTCTGCGGAGTTTCGCTAGCTAATTTAATTTGACCCTGTATATGTATCTGAGCGCGACAGTCACACGAGTTCAGTGCTTTTTCAAAAGTGCCCAATTCTAACATAAGGAGTTGTATTACCTATTCTCTTGATTATAATTCTGTCAAGCCATATTTGTTAAGAAAATATAGAAAGTAAGTATACAGTTTATTTGGACACAGTTCGTGAATCACAAAATACAAATAAAAAAGTGAAAATAAAGTTTTAACAACAATAGTGTCTGCCAGGTTAATTTCAGGATTAATGCCAGACAGATGCTGTCTGACGCTAGTTTTCTAAGGAACCTTTAGAGGGACAAGTGACGGGGAGTACAAACAGTTTCAACATACCTAATACCAATATAATTTTTATACATAAAAATAAATAAATTAACTAGTAATCAAATACAATATCAAAAAGAAAAAAAATATACGATAACAACGAGAACTGGCCCAGCAAAACCAGTTCTTAGCGATTTGCTACGACGTGCACGTGTTGCGGGGTCACGTATCATATTTTAATTAACATACAACCTGACAATGACCTGCAAATTGCAAAAAAACGTAATCTAAGAACATTAATTAGAATGTCGCGGGCTAATGTATCGCATCCCCCTTTTTTAGGGTTCCGTAGTAAACAAGGAACCCTTATAGTTTCGCCATGTCCGTCTGTCTGTCTGTCTGTCTGTCTGTCCGTCCGTCCGTCTGTCCCCGCTTAGCTCAGAGACGCTTAGTCCTAGAAAGCTGTAATTTGGCCTGGGAGTACATATTAATCACGCCAAGAAATTTGTAAAATAAAACCATGAAAAACATTTTTTTTTAGGATACCTCCCTTGCACGTAAAACGGGAATAATATTTTTTTTTCTCTCGTCTAATACATGGTGTGGGGTATCGTTCGATAGGCCGTTTAAAAATATTGTGAGTTTGTGAAAGACATTTTTCAATTCTGAGATCCGTTTGCGTAATATTAGCTTTAAAGTGCTATTTTTTGTTAGAGTCAAGTGTGTGTGTGTGTCCCCCCTGCCAGCTAAATGGTTGGTTTTGGATATGTGTAAAAATTCATGGCAGTAGTATATATAACGAAATTAAAAGGAAAACCATCACAGCTAAGTAAGGTTTACAAGTTAACGAGTAATAGTCGACCAACTTAAATTTGCAGTTGAAGAACTGACCGTAACGTATATCGATGTATGGGAGAGCATGTTTTTCAACTACAATGTTAAGTTTGTTTTTGGGACAAATTCATCCTAACTACGGAACCCTTCATTGTGCGTGGTCCGACACGCACTTGGCCGGTTTTTTTTTTTGCATGGGAAATTATCAAATAACTTCTCCCGCTCTAGGCGGAGCGGGAGGGCGTGTAATGCCCGTTTTCACCGACATCCCCTAAGTTTAAGAGATCCCCTAAGAAGGGTTAGGGGGCTGTTAGAAGGTGGTTTCCGTTTCACCAACAGTAAGGGGTCAGAAAAACGTTAAAAGGTCCCCTAAATTTAGATGGTCGGAATGTGGGCTCATAAACCGGCACATACGTAAGTGATATTTTAGGCACGAAGATAGATAGTGATTTATTTGAATTTCTTGAAGATTTAGAAACTGTTTCTACTATATTCGACGTAAATAACAGCCGTAGACCAAAAATATATCGGAAACGACCAAACTGTTACTACTTCGAAAGTTTTGATGAAACCGACTGTTTTCGGAGATGTAGGTTAGGCAAATCTTCAGTGTTTTATTTATTGGATAAGATTGAACACACCTTATAATTTCCTGATGATAAGTGAGTATTTAACATATTAAAGTTTTTCTAAGTAGCCCATAAAAAAAAAAACATTAAAAAAAAAAAACAAAAAAAAATTAAGCCCGTGGTATTTTTTCTTAGTCGACGATACCTACTTACGTCGATGCCTAACTAACAATGTAAACCTTAAGTACACTTGTGAGGTATGAACCTGTTCTTATTGTATTCGCATAATTACAATTCCATATAAATAACATTTTTTATTTTATTTCAGAAATAATTCTTTATGTATCTCCGATAAATCAGTTAAAATGTCACAAAAAGTTGGTAAAATAACACGCAACACACGTCACAACAAACAATGAAACAAACAATCAAATCTCACGTCAGTACTTCACAAAGGAAAGAACTGTCAAATACAAATAAGACCACAAATACCACTCGACGTTTCGTAATGTAAATATGCAAGAAAATATGAAATTAGTTAAAAATATGAATGAAATAATATTTATTATTGCTATCAAAACATAGTTTATTAATAACTGAATCCATATAGTGTATACTTTAGAGAATTTCACAAAAAACTATCTTGTTTCAAAGTATCGATAAGTCCAAAGACGAATCAGTCACTATTATCGAAAACAAAACGTCACTTAACTGTGTCCCATAGTTATGTGATAAAAATGATGGTGAAACGAAATTTCATTTAGGGGCTAGTTTGGGGGAGCTTTTAAGCTAAAGGTCCCATACGTAGGTGGTAGTATAGGGGATGTCGGTGAAAACGGGCACAGACTTTTACTGACTAAAACCCACCCGTATCCTTCATTTGCCAGTGTGTCAGGGTCACGGTATCCCTTCTCGCAACCCCCCCTGCAAGCAAGATTTTTGTTTTTTTTAATGAAATGGAATTTATTTGCAAGAATTGTAGTACAGACGGCTACACATCAAGCTATACTTTTCCAGTTTATGTTGATCTCGTATTGTGTAGGATTTCCGTACAATGAGAGGTCCGCGTATACTGGAAATGTATAGCTTGATGTGTAGCCGTGTGTACATTACATATGGTGGGGTTTTTTTAAGTTTCTAAAACAATTCGCTAAAACTAGCATGCAAAATAATTGATACAAATATAATTAAATCAATGATAATAAAATTGGAACATAAATCCTAGATAATAAATTAACAATAGAAATGTCAAATTATAATAGTTAAATGTCAGTGTAAGTATTCAAAGTTTAGGTACTCATTCACAGAATAGAATGATTTTTCCTTATGCCATTTGAATAGCACAGTTTTAAACCGATTGATAGGTAATTCCCTATAGGATATTGGTAATTTATTATATATCCTTATAACCATTGGAAAGCAACTTCTGTGATATATGTTAAGAGCGACAGTAGTCTAGATTAAAGGCTTCTACAGACCGGCGCGACTCGCGATGCGACACAAAGGCACCGCTCGTCGCGCGACACGCGGGGCGTTTGTGTCGCGCCGCGCGCCTGTTTGTAGAAGCCCTTAGGCTACGTTCGGACGACACACGCATAACCCGCGCCGATCACGCGCACACGCGTTGTGCCCGCCTTGCACGCGCGTTCGCTAGGCGCAAAATCCGCACCCGCTAATACTACTTATTATTTAAGACGCCGACAACAGGTAAACCGCTGTCACTGTCAGATTGCATACAAAAGAAAGATATGCGCGATGACACAACGTATGGCGTAAAAATTCAAATACAATCCATAAAATCATATAAAATTAGATATGAACTACTTAATTAATAAAAATTCATCCATCACCGGATGCGGTTTGGCATTTGCAATTTTATAAACTGCTTTTAAAAATAATTCAGTTGTCTCAAGGATATGATTTGATTCAATCAAGTTAAATTCTCTGAACATAAAACCATACATTTTGCCGTAGAGGTAGGTAGAATGCCCGCCTAAAATTATTAAAACTAGCTGACCCGACATACGTTGTCCTACCGTTGTCAGACTAATAACAAAATGTATAAATAAATAAAAATGTGTTTTATATAAAAAAAAACCGGTCAAGAGCGAGTCGGACTCGCGCACCGAGGGTTCCGTACGAATAGATGATGTTGATGATTTCTGAAAAACTGCTATTTAGGGACATCGTTTTATTTTTCCTGTAATCTTTACATAAGCTTGTATCATATAGAATAATTTCAGATTTTTATCTCTGCAAATTTCGGAGATAACCTGTCTTTTATATTTTCTTTCATCAGGAGTCAGAAACAGCTGCCGAAAAAAAGAAATCTTTTGAGAATGTGCTAACAGCGTTCTTTCATATGATACCCCACATGCCCTAGTAGCCCCACTTTAAATTTTTAAGACCCCCTTTCAGTCCCTTTTGCAAAAAAGAATTTTTGTTTTAAATTTCTTTTTTGCTTGCAAAATAGTTGGGCGAACGTCATCTAAAACTATTCTAATAGTTCTTGAGATATCCAGGTGTGACAGACAGACTTAGTCTCACCATAAGGGTTCCTTTTTACCATTTTGTACAGAACCCTAAAAAACAACTAAGTAAAACAAGTCTTACAAGCGTCACGATACAATCTTATCACAATATTCTATTTCCTATTGGTATTAGCGTTTAAACATGTATTATATTTATACTTAAGAGTGCCCAGTTCATACCGAGCCAAATTCCCATACAAAGTGGACAATGTCCTTTCAATACAAAAATTCCATAGAAAAAAAGGACGTTCAGTTTTTTTCCGAGTTTGAACATTTTCCGGGAAGTTTTTCAAAATTTTCTCTCCTTAGAAACCTAATTCGGACTATTACGAACATTTTAAAACAAAAATAGCCAAATAGGTCCAGCTGCTCTCAGCTTCTCAAGTGATGCGCTTACTAGTAATGGCAATTAATGCTATTTCGAATTAATTTCATTAGCGTGTGAACTCTTGAGTCTTAGCGTGTTAATAGCTATTGCTATGATATTTGCTAGTGACGATAATTGATAATAATGAAGTATGTCAATTTTGTTATTAAACGAATTAAAAATCGCGTTCGCGTTTAGTTTACTCGCCGACTCGCCGATAATTAAATATATTTATAGCACACCACGCTACCGCCCAGCACGCGCATTCGCCATTGCGCGACGCTCTGACTATTTAGAAAAGTACATCGCTTCGCATTTCACAGAATTTCGCGACTACATTTAATTTGCTAAATGATCATTCACACGCTAACAATGAATGCGAATGCTAATTAATCCATCCCTAGCGCTTACCAACGAACAGCATTTTTTTTTATTTGTAAGTAATTGTAACAAGTAAAAACTATTGTAGATAAAATCAAATGTTATAAAAATAAGTTATGCCATTGAATCGGAATGATTTTGAAGTATATTACTAATCCATTGATTCATATGTTAGAATAATTTGTCTGCTCAACAACGTAAATAACGCAATGAATGTTGTTGAACTGTCAAATTGAAACCGATTCCTACTGATAGTGTGTTACGCAATTAGCCCGCGGAGCGACGAGCGCGAAACGTTCAAGCCGTACATTTTGACCAAGATGTAAGTAAGGCTGACAGTGGAAGTGATGAACCGACTTTTAATGATTTTATACTGAAGATCACGTCGAAACGAGAAAAAAATATATGATAAATTAGAGCATTTTCTCAATAACTTAATATGAGAATATTTTAGATTATGTTTATATTACATAGTGAAATTAATTTGTAAAGTTATGTCTAACGCGGATAAAAAACTGAGAATGGCGCAAAATCTACCAAGCGTATTTTTCTGAAACCTTCACCAATTTAAAGATAATTTAATTATTCAGCTTTTAGTATACGCGTTTTATTAAAATATCGTTTGGTTTGTGTATAATAAATTAATAATGCATCAAATTGGGGACAGCGCTCCTTGATGGGCGCATCCTATTACTGGCTGAACGTACGACGCGTTGCGTGAGCTCAGTACAGAACACGCAAGCTTACCACTTAAGGTCACTGGCATCTATCTGCGTCTTAAGTCTTAGTAACCTTACGTTACAATGTTTATGGTGAGACATTTATGTGTTCTTCACGCCGTTACACTCACAAGGTTACCAGTATTAATTAGGCAATTTGTAACTTCCGATGAAATTATGCATTATTCCTACAAACCTTACATCTTGGTCGAAATGTACGGCTTGGACGTTATACGCCCTTGCTTAGCTTACCTTGATAATACAAGGTGAAATTAAACTAAAGGTTTTGTTTTTATTGCCTCGTTGGTCTAGTGATCGCAAGCGGTACTGCTGAGCACGAAGTCCTGGGTTCGATTCCCAGGTCGGGCAGTGTTATTGGATTTGTTTATTAGGAATTTCTCAGTAGATTTGTGTCCGGTTGATGGCAATAGGCTTGCCATACATAGGACCTGTTGGTATTTACTCTACATGCTGGTCCTGCTCCATAGGACAATCTAGAGTCTAGACAAAATCAAACAGGTTGCTATTTTAATTGTATAATTTATTATTTTTATGACATTTATTTTAAATTCTGTGATTGCCTTAACTCACACTGATATTGTTATTTTTTAGGAAATCCTATATATTTTTTACAATTTTTGTAAATATGTGAGCACCGTGTATCTATCACATAATTAATTTATCTGTCATTGCTTCATTCTTAACTCTTTTTATTACCTATTGTGGTATAGTAGTTTTATTCTAGGTGCATCGTCTTCACATATAATTATATAATTAATGTACCTATAAAAATATTGTTCAAGATTTTAAAAGAGTACCGGTGGAGTTTCTTGCCCATTCTTCTCCATACGAAACTACCTTTAGGAAGGGGCGACTAGAATCAATTCTATTTTTTTTGTAAATATTGACGTTCAAGAGTGCCTTATATGTGCCTATTTGAAATAAACAATTTGACTTTTGACTTTGACTTACATAAATGAATCGATTCCTACTTTCTGATAATGGCAACACTGTCAGTACTGTCACTCAATGTATAATATAAAACCGATACCGCACTCACTTGGTTCCTCTTTCTATATTTGCTGTGATAGGAATCAGACAAACTCAGTCCGCCTTATTACAAAACAAGATCTATATTTTGACATGGCTTAAACCATGGAGTCAGTTTTTGTATTAAGAACGTAACAGTGATTGAAATACCGTTCTATATACAAAACTGAAAACTTAGTTTGGTACTAAGTTGTCAGTTTTGTGTTTAGGAACTTTACCATAGTCGGAATAAAATTCGAAATTCAATAATGGCTCCATGTTTTAAACCTGAGTCTGAAGATAAACCTTGTTTTGTAATAAGGGGGAGTAGGTTTTAGTTAGTCTGAAGTCCAAAAATCTGACAACCAGTCTTACCAAGAGGTATCGTGTTACTCAGTAACTGGGTTATGGAGGTCAGATAGGCAGTCGCTCTTTATAAATTACTGGTATTCCGCTCACCGGCTCCGGTTAGACTGGAAGCCGACCCTAACCTAGTTGGGAAAAGGCTGGGCAGATTGATTGAATGATTACCTAGTTAAAAAATATCATCATAGACTGATGATATTTTTGAAGTGAAAACCTCTTTAGGCGCGTTGAGCACTTTTTGTGTGAACAAAAATCATGGAACTCGCGTCATCGTCACCGAACGCTTTCCATGAGCTATATGTACCTATACTGTTTTCACTTCTATAGGCGGTCCCCAAAGACTGCCCCGTGGGTGCGCCAAAGTTCACCTAAATTTTCAACTCCGATAATTGGAAATCCGAAAATGTTCTTCCTAACAATCACAATTCCTAACTACTCTGTCTCTAATGTTCATAATTCCGAAGCATTCAACTTCATAATGTCAGTAGCAATAAACATCTATTATACTTTTATTTGTTTTTCTATATTTTCTCAACATAACCATCTTTTACACTATTATTCAAAGTCATATTTTAATTTTATTTATAGCGGTGTGTACCTGCAAAGATATTCATAGGTTAGGTTAGAACTGTGACTAACTACGCGCGAGCCGAGCGAGCGTAGCGAGCGGTGCCGCGGCAGCGGCCGGCGAGCGCTACCTCGAAATTGGTCGCGAGATTTTTCTAAGTATTTTTTTCATAGTGCCCCAAAGACGACACTCTGACCTGAATTTCATTCATTTAAGACAAAAATCAGTGAAACGACCTTTAATCATTCTAAACAGTTGGTTTTTTAGACATAATTATCTCAGGTATAGTTATAGTTTTAGGTATAAAAGCGTTATGATAAAAAACAGTAGGAGTTTAAATATATTTAAATTAATGATATTATTAATTACAATTTTCGGAAACATGAGTGTTATGAACATCGCCAGTAGCACTACAAAATAGTATGAATGAAAACTTTAGGGTGAAAAATTTTAGGAAGAGTGATCATTCGGATTACAAATCGTTAGGAAGAACAATTTCGGGTAAAGAACTTTAGTTGAGCCAATATGGACCCCTGCCCCGTATGTTTTTTTATTTCATAATAATAGGTCCCCACCTATGAAATCAGAGTTGTATGGAGAATTTTAAAGAAGTTGCATTTTTCATCCTAACATTTTCTTAATTTATATAACAACCATGAACACTAATGTTTCAAAACTAAGATAACGTAATATGACACTTAAGACGGAGATATATGCCAGTGCCCTTGAGTAGTTAGCTTACGTGTTCTGTACTGAGCTCACGCAACGCGTCGAACGTTCAGCCAGTAATAGGACTCGCCCATCAAGGAGCGCTGTCCCCAATTTGACGCATTACTAATTTATTATACACAAAAAAAAAGTATTTTTATAAAACGCGTATATTAAAAGATCAATAATTAAATTATCTTTAAATTGGTGAAGGTTTCAGAAAAATACGCTTGGTAGATTTTGTGCCATTCTCAGTTTTTTATCCGCGTTAGACATACATTTACAAATTAATTTCACTATGTAATATAAACATAATCTATAATATTCACATATTAAGTTATTGAGAAAATGCTCTAATTTAACATATATTTTTTTCAGATTATTAACACTACTCGTTTAGACGTGATCTTCAGTATAAAATCATTAAAAGTCGGTTATCGTCGCCTTAAGTGCTAGCGCAAGCGCTTTTGGCTAAGTTAAAACAAATAGTGGTCATTTCTGCTAACAAAATGAGGATTCGATTTTAAGGTATTTTTTATGTTTATAAAACTACAAGTAATAAAGTGTTTTTACTACTGGTAGTTGTCTATGATGGTCATTATTCGATATAATACCAAGCAATTGATGAATATTTTAAACCATAGAAGTGACGAGGTTCTCTATTTGTGTGAATAAAACGCCAATTTCATAGGTCCCAATATATGCTAATCTAAATATTTTCGCAACTGATTGAGGGTGCTCCACCCAGATGTGGCCATCAATATTTACATCATGAATAGGCAGAAACGACCCTATTATTACGAGGTCACTAAACTATTAATTTTCGAAGCCTTTACAAATATATGACCGGCTGTTCCATAATAAATTATATAATTATGCTGTATTTCCGTAGGTTTACCCTTGACATTTGTATTATGAAATCTAAACCATAGGCATATTTTTTTAATAAATAATGTATTTTTCAAATAGGCTTACGTTATTCTTGTTATGAGTATGACACGCTGGCGCTTATACAACATGTACCAGAATGAACATACAACCTCTTAAGGGGTCATTGTACTCATCATTATGAACAAATTTTACTATGGGACCAACCTGATATCGCGAAAAAAAATCTGCTGTTCCTTATTTTGACGAGTTATTCGAACATAAATGTAGGGAGCAGCAGATGTTTTTTCGCGATTTCTGGTTTGGTCCCATGGTAAAAGTTGTTCATATAGATGAGTACTATGACCCCTTAAGAGGTTGTGCGTTAATTCTGGTACATGTTGTATACAGCCCAAATAAAGGAATTATCTTTATCTAAGCTATTAAAAGATAAATAGATTCTAACCAAATATGTCGAGATAGACAGTTAAAACTGTTTACTCGTCGAAAAATATTGCGTCCAACTGTTGGCCGCAAATTGCACGCACACTAGAATAACACAATGACGTGACGTGGCGCGTGTACACACGCACACCAGCCTATAAAAGTTGGCTTATTTGTTTAAGTTATTTTGCATCGCGACACTCTATCTAGACATAATTGCGCACGTATTATAAACTAGCTGCGCGCCGCGGTTTCACCCGCGTAAGTCTCAATCCCGTGGGAATATAGGGATAAAAAGTAGCCTATATGTTAATCCAGGGTGTCAGCTACCTCGATACAAAATTTTATCAAAATTGGTCCAGCCGTTTTTACGTGAAAGAGTAACAAACATCCATACTTACAAACTTTCGCGTTCATAACATTAGTAGGATAGGATAAAATTCCGTCGGTACCCCGAGTGTATGTTTGCAAGTGAGTAAACGTAACTAGCGCGTTTGCGTTAAGATTTTTATTCTCACCCTTATATTCTTAGCATTATGATCTATCGGTCAAATTTTAACGCAAACGGAATAGTTACGTTTACTCTCTTGCAAACTTATACTTGGGGTACGGAAGATGTGTTCGATAGCCTGCCGAAATTTTTATCAGGAGCGCAAATTAAGGTGCATTGCCCGCATACAAAGAAAAAGAAAATGTAATTTTTATTAAGTGTTTTAGTTTTATTTTTATTGTTTAATTTTGTTTATGATTAGGTATTTTATAAGGATAAATAGTGTAATAGGTTGGTATAACATCGTCTTGGGTATACTGTAAGATGTTGTACTTATTGGTGTTAAATAAATAAATAATTAATCAAAGATTCAATTAATGTTTCATTCAGCCTTCAAGCCTTCGATACCTTGAAACTCAAATCACAATCATAATTACAATTAATTGCGAATAATGACGAAATCGTGCAGGTTATTGAAAATGAAGGTTTGACAGAAAATAACATCTCATTACGCCTCATTCCCCGAAGGGTTAGGCAGAGGTGCACCTGTATGTAAAACACCCACATTTAGCCAATGACGTATTATAAATAGACGCGTCATACACGAACATTAGTGCACTCAAAAACAGCGTAAGCCATGAATGTCGCTACATACTTGCATACAATCATACAGTGCGCGAAGACAAGGAAAGGCCTATACCGATATCTGTTGTTAGAAAGAGATGAACATACATATTTAGTTACGTCACTAGCTGCTGCATGTTCATTGGCGTGTACGTAATAATAATTATTATTATTGTAAACAGGCAATTGCCTGGCATTTACTTAAGGTATATAAGGTATATCATCATTGCATTTAGCCAGTTAGTTTAAAGTCCCATTAGGGGGCGTACCTATTGCCATCAACCGGTCACAAATCCAGACGTCTCCGGGCTGTCACTGAGTAATTCCAGATGGAAAAACCCAATAGCACTTTTGACGACTCAGGAATCGAACACAAGACCTCTTGCTCAGCAGTAACCTTTGCGAAAACTAGACCAACCAGGCAGTTTGACAGAACTTGTTGAATTATACCGCCTGTGCCTACATATATGCCGCAATGCAGTTAACCAATACTAGCGAAAAATTAGCATACACTAACAAACCAGAACCACCACTTGTGACAGTGCTAGAGACTTACGACTTGACACCGATTTTGAATCTCAACTCTTGTAAAATACTCCTTTGATGGTACCTAATTTAGTAAGTAAATAAGTAAGTAAACCAGGCTTTAGGTACACCTTCTGTGAAGCAGTAATGCTAGCGAAGAAGGAGGCGGAACGCATGAGGGAGAGACGAGGTTCGCGCCCTCGCGCCCCTAGTCGTCGCAGGAGACGCTCCGGGCGTCGGTAGTCGCAAGCCGATTTCCGGCCACCGTAGGCCGGTCTTGCGGACGGTGAGCGATGGGTAGCTCGCCGTCCGATAAGGACCAGGCCCGGGTCGACGGCGCGTTGTGTTTCACGCGCGCCTCAAATAGATGTCAGCACCAACTGACGGGGTCCGTTAGGGCCAATGCCTGCCAGGGTTGCGAGTTTGTTCGAAAGGGATATCGTGGCCCTGGCACACAGGCAACGGAAGGAACACGGGTGGGTTTTAGTCAGTAATAGTCTGACACCCGCTCCGCCCAGAGCGGAAGAAGTTATTAGATAATTTCCCACACAAAAAAAAAGAGTGTAACAGTAACTACTTGCATTAAGTAAAAATTTGTTCTAATAATTAAATTCTACGCTCTAATTTGAAAGGCTTCTACAGACCAGCGCGACTCACGACGCGACACAAAGGCACCGCTCGTCGCGCGACACGCAGGGCCTTTGTGTTGCGCCAGTATGTAGAAGTCTTAATTCTTCTGATAAAATTATTTTATTTCTGTATGTAAGTTTGTACAAACACTTTTACACGTCAATCAAATTTTCATAAACTAGATGAGGTCGGCGTTTCCTATCTCACTACTCTGAGAAGAAAGACTGAAACGAACGAGGTCACGGTCTCTTTTAAAGTCCAGACAGTCAGATCATGTGAAGACCATGTAGACTGGTGTCTGAAATGGTCTTTTGATGAAAGAACCACACAGATTAAGTGGCCCTGTCCAGCCAGTGCACGCATTTGTCAGTAGTCGTGCAGCTCAACTCAGAACTAAAAGAGCTCAGCGATTCAACAAACAATACTAAAGAAAGGACATTTGGGTAGGCCTCAAAAATTACCCAAACTGCCAGACCATGATAAAAACGAACTGAGAAATAATAAAAAAAACTATGACCCACAACACCCACATGACTGTGTGGGTCATAGTTTTTTAGGGTTCCGTAGTAAACAAGGGTCCCTTATAGTTTCGCCATGTCCGTCTGTCTGTCTGTCTGTCTGTCCGTCCGTCCGTCTGTCCCCAGCTTAGCTCAGAGACGCTTAGTCCTAGAAAGCTGTAATTTGGCATGGGTATACATATTAATCATGCCGAAAAAATGGTCAAATAAAATTATGAAAAACATTTTTTTTTAGGGTACCTCCCTTACACGTGAAATGGGGATGTTATTTTTTTTTCTCGTCTATTCCATGGTGTGGGGTATCGTTGGATAGGCCGTTCAAAAATATTGTGGGTTTGGGAAAACCATTTTTCAATTAAGGGACCCGTTTGCGTAATATTAAGCTTTAAAGTGCTATTTTTTGTTAGAGGCAAGTGTCCCCCCCACCCCCTGCCAGCTAAATGGTTGGTTTTGGATATGTGTAAAAAATTCATGGCAATAGTATATATAACGAATTTAAAAGGAAACCTATCACAGCTAAGTAGGCTTCACAAGTTATCGAATAATAGTCGACCAACTTAAATTTGCAGTTGGAGAATTGACCGTAACGTATATCGATGTATGGGAGAGCATGTTTTTCAACTACAATGTTAAGTTTGTTTTTGGGATAAATTCATCCCAACTACGGAACCCTTCATTGTGCGTGGTCCGACATGCACTTGGCTGGTTTTTTTTCATACATACCTAGCAACGTAAGTTTTTTCATAGTCATACTTAGACGCGGTTCTGGTACAACAATTTCCATGAAGTTTTCATAGTTATTGTTCTATAGAGTTCAATAGAGTCGCGTTGCGCCTGTCTCCGGGAGCCTTAAAGTTGCAAAAACTTACTTTACATACTTACTGCCAACATACCTGGTAACTACGTTATGTATACCTAAATAGTCAAGATAAAGACATATATATTTTTATCTTCTACTAGATCGGCAATTTATAACATATTTATTAATAAATAAATAAACGACATGTATCTTGAGTTCTTAATAATTAAGTATCCTGTATACCTACCTAAATAGTCAAGATAAAGACAAATATATATTTTATCCTCAACTAGATCGGCAATTTATAACATATTTATTAATAAATAAATAAACGACATGTATCTTGAGTTCTTAATAATTAAGTATCCCTTACCGTCTTTCCTGTCGACAACAAAGGTATTCCAGTATCTTACCTAAAAATACCAAATCTTTACAAATGTTCCTTTTATTTGCAGGAACATGGAGGTCATAGGCATTATGGGCGAGGGTCGGGAAGATGCCTGGGCGCGCACCATGCAACCCCCCCGACTGCTCATGCAGAGAGTACACATACCTTTCACGTTTAAGGTACAGGAGGACGCGCCTTTAGGCTATAATGGTAAGTTTTTTTATGCTTACCTCTATCATACAGTTTGCCAAAGTGTGGAACTCCCTGCCAGCCCAGCGGATAAAAAGTTTTCAGTAAAAAAAATCGCCCGAGTGCGTGTCGGACTACGCACAATGAAGGATTCCGTAGCTGGGATGACTTTATCTCAAGAACAAACTTAACGTTGTAGTTGAAAAACATGTTTCCCCATAAATTCCAACTGCAAATGTAAGTTTTTACGCATAATATTGAGTGATTTACCACGTTATTTTAAGACCATAGACTTCGTTGTATATAGGTTTTCTGTAATCTGTAAGTAAAGAACTATTTTCTGTTTTTTTTTTTTTTCAAAATTGTAGGCTCAGTAGATTCAGAGATAAATTTAAAACGATTTATTTTAACATTATAAAAAAAATATAAATATATAACATTCTTACAACACAGCCCTTTCATTTGATATGCCACACGGTACAGTTAGCAAAACTTTTTTTTCTCTCTAATTTGCCTCCGAAAAGTGACCCTCATATTTAAAATTCATTTATTTACGTTACACGTCCGTGTTTGCTTTTTTTTCAACTTAATCGCTTCAGTAGATTCAGAGTAAATCGGCTGTTACGACGGACAGACAGACAGACAGACACACGAGTGGTATATATATAAGGGTTCCGTTTTTTCCTTTGAGGTACATAACCCACGAAGACACGGTTGGCGCAGTGGTTAAGCGATTGACTGCTGCGCTGCGTGTCGCGGGTTCGATTCCCGCACGGAACAAATATATGTATGACCTACAAGTAGTAGTTCCGGGTCTGGCTGTTTGTGTATGTGAGTTTAAATTTGTAAACGCACCCACAATACAGGAGAAATTCCTAGTGTGGGGCAACGTTCTTTTTAAAAAAAAAAAGACAGAACTCTAACCTTTTTGACACCCCATTTTGGCTTGGAGATAAAAAAATAAACCGTGTAGAGCTCCCAATCTCCCGTGCTGTGACTTGTTTTTCAGTCATTCACGAAACCGACCATTTTGTCGTTTTGTACACACGGCTACACATCAAGCTATACATTTCCAGTATACGATGACCTCTCATTGTACGGAAATCCTAAACAATGCAAGATCAGCTTATACTGAAAATGTATAGCTTGATGTGTAGCTGTGAGTACAGTTGACTGTGTCTACCAATCCCTCCCTGAACATTACTTGTAGGTTCGGTAATAAAATTACAGCGAAGTGAGCCCACTTCCCATTTCTTATAATTTCCTCTTCCGTCCAGTTCTATAATCACTTGCTATAACTTATCATGCTTCCGATATAATTATTCAGATCTTAAGACGTTACTTCCTTTTCTTTATGTGTACCGATCAGATTTAGCAAGACCACTTTCAATAAATTGAAGGTCTGCCACTTGAACCGTTACTAGATTGAGAGTGAATGCGAAATTTCGCCATATTTACTCGTGTCAAGTTTGTATTATATTAACAATTTACAAATATACAACAAAATAATATGTACATAAAATTATCGGAAACAGAAAATACGAATCGGATTGTTTTCATAATAAGTTCCTTTTCTTCATTGCAGTAGGTTTAAGGAAAGATGGAACGATCTCTTTGACTCAGTGAGACACAATACTGCATTAGACACGGGACAGAAAGAGACCCCATTAATGGAAATGGACAATGTGCTGATAAACTCAACTCAAAGCATTTATTTCAACTAGTGGTCGCCCAGTGGTCGAAATTAGAGCCCCAGTTACAATCTATATAGTACTGACTAATTCCATGCTATTATAAAGCACTTACTAATTCCATGCTATTAAAACGTACTTACTTATTCCATGCTATTAAAAAGTACTTACTAATTCCATGCTATTAAAACGTACTTACTTATTCCATGCTATTAAAACGTACTTACTTATTCCATGCTATTAAAAAGTACTTACTTATTCCATGCTTTTAAAAAGTACTACTTATTCCATGCTCAAGGTATTACTTCCGTCACCTATCTATCTTCAAGTCATGAGGCCCTGGTACTATGTGTGTGTGTCAAACACATGGTAGTGTGTCTGTAATGCTTTTAATTTATTTGTAATGCATATTATTATATATAAAAATATTAGCTCAACTCCACCTCCATAGTATATAATCTTTAACTGTGCCAAATTAGAAACTCCTCTATCCGCGTCCTTTTCGTAAAAAGGGTACGTACAAACTATTCGTTTCACGTATTATAATATAATTATTAAACTACATTTACAGGCACTTTTGAATTGTCAAAGAGTCGGCCAGTTAGTCAGAAAATTGAAGCTAGTTGCCCATTCTAAAACATAGCTCTCTATGGAGAAGAACGGGCAAGAAACTCCAACACTCTCTTAAATCAAGATATTACAAGCTATGAAACTGTCACTACTAAAACTAAAGACATCTTCAAAACCGACTCCCAAGTTCTAAAATACCTCGTCCAAAACAACCGCCCAGAGACATAAATTCATTACCAAAGAGTACCAATAAGTTCTACAGCAATATCGTCTTCAGAACGAGACCAGCAATTCTGTATCCCAGATAGACAGACAGATAAGCTTTAAAACCAAATAATGAAGCATCGTTTGGCAAGGTGACACAACGCATTGCCAATTAGGTCACGAGATGCGATGCAGCACATGATGCAAGTTCCCCGGTCATTACGGGTAATATCCTAATCGATATATGGGCAGTGTGAAAACAACTTAATTCTTGAAGATACAGTGTACTTTAGATTGGAAAGAGTTTAACTGCAACGCTAATGTTTACATTATAGCAGCTGCAGGTAGATCTAGCGACTAGAATGGCTTGATAAACGAGTTATAGTATGACAAAGCGGTAAGGGTCCGTCGTCAACATTCGTGAAATCTTTTCGAACGTCATGCATTTAATCCGATCAAATTATTCCCATTTTGATTTCTATTATCTCTATCTATTATAATAATTGCGTGACTTTTGGCCATCAACCCGTACTGGGCCCCCAACCCGCACGGGGCCCCATTCCGCACTGGGGCCCAACCCGCACTGAGCTACCTACCCGCACTGGGCCCGCGTGGTGGATTACGGTGGTGGCCTGTGTCCCAGCAATTGGAATATTGTATGGGTTATCCCCAAAAATTCTCATTTGGACTTCCTGAAAATATGAATCGATACGCTCATCATAAACTAGATGTCTTTGTGATGAGCCCGAGATTAGTAACTGCAACCGACTTTGAAAAATAAAGGCCGGAAATTATAAAATGGCTCATTTATTTAAAAACGGCGTTCTTCATTAGAAGATCAAAAAAGTTTTTAGATGATCGAAAAAAGCCGAGAATTAGAAGATCAATAAGATTAAGATTAATTAAATACTTTACTTTCCGAACTAGTGCGCTTGGATTTAAACAAACACAGACAAACAGAGACAAGAATGTTTAACAAATCGTGAGGGACTTCTACATCTGTTGACAAAGCCCATCATCTTTGTCCAGTCTAAAGACGTCTACTGCAGGACATATTCATCCCCCATGCAAGACCTTAACGACCAATCTTGCTCCTCTCGCATCCAGCGGATTTTTGCAACCTTAACCAGATCGTCAGTCCACCTTTTGTCAATCCATGCTTATACTTTGCGATGTAGAATCAGAGAAAGTTCAAACACCTTCCTACTGCCTGCTTTCACCCTTTATGGATTGGTTGTAAATCAGTATAACACCTACAAAGCCGGTTAAACTTAACCATTCACGTAATCCAAGCGTAAACGCTAACGGTACAGGTTCATGCGCTCTAGTTACGTAGTATTTAGTTAACTATTTTATCATTACGATACGCTACTTACCCCGTGATTCTGGCCGTTGACCTTACATATTTTTTGCAATAAATTTTCATTGTAACTGTCAATGATTGTTTACGTCATAAAATTCAACACACGCTGACGCACAGAGGCACCAACCTTTTCCTCATTTAATCTTTATGGCATCAAACAATCTACGCAGTCCATTGCTGGACATAGGCCTCCTCCAACTTGCACCATAACCCCCGGTCCTCCGTCTTCCGCATCCAGTCTATCCCAGCCACTATCGAAATACACCTCGGAACATGGGAATCAGATATAGGTACACTTCTTTTTTTTTGGGTGGGAAATTATCAAATAACTTCTCCCGCTCTGGGTGGAGCTAGGGCGTGTCAGACTTTTACTGACTAAAACCCACCCGTGTTCCTTCAGTTGCCTGTGTGCCAGGGCCACGATATCCCTTTCGGACAAACTCGCAACCGTGGCAGGAATCAGATATTCCCTAGAATCAGCACCAGAATAGAGAAGGGACAACCTTCTATATTAATCCGATCCAGCCTTTCCCTTGCTGCCCCACAGGGACGCCCTAAGCCGTGGTCCGTACCTAACAGGAGGTGCCCTTAGCGTGTACTCGCTTAGTTTTTATTTTTTACGTCCTGGCTGGAGGCCTTAATTTATTGGCCACTGGCAGTGGCAAGCCCGGTTAAGCAGCCGACAACCAGGTTGACCTGCAACACTCCATTTATTAAAGACTGAGATCGAAGTGTGTTACCCAATTACGATGTAGAGCGATACTTCATAATCTTTAACCGACTTCACAAATTATGTTTGTTACCTCAGAACTCCGGTGGCAAAAAATGAAAATACAGAACCAAAGACACCAACTTCCGAAATTAAATTAAATATAATATTAAATTATGGGTGTACTACAGGTACAACTCTGCCCAACCCTTCGGGGAAACAAGGCGTGACATTATATTATGTGCTTCCGAAATATAAGATATTTTTCAATTTTTTGTGTTTAAGTCGTTTTTTTTAAAGTTTTTTTTTTGTTATACTTATTGATACATTTATAAAAAAAGCGAAACAGTTGACAGCTACATGCGACGTTGCTAGCCAAACGAAAACGTGCAAGGAATAACCTGGTTAAAGAAATGCACCATCAACCGTGACCGCAGTGAGTGTCATGGTTCACAGACAATGTAGAAAGCGAAGCAGAGTTACGAAGACAATTATTGTTTGTAGTACAAGCTGTAATACACGCTTTTGTATTGGCTCCACGGTACATACACGTGACGCCTACGAGAAAAACCTTTGTGATTTTCCATGTGAAAATAACTTTGAAGGGTAGTTAAACTGTAATCCCCTTATTACAAAACAAGGTTTATATTTTGACATGGCTTAAGCCATGGAGCCAGTTTTTGTAATAAGAACGTAACAGTGATTGAAATACCGTTCTTTATACAAAACTGAAAACTTAGTTCGGTACTAAGTTGTCAGTTTTGTATTAGGAACTTTACCTTAGACGGAATAAAGTTCGAAATTCAATAAAGGCTCCATAGTTAAAACCTGGGTCTGAACATAAACCTTGTTTTGTAATAAGACGGTAAGTGTCACCATCAGCTGGCTAGCCTTTTTCCAACTATGTTAAGGTGGAAAATTATCAAATAACTTCTCCCGCTCTGTGCGGAGCTAGGGCGTGTCAGACTTTTACTGACTAAAACCCACCCGTGTTCCTTCAGTTGCCTGTGTGCCCGGGCCACGATATCCCTTTCGGGCCAATTCGCAACCCTGGCAGGAAGACTCAGAAGCAGCTAAAGGATGATCCCCAGTTGGTCGCAGTTTCCCCAAGTTTAATTTAACGGAACTGCTATTCCAGTTAGCAGCTTATTACAAAATACCAGTATTTTACATGGAGCGACTGCCTAGCTGACCTCCACAACCCAGTTACTCAGTTACTTCGTGATTTATGTTATTTCATTGTAATGTGCGTTCTGTTGTGCAGAATAAACCATTTTTAATTCTTTGGTAACATGATACCCCTTGGTAAGACTGGTTGCCAGACTTTCGGGCTTCTGATGACCCCTAACAACTGTCAATGATCTTCAAATGACAGCCGGGACCAACGGATTAACATGCTTTCCGAGGCGCGAAGGGGTCTTGGTATGTAAAGATGGTCACCCATCCACGGAACCACCGCGGCATGCGTATCTTAACCTGATCGGTAGACCCGTGCGACTGTGGTTTCTTAGACACAATCCAAGCCAAAAGCCAAGTTAAAACTAGCAGTGTATGACACTAAATTAAAATTATAAATGCTTAGAGTATACTCTAAGGATAAATGTACTGAAAATACAGGGTTATTTTTAAAACGTCTATAACCTCTTAAGGGGTCATTGTAATCATCATTATGAACAACTTTTACTATGGGACCAAAACTGAACTCGCGAAAAAAAAACCAGCTGTTCCCTACATTTATGTTCGAATAATTCGTTAAAATGTAGGGAACAGCTGTTTTTTTTTTTCGCGTTTTCAGGTTCGTCCCATAGTCAAAGTTGTTCATAATGATGAGTACAATGACCTCTTAAGAGGTTATTGACGTTTTAAAAATAACCCTGTATATCACAACTAGCTGCGCCCCGAGGTTTCACTCGCATAAGACTCGATCCCGTGGAAATATCGGGATAAAAAGTATCCTATTTTCTAACCCAGTACCTTTTCTACCCATGTGCCAAATTTCATCCATATCCGTTTAGCCATTTTAGCGTGAAAGCGTAACAAACAAACTTACTGTCGCATCTCACTAATATTATAAAGGCGAAAGTTTGTGAGTGTGTGTTTGTTACTTCTTCACGCTCAAACGGCTGGACCAATTTTGATAAAATTTTGTATGAAGGTAGCTGACACCCTAGATTAACATATAGGCTACTTTTTATCCCGATATTCCCACGGGATCGAGACTTACGCGGGTGAAACAGTGGGGCGCAGCTAGTTTATAATATTAAGTTAGGATGTGCATCATTCTCTGATTACAATAGTTTGAAGAAGATCAAATGTCTCAAATGGCGGTTGGCGCAGTGGTTAAGTGATTGCTTGCTGCGGTGCGTGTCGCGGGTTCGATTCCCGCATGGAACAAATATTTGTATGACCTACAAGTAGTTTTTCCGGGTCTGGCTGTTTGTGTACGTGTTTTTAAATGTTTGTAAACACACCCACAATACAGGAGAAATTCCCAGTGTGGGGCAACGTTCTTTAAAACAAAAAGAGAAAAAGAAAGAAGAAAGAATGACAACAATGAAGCGACTGAAGACTTACACTGAACTTGAACTCCCTAACAAAATAAATTATATTTGAGGGAAAATGCCGTAATCAACGCTTGGTGAATCACAAGGCCAATTAATACTGTCTCAATCAACTCAGCCTATAGCAGTCCACTGCTGGACATAGGCCTCTCCCAGGTTGCGCCACAACACCCTGTCCTCCGCCTTCCGCATCCAGTCTGTCCCAGCCACCTTTTTAACTAATTAATACTGTCTGGGCTATTTTATTTAGCGTCGGAACACAACGACATGACGACATAGATGAGACTCGATACGAAGTGATGGGGGAATCCTCTGCGTCCAAACTTTTTAATGTTTTTTTTTTGCGGTGCATTGCGACTACGTTAATATGGATTTTATTAATCGACATCGATGCGACCTTCACACGGTTTATGCGATGCCAAATTATTTATTAATTGCTTAATAAATGTAAACGCAGCCTCACATTGGTTCTGGGCCTCAAGTCTGCTATTACAATAGTGTCAGAATGGTCGATCATTGATTTCATAATTGTTGATTTTGACACCTATGGTAATCTACTATTATAATGGCGTCATTATGACTTTCCAATGGTCGGCCACTGACACTACATTGAAAGAAATTGCATTTATTGGTAATCTCGTACATAATGACAAATGAATGGCATTTCTACTAATGGGTTTTATAATAATGGCAATACGACAATGCCATTATACTAACACAATTCTATTACGAGAACATTGACCGACCAATGATCGACCATTATGAATTTAGCAGATTACGAAGTTTTAGCAAAATGACAATAGCATGACAATGGGATCGTGTTGGAATGACTGCATTTATAAAAATAGCATACTTGGGCCCCTAGTTTTGGACCGAACCATGTGTTTTTCATCGACAAAAACAAAAATCTAAATCCATTATTCACATTAGGCTGAGGATCAGAATTTTTCGAGGGTCATAATTACACTTGACCCCCCAAACGCTAACTCTCCACCACTTCCTATTGTTTTACCTTACAGACAAATGCATCTTTAGTTACAGTAAATTATTGTTTTCTGAGCAATTACGACACTGTACAGGGTCAATTTAAATTACAACAGTGAATACTTGACCGGCTGTTTAAACTATGTTTAAGAATTCATCGGCCGATTACTTAAACATTGGTCAAATGACAGTCCGTGAACTCCGCCCTTAGACGTGATCTTCAGTATAAAATCATTAAAAGTCGGTTATCGTTGCCTTAAACTAGCATTTTGAAAGTAGGGCAATAGTACAAGCTGTCCTTATTTCACAAATAATTCAGCGAAACGACGATGTGAGTGTCGCAAACATCGGAAAACCAATATGGCGGAAAATAATGTCCAAATGTCTTCGGGCTTTGTTTGATTCAAACAATACTGGCCTTTGTTTTGTAATTCCTTTATTTTCGTTCGTGTATGCAAATAACTCCTGAGTCCGTGAACGTTATACAAATCATCATGTTTCATTATTTGAACTCTATTTCAAGATTTTATTGAAAGCTTGGAAGGCAATTAGGTAAAGATTTTTTTTTATTCGTATGACTAATTGCCAATTTTATTGCGAAGTGCTACTTTCGGTAAATATACTAAATAATGCTAATTTATTACATCTTTTCTGTATATTTTTGGCCTGCAACATATAACTGCCAATTAACAGCATTTTTTTTAACGCAAAAAGCAGTAAACCACAGTTATAACTAGTTATAAGGCAAAAAGCGATAAACTACAGTTATCACGATTTTTTAAGATGTTATCACACCGGAGGTCTACCTCCCGAAGTTACAGGAGTTTCCTACTCCGTACCACATACGCTTAAGGATTCGTTCGTGGCCCGAACTAAGAATGAATGACACCACGATTTGGCAATATCCTACTCCCGATATGTTTTTGCCGTACGAAAAGTTAATTAATCGGGAGTAGGGTTCACTCCGAAGTTGACGGACTTCGTAGGCTGCCAGTAGATCGCACCCGTGCGAAGCAAGGGTGTGTAGCTTGTAGCAACTATCAGTACAAGTAGCAAAGTGCATAAAAACCGGTCAAGAGCGAGTCGGACTCGTGCACCGAGGGTTCCGTACGTATATATGATGTTGATTATTTCTGAAAAACTGTGCTATTTAGAGACATCGTTTTATTTTTCCTGTAATCTTTACATAAACTTCTATCACATAGAATAATTTCAGATTTTTATGTATGCAAACTTCGGAGATAAGGGGGGGGGACGGTATTTTTTTTTACATTTTTAATCAAAAGTCGGAACGAATGCTACCTAATAAAAAAATGTTTGAGAATCTGCAAACAGCGCTCTTTCATATGATACCCCACACGTCCTAGTAGCTCCACTTAAAAAATTTAAGACCCCCTTTCAGTCCCTTTGCAACAAAGATATATTTTTTTTAATTTCTTTCTTGTTTGCAAAATAGTTGGGTAAACGTCATCTAAAACTATTCTAAATTTCAAGTTGATAGCATTAGTAGTTCTTGAGATATCCAGGTGTGACAGACAGATAGACAGACAGACAGACTTAGTCTCACCATAAGGGTTCCTTTTTTTCACTTTGGTACGGAACCCTAAAAAGTATGAACACAAATTAAACATTATGAAATCTATACTAATATTATAGAGGTAAAATTTGTTTATTTGTAAGTTTGTGTGTCGAAAGCAGCTGGACCAGAGCCAACCTGGCGGTGACCCTGTTAAAGATGGATGTCCCATAGATAAATATCACCCATCTCACCACTATTCAATGCTTGCTCAAGGATGCATATCCGGTATGCTCTAATAATCCTTCCTTATCCCAAGGGCACGTCTTCCCTACCATTACCGCGCCCCCCGGTTCACTATTTGATATACGTATACAATGGTCTCTGTAATCCCATGAAACATGAGGCTCCAGGGGCTAGTGTGAATCTTTGGGTTCATTCGAGCAATCTAGTCGGGTTTAACCACGCTGGAGTCGCTAAAGATTCACCCTGGCCACTGAAGCCTCATGTTTCATGGGACTACAGAGACCATTGTATATCAGAGAGTAGACCGGGGGGCGCGGTAATGGTAGGGAAGACGTGCCCTTGGGATATGGAAGGATTATTAGAGCCTGCCGGATATGCATCCTTGAGCAAGCATTGGAATAGTGGAGAGACGGGTGATATTTATCTATGGGAGGGGGGCATCTTTTAATAGCGTCGCCGCCGCTAGGGTAGCTCAGGACCTCTCGGCTCTTGTCTGTGGCACTGTCACAGACAAGAGCCTGTATTCTGTATTCCTGTATGCCTGTATTCTGATTAAAAAAATCAATAAATTTAATTAAATAATAAATTACTTTTTTTTATTTAATTTATTTAATTGATTATTTTTTTATCAAATTATATTATATTTTTATTTTTATCCATTCACAATTAGTGTGAATTCGGCCAGAATGTGCTTAAGCCTCAAATTTATCAAGTAGCGGTAGGTTTATTATTTGTTTTTCATTATTTTCTCTATTATTTGAGTCATATAATTGCAAACCAAGTATTTATATTGCTTCTTATTTTAAAGGTGATGTTTTTTTGTTTTTGTGCTTACACCATACATTTTATTATTATAAGTATATACGTGTGGAAATGTAATTGGCTTTCTGCTGACTATGGTTTCCTTTTTTTGTCTGATTTTATAAGCTGTAAGTCTTCCATGTTCTAAAATAAATTATTTAGTTACGGTCAAGGATCGAAAATTTTAAGCTATTTCAAACACATTTCTTTCCAACAGCGGACGCATGTCACCTGTTCACAACTGTCATTTTCATTAAAAATGTTTGTAATACGTAGTCTTATGGGGCTTAACATTTAATTCCTTGAGAGACATGCCACATGAGTCGACGAGAGCACCAATCAGTTGCTCAGGTATTCATAACATTATCAGTTGCTCAGGTATTCATAACATTATCAGTTGCTCAGGTATTCATAACATTATCAGTTGCTCAGGTATTCATAACATTATCTTTCTCATGATAATGAATACTTACTCATTATTATGTACACCATGCGAATTACAGATATAAATGTAGGAACCAGTGGCGAAAGGTGATTTTAGGAGAGAGTTAAGCCGGAGCAAAAAAATATTTTCTATTAAAAAAAACTAGCCATGACGTTGATTTTGAATAGAAATTGAACTCCCTGTGAGTTCAATTTCTATTCAAAATCAACGTCATGGCTAGTTTTTTATATCCTTCAGCAGGCAGTATATATCCTTCTTATTCAGTATATGAAATATTTTTTAAATTGGTCCAATATTGGAGGAGGAAATAGGCGAGAGCCGAACCTTGATTTATGACTTTTTACTCTAAAAGTCTCTCCGCCCGCATTTCCTCTTAAAGGCTCGTGCGATATCGCGGACGCGACGCGACACTAGTAGGACGATTTCTTTGTTTGTGCCTGTCGCGCCCGCGATATCGTACCATTCTGTACGAGCCGTAAGGCGACGATAACCGACTTTTAATGATTTTATACTGAAGATCACGTCTATACGTCGATTTGAATAAAATATATGTTAAATTAGAGCATTTTCTCAATAATTTAATATGTGAATATTTTAGATTATGTTTATATTACATAGTGAAATTATTTTGTAAAGTTATGTCTAACGCGGATAAAAAAGTGAGAATGACGGAAAATCTATCAAGCGTATTTTTCTGAAACCTTCACCAATTTAAAGATAATATAATTATTGATCTTTTAGTATACGCGTTTTATTAAAATACCTTTTGTTTTGTCTGTAATAAATTAATAATGCGTCAAATTGGGGACAGCGCTCCTTGATGGGCGAGTTCTATTACTGGCTGAACGTACGACGCGTTGCGTGAGCTCAGTACAGAACACGCAAGCTAAATACTCAAGGTCACTGGCATATATCTCCGTCTTAAAGCTAAATACCAGCAATTTAAATGGATACACAAGTAAGACTGGGTGTCAGACTTTCGGGCTTATAACGAATGACAGCCGGGACCAACTGCTTAATGTGCTTTCCCAGGCGCGGACGCGTCTCATTATGTAATGGATGGTCATCCATCACGGATCGACCTCAGTAAGCGTTGTTTAACCTTGCAGATGGACCCGTACAGCTGTTATTTTTTTTTTTTTTTAAACGTTGCCCCACACTAGGAATTACTCCTGTATCGTGGGTGCGTTTACAAACATTTAAACACACATACACAAACAGCCAAACCCGGAACAACTACTTGCAGGTCATACAAATATTTTTTGAAATGTATGTTTGTATTGTTTGAAGCGTCTTGATTGTCCGCTTGATAAAGGCTATGTGAGGTCACATTAAATTCAATATGGCGCCCTCTAGCGGACATAAAGTCAAAGCCAAAAAAAATATTGTATATTTAGTACTAGAAATAAAGATAAAATAGATCAACCATTTTTCAGATTATCTAAAGTACATACATCTTGTATGGGGTACTGTGTTAAATGTTACAACAAGATACCTTGTGATATATTGCAATTAAATGAAAGAAAATTTAAAACGCATTAAAAGTAGACTTTGTAAATAAGCATATTACAAGTTAGAGGATTATATCCAGGATAGGAATGCTTGGAAACATGCTGGTCCAGCTCCATAGGACAATCTAGAGTCTAGACAAAATCAAACTGGTTGCTATTTTAATTGTATAATTTGTTAATATTATGACATTGATTTACATTCTGTGATTACCTAAACTCACACAACGACTTATTATTTAAAAAAAATTGTATCTTAATAAATCTTAATTTAGTATCTTATCTTATTATTTTAAGTATCTATCTCATAATTAAATTATTTTTACCTATTTTGGTATAAGTGCATAGTCTTCAAATCATATAATATTAATGTACTTAAACAAAATATTGTAAAACATTTTTAAAAGAGTAACGGTGGAGTTTTTTGCCCATTATTTTCCATACGAAACTACCTTTTGGAAGGGGCGACTAGAATCTATTAATTTTTTTTGTACATTTTGACGTTCAAAAGTGCCCCATATGTGCCTATTTGAAATAAATAATTTGACTTTGAATGACAAAAATAATACGAGTATTCTTAGCACGTTAGTTTTGAGAGAGCTATGCTGATGCTTATAAAATTAGCATTATCGTAAGCCAAATTATCTGATAAAGAAGTAGATAGATAAAGTGTTTTTAGGGTTCCGTACCCAAAGGGTAAAACGGGAACCCTATTTTTAAGGCTCCGCCGTCTGTCTGTCTGTCTGTCTGTCCGTCTGTCACCAGGCTGTATCTCATGAACCGTGATAGTTAGTTGAAATTTTCACAGATGATGTATTTCTGTTGACGCTATAACAACAAATACAAAAAAAACAGAATAAAATAAATATTTAAGGGGACTTCCATAAAACAAACGTGATTTTTTGCTCGTTTTTGCTCGATATTGATCTGATTGTCTTCTTCGTGTTACGTCCCTTCGGTCTCTTAAAACACAAGACAGTGACGATCACTGGCCTTCCTGATCACAAACACGGCATCACAAAACTAACGGGAAAAATATTCACATAGAATTGATGTGTATGCGTTCTAGATTCTTGCATAACTTACTTACATTAAACGAAGGCGTCACTAAAATCATATATCTGCGCCAGTCGAGCCTCTGTGACGTGCCTGACCATGAAGTGCGTTCACCTCATACCCACGCATGTTTACTGTTCCGTGCTGAATCGGTTATTTCATTTCCTGGAAGTTTTATTGATAGGTCAGGGAAAGCGAGCCTTTTGATAGCTATAAAGGGTCAATTAAATTAGCTAGAGAAACTCCGCCGACGTCGACTTCATATAAGTAGCTTATTTTTATTTTTTAAATGACGCGTAAAAGTGATTCCGCTATTCTATTTACAGAATAAACGATTTCGTTTCATTTCGTAATGGGTATCAATGTCAAGACATGATAAAACAAAAAATAAATTAATTTGATGACTTTTTTGGGGTCATCAACCGGTGGTGAAAAAAAACAGGTTCGAACCCAGCCAGGCCCTTTACTTTGTGTAAATTATTTCATCACCACTGCTCTCAAAACGGTGAAGGAAAACATCGTGAGGAAACCCCCCTAGAACCCAATGATGAATGATGGGATGTCCTAGAACTAAAAATTCGAAGACATGTGACATCTACCAACCCGCACTGGGCCCGCGTGGTGCATTGTGTATGGCCCTCTCACAGAGAGGAGGCCTGTGTCCCAGATTCCCAGAAGTGGGAACATTATAGGCTGATTATGTATAGACCGAACTGTACAGACCAACTGTCGTAGAAAAGAAAAAAAATACATTTATTTGCGGTAAAAATGACGCAAATAAAGAACACAAAAAGGAAAAGTATTTTAATTTATAATTATTTACTTTTGGTTTACTATTTAGCAAAACAAAATATTTCATAACTTGAATTGTTGCAGTTTGTAGGTTTTAGTTTTAATACTTAGCATAGTTTGTATTTTTTTTTGTTTTTTATGTGTATTCCGTGGAAAATGTTGTTGGTTACACATTTTGACCGTATGTTTTTCTATTTCTTTTTACAAAATGTAATGTGTAACTGTTTTTTTTCCCTAATAAATAAAATAATGCTGCGACCCTTTGCGAGACAGAGTCCCAGGGTAGGTACGTAATCGTCGATAGGATCCGGCAATTGGGACTCGAGGTGGCTTTGCACAAGTCCGAGGCTATGTGTTTTTATGGTCCTCGGAACGCGCCACTGTCGGGTTCCCAGATAACGGCGGGAGGAGTTCACTTCGGCGTCGAGTCGACGATGAAGTACCTAGGACTCGTCCTCGACAGCCGGTGGAACTTCCTGGAGCATTTCCGACGTTTGGCTCCCGGACTGGAGCGGCCCACGGCTACCTTGAAGCGGCTCCTGCTCAATCTAGCGGGTACAAACGCCTCCTGCCGGAGGCTCTACGCGGGGATCGTGCAGTCCATGGCCCTTTACGGGGCACCGGTGTGGGCGCGTTCCTTAAGTCTGCGACTAACCCGCCGATTGAACGCGTCACAAAGGGTCATGGCCATCACGCTGGTTCGAGGATACCGCACGGTCTCCCGTAAGGCGGCGAGTCTCGTTGCCGGATTACCGCCGTGGGATCTGGAGGCAAAAGTCCTCGCGCACATCTGGGAGTGGCGCGAGGAGGCGAAACGCCGGGGTGAAACTCCGCTGCCGCGGGAAATCACGGCCGGACAGAGCTCCGGCGGGATCTCATGGCGACATGGAGAGTGCGATTGTCGCAACCCAGAACTGGGCACGCTACAATTGTGGTTTTAAGTCCTCTCTATGAGGAGTGGCATGAGAGGCGCCACGGCGTCCTCACTTTATGCTTGACGCAGGTCCTCACTGGAAACGGTTGTTTAGGGAGGTTCCTGTTCAGGATAAAGCGGGAGGAAACGCCCGGGTGTCACCACTCTGTGGATCGCCCGGAGGAGACGATGGAGCATACGGCCGTGTCCTCAAGGAGGTGATCAGTGGTGGCGTACACTCGCGTCCGGCCCTGGTTCAGAGCGTGAGTGCATAGGAGGACGTCACTTCGTTCTGCGAAGCAGTAATGCTCGCGAAGGAGGAGGCGGAACGCGTGAGGGAGAGGCAGGGTTTGCGCCCTCACGCCCCTAGTCACGGCAGGAGACGCCCCGGGCTTCGGGAGTAGCAAGCCGATTTCCGGCCACCGTAGACGCGGGCCTGCGGACGGTGAGTGATGGGTAGACCGCCGTCCGATAAAGACCAAGGGTTCTACTCCGAAACGTTAATCCGAAGAATCGGCTGAATGTTCGGCCGTTTCTTGACTTCCAAAGTTTTCCTTTTTGAATTTGAGTCCTTACCCGACTTCAAGTCACATTTTTGACTTTGACTTATCTCTTTGACTGTCGTTTTATTTTTTGTGTCGCCGTAGTCAGCCTTAGTCAGGAAACGGCCGATACTTTGGATTAATCTTCGGAGTAGACCCCCAGCAGGCCCGGGTCGACGGCGCGTTGTGTTCCACGCGCGCCTCAAAGAGATGTCAGCACGAATTGACGGGGTCCATACTCCATTAGGGCCAATGCCTGCAGGGTTGCGTATTGTATTGTATTTATGACTGCCTCATTGGTCTAGTAGTCGTAACCGCTACTGCTGAGCATGAGATCCTGGGTTCGATTCCCCTGTCGGGCAAAAAGTGTTAAGTGGGTTTTTGTATCTGTAATTTCTCAGTAGCAGCCCGGAGTCTGGATTTGTGCCCAGATGAGGGCAATAGGCTTGTCACCGTAGAGGACTTAAAAATAACTGGCGAAATGGGGGTGTACTATAGGTACACCTCTACCCAATCCTTCGGGGAAACAAGGCGTGATGTTTTATGCTGTTTTGTCGTCGACGACGATTGCGCGGATTTCGCCTTCTAAATAAAAAAACCTCTTAGATATGCTGCATTTGAAAGTCGTTTAAATCAACTTTTTAATCCAAAAATGGTCAAAAATTGCGATTTTTTATTGAGACGACCTTCCAAATGACATTGAAATATGTACTTTAAGTTGCTATTGCATTCATGCATTTACAATTGCATTGCAACATTTATTTATATTTAAATTTGTAACACTCACTTTTACATTCACATTCTTACAAATCTATACATATAATAAAATCGTAGCAAAACTGTACATTGAATATTTTTGAATATTATCAATGAGCGCAAGACGACCCTGGAGGCGCGGGGGCGCCGTTAGCATGTTTTTGTACGGACAACCCGGTTAACATAACAACCTTATAACTTTATGATTTTTCATGATACAGTTTTGAAATTTTGTACATAGATTCTTTACATAAAAATACTAGACACGTGTTTCGGGTTTCGCTTAAACTAAAACTAATATTGTCTATCAGCTATTTTATTCAACTTTGAACAAAGCTTTGAAATTAGCTTAGCGGTTCGACGACTGCTTCGCAAACATGGTTGTAAGTGCGATCCTCAACTATCTTTTTTTTATTTTGTTATACTATAATAAGTACACGTTTCATGCGAACGCAGTCGCGGGCATAAGTCAGTACGAGATATTAATATTCCAGGATTGTAAGCACACAAGTCGTTCACTTCACTGCTGGTGACCCTGGAATAATCAGCTTTATGAAAGTAAATGAATGCAATCAATACGTTAAGACGGAGATATATGCCAGTGACCTTGAATGGTTAGCTTGTGTGTTCTGTACTGAGCTCACGCAACGCGTTGTACGTTCAGCCAGTAATAGGACTCGCCCATCAAGGAGCGCTGTCCCCAATTAGACGCATTATTAATTTATTATACACAAACAAAAAGGTATTTTAATAAAACGCGTATCAATAAAAAACGCAAAAGATAAAGCAAAGATCAATAATTAAATTATCTTTAAATTGGTGAACGTTTCAGAAAAATACGCTTGGTAGATTTTGCGCCATTCTCAGTTTTTATCCGCGTTACACATAACTTTACAGACTAATTTCACTATGTAATATAAACATAATCTAAAATATTCACATATTAAGTTATTGAGAAAATGCTCTTATTTAACATATATTTTTTTCAAATCAATAACACTACTCGTTTAGACGTGATCTTCAGTATAAAATCATTAAAAGTCGGTTATCGTCGCCTTAAGTAAACAAAACTGTCTTCAAAATATTATGATTTTACTCGCAGTCAGCCGCCAGCTGTTTTGAAGAGATGCCAACGCAGACGCAAAAACGGTAAACTAATGTGTTATTTTGTCAGTGGCGATTATTTTTAACACGACAGTTTGTAATTTTTGATAAAGGAGGATCGCAATATACCTCAATTTCCATGGATGGATGGAAATAATGAACTTCAAAAGAGTAGTAGTGCTCGACACTATAATAATCTCATAATGGTCACCAAAAAAATTACAAATACAAATGTAGAAATTTTACATAGGGTGACCATTGATGTATTAAATAGGAAGATATGGGACGGCTCGACGTGGACCGCATAAATTAGGTGAAAGAACACAATCGACCTACATTACTCTCGGTTTGCGGGGAATACCCGAATCGTAGTTTGTTTCCGAGTTGTTATGGGTACGTAACAGTGACAATTATTGCTATCTCGTTCCCGCTATAGCCCGCGTAATATTCTCTCTATTTCGGTTGTCGAGCACATGACGCATGACATCGGGTCCATTTAATATTTACGTGATGTTAGAGAGTGGAATATCTTCCTATTTAATACATCAATGAGGGTGACACAATGGGCGGTCATATCGCTAAAAGCGATCTTTTACAGACAACCTTTGGATGGATTAAAGAGAGAAGGAGAGGCAATACTGCTATATAAATGTACAATAATAAACATGAAACAAGAGCAAGGAACTATAAATGTTATGATGATGTTTAATGAGAGAGTAAGTGTTTTTTTACTAGAATTTTAAAAGTGGACAAAGATTGTGCACGCCTTATCGACACGGGCAATGCATTCTTTAACCGTACTGCTTGAACAGTAAAAGAATTGTCATAAAGGATGGTGGAATGCATGGCATCTCTAGTCTCAAGTTTTCCGATGACCTCAGATATCTATTATGTGTGGCATGAGGAACTTGAACCGTTCTTTAAGATAAGAGGGGGTGGTAGGATTGTACAGAATACTGTAGAGCTGAAATAAGATATGAAAATGTCGGTGATGGAAGACGTATGAAAAGCCACTTGAGCTTTATACGAAACTCAGAAATGTGATCATTTTTGCGCAGGTCAAATATACATGTTGTGCAAAAGTTTAGTTTTAAAAGTCGCTCAAATGTACTACTTAGTTGTGCCTCAGTGAGATCGAGTTAACTGACATCAGCGTAGTCAAGGATAGGTAGTAAAGGGATTGTGCAAGCGCAGTTATAGTGGCAGTTGGAAGAAAGTTCCGCAATCGTCTCAGGGACTTACAAGAAGCAAAAATTTTGCGACTTACGTCCTGTAGCTGGGGACCCCGAGAAAGATGCACCTTTCTTAACCTTTTCGCTTACTGGAATACCAGTTCCGTTAAATTGAACTTGGGGAAACTGCGACCAACTGGGGATCATCCTTTAGCTGCCTGAGTCTTACTGCCAGGGTTGCCAGTTTGTCCGAAAGGGATATCGTGGCCCTGGCACATAGGCAACGGAAGTAACACGGGTAGGTTTTAGTCAGTAAAAGTCTGACACGTCCTCCCGCTCTGCGCAGAGCGGGAGAAGTTATTTGTCAGCTTCGAATCCATAAAAAAAAAAATGCTTGACTCTTCGATGGATTAACCTATGTCCCGCACTCCACTCGCAAATTGAACCGAAATCCTTATTTATAATATCAATTACATCAGCCAAATCAGAAAGGGCAGCTATTTTGTATGCTCGGGCATCTATGCAACAATGTTATCCATGTCAAATCTTATTATCCTACTGTAAATCATCACCAGCATCATCATCATGTTCCTGTATTGATTCATTTTTTTAGGATCGGCGCAGCGTGTGTACATTTTCCAAACATCTCTATGAGCCGTCAACTCAGTACCCCGTTTCCAGACATTATTATCTTTCACAAAACCCATCCAACGTTTTTTTCTGTTCCTCATACCCATAACACCTACACTAATACTCACATCCTCATTCCTCCGCCATCACATAACCATACCAAGAGTCCAAGACATTAAAACCTATGAATTTAAAATATACGCTCCATTCGCGAAAAAGAACTCAAAATTCAGCCAAATATAATTTTGCATAACAAAATACTCTTCAGAGTTGCGTAAGAGACGACGTGTGTCGAAAGAAGCATTCAATGTCAGGTGCGCACGCGCAGGTCAGATTAGCTTTTGTCATACATAGTGATAATAGTAGGTGGTTATTATAGTCGCGGTATCTATATTTAGGTACGAAGCTGTTCCGTGTCTGTCTGGCGGAGTCAAACTCGATACCCCACCTAATCAAAGTGTCTTTTTTACTTTAGTCGTAAATTTGTAAGCACAATCTTTGGAAATCTTTCGAAAAATAATGTTTTTACGTAAGTAAAAACATTGTTTTTACGTAAGTAAAAACATTATTTTACTATGATATATTATTTATTTGATATACCTACTAGAAGTACTAGTAAAACACTCGCCACGTTATAAGACATTGTTATTAAACTCTTCAAAAGTAAAACTATAGACCTTATTGAAATTCAAAAAACTAAAACTATTGACCTTGACCATATATTTGTTTGAGGTATCGGTTTTCGTGAGGAAACATAATGAATTATTTAGATTCAAATGTGACAACTACACCAAACAGAGACCAAGAGATGCAACAAAAATTTTAGTTCCTTTTTGTTATACAAGTCTAAGTAAAAATAAAGTTTATCATTATGTGCATAACAATTTTTAATAAATTACCGAAGATCATAAGGGAGCTCCTTAGAGTATATAACACGGGTGCTCCCATTTAAATAATTTAAAATTAAACTACGTAGATGGTTAATAGAGAATTGTCTTTATAATTTACAAGAATTTCTGCAACATAAAGAAAAAAATATATATGTTAAGTTTCCTATAGTTTAATTTCCTGTATGATGTGTTGTTTTGTAACCTAAATAAAAATATTATTTTAAGAATTTAAGTTTTGCTGTGTGTATATTTTATTGTAACTTAAAATTTATCATTATTTAAAAATAAATATTTGCATGCCCTAAACAGGCAAAATATGGATTGTACATATACCACCAACTCTTACAACCGGTAATACCTATATTTTCTGCAAATAACCGATTCATATTCTTAAAACTCCCCGGTATAACAACACTTTCGGTTAACACGCAAATATTTTTTTAGTTTTTTTATAATCTGACCATTTTGGCACTTCCGTATTGGCAAGCCGCAATAAATATTGTCAATATGGATAATTATGGCATCATAAATTCCAAATATGAAATAGAATGGTCACTTAAATTCCAAATACGAAATAGAAGTAACATTTTGAATGATCTGGCAGACTGATAAAAGGTTGAAGAACTTTAAAATTTAATCGGTCGTTGAAGGCATTATGAATGCAACATCAAAAAAAATCTGGCCAGACTTGCTTAAGAGCGTTTAGGACTTACGGCATTTTATACAAACTTTCAAGCCCTTGTTTTTCGAAATGACTGAACCGATTTTAATGAAACTTCATACGCATAAGCAGGATACAAATGTCTAACAAGTTAGTTAAGAACAGTTTGAAACATAGTCTTACAACCAAATTAGACCGATTTTAAATTTTCCATAGAAACAGATATTTCCAGTTATCTGTTTTTAAATAAGACATTTCGAAAATGTTATTAACTAACTTTTTAGACCTCTGTTTTGTATTCCAACAAAACAGACCAAAGAGATCAGACCTCATACTACGGAACAGATAAATTTGATTGATTCCTTTTTCGGCACATTCCTTTTTGGACATATTCCGTTTTCGGCATATTCTTGTTTCGGCACATTTTAGTAAATAAATTAAACTATGAAATACTTGTGACTTTGCTTGCGTAATAAAATAAAATAATATTTATTAGTAAAATATTATATTTTAATCAATAAACATAAAAGACAAAAGTTAAACAGTACCTACACTGATTACTTAAAATAATTGGGCAACTAACTAATGATGATAACCAACTAGGTATCTTAATTCATACGCTTGTGCTTATGGACCCGTCATTTATAAAAGTTGACAAAGCCTAATAAGCTCTTCAATTGATAAGATCTTCATTACAAAAATTACCTTACTATTTCACTGCCGTCTACCTTGTATTAGGTAGCTGTTGTGGCTAAGTATATTACAAAATAGCCCAAGGCATTTTAAAATTTCAGAATAATGATGCTTTGTTGTATATAATGATTTATGCCGAAAACGGAATGTGCCGAAACAAGAATATGCCGAAAACGGAATATGTCCAAAAAGGAATGTGCCGAAAAGGGAATCAATCATAATTTTTTGAACGCACCTTGAAATATTTGACAACTAAGTGACAGTTAAAAAGACAAAAGTTATCAAATGTTTCACAGCTAGGAACAGTTTGTATTGGAAAATTAAATTGTCGTTTTTAGTATTTTACTTTACTTATTATTATGTTTCCCACCGTTTAAACCTTCCTAGTACTTCCACAAATAATTCAAGACCAAAATTAGCCAAATCGGCCCAGCCGTTTTCGAGTTTTAGCGAGACTAACGAACAGCAATTCATTTTTATATATATAGATTATGATTCTGTAAAAATACATATTTGTTATGGTCGCGAATCATATTTGTTATGGTCGCGAATCATATTTGTTATGGTCGTGAATTATATTTTGATCAAGATACAACCTGACACTGACCTGCAAATTGCAAAAAACGTAAGAAAATCTAAATTTCGCGGACTACCACTGTGGTTTTTATGTCCTGACTGTACATAGCAGTATAGCATAGCATAGCAGTGCTCCGTGTGGTGTCGGACGTAAAGAATAGCACTATCCCCATTTTTTCCCATGGGTGTCGTAAAAGGCGACTAAGGGACTTACTAGAGAATGGGCAGCAGCGTTCTCTATGCATTTTAACACCATACTGCGATCGCCAACCCGCTTGCCAAGCGTGGCGATTATGGCAACCCCCCTTTTTGGGGGAGGCCTATGTCCAGCAGTAGACGTTTTTCGGCTGAAATGATGATGATAAATGATGTACATAGCATCTTTTCCTATTTTAAATCATGTACTCTTTTGTTACAGGTGTAAACTGCTGCGTATCCTCGACAGTGCGGTACTGGCACGCCAGCTGGTGGGGCGCTCCAGTGCGGGAGTTACACAGGACGCTGTGGGGTTCCTTAGCAGAGATCCTCGCCTCCAATAACTTCAACTTCACAAAGTAAGTCATACTCGGTATTAAAATAACAATAGTGCGTATTTTTACGACCAGCAGGCTTATTGCCATATTAGATTATCATAGAAATGTGATCAGAGACTTAGAGTGATAGTTTCATTCAAAATTCCGTTCTAAGTTGAAGCAACAACGTTCGCCGGCTCGCACACAAGCAAACTGTAATGTTGCAAGAAAATCACATTTTCCCGAAAATGTGGGGAAAATGGAACTGTTCCGACACCATAATTTCATTAAAACAAAATAAAATCAACACATTTTTTTTTTCATGACACGTGCGTGGGAACCCTAATAATATTTGGCAAAACAAAATAAAAAAAATTACTTTTATGTGAATAGGTATTATAGGCAGTACATAATTATAATAACAAAAAATGGTGTAAAATATTTTCCTTTGCCTAGCAAAATTTTCAATGTAAAATTTACGATTTATTAATCTGTTTTGATAAATGTTTACAAAAAATATAAGATTCTAGGCAGTACTTACCCGTGAAATGGAATCTTTAAATTTTTCTCGTGATTATGTGATGAGTTGTGACACAGTACGGATTTTTTTTGTAAAATTGCGCGAGCTCTTTACTGTAATACTTGGTCTTGATTACTGACGTGCCGAAAGCCCTAGGCAGCCTTCAAAGGCTAACATGAAATGGCTTCACTTTGCATACGAGTACTGCGGTTCTAAGCCTATTACTTCTATGATCAGAGATGTATGAGTAATTTTTATATGAAGAACCTATGACGCTAAAATATCTACATAATTATGATTCCAATTATCTATGATCATAGTTAAGGGATCCTATTTGACAGCAAGCGTACAAATATGATCTTAACCGTCTAGCCTCAAAAATGGCGTCTAATTGCAAGAATTTCGACTGGAATTTCAAAACAATAATAATATAAATAAACCTTTACGAGGAAAATGGGTATTTTTTACAAATTTGTAACCGTTTTTATCTTCTTTTTGGATGGAATTAATAAAATAAAATTAATGATGATGTACAGTCAGGAAAAGTCATGCAGCAGTTTGACAGAATACGTCAATAGTGAGCCATTTCATACCGCTTTCAAAGAAAGCCAGTGTTATTTGAATAAACGGTCAATGTAAGTTGATATTCAATTTGATAAGCCATCATTTGCCCTCACTTTACATAATTATAACGTTTTTATCCAGTATCCCGCATCAGCCTAAAACTTGATGCTGGCCGCTTTTAGTTACGAACAAGCTGCTGACCGCAGCTAGTTCGTAACTAAAAGCGCACCAGCGTGGCTTTTTTTCTAAAATAAAAGTAGCCTTTATAGTTACTCCTTATAACATCAGCTATCTCCCCTCTAGCTAACTATATCACTAGTGAAAGTCCCGTCAAAATCGGCTCAGCAGTTTCAGAGATTAGCCGGAACAAACAAAAAGACAGACGAAAAAAACTTTTTTTTTGTTGTTCCTACCGTATTTAATACTTTAAAAATGCTGTTATTTTGACATTACAAACAGACACATCATTTATTTGTATAGATTGAGGGACGCGTGCGCATCATCCCATATTTGGCCATATGACTAATAAAAAAAAACCGGCCAAGTGCGAGTCGGACTCGCGCACGAAGGGTTCCGTACCTTTATCTATAAAAATGGCAAAACAATCACGTTTGTTGTATGGGAGCCCCTCTTAAATATTTATGTTATTTTTTTTTTGTATTGGTTGTTATAGCGGCAACAGAAATACATCAGCTGTAAAAAAATCAACTGTCTAACTATCACGGTTCATGAGATACAGCCTGGTGACAGACGGACAGACAGACCGACGGCGGAGCCTTAGCAATAGGTTCCCGTTTTACCCTTAGGGTACGGAACCCTAAAAATGCTGTTATTTTGACATAACAAACAGACACTTCAATTATTTGCATAGATTGAGGGATGCGTACGCATCATCCCATATTTGGCCATATGAGTATGACTAATACAAAAATCGGAACATGTAGTAGGTATGGCTGACTCACATAAGACATAAATCTATCGGCTGTTTTGGAAAAAAACAGACATGCTCTGTTTACACATACCGAATATGAATAATACATAGCACGATATTATTGTATGACATTCTCAAGGTATTAACGGTATCTTGTTGACAGATTTCTTTTTAACTTCTCTCGGCTATGTTAAGACGCAGATATATGCCAGTGACCTTGAGTGGTTAGCTTGTGTGTTCTGTACTGAGCTCACGCAACGCGTCGTACGTTCAGCCAGTAATAGGACTCGCCCATCAAGGAGCGCTGTCCCCAATTTGACCCATTATTAATTTATTATACACAAACCAAAAGGTAATTTAATAAAACGCGTATACTAAAAGATCAATAATTAAATTATCTTTAAATTGGTGAAGGTTTCAGAGAAAAATACGCTTGGTTGATTTTGCGCCATTCTCAGTTTTTTATCGGCGTTAGTAATAACTTTACAAATTAATTTCACTATGTAATATAAACAAAATCTAAATATTCGTTTATTGCTTACGTTTTTTTCTATTTGCACGGTCAGTGTCAGGTTGTACCGTGATCAAAATATTATTCGCGACTATAATAGATAAGTATTTACAGAATTATAATCATTAATTTAAATTAATAAATATATATTTCAGACCAAGGATCCATATAGTGTTAGTAAGAACTTAGCCTGTAAACTCAACAACATAAAAATACAATAAATAAAAATTAATTGGCTACCCGCTACATGAACATGTGCACGCACATGACTGCCAGCCCAGAGCCTGATAAATGGTCCATCAACCTTGTCCACGAGTGTAGCTAAAATACTGTTAGAGCTACCCCTGATTAATACTTCTAAGTTACATTTTGATCCATTGAATGACTTTAACATGAAATCATGACATTGGGGAACAAATCCAATTTATAGAGATTTATTAATGATTCTAATGATTATAATTCTGGAAATACTTATCTGCTTTAGTTAAGATGTTACACATACAAAAGTGACTAAATAAATTGTTTACTTGTGTAACAGACAGTATAAAATAGTGGCTAAATTTGTACGTTTGGTAGAAAATGATTCATATTGACACATAGTACCTACGTTACTTTGTCATGATTTGCGTTCTGGGTTTTTATAATACGGTCAATCAGTTCATAAGTCAATCACTTATTCTTTTTTAGGCCATACGCTAGACGTTGATTCATGCCAAGTTACAAAAGCGGCCAAGTGGCAGTCGGACTCGCACACAGTCGGTTCCGTACCACCGTACAATATTTAACACTTCGTATTTATGTAACACGTTTCATGTATGGAGCGGCGACGTGTCAATTTTTGTATGAGAGAAGCCGATGCGAAGCCGATTTTAACTTACTTTCATATGTAAAGTAAAAATTAATTAAGTTACCTAAAAGTATTTCCTTTACTGAATTTAACACCATCTATGGTCAAGTAGCAGAACTAAAGAGACTCATCACTACACAGACAAAACTTTCGTGTTTGTTATTTCAATTCAAAGCTGATAAAATAGGCGTTTTTACTGTTTGAATGTTATGGTGAATTAAATACCCGTAGTGTAACTATATTTTTTGGCAATAGTAGACACTATCGACTGTGTCATTTTTCAATATCGGTAGAATTGTTGATGCGAACTTCTGAAGAGAAGCCGGTAGGAATCGTGTTATATGGTGCTTTCGCCACTGCCCCTTTAATTTTTAACTTTATATTATTTTATACACACTGTGAAAATTTCAAGTGTCCTACCTATTACGGTTCAAGGCTCTTACTGACTCTCGCGATATCGCGGGCGCGACAGGCACCGACATAGAAATTGTGCTACTATAGTGTCGCGTCGTGCCCGCGATATCCCACCAGTCTGTACGAGCCTTCAAAAGCAACAGCCATAGAAATATAAAAAACAGGAAAAGTGGCAAAGGGGCGTGTCTGTGTCCGCGCGACATGATTGTGACAAACTGGATACACGGGGTTCCGATACATTTTTAACTACCGGGCATATCTCCTTCTTTCTTATATGTGTATACGGATACAGCCCTGTGACAGACGGATGGACAGCCGAGCCTTGTTAATAGGTCTCGTTGGCAGTTTGACACCCTTTGGTTACGGAACCCTGAAAAGCAAACTTCTTTAATTAAAAGTTTGTAGATGACGTACAATTGTCTGTTATTATGATGCGATAGTGAGTCATTTTCGTTCGTAAAAACATACCTTATTATTTTTTGTAGAACTCTGAATACTAGGATCGTTATCATCATTGACTAGCCAGCGTAACGACCAAGAGCATCTAGAAAATACAGGCTGCTTAATGGATGTTGCTACGTTATAGCGAAAATGTTGAAAACATCTCGGACTTGCGTAAAAGATCTAACCCCCTTTTTTTTTTGGGTGGTAAATTATCAAATAACTTCTCCCGCACTGGGCTGAGCGGGAGGGCGTGTCAGACTTTTACTGACTAAAACCCACCCGTGTTCCTTCCGTTGCCTGTGTGCCAGGGCCACGATATCCCTTTCGGACAAACTCGCAACCCTGGCAGGCATTGGCCCTAACGGACCCCGTCAGTTGGTGCTGACATCTCTTTGAGGCGCGCGTGAAACACAACGCGCCGTCGACCCGGGCCTGGTCCTTATCGGACGGCGAGCTACCCATCGCTCACCGTCCACAAGCCCGCGCCTACGGTGGTCGGAAGTCGGCTTGCGACCCCCGACGCCCGGGGCGTCTCCATGCACTCTCGCTCCGAACCATGGCCTGAACCAGGGCCGGACGCGAGAGATCGCCGCCGCCGATCGCCTCCGTGTCCTCCGGGCGATCCACATAGTGGTGACACCCGGGCGTTTCCTCCCGCTTTAACCTGAACAGGAACCTCCTGAAACAACCATGTCCGGTGAGGACCTGCGTCAGGCGGAAGGTGAGGACGCTGTGGCGCTTTTTTTATTAATAGTTGGCAAATTTGTACAATAGCCCTCTGTTGTCAGCGGTCTAAACAGGCAATTTTGAGCATTTTCAGAGGGTTCCAGCTCTTATAAAGATAATGTATCATCAAAAACGAAAACATAGGGACACAGTATATATCCTTCTTATTCAGTATAAGAAATATCTTTTAAATTGGTCCAATATTGGAGGAGGAAATAGGCGAGAGCCGAACCTCCATTTATGACTTTTTACTCTAAAAGTCTCTCCGCCCGCATTTCCTCTTAAAACCATTCCATAAACTTTGTTGGCATTGAGGAAAATTCGTCATCACATAATTTACCATTAAATAAATAATTATCATTATAAACCAGTGTTAATTATAAAACGTTACCTAATAGGTAAATGAATTACTCGTGTAATGGCTTTTAATTAATATCGTTATGAATCATTTTCATAACATCGCCTCCTACATCAGCGTTGTTATTAGGTTTACTGTCTCACTTATTATTAGGATTCCGTAACCGAAGGGTGCCAAACGGAATCCTATTACTAAGCCTCCGATGTCCGTCCGTCCATCTGTCTGTGAGCGGGCTGTATCTCATGAACCGTTATAGGTAGACAGTTGAAATTGTCACAGATTGTGTGGTGGTACGGAACCTTTCGTGTGCGAGTCCGACTCGCTCTTGGCCGGTTTTTATTATTAAAAGCCAGTAATGTCTCACTGCTGGGCAAAAGCATCTCTCTGTTTCCACTTCTCTCTATTTAAAGCTGCTAAGGACCATGTTGAAGGAGTCCAGCTCATCCCGTCATCTCCGTCGTGGCCTACCGCGATGTCGCTTACCAATAAGAGGGACCGACTGGGTCGTGAGTTTGACCCATTGGTCGTCTGTCATGCGGCAGATATTTCCAGCCCAATTCCATTTTTAGCCTGGTAGCTTTTCGTGTAAAACAACCAGTAGCAATTAAGGGATAGAATTTCATTAGCAGTAAATGTCATTCTCATTAGTCTGCCTTACTTCTCGTGACGTCATGCAAAGCTTTTAACTTTCAACGTCGCTTTTTTTAAGGGCTGGCTATGTCACTTAAACTTTCTCATGCGGTTTAACTGACTTATGCCATGTTCTATGTTATTGGGATTGGTTTCCGCACTTAGTCCTTCAAGAAGACCATTGTACGTGGGCCAAGGCCGTCGTTGGTAATTCCAACATTCATCCAGAAGCAGATTAGGTGTCCTAAACTGTTCAGAATATCTGCAAATGATTTGGGTAACCCGAGGGCCAGTTCGAGCGGCCGTTCCCACGGCGCGGCGCTGTCCTGCACGACCGCCGCCGCCGCTGTCCTTGGAGTTTCTAGCCCTTCTTCTCCTTAGAGATTCTACGTTTTGGAATGGGCAACTAGCTTCAACTGTCTGATTTACTGACCGACTACTCGACAGTTCAAAAGTGCCTGTAAATGGTTTAATTGAAATAAATGCTTTGGCCTGAGTTTAACATTTAACAGGAAAACAATCACAAATCAACATCAGACTGTTAATACGGTTAAAAACAAAACAATTCTTCAACTGTCACTGAGCAACGCCGTGGGGGCCGTACTGTTAGCATCGCTATTGCGAAAAATTTCCCCACATAACTTCCAGCTATTTCAAATCAGCGACAAACTGGAACTTTTCTGTTTGATTTTGCCCACGTCTGGCGATTTTTCCTGATCATCAATAACAATCGAGGGAAAGTAGAATGTCCATCTTTGTTTTCTAGTCCTTCTCTGTTTATACGGTCTCATTATGAACAGTTGTTAGCAGCATGCAGGTGTCATTTTCCTCAATGATCATATTTATTGTCCCATTGACCGTGTCTCGATACTGTTACTTATACAAAACTGTACATGACTCGAGTGTTTACTTTGCATTGACGCAAGTGGAAACTATATTGATGTGCGGTTACTATGGCAACAGAATAACAGCCGCTGAGCCCTCGTATTGAAGTGTATTCTATTTTATTGTTGGATTCTTGCATTGCCAGGCAAAAATCACCTGTGCATCTGCCCGTTTCTTTACTCATGTGTCTGCTAAATAACTAAAACCTGAGCAGTTGTTTCAGCGGCTTAATGTTCATGGTCACATGTTACTGGATTATTTTCCTTGAAATCTGAAGCAATCACACTTCTTTAGCACGTCCTTGCTATGTCACTTAAGGCGACGATAACCGACTTTTAATGATTTTATACTGAAGATCACGTCTAAACGAGTAGTGTTAATGATTTGAAAAAAAAAATATGTTAAATAAGAGCATGTTCTCAATAACTTAATATGTGAATATTTTAGATTATGTTTACATTACATAGTGAAATTAATTTGTAAAGTTATGTCTAACGCGGAATAAAAACTGAGAATGGCGCAAAATCTACCAAGCGTATTTTTCTGAAACCTTCACCAATTTAAAGATAATTTAATTATTGATCTTTTAATATACGCGTTTTATTAAAATACTTTTTGGTTTGTGTACAATAAATGAATAATGCGTCAAATTGGGGACAGCGCTCCTTGATGGGCGAGTCCTGTTACTGGCTGAACGTACGACGCGTTGCGTGAGCTCAGTACAGAACACGCAAGCTACCACTCAAGGTCACTGGCATATATCTCAGTCTTAAGTCCCGCTTCACTGGTTGTTGTTTGTAACCACGTCCTTTGCTTGACGCAACCGTAGCTGTAATTTTGTACGTTTTCCTGTGTTTCAGTAGGCATTAGGTTAATCTGAGACACCACTGGCTAACTCACAAGAAAAACGTTGAAATCATTATTTATTTATTTAATACTTTAAGCACACATAATGTAAAGAGGCGGACTTAATGCCATAGGCATTTTCTACCAGTCGACCTTTGGGTGATGCAGACTTTTTTTTTTTTTTTTTAATTTTTATACATATAAAGTTGGCGCAAACAAACTCATTAGAGTTTTACTGTGCACCAAAATCATCGACCACATCATTTAGAGAATAAACCAAACCAAGTTCTTAATTGAAATTAAATAACACCAAAAATAACAGCAAGGGTATTTAGCGAAATATTTTTCTAATATTAAATGAACGAGCGAACATCGGTGACCGATTTGACCGTCCTTCAAACAAAAGTGGTAGAGGAATGTGACAGGTTGTTCCTAAAAGTATAAATATTTATAGCAATAATAAATTTTTCTTTATTTTTGTTTGCATATTGATTTTTTTTTAATTATTTATTAACGTTCAATATTAACATTTATTTTCATTCACATATTATTATGCAATTAGATATGTATATTTTGTAAGAAATGTTGCTTTAATTTGTACTTTATGTTTTTATGAGTTATTATGTCCCTTAATGATATAGGTAACTCTGCCCATTCCTTCTTCATCATCATTTCTCTTGCCATTATCCCAATTTTTTTAAGGGTTTGTGCAGCTTGACTCCTCTCCCATATTTCTCTATTAGGCGTCATCTCACTAGTCACTACTTTCTAGCCAAATCATCTTTCACCGTCCATCGTTCATTTGTTTGGCCTCCCCCTACTCCTATTTATAGCCATCCAAAACTTTCTTCACCTGTTAGGCAAAAAATACAGTTGAAGCTCGAAATTGGAATTACACACATAAAATAACCTTTTGTATTATTGTGATTTCTACTGTATCTTTCTGACCTTTATTGGTGATCATAAATAAATAAATAAACCGGTCAAGAGCGAGTCGTACTCGCGCACCGAGGGTTCCGTACGTATATTTTTGATGTTGATTATTTCTGAAAAACTGTGCTATTTAGAGACATCGTTTTATTTTTCCTGTAATCTTTACATGAACTTCTATCACATAGAATAATTTCAGATTTTTATCTATGCAAACTTCGGAGATAAGGGGGGGTATTTTTTTACATTTTTCATCAAAAGTCGGAAACTATGCTGCCTAAAAAAAAATGTTTGAGAATGTACAAACAGCGTTCTTTCATATGATACCCCACATGCCCTAGTAGCCCCATTTCAAATTTTTAAGATTCCCTTTCAGTCCCTTTTGCAATTTTTTTTTTTCTTGTTTGCAAAATAGTTGGGCAAACGTTATCTAAAACTATTCTAAATTTCAAGTTGATAGCATTAGTAGTTCTTGAGATATCCAGGTGTGACAGACAGACAGACTTAGTCTCACCATAAGGGTTCCTTTGTACCATTTTGGTACGGAACCCTAAAAAGCCCGATATTCGCTTATTACTTGCACCAATCATAAAAATAGTAACACTACTATGATTCACGGCCAACCGTAACAGATAGGTAAATGAACATGTTTGCGAAGAGAACCGTTACATTGACACCGAAACACACATCGATGTTTGAGTCAATTTACACTTATAATACTTTCGGTTTTCTACAAGTACGGTACAGTCGAAGAATGAAGAGGTTACACACATTTGGGTACATTTTAATTTGCCTAACAAAAGTAAAAGGCTCGGGGTATCTACTCCGAAGCGTTAATCCGAAGTATCGGTCGAAAGTTCGGCCGTTTTATAACTTCCATAGTTTCCTTTTTTGACTTTGAATCTTTACCCTGACAGCTCTTAAACGTGGTTTAAGTGCTGATCGCATTCAGTTTCATTGGTGAAATTGACGCTTTATTTTTTTTTTTTAAAACACTACTCACACGTGACACTTAAAGTCACATTTTTTACTTTGGATTATCTCTTTGACTGTCGTTTTTTTTTTGCCGTAGTTAGCCGTAGTCAAGATTTATGTTCGGAGTAGACCCCCTGATAAAACTAGTTTCTCTCTAGTTCTTTCGGAAAACCTGCGATTGTGATAACCTTTCCGTAGAACTTAAGATTGAATAAGTATAGGTAGAATCTAAAATATAGATTTAGGTAAATTAGATAAGTTGCAATTTATATGCATACAATGGGCGCATTTGTTTCTTTAGTCAGGGATCAACGATCGGTGGCGTGGGGTGACGAGTTGACGGCCGTTCAAGAGCAAGTCAATGTATTCAATTTATTTACGCCATGCTGATTTTAATGTTCATAAAACAACTAGTAGAAACAATGGCTATTTTAAACTATCGATAGTTTCATTGGTAATGTATAATAAGTATTATGGAAACCACTCCAAATCAATTCTAATAGGTACAATCAAAGAAAAAACAAATCTTTAATTGACATTTACTTATTGTGTTTGATTTCCGGAAAATAAAAAAAGGAAGGAAACACATAGAAGAATACTATTTAATACTGTTTCGTCGCCTAAGATTTTCAGGTTCCGTACCCCAAGGGTAAAACAGGACCCTATTAATAAGACTCCGCTGTCCGTACGTCTGTCACCAGGCTGTATCTCATGAACCGTGATAGTTAGTTAGACAGTTGAAATTTTCACATATGATGTATTTCTGTTGCCGCTATAACAACAAATACTAAAAAACAGAATAAAATGAAAATTTAACCATACAACAAACTTGATTTTTTTGCTCGTTTTTGCTCCAAGCGTAGTAGGTTCCTATGGAGAAGAACGGGCAAGAATTATAATATTCGTATACTTTATTTTTGTTGAACAGTATCCTACAGTATTCGAGAGTGAGAAACAGTATAATATTGTTTTTAACAGCATGGTTGGCAACCCTAGGGGGTCCCTCTTTAATAACTTGTGACATAAGCGCTGCAAAAATAATTGGATGATGTCTCTTTTAAGAGTGTTTACACCTTACACCATTTCATACAAACTTTCTATCTAGCCCTTGTTTTTCGAAATGACTAAACGGATTTTAATGAAACTTCATACGCATAAGCAGGATACAAAGGTCTAAAAAGTTAGTAAAGATCATTGTATTGATATTAAATTTTCCATAGAAACAGAGATTTTCAGTTATCTGTTTTTAACCGACTTCTAAAAAGGAGGAGGTTATAATGTTCGGCTGTATGTTTTTTTCTATGTTTGTTCCGTCAATTATGGACCGATTTTGAAAATTATTTTTTTGTTTGAAAGGTTATGCTCCGGAGGTGGTCCCATTGCCACCAAATCAGAATCTGATGAGGGGATCTCATGGTAATCGAGGAAAACCCTCGAATGTTATAGGCAAACCTATAGCGATTTGTGTATTTTTTATAGTAACTCGTGCATTTGCTCCCGAAAATCACCATTTGGTGAAGTGGAACTGATGATGGAGACCACAGATGGCCAACGGAACAACATTATAATAAGTATTTAACGGGTTGCGATTCGATATGGTTGCTGAGCAATTTATGCTCGTCACAATGCATGTGGTGAGTGGCAGTTCTCCTAGTTCTTACCAGGAGAACTCCTCAACAATGAACGTCCCAGCATCGGGAAAAGCAATATTTTGTAAAAGGTGATGAGCAGTTGACTTTAGGTATTGTAACTTGGATAAATTAAAAACTGACCCACTAAAAAGTGAAAAATAAAAAACTTTTTGTAAAAAAAAATTACTTACCGACTTCCAAAAAAACACTACAAAGTGAATAATAACTTTAATTTCGGAAGTCGGTGGCAAAAAACTAACATACAGATCCAAAGACACCGACTTCCGAAATTAAAGTTATTTTTCACTTTGTAATGTTTTTTTGGAAGTCGGTTATTTTTTTTTTACAAAACATTTTTTTAAATAAGTCATTTCGAAAATGTTATTTACTAACTTTTTAGACCTTTGTATCCTGCTTATGCGTATGATATTTATGATATTTAATTAAAAGGCTTATACAGACCAGCGCGACTCGCAACGCGATACAAAGGCACCGCTCGTCGCGCGACACGCGGGGCCTTTGTGTTGCGACAGTATGTAGAAGCCTACAATCGGTTCAGTCATTTCGAAAAGCAAGGGCTTGAAAGTTTGTATGAAATGCTGTAAGGTGTAAACGCTCTTAAGAACGACTTATTAGTTAATTGTGTAGGCGTTATTTATTTTTTAAATTTTCCGACTTTCTGTAAGCGTTGCGGGTAGGGTTACCGTTTCTGACATAAAGCCGGACATTTGCCAAAAAAGTCCAGATATTTTACTTTTTGAAGTGAAACGTTCTTTAGGCGTACTTTGCGCTCTTTCTGAACAGTGAACGAAACTGAACCGTCACGCTCGGGTCGGTGACGCTGAATCGGGTATACTCGGCTCCAGTCGTTTTAGTTTTCACTTTTATCGAGCAACCATTAGCACTTTCTTTTTCAGAACGCTTTTAACTATTTTGTTTTCCTTACAAAAAAACCCTTATGTCTAACAATCCCGGGCAAATGACAAAGCTGGACAAATTCAGGACGGGGGTTAAAAAACTAGAGATTTCCGGACAAATCCGGATGGATAGTAACCCTAATTGCGGGTGTTTTTAAGACTATGGATGGAATATATTATTATTTCCTCTCAATCAGAGCACCCGCCATCTTATCTCTTCACCACCCTTGGTTGACTGGTAGAGAATGCCTAAGGCATTAAGTCCGCCTTTGTACCTTATTGGGTGTGAGAAGTTTAAATAAATAAATAAAAGCAGAAGAATTCTGTTTATACTAACAGGCTATTAATAAAATTATGTTTAAAGTTAAACCCAGGCAAAGAAGGCTGAGTTGATTGAAAATATAAAACGGGCAATATAAAAGTAGTAAATTTTTTCGTTTCCTTTTTATAGTAAAACATGTGCAATGTGTAATATCGTTAAAACGATAAGCTGGTCCACGTGACCTGCTTATTACTCAAGTACAATTTTATTAGTGGTTGTAGCATTATTGTACAGTAAGGAAGAAATAAATTTATTGTTCATCACATTGACACACTACGTCACTTTGCCGTGTTATAGCCACATCAAAAAACTGGCCTCAGAACAAATAAACAACCAAGACCTAGCCATGCGAACAATACAGTGAAGCATGCCAAAACTACACCTCGCGCTGTGCATACACGCTCACACGCACACATTTACAATCAAACTACACCTCACGGAACACTTACTAAGTGCACACATGTTTACGAAACCGGCCTCACGTCACTGATGTCAGCAATGTCTTAGTTTTATTCTTTGGTCTGAGCAACTGTCAAAGAATGACAGTTGTGATTTGTTTAGACGGGCATTTAAGTAGGTATAGTCAATTAAGCCAATAATAGACGCTTACTGCCTTATTACAAAACAAGATTTATATTTTGACATGGCTTAAACCATGGAGCCAGTTTTTGTAATGAGAACGTAACAGTGATTGAAATACCGTTATTTATACAAAACTGAAAACTTGTCAGTTTTGTGTTTAGGAACTTTACCATAGTCGGAATAAAGTTCTAAATTCAATAATTGCTAAAGATAAACCTTGTTTTGTAATAAGGGGGTTAATGTTTTGTTCATTTTTAGGGCTCCGTACCTCAAAAGGAATAAAAACGGAAAAATAAAATGAACAGAGCAGATGAACGTTCATTCATATACATATGTATAATTTTGTCGGTGTCGTGTGAAGGTGGAATGTAACAAAAATGAACCTTCACATGAGTGAACTATTCACTCGAAGTCTGTTATCGGCTTTATCTAAACTATTAATTTTGTCGGTGTCGTGTGAAGGTGGAATGTAACAAAAATGAACCTTCACATGAGTGAACTATTCACTCGAAGTCTGTTATCGGCTTTATCTAAACTATTAATTTTGTCGGTGTCGTGTGAAGGTGGAATGTAACAAAAAAGAACCTTCACATGAGTGAACTATTCACTCGAAGTCTGTTATCGGCTTTATCTAAACTATTAATTTTGTCGGTGTCGTGTGAAGGTGGAATGTAACAAAAATGAACCTTCACATGAGTGAACTATTCACTCGAAGTCTGTTATCGGCTTTATCTAAACTATTAATTTTGTCGGTGTCGTGTGAAGGTGGAATGTAACAAAAATGAACCTTCACATGAGTGAACTATTCACTCGAAGTCTGTTATCGGCTTTATCTAAACTATTAATTTCCCTGATTTTATTAGAAGTTACCTTTATCGCTGTAGCCATAGTTTCTAGATTTATGTCCAGCTTTTGTTGTGGAATTACATGTGTTTTCTGATGGTTTTCTTGTAAAACCTGATGGAACTCTACCAGTTAATTCAGTGATGGCCTCTTCTGAAGACAGAGGACCTTACCATCGGCATCCACAGCAAAGATACAAAAACTTAAATCTGGTAGTACCAAAATCAAAATACATATTCTAACTCGGCTCAGAATCAGACTTTTCAAACGTCAAAATTACATAAGACAGTCCCCCAAAAACGCCCGCCCTTCACCACTTCCTGTTCCTAGTGCTTAAGCTGAAAAGAAGAAGTGGCGGCACAAATTCCTCAGCAGCACAACTATCTGTTCAGTTAGAAAAACTTGATTCTATACAATAGTATGTAAAATAATTTACATTACGCTAGCACACGCCACTAAACAAAAAAAAACGAGTGTGTTTTAGACCACACAACTGAAGTAAAACTTACAAATATTAATACTAATTAAACTTCCGTAACGCTCTCGACACTTCCGTAACGCTCTCGTCACGCATTCACCAGCTTACTCCCCAAGTCAAGCGTGCCAAAAGAAGTTTTACTTCAAAAAAAAATCGTCGATAACTATACTCAAGCAGAAATAAAAACGTAATCAGAACGTACCTACGTGCCTCCAGGCATAATGGGCGTGCCCTCTTACATAAAGCTATAGCTGTAACTCGTAAGTCACAAATGATAAACTAGCACCGATACCTTATCGTAGCCTACTTTAGCAGAAACTGTTTTTAAGAGCGTTTACACCTTACGGCCCTTATTTTACGAAATTACTGAACCGATTTTAATGCATATACGCATAAGCAGGATACAAAGGTCTAAAAAGTTAGTAAAGAACATTTTCGCTTTCCACTGGGACACAGGCCTCCTCTCTGTGAGAGAGAGTGGGCCGTAATCCACCACGCGAGCCCAGTGCGGGTTGGTAGATGTCATATGTCTTCGAATTTTTGGTTCTAAGACATGCCGGTTTCCTCACGATGTTTTTCTTCACCGTTTTGAGGGCAGTGGTGATGAAATAATTTACACAAAGTAAAGCACCTGTCAGGGTTCGAACCTATAACCTACAATTCGTAATTCGCGGTCGTTACCACTGGGCCACCACTGCTCCGCAGACGCAGATATATGCCAGTGATCTTGAGTGGTTAGCTTGCGTGTTCTGTACTGAGCTCACGCAACGCGTCGTACGTTCAGCCAGTAATAGGACTCGCCCATCAAGGAGCGCTGTCCCCAATTTGACGCATTATTGATTCATTATACACAAAACAAAAGGTATTTTTTAGGCGTATACTAAAAGATCAATAATTAAATTATCTTTAAATGGGTGAAGGTTTCAGAAAAATACGCTTGGTTGATTTTGCGCCATTCTCAGTTTTTTGTCCGCGTTAAACATTTAATTATGTAATATAAACATAATCTAAAATATTCACATATTAATTTATTGAAAAAATGCTCTATATTATCATATTTTTTTTTCAACTCATTAACACTACTCGTTTAGACGTGATCTTCAGTATAGAATCATTAAAAGTCCGTTATCGTCCCTTATATTCCATTATGTTAGAGTGTCCAGTGTTCATATCCTTACACTGGAGGACCTCAACAACGCCACTGATGCCACGATTGACGAATACTATATTTTCCATTCACTATCGACTCGAAAAGAATATCTTGTAGACATCAAAGCGAAGATAGTGGAAGTGAATAGCCTTTAAACCGGCAAGGTATGTCATAAATAATGAATCGAAGATGAATAGTGGATATGAGCTGTCGAAGAATTGTTACCAGCTTAGCTATTCACAAACGTACGATACGCTTCCGTGCCGAATCGAACATCAATCAATGTTATCAAAAGAGTCATTTAGAGGCTGTTCACAAATCCAAAACCCGAAAATTTTGTCAGTTTGAATCAAATAGACGACCGCCATTCTTTCGAGAGCTATTTGCTGTCGGGGACAAAGCAGGTTAGTGATTGAAAATGTGTCGTTTTCGATTCGACAACCTGTCGTGTGGTTGTGAATAGCTATGCAGGAGATATTTAAATAGATACTCTTATCGATTTTCTAAGATAAGATCTTGATAGGGCCGTTTAGAATGAATCATCGATATTGTTCTGAGAAGAACACGACATTAATCATACCTTAAAAAAAAAGTTATATATACCAAAGTTTGTACCTAATATCATGACACATTTTGGGTAGATACCCAAATTCCTACAATTTACATAGGTTCTTAACCGTTGCCACACTCGTTTATTTACGGGTTTTCCCATAATATATTATACTAAAATGGCACGAGCGATAATTGAAAAGCAAACATAATCTGACTAGCGCGACATACTTAACTTGGTTTTGGGCTTGGCTCAGATTAAACTCCCGTTATTGACATAGAGTAGTTTTCTCACAACTACTTTATAATTGAAGTATAAATAAGGATTTTGAGCAATTTGCAATCTGCATAGAAACATCTTTAGCATAATTATATGTGACAAAAGGCAGATGCTGAATCTACCTATACTATACTCCATTTGTAATAAGATGAGACATTTCAATAAACCTTTTTTACAGTCCGTTCAACCCATTTTGATTTCGGAGGAAAAATTTGTTGCGAAATTCAAACACACCAAATTAAAATTGATTGACAAAGTTTTATTGAAAACTAGCGACCCGCCCTGGCCCTGCTGTCTTGACATAGATAGCGATCGCGTTACGACCGAATTCGGTCGCAAAGTCCTAATGGGTGACCCCATGACTATGACCCTAGACAGTCAAAATTGCTTGAAATGCACGAAAAAATCACAATTTCGTCAAGCAATTTTAACCGTATAAAGACCCCATTAGGACTTTGCGACCGAATTCGTTCGTAAAGCGATCGCTATCTACTTATGTCGATATCGAGACTGCAGACCCTGCGGCATTTCGCACGGTTTTTAGCGCTTGATAAAACATTGTACACAAAACATTAATGAATTATACACCTAAACTTTTCTCATGAATCACTCCGTCCATTAATGAAAACCGTTTGAAAATACTTTACATTACTTTACATGCAGAGACATTTTTATAATAAATATGTAGTTATGAGAGCGACATCGAATCGTGACAAGAGTTGGCTTGCAAAATAGCCAGAGTAATTACGACGATACCAGAAAGATGACAAAATGAGGTAATTATTTCTTAAGCTAAACAACGTGGAAGCGCATAAAAGGTAATTGTCTTACAGTAACCGTTGTGACACACATGATGCTTAGGTACCTACCTATATTTATGCTTCATTGTGTTTGTGCCTTCGTTGCAAATCCATGCCAGTCGGTTTTGTAAATAACTTCAATAGTACAGTCAGGGTAACAGATTTTCCTGCCAGGGTTGCGGGTTTGTCTGTATAGAATACCATTGCACACAGGCAACTGTAGGAACGTCAAATCACGTCGGGGTCACCAATGTGGGATTAATCTGCTCCGATGGATTAGTCGTTAGGGCCCGATGACGTACTTCAAAGTGAGATCAGTGGGTCGTTTAGGATCACGAAGTTAAAACCATTTACTTCTGTAAGTACGCTATAATCCGTTTATTAATTAATCACCATACATGTCGAATTGGTTGAGAGCTAAAATCTCAACTGACAGAACCATCTGTTCCTGTCAAAAAAAACCTATTATGGTGTTGCCTGATCATTCAGGTGGGCGATGTGTCAATCGCCACAGGTTTTAGTTAGTAGAAGTCTGACACGCCCTCCCGCTCCGCCCAGAGCGGGAGAAATTATAAGATCATTTTCGACCCAAAAAAAAATGTAAGTAACAGAAAGAATACCAGCGCTTACTTTTAAGTGCCGCAGCTATCAACAACTTCATCACCTTCCATTGTATTTCACTATTGTTTCACAACATTCTCACCGTTTGTGTCAACATACGCACCGATGACCTACAATTAATGGTCATTGTTTTACGGTATTCCCCGAAGTATGGTAAAAAAGTATGAAGTATGAAGTATGGCAAAGGTGTTTAGTACACACACACACACAGGTGAAATTCCCGTCATGTTTTACACGGGCGAGAGTATGGCGGAAATAGCCAAGCCGTGACACCAAATAAAATAAAAATATTTTTTTATTTATCAATAAACTCAATAATAAATAGATGTAACTGTTTACCAGATAAGTAAAACAAGAAAAATATATGAGCTAAAATATAATTAACGTATTAAGTATTCATTTAAATATACATTTCTAATTTCAATACAAAATATTTAAGTGAATAATTAAAAGCTATAATAACATAATTTCCAATGCAAAAATTAATAATTTGATTGACTAAAACATATTTTATTTAGATACTTAATAAATAAATGAGTGTTAATATATAAAAAAAATATATTGTAATAGGGCACGGTTGGCGCAGTTAGTTAAGCGATTGACTGCTGCGCTGCGTGTCGCGGGTTCGATTCCCGCACGGAACAAATATTTGTATGACCTACAAGTAGTTGTTCCGGGTCTGGCTGTTTTTGTATGTGAATTTAAATGTTTGTAAACGCACCCACAATACAGGAGAAATTCCTAGAGTGGGGCAACGATTTAAAAAAAAAAAAAAAAAAGATAGGCAATAATTTAATATTTAGAAGCAAGGAAAATCATTAAAGCGCTCTTCCTCTCTCTTAGTTATTTAAAATATCGCTGTGCCCGACAGGGTCCAAATTGTTTCTAAGAAGTATTATTTACCACCTGTATGTATACATTATGGATTGCAAAAAAGATATTTGAACTAAATTCTATAGAAACTGTATGGAGCAATCTCCACACGGCAATATCATCGCGGTGAATAAATTATTTTATTTTATACTCTCGCCGACGGAGACGGTTCAGGGACTTCCAATTGGACCAACCTGCGGGAAGATGCTCCATTGGTATCCATCCAGGAGGAGTATCCTGCCACAGGGTAGATTAAATTAATGATACTTGAGTGAAAGTGTCACTACAAACGCCAATAGGTTAAAACTGTTAAAAGATTACAAGTAAAGGCCAAAGGTTCTTAAGCATTATTCAACCTTTACGTGAACTTTTCAGAATTCTCTGTGACCTATGAAAGGTAAAGATAGAGATTCAAACTTAGTGATTTGTTTTGTAACCTTCCACAATATCTACTTTCAACTCCGCAGACGTGATGGGTACTTTGATGATTTTTATGGGGTCATCGACCGCAGTTATTGTAGTCAGTAGAAATATCTTCTTTTTTGTGTACACGTGTCTAAACACGATAAAACGCAATATGTATGCATGTGTATTATAATTTTATAACCTATTTTATTTATAATTAATTATGTTATATTTTTTAATATTATTATTTTTTCTCAATCAGAGCACCCGCCATCTTATCTCTTCACCTCCCTTGGTTGACTGGTAGAGAATGCCTAAGGCAATAAGTCCGCCTTTGTACCTTATTGTGTGCGAGAAGTTTAAATAAATAAAACAAAAGAAAACAAATTTTCTCAACTCATACTTCAAGTAAAAACACTACCAGCTGTCGCTGACACCCAAAAAAATCTCAAATCTTTATTTTTATTTTGTATCGTGTTTAGATATCGATATCCATCTCGTCGGAAGTTTTGCTAGTTAATTTAATTTGACGTGTATAGTCAATCAGTCATTTCATACAAGAATGTAATTGTAATTTGAATATAACTAGGGAGAATGTAAGTTGATAGTCAATTTGCTTACCAGTCAACCTGAATAATTATTACGGTAACAGAGCCCAGAGGTCTACTGCTTGCAAAATACTGAAAACCGAGCGTTGGCAAAACTAAGAAGCTTAAACAGTATACGACAGCCTCGATTGAATTCATTTAGTAGCTTTTATTTTTTTGGGTGGCAAATTATCAAATAACTTCTCCCGCTCTGGGCGGAGCGGGAGGGCGTGTCAGACTCTTACTGACTAAACCCCCCGTGTTCCTTCCGTTGCCTGTGTGCCTGGGCCACGATATCACTTTCGGGTCGTCCGTTGGCGCTGACATTTCTTTGAGGCGCGCGTGGAACACAGCGCGCAGTCGGCCCGGGCCTGGTCCTTATCGGACGGCGAGCTACCCATCGCTCACCGTCCGCAAGGCCGCGCCTACGGTGGCCGGGAATCAGCCTGTGACTCCCGACGCCCGGGGTGTCTCCTGCGGCAACTAGGGGCGCGAGAGCGCGAACCTTGCCTCTCCCTCACGCGTTCCGCCTCTTCCTTCGGGACCATTACTGCTTCGCAGGAGGTGACGGCCTCCCATGCACTCTCGCTCCGAACCAGGGACGGACGCGAGAGATCGCATCCGTGAGGACACGGCGGTGCTTCGCCCGAGCCGGGCAGACCTCCACCGTATGCTCCACCGTGTCCTCCGGGCGATCCACACAGTGGTGACACCCGGGCGTTTCCTCCCGCTTTATCCTGAACAGGAACCTCCCGAAACAACCGTGTCCGGTGAGGACCTGCGTCAGGTGGAAGGTGAGGGCGCCGTGGCGCCTCTCTAGCCACTCCTCAAAGAGGGGACTTATCGCCATAATTGTGGCGTGCCCAGAATTTAGATAGCTGTCATCACGATATGGAGGTTACATTAATAAATATATTTAAAAATTCCGGATCAACCTATTCACTAAACTATGAAGTGTAAATCAAGCATTTATATGCGACAGCCTTGATTGAATGAATTTAGATAGCTGTCTTCACAATATGAAGGTCAATCTGCAATCAATCTGTCTAGCGTTTTCGTCGGCTTGCAGTCTAACCGGATGCAGCTAAATTTTACATGGAGCGACTGCCTATCTGACCTCTACACTCAGTAACTGGGTAATACTAACCCCTTGGTAAGACTGTTGTCAGACTTTCGGGCTTCCGGCTTCTGACGACCCGTAACGACTGTCAAAGATCCACGAATGACTGCCGGGACCTACAGCGTTACGTGCTTTCCGAGGCACGGAGGAGTCTCGGTATGTAAAGATGGTCACCCATCTATAGACCAACCCTGGCAAGCGTAGCTTAACCAGATGGATCGACCCGTGGCTGCTGTTATTACTTAGCCACGAGCTGCTTACATTGACGTATATTTAAAAGCTCGGATCATTCTGGATCACATTTTCACTAATCTATGCATTCCACGATCAAATATCCGTATACTCTATCAGACATGCCGCGCGCTGTAAGGTAGACTGTAGTTGATCCCATTAATTTATGTACAGACACCAGCAGGTCAACCTACCCGAAACTATCAAATTTTTCCAATCAACCTTGAACCTTATGCTTTAACGATAAAGTTAAAAAACTTTTAAAGAAATTTGACAGATTGTAGTAGCTTGATGTGCTGGCGTCTGTACAACATCATATACCTGTAGGTACCTACATTCATAGTTTAGAGGTATGAGGAACAGGGTGTAAGTTCACTCATCCTCCATAGAAACGGGAGGATCCTCCGACCAGACGGGTGTTGTGTCTGGTGGGCAACTGCCCGACGGTTGATGTCGGGATGTTGTATATATGCTAGTTGCGCGCTCTGCTTGCGCGATGCAGGATTTTGCGTGACGTCAGTGTGACGCGTAGTTCGCATGTGGCGATGTTGATGCCGCTACAATAGCAAATAAAGTTCTGATTCTGACATTCATTCTTTCAGGCCACAAGCTTACTCGTTTCCCAAAAACACGTATTTGTGAGGTTAGTCTTTAAGCACCTTGCACACTTGCATTCCACCTATCGTCGAAACCTCATTAGCTGCGGTCCCAACAAGGAAAATTGAACAGCGCTTGTCACGTACCCATGCTAATCGTATACGTGTTGTTGTCTGTCATTGTACCAGCGGCCATGACCTCACACGACACGTTATTATTGAGGATGATCGAAGTAACGATGAGCATTGATCTAATCTTAGGCGTAGCTAGGGGGGGGACCTCACCGGGTGCCACCTGATTGGGGCCGGGGTTACACCCGACCGTGTAAAAAAAAATTAAACATACCATCACGTTTTCCAACGATAAACCACTTAGGCTTGAAGCCATTGTACTCGTAAGCAAGCTATCCAAACTAAATAATTTTAATAAAGCCAAAAAGGAAAGGAAAAAATCACGGCTGTAGTATATTAGTTTTAATATAAGCGTAACCCGAAACACGTGTCTAGTATTTTTATGCAAAGAATCTATGTACAAAATTTCAAAACTGTATCATGAAAAATCACAAAGATACAAGGTTGTTATATTACCGGGTTGTCCGTACAATAACATGCTAACGGCGGCGCCCCCGCGCCTCCGCCCGGGTCGTCTTGCGCTCATTGATAATAATTTAGCAGTAGGTACAATCGCCGTACGGTTAGCGTACGGCGATTGTAATGTAAGTAATTAAATATTTTTGGGTCAAAATATAACATGGTGTAAAAATTATTGAAATCGATTCAGTTCCTACAAACAAACAAACTATATTCAGGTTTCGCATATACTAAAAATAATGTTGTATATAACGAAGTTAAAAAAACGAGTAATAGTCGACCAAGTTACATTTGCAGTTGGAATGTATGGGAGATGTGAATGAGAACATGTTTTTCAACTACCATGTTAAGTTTGTTCTTGGGATAAATTCATTCATTCAACTACGGAACCCTTGATTGTGCGTGGTTCGACACGCACTTGGCCGGTTTTTATTCTTGGGTGACACAATTATGCGTACCGGCTGTCACCCATGCTAGCTACGCCACTGGGTCTAATATCTACTGTTTACTGCTTACGGACTTTCCCTATAAGAGGGGCTCGTGTCTAAATAATAACTGCTGCACGAGTCGATGGAAGGTCTACACTTGCCGCGGTTGTTCCGTGGATGGGTGAACATCTATTACATATCGAGACCCTCCGTGCCTCGAAAAGCACGTTTAGCCGCTAGTCCAGGCTGTCATTCGTAGATCTTTGACAATCATCATTAATTTTCATAATTTCAGCCGAAAGACGTCCACTGCTGGTCAGCGTGGCGATTATGGCAAACCCTCTTTGGAGAAGGTCCAAAGAGGGTTTGCCATAATCGCCACGCTTGGCAGGCGGGCTTGGCGATCGCAGTATGGTGTTAAAATGCATAGAGAACGCTGCTGCCCATTCTCTAGTAAGTCCCTTAGTCGCTTTTTACGACACCCACGGGACGAAATAGGATGGTGCTATTCTTTACGTCCGGCTCCACATGGACTGTAGACTTTGAGAATAGTTACGAGTAGTTAGAAACCCAAAAGTCTGTTATCATCGGGTATCATGCCCTTGGTAAGACTTGGTTGTCATCACATACAATGCTGATATCAGTATTTACTGTAAATTGGTATTTTATTCTGACTTGACTGGCGAAATGTTGGTGTAATAAAGGTACACCGCTACCTAACCCTTCGGGGAGTACAGCGGGCCGAGCACGGGCTGCCCAAGACGTTTGTGGCAAGACATGATAAATTATGTCATGTCAATTTGTACTAGCATTTTATGACAAAACAGTTTTATCGCTCAAACTGTGATAAAATGTGTGACTCAAGTCATGTCACAGTAGGCCGTGCTCGCCCCCGATGCTATGTGTGGTATTTCCTTCTCTGCATCGTGTTACCCAGTAACTGGGTTGTGGAGGTCAGATAGGCAGTGGCCTCATGTAAAATTTAGCTGCACCCACTTTGAATAGAAGCCGACCCTAACAAAGTTGGGAATAGGCTAGGCAGGAATCACCAATTAGATTCGTTGGGGGTCGTGGTCCGTTTGGTTGACGAGTCTAGCAACCAAGTTTTGTTTTTATTTTTTTTTGCAAACTTTAATTAATATTTGTTTTCTAAACTAATTAATACTTAAATATTATGTAATGAACAAACATAACAAAGTAATTTTTTTGTTTTTTTTTTACTTTGAACTGTCTGAAGTCTGGAGTAAAGTTGCTGCAAGCTAATGAAAGTCAATTTTTATTTTAAAGTAAGTAGGTAAGTAAACATTTTATTTGTTTAAACATGGTGAAAAAAATATTTAAATATTGTAAGTAAGTAAAATTTAATTTGTGTAAACATGGTGTAGTACAATGACCCCTTTTCGGGTTTAGTATAAACAAAAACTAATGTTGTGTACATTGCATGCAAGATAATAAAAGATACAGAAAAGTTTTAACATATTGTTCAGCCGCTTATCGTGGCGTACAAATTGGTAGGAAGAGATGGTGCACAAACCGTGATAATATTCATCAAAATTAAATTATAGAAATTATGTAGGTACTTATTAAATCATCATTATTAATTAAATATTAGGTACAGGGGGGGTAGATTAGGTTTTAAATTAAGTTTTACAACATTTTACTGTTTACTAAAGGTCTGCACAAATTAGGTCGGCGGTCCGGATCCGGACCGCGGTCCGCCATTTGGTGACTCCTGGGCTAGGCAGATGACTGCTTACGGACTTTCCGTAGAAGCAGCAATGATCATCTCGAAGGACATTAGTAACGTTAATACTCCTGGCACGTATAACTTAGTATAAGGATAAAGTTTGGCTTTGGGCTGTACATGCGAAAACCTATTAAATGCATGCTGCATTATTTGTTGATAAAGATTTATTCGAAGCTAAAGATAACTTAAAATAATATTGGACAGGACAGTAAATAGTATTTATTAAGTTCCTACTTCGAAATACCACTTCATATTTGGTCTGAATACCAACCAAAAATAATTACGGTCTAGTAGTTTCTGAGCTTACGTAAGTAGGTTTGTTCAAACACTGTTTACACGTCAATCATATTTTAACAATAAAAAAATAACCGACTTCTAAAAAAACACTACAACGTGAACACGTGAATACAAGTTTCTTGCCCATTCTTCTCCATACGAAGCTACATTTTGGAAGGGGCGTCTAGAATCAATTCTATTTTATTTGTAATTTTTGACGTTCAAAAGTGCCATTTATGTGCCTATTTGAAATAAATAATTTGACTTCACTTTGACTTTGAACAATAACTTTAATTTCGAAAGTCAGTGTCTTTGGATCTGTATTTTAGTTTTTAGCCACCGACTTCCGAAATTAAAGTTATTTTTCACTTTGTAGTGTTTTTTTGGAAGTCGGTTATTTTTTTATTGTAAAAAGTTTTTTATTTTTCACTTTTTGGTGGGTCAGTTTTTAATTTATCTAAGTTACAATAGCCTAATGTCAAATGCTCATCACCTTTTACAAAATATTGCTATTCCCGATGCTGGGATGTTAATGGTTGAGGAGTTCTCCTGGTAAGAACCAGATGAACTGTCACTCACCATATGCATTGTGACGAGCATAAATTGCTTAGTAACCATAATAAACTACTTAATCGAATCGCAACCCGTTAAATACTTATTATTATGTTGTTCCGGTGGCGATCTGTGGTCAACATCATCAGTTCCACTTCACCAAATGGTGCTTTCCGAGAGCAAATTCATGTGTTACTATAAAAAATACCCAAATTGCTAGGTCCTCCTTTTTGGAACTATGTCCTATCTGACTGAAGAAAGGCCGTAAAAAACTCAGAGGTCAGTATCTTTTAAAGTCCAAACATAATCTTGGTCAGATCATATCAAGACCATTGTGATATCTGAAATGATCTTTTAATGAAAGAACCACACAGATTGAGGGACCTGTCCAATCAGTGCACGCATTCATCAGTAGTCGTGCAGCTTAACTCAGAACTGAAGGACTCAACGATTCAACGAACAATACCAAATAAAGGATATTTGGGTAGGTCGCATAAATAACTCAAAGTCACATAGTATTCACTATTCACATAAAATTTACAATAATTAAAACAATATAATACTTTACGTACCGTTTGGTGCCGGACGTAAAGAATAGCACCATCCCATTTCTTCCCGTGGGTGTCGTAAAAGGCGACTATGGGACTTACTAGAGAATGGGCAGCAGCGTTCTCTATGCTTTTTAACACCATACTGCGATCGCCAACCCGCCTGCCAAGCGTGGCGATTATGACAAACCCCCCCTCTCCCTTTGGGGGAGGCCTATGTCCAGCAGTGGACGTCTTTCGGCTGAAGTCAATACTTTACAAAGTAAATATTCATGTCATTGTATACAAGGTGTAACATAAATAACGCACAACCTCTTAAGGGGTCATTGTACTCATAATTATGAACAACTTTTACTATTGGACCAAACCTGAAATCGCAAAAAAAAACAGCTGTAGAGAACAGCTAATATTTTTTTGCGGTTTAATGTCGCCACTGTAGCGGCACGCTGTATAATAAATTAGTAAACCCAAAACTGTACATTGAATATTTCTCAAAAAAAGTAAATGCTAAGAGGTGTGGTACGGTTACGAGTCCGATGCCGAAAATATAGTTTTTAGAATTTTTGTCCGGTTGCCCGGATGTATGTTCCGGATTGGCGCAAAAACGTCTGAACGGAAAATTTGCCACACTGATAGTTTATGGATTGGATATCTTCCGACATCCACGGGGGCGAAGCCGCGGGCAAAAGCTAGTTTAAAGATAATCCAGATGTTTTCCATCCATTGTGTAGTAGAGAATAACAACGATGACCTCAATCGATGGACAAGTGTCTCATGATTGAATAGTTCGATGAAACTAACACCTGCACCTTGACTGATTGAAATAACACACTATCAATTACAATCTGAATAATTTTGAAGTATATTGTTAATCCATTGCTTTATATGTTCGAAAAAATTGTTTGCTCAACAACGTAAATGACGCAATGAATGTTTTTGAATTATCAAAATGTAACCCATTGCTACTGATAGTATGTTACGCAACCCTTCCGTACCTCGGAAAGCATGTAGCGGCATCAACATCGCCACATGCGAACTACGCGTCACACTGACGTCACGCAAATCCTGCATCGCGCAAGCAGAGTTTACCGCGCAAATAGCATATATACAACGTCCCGACATCAACCGTCGGGCAGTTCCCCACCAGACACAACACCCATCTGGTCGGAGGATCCTCCCTTTTCTATAGAGAATGAGTGAACTTTACAACCTGTTCCTCATATCTCTAAAAGCACGTTAAGCCGTTGGTCCCGGCTGTCATTTGTAGATCTTTGACAGTTGTTACGGGTCGTCAGAAGCCCGAAAGTCTGACAACTAGTCTTACCAATGGGTATCGTGTTACCCAGTAACTGGGTCGTGGAGGTCAGATACGCAGTCGCTCCATGTAAAATACTGGTATTCAACTGCATCCGGTTAGACTGGAAGCCGACCCCAACATGGTTGGGAAAAGGCTGGCAGTGATGAGTATGTTACGCAATTACCCCTCTGCTATATTCCCACAACTTGATAGAACTCTTGGAGTAGTTACGACGCATTTTCCATTTGACGCTGTTAAAATCGATTTAGGATATTATAGAATACATACATAAACTCACGCCTTCTTCCCATGGGGGTAGGCAGAAACTATAGAACGCCACTTGCTACGCTCCTTACATACTCCTTTTGCTTCGCCTACGTTCATACATCTAGTCATACACGCACGCCGGTTGCGAGTACTACGCACCTGACCTTTCTGAAGAACATCACCAATTATAGAATATAGAATAATATTATAATATAAGAATATAGAATATAAAATAATATAGAATGTAATGTGTAAATATTTGTATATTTTTTTCTGTAAACATATAGCTTTTAAGGTTATACCTACCTGAAACAACTGACGGCCGCGTCATGGCCCACGCACAATGGTCCACATGAAGGACTAAGTGCGGAAACCAAACCCTATAACATAGAACATAGAAGGTTATACCTAACTAACTAACAAATGTATGTAATGTAGTATAAATACATTATTATTATTATTATAGGACTGATCCTTCTGGTATAGTAATTAGAAATATGCTATACATTTTTGGAGTCAAAATTGACAATGTGCGCTTTTATCATTACTAAAGTGTTTATCGCGACTGGCGAAATGTGGGTGTTCTATTGGTACACCTCTGCCTAACCCTTCGGGGAATACAGGCGTGATGTTATGTAAAGTGTTTATCGTATGTATTATCGTGGATGTCTACGTCCACGTCCATGAAGTATATGGGAATACGTTATCGTGGACGGGAATTAAAAGCGTCTTTATACAACATTCGTTTTTGTTTATACTAAACCCGAAAAGTGGTCATTGTACTCATCATTTTGAACAATCTTTTCTATGGGACCAACCTTGAAATCGCGAAAAGAAAATCAGATGTTCCCTACATTTTGTGTTCACTTAAATCGACAAAATTTAGGAACAGCTGATTTTTATTTCACGATTTCAAGGTTGGTCCCAAAGAAAAAAAATCAAAATGATGAGTACAATGACCCCTTTTCGAGTTTAGTATAAACAAAAAATAATGTTGTATATTTCTATACATTTTACTTCCCTGTGTTATCGTGATGCCGTGGACGTACCACGATAATATCGTCACGTTAGAAATTATGAAAACGCCCATAGGCGACTCAAATGCCATCTCAATTTTAACTCCATCAGGAATCTCAGGATAATATACCGACTCCTGCGTGGTTAAACCAGACTCGATTACTCAAATGAACCCAAAGATTCACACTAGCCCCTGGAGCCGCATATTTCATGGGACTGCAGAGATCATTGTACGAATATCAAAGAGTAGACCGGGGGCGCGATATTGGTAGGGAAGACGTGCCCTTGGGATATGGAATTATTATTAGAGTCTACCGGATATGCATCCTTGAGCAAGCATTGGAATATTAGAGAGACGGGTGCTATTTATCTATGGGAGGAGCATCTTTTAACAACGTCGCCGCCAGGTAAAGACATATTCCTTTTGTATTGTTTACAACAAGTTCATCGGACATACGGACTATTACGGACATATCCTTCGCCAATGTCATGTTGACTAAATTATTCAACTCAAATTAATTTGTATCGATTGTATCATGTGAGTCATCGTCTTCTCGTTGATATAGCGATGTGTTAATTTAAGTTCGATAAACCTGGATAGCTGGTTTTTCTTGTTAATATCGAAAATACGGCAAAATGACCACAGATGCAATTCTACGAAGTCAACATGTATTAAACATACAAGTTGCATGCATTGTTTTTGCTTTTAGTGCGAGCTTATTCTGTTAAGACGGAGATATATGCCAGTGACCTTGAGTGGTTAGCTTGCGTGTTCTGTACTGAGCTCACGCAACGCGTCGTACGTTCAGCCAGTAATAGGACTCGCCCATCAAGGAGCGCTGTCCCCAATTTGACGCATTATTAATTTATTATATACTAACCAAAAGGTATTTTAAAGTAATGCTTGAGTATTGAGTGACGTTCTGTTACGGGCCTAAGTCCGTCAACGAAGATACGGGCCCGTCCGAAAGTAACTAGAAACTTCGGAGTGAAACCCACAACCGATTAATTAACTTTTTCGGACGTCGGGTGTAGGGACAACTGTCAAATCGTGGTGTCATTCATTCTTAGGTCGGGCCCCAAACTAATCTAATGTCCGTAGGTGATACGGAGTAAGAATCGCCTAGGCCCTGGTTTAATGAACTTAATTCCGTGTTGTACCGTTTTAATTAACTATAAATAAATACATAAATTTTTAAATCTTGATTAATTAATGTGTTGATGGTCTTCGACATCGCAATTTCTTGTGTGACATTGACTCTCAACACTTGTGACTTGTAAACTATTCATTTTATTTTTCTTAAACCTCTGAATATGTTAATTTTGATTACAGCAATCTATCATCTTATAATACTTATACATAATATTATAAGTCGACCGGTGACCTTTTTCGTTGCAAAAAAAGAGATAATTATATTATCATAATTTTTGCATATATTTTTTTTGCATATTTTATTTTAGACCGTGAACTAATAATAAAGTTTAAATTGTCATAGAAATAAATAGCCACATGTTTTTTTTTAAATTTTATATCATCATAAGTAGCCTATAATGTTCCCACTGCTGGGACAGGCCCTGTGTGTGGGCCCGTTATCCACCACGCGGGCTCAGTGCGGATTAATGGAAGACATGTGACTCATGCGTGCAGCCTTATGCGTGAATTTCATTTTTTTTTTTTAATCTTTATTAAGGAGCTTTGTCACAATACTGACTATGTCGCTCCATCATAGCCAAATTTTTAATTGTAATTATTTTATATGATTATAATATATTCCGTACAGAATTCCAGCCTCGTCCGACATAGGCTTAGCTAAAACACTATTCAAAATACCAATTCCAAACTTATTTTGGGAATCAAACAGATTTCTCCTGAGGCGTTCGCCCCGCTCACACTCGTTCAAGATGTGATGTACGTCCTCGATTATTCCACATTTCTCGCAATTGGGTGAAGGTGTGACCCATAAGGAACGTAAACTTCCTCGATGGGATGTGACCGGATCGAAGCCTCATGGCAGTAACAATATCTTGTCTATTGAGTGAACAGTTAACTATCCAGGGAATTATTAGAGGCTCAGGCTGAATTGTGTTGTACCAGATACCTTTTTCTCTTGATCTCACATCATGATATTCTTTCCACAATTTATTACAATATATTTTAACCACATAGAAGTTATCTGATAAAATTGGTACTATATCTAACGGAGTACAGGCCCTCTTAGCATAAACATCTACCACCTCATTGCCATGTATCCCGATATGTGAGGGAATCCACTGCAGTATTACTAATTTAGAATTGTGTTGAAGTTCCAGAATCTGATCAATTATTGTATAAGCTATCGGTGTTCCTCGAATTGTCGAGGTACAACGAGCCACATGTTGTAAAGCACTCTTGGAGTCAGTTAGTATAAGAAACTTATTGATTGAGTGTATGATAAAGCTTCACTAATTGCCAACAATTCAAGATACATTATAGACACTTTCGAGTCAATACTAAAATCCATATATATATTTTGTTGAGGGTCATAAAAAGCCGCTCCGGAATTATTATTTTCTTTGGAACCATCAGTAAATATTTGATAAAAATTTGGATAATTCTGTATTTAAATATTGACAACATAAATCATTTAAAACATTGGTTGGTAACGAAGATACGGGCCCGTCCGAAAGTAACTAGAAACTTCGGAGTGAAACCCTCAACCGATTAATTAACTTTTTCGTACGTCGGGTGTAGGGACAACTGTCAAATCGTGGTGTCATTAATTCTTAGGTCGGGCCCCAAACTAATCTAATGTCCGTAGGTGATACGGAGTAAGAATCGCCTAGGCCCTGGTTTAATGAACTTAATTCGTGTTGTACCGTTTTAATTAACTATAAATAAATACATAAATTTTTAAATCTTGATTAATTAATGTGTTGATGGTCTTCGACATCGCAATTTCTTGTGTGACATTGACTCTCAACACTTGTGACGTGTAAACTATTCATTTTATTTTTCTTAAACCTCTGAATATGTTAATTTTGATTACAGCAATCTATCATCTTATAATACAAAATAAAGATAAAATACAAATTAGAAATAAATCAAGCAAAAAAACGATTCCAGCCCAATGGCTGGAATCGTTTTTTTGCTTGATTTACTCCGTTAATGCTAAAGTTAATGTTTTTAGATAAATCTATGTAACTGACCCAAGAGTGATACCCAAACATCTCCAAATTCTGGCTAATTTCATATTATTCCTTCATTTTTTTTTTTTTTTGGATGGGTTTGCTCTTGACCTTAGTCTAGGTCAGAGGTAACAGAGACAAAGTCGACGATGGGGTGAGCTTACCCAGAAGAAGCCTGTTCACTCTAACTTTGAAGAGATTAGGGTTGTATGCGTTCGGAAACACAGACGCAGGCAGAGAGTTGATTGAGTTGCGTATTTTGAATTTTCCCAAAAAACTCAAAATTTAACCATAAAATCTACTTATTCAGTTTTAACAACTTCATGCTGACCGATATGTTCTTTTCAGAAGCAATCCTCATGACGAGAAGGCCCTCAGGCTATCAACGGAGGAGCCTCTTCACCTGGGCCCACCACCTCGTTCCTGCTACCCTCTCGTGGTGATCCTGGCGCGAGATCTACGGGACACCGGAGAACTGAGACCTGATGATACGGTAAGCATAACTATTTAGCCGGATGATGTCCATTCCTGGATATAGGTCCCCCGTAAGCATCGCCATAACGATCTGTCTTAGTCCTCCTCTATTCTGTAGATTCCCGCAGTCCCGTCCCGTAGTCTTCTTAACGGCATGTGTTTGTATATTGACATCGAAATGATAATGTACTCTTAGACTTTCTCTGCAAAATGGTACAGGCAATCTCGTACAGTCATGAGCACTAATATGTAAACGCTTAGCAGAATTCAAAGCCGATTTTCTTGTGGAATAACGATTGAAACCTAGAGAAAATATCTTTTTTATAATAGTTTGGATCCCAAAATGCTATGTTCGTAGTAAACTAAATTTTCAATCAATAAAGTTGGAGGAAATCACTTTTCAAAAGCTGCTTAGTGTATACATATTGGTGCTCGTGACTGTACACCATGGCGGCGATATCATTTCAGCTACAATTATTGTTAAAACTTGTCAAAAATGTAGGAGAAATTAGAAGTAGGTATTTGTGTTAGACTGAGATTAATTCGAACGTTCTCAAGGAGTTAGGTCTCTGATCCTCGTCACAGTACCTATGCATACGTATTAACAATGAAATGAAGATTTAGACTTTCACTGCAAGATGAGAGAGGCAATCTCATATAACTTAGGTAATGTCGGCGACGATAATTCGATATCAATTTATCAATGTGAAAGCGTTTCATAGTATACAACATTAGTTTTTGTTTATACTAAACCCGAAAAGGGGTCATTGTACCCATCATTTTAAACAATTTTTCCTATGAGACCAACCTTGCAATCGCGAAATAAAAATCAGCTGCTCCATACATTTTGTCGATTTAAGTGAACACAAATGTAGGGAACAGCAGATTTTTTTTTCGCGATTTCAAGGTTTGTCCCATAGAAAAAATTGTTCAAAATGATGTGTATAATGACCCCTTTTCGGGTTTAGTATCAACAAAAACGAATGTTGTATAATTATATGCTGTTCCGCAGAAAATGTTCAGATGCTATCAGAACATGCTCGATGTTTGCCAATTAAACCCTTTCAAGTTTGTGGTCTAGTGGTATGGCCCCGACTTACGAGTTGTCTAGGTCGTGGGTTCGAAGTAGTTCGAAGCCAGGCAGGCCTGCTTTACTTTGTGTAAATAATTTCATCACCACAGCTCTCAAAACGGTGAATAATACCTATGTCCTAGAACCAAAAAATTGAAGATATATGACATCTATCATATGTATGTGTGTGTGTGGTGCCGGACGTAAAGAATAGCACTGCCCTATTTCTTCCCGTGGGTGTCGTAAAAGGCGACTAAGGGACTTACATGAATGGGCAGCAGCGTTCTCTATGCATTTTAAAACCATACTGCGATCGCCAACCAATGGCAACCCCCCCCCCCTCGTTTGGGGGAGGCCTAAGTCCAGCAGTGGACGTTATCCGGCTGAAATGATGAGATGATGACATCTACCAACCCGCACTGGTGGCCAGCGTGGGAGATTACTACAGCCCACTCCCTCTCGAAGAGAGGAGGTCTGTGTCTCAGCGGTGGGAACTCATTATGATCAATATCCAGTCCGTCTAACGCATGTTCCAATTCTGTAAAAAAAAAAACCTTACTAAACGCCCTGACCTCTGAAATCCAAGGCTGTTCAATAATTCTCTGCAAATAAAATTCTTACACAAACACGTGCCGCACGTAGCTACTGCAGCCGTATTAATATTTTATAGTGAGGCGTATCGTAACCAAATGCGCAGAACGCGGCTAGGACTGTTATTTTACTTAAGGCGACAATAACCGACTTTTAATGATTTTATACTGAAGATCACGCACGTCTAAACGAGTAGTGTAAATGATTTGAAAAAATATATGTTAAATTTGAGCATTTTCTCAATCATTTAATATGTGAATATTTTATATTATGTTTATATTACATTGTGAAATTAATTTGTAAAGTTATGTCTAAGGCGGATAAAAAACTGAGAATGGCGCAAAATCTACGAAACGTATTTTTCAGAAACCTTCACCAATTTAAAGATAATTTAATTATTGATCTTTTAGTATACGCGTTTTATTAAAATACCTTTTGTTTTGTGTATAATAAATTAATAATGCGTCAAATTGGGGACAGCGCTCCTTGATGGGCGAGTCCTATTACTGGCTGAACGTACGACGCGTTGCGTGAGCTCAGTACAGAACACGCAAGCTAACCACTCAAGGTCACTGGCATATATCTGAGTCTTAAATTGGGTAAAAACGATAATGCGGTTACGCTGGTAGCACACCTCCGCCGCGGTTACGCTGCTATGATTTCGCGGCGGAGGTGTGCTTTCAGCGTTAAAGTTAGCAGTAGTTTTGAGTAACAGTAGAGCTCTTTGCGAAGGTTCTAGCTATTTCGGAGAATTACTAGAACCATACTTATTTTTACCGCCAAGCAGCGTTACTGAGTGCCGGCTTCAAGGCTGCAGGGCCCGGTGTAAGACTTGCTACACACTTGTTCAAATCGACAGTAGTTGATAAACAACAATGCTGACCCAAAGCAATTACTACTTATAGCCGGCTTTCATTCGGCTCGTGCCGATCGGCAAACTCAGTTCCGCTTCTACCCCTACCCTTCACTGAATTGGCATGCTGCAGTTGATTTGAACCCGGCTTGATTAAAGGCTACTGCAGAAAGGCGCGACGCGACAGTGCTATGCGATTCTTGTAGAACAATTTCCATGAAGCTTTCATATAAATTGTTCTACTAAAGTTGTCAAAAAATAATATGCCCGTTTTGACATTTATATTGCGTATGGTTACTTCACTAGTTACGTCGCTATTGACCATCGCGACGTACCTAGTGAAGTAACCATACGCCTCGGTACTCGATACTCACGATAAATCGATTCAAGTTAAATGTCAAAACGGGCCTATTATTTTTTGACAACTACAGGCTGACAGTCGCGTTGCGCCAGACTGCGGGAGCCTTTAGCCGCACGATGTGTATGTGCGGCTAAGCATAGCAGCCGTTTACCCGAACATACAGGGTCGATTTAATTAGGTACGGACAATGTGTGTACTTTTGTAAATATGTTAAAACAGTTTTATTTTTGCAGGTGGCGTTAATAAGCGTAGTTCACATCAGAGACGACCAGTGTCCATTGCCGAGTGGCGTCATAGCGCAGTACTTGAAGCAAGCGAACGGACACCTGTCATGTTTGAAGGTAAGACTTGTGTCTTCACACGAGCCGACCTGCTACATTAGGCACGGGTTTTCACACGTACAATTTACCCGGATTGTCCATAAATTCGTCACCAAGACAGGAACCCGGCCACGGCAAGGGCTGAGAGGTATCTTCCTTTAATTTATTTATTAAAAGGTTTTAATTTCCTATAATTAATGTTGCCTCTGAATTACATACTTATTTATTAAACTAGTTACCGCCCGCGTCATCACCCGCGTGGCTTTTATTCTAAAATAAAAGTTATTTTAGCGTACGTTACTCCTGTAGCGGCATCAACATCGCCACATGCGAACTAAGCGTCACACTGACGTCACGCAAAATCCTGCATCGCGCAAGCAGAGTTTACCGCGCGACTAGCATATACACTACATCCCGACATTAATCGTTGGGCAGTTGCCCACCAAACACAACACCCGTCTGGTCGGAGGATCCTCCCTTTTCAATAGAGGATGAGTGAACTTTACACCTTGTTCCTCATACCTCAGCTATCTGCCAGTGAAAGTCCCGTCAAAATTGGTTAAGCCGTTTCGGAGATTAGCCGGAACAAACAGACAGACAAGACTTAAACATTGTTTTTTTTTTTTTGTTTTAAAGTACCGTTATACAACGTGCCGCTACAATGGCGACATTAATTTAACACACTGGTAGGACTAATGGCCAGTAAACATGAAATTTAGAATAATATTCCACCGGCCCCCTTCTATTATCGGACATCTAGACGCATTGCAGGTTACCATCCCTTCCTGGTTGTTATTCCACCAAGTCGCACTAAGCGTTTCCAAATGTCTTTTATAATGCGCACAGCAAAAGAATGGAATTCTCTGCCTGCGTCTGTGTTTCCGAACGCACACAACTCTAATCTCTTCAAAGTTACAGTGAACAGGCTTCTCTGGGTAAGCTGACTCCATCGCCGACTTTGTCTCTGTCATCTCTGCCCTAGACTAAGGTCAAGAGCAAACCCAACATAAATAAAAAAAAAGATAAAATAATTATAAATTGGAAAATAAAATATTTCAAACTAACTAAATAATAAACACTTCTCTCCTTCCTTCAATTCACCAACTCCTTGCACGATATTCGTTTTAATTTCATTGATGCGATGCTATGATCCATGACCCCGGCAAATGACCTCTGCGCTACAGTTCTTTAAGTACAGGTTGCTCCAAGATGCTATTTTAGAAAATTGTAAATAAATCAATAAATAATAACGTTTAATTAAATTAAAATACCTTCATAAAACTTTTAAAGGCGAAACCATAAATTAATGTCGCCATTAAAGCGGCACGCTGTTCCGAAGCTGTTATTTTGACATTATATAAACAGACACTTTTCATTCAATTTTATCCCACCAAAAACATTTCATTTAAAATGTTGCCAAGACAACCAACCATAAGGTTTGCCCTGTGAAAAAGATATCAGATCTCATGTAGAGCCAAGCTTCTGAATCTACACGGCCTAACTCTACCGACCCTAACTTCACAATTCTACATATCAATAAAAATGTATGGCTTCGCCGTTTCGCTACCGTCGTGGAGGTGATGCGAATATTTAGTTTCTGAAGTAATATGTAGAATTGTGAAGTTAGGGTCGGTAGAGTTAGGCCGTGTAGATTCAGAAGCTTGGCTCTATATGAGATCTGATATCTTTTTCACAGGGCAAACCTTATGTGGTTGTCTTGGCAACATTTTACATGAAATGTTTTTGGTGGGATTTCAGTTCTTTTTGTAAGTTGCTAGGCAGTCTTTTTAGTGTTTATTTTTTTCTTCTTTTTTTGGGGTGTATTTTTTGCACATCAGCAGTGCCGGTTTTCATAGCCCATCCTCTGTCTTTGCCTTTTTTCTTTGATGGTTTACTGATTACCATAAGCGATAAATCAGGGCGATATTTCGCTCTTAAGCGATTATATTCAACTATAGCTGACTGTTGTGCTTTAATACTAGCAAAGTCTATATATTTCGGCGTTCTAGCACTTCAGGAAGTACTCTAACATTTTGAAGTCTCATACAAACTTCCACCCCTCCCCATTTTAGGGGATGGGGTGCGAAAGTTATAAGTTTATGATTTTTTTTGTTGGTTTTATACTAAACTTAGATTACATACCAAATTTCAGCTTTCTAGCACTTCAGGAAGTAGTCAAACATTTTGATGATCATCAGTGTGTCAGTGACGTAATCGGTGTATTTTAGATATCAATAAAATCTAAAGTATTAAAGCTATTCAATTGAGACTTTGTATGTTTAATTAGTCTATTATCGACATCGTATCCTGAGAATATGAACTATCTGGTACATCGGAAACCAACTCTATGAGGGTTCAAAAAAACGACGAAACACTTCGAGAAAAGGTAGGTAGTGCCCTTGCGCTTCGCTTGGCTCGTCTTGGTGGGGGCACTACCGTGCCCCCAGATTTATTTGTTTAGATAGATACTTCATATACAGCAATAATAATAAATGCTTTTTCTTTCCATATTTGCATGACCGCGTGACATATGAAGTACTTACAAACTTGTAAACCAATCAAACGCATTATATAGGCCATCAGCAAACTAAACTTACACAAAAAAAATAACAAACAACAGTATTACCCCTTGGTTGATTTAAATATCCAATAATATCCAAATATTGATGTCATTCACTGGGCCCGCGTGGTGGATTACAGCCCACTCCCTCTCACAGAGAGGAGGCTTGTGTCCCAGCAGTGGGAACATTATAGGCAGATTATGTATCCAAACATTTAAAAGTCTTCATGTTGCATACTTGCAGTATCATGCAAATGTGTTTATTTCCGTCACCATAAGTTATTAATGGTAACAATAAATGATTATCCATACAATAGTGATGTATTTATGTACATCTAGTAAGAAGCACGTATATAACAACGATATTTAATATGTAAATGTTATGTTTATTCTATGACTATATTTTCTCAAGGAATTATGTTAGCAGAGAGTACTTGGGTCATCATATGACTAAGCTATTCTGTTACTTTTTTCTCGCCCTCTGTGCATGGGATCATATGTTCGATTTCCCTAGGTCGGGCAGTGTTTTTCGGAGACTAGATTTTTGCCCGGTCTCGTCCCCTATTACTATAGAACTTAATCAGAACTGTTTTAATGTGGATGCAATAGTCACCTCTGCCTACGCCTTCGGGGAATATATAATATCGAGCCTGAAAAGGAAGAACATCGTAAGCGACATAATGTAGGTATTTCACTTTTTCAATAAATAATTAAATAAAATCAATAAAGTAATCATTAAAAAACCTCTCCTGTAAATTTTAATGTATGTACAATGTTCTTCCTTTTCAGGCTCGATTATATTAATTTTAAATTAATCTAGGCACAAATAAATATACTAAAACAAATAAGACAAACAATGGGAAAACATTACCGTTGTGATGATACTGCCAGCTTCTTGCGAATGTGCTCGCGAACTTTAACTTTAAAGGACAATCGGTTGATTGCCATACTGATTTCCTGAGGATGTTATGTTCTGTGTTGTTAAAAATACTTGCATGAAGTTTTTAAATACAGTAAGTATAAGTAATGAACTTTCTAAGTTTATTATAGAGTTATTTACTGACGGGAAAGGAATACTTCAATAGGAAACCCATAAGTGAACATTGACACACCGATCGATCACAACGACCGGTTCTCATCGATTGACCTTCGGAATGACAATCCTTTTCATTTTACATTTCGCGCTATTTTTGTAGTCGACCAGACGGATTTTTAACTATTAAAATAATATTGCCCTGCAGACCCTGCAGTGGTACAAATAACAGGAATATACAAAAACGTACAGTTAAACAACTAAAAGTTTGCGTTTCGCTGAACTTCGTGATTCCGAATTAGCACGATCGACGCGCCTCAGAGTAACTCGCTAAAGAAAATATACGTTTTTGTACTGTCGCGCTTCGTGGTAATGCTCTTTTAACACTGTGAGTACTGTTTGGAGATAACCCAACAAAGAGAAAACTTAATTTCTCTCGAAGAAATAAAATGAAGATCTGTAGTAGGAACGGAGTAGGTAACCCGATAGGGGTTACCGACTCCGGTCGCAGATCTTAATTTTTTAAAGTTTCTTGGAATTGCATTTAGTTGTTATAAAGTAGGCAAGTACCTTCATGGTTGTAGCAGCTCTAGTATAGATCTCATCACGAAGCGCATACTTTTTTTTGGATTTCTGTATTATCATATTAATCAAGTAGCTTGACCTGTGGTGTTCCAGCAACTGTACGTGAGCGGTGAGTGTGGCGGGCCGGCGGAGGGCTACGGCGCGGCGCACGCGGACGCGCTGTGCTGCGTGTGCGCCGCCACGCCGCTGTCGCGCGCGCTGCTGCCGTGCCGCCACGCCTGTCTGTGTGCCGACTGCCTGCGTGAGTACTCTCATCTTCACCATTTCAGCCGAGAGACGTTGGTCATAGACCCCTAAGTGTCACCACATCAACCGGTCCTGTGCTTCCCGCATCCAGCAGACTCCTGCAGCCGAGCCTTCACAAGGTCATCGGTCCACCTTGTGGGAAGCTTGTGCGCATGTACAATTACATGCTTAAACTCGTGCCTTTTTCGAAATCATACGTTTAAGCCGCGTTAACATCAAACGTTTAGTCAGCCGTCGCGCATCGTCTGTTCATGAGCGCCAAGTTCAAAATGTAGGTATGAAAAAATTACGTCAGCCACCGACTGACTGCTGCTTGTGACGGCTCACTACGAGCGAGCGAGTTTGGTGTAAACGCGGCCTTGAAAGTCAAGGGAGAAGAATACACAACGACCCATTCAATGGGTTACCTTTATCATGATGTAACCCATTGAAAGGGTTTTATACTAGAAACCCATTGAAAGGGTTACATGATAACCCATTGAATGGGTTTTATACCTGAAACCCAGTGAAAGGGTTACATGATAACCCATTTCAATGGGTTCTATACCTACTTGAAACCCAGTAACATGAAAAAATCATAATAAGTATTATGTTATTTCGATATTCGCCCAGCACGCGTAGCATGACCAATTCTATCTCTATTCTACCCAGGGACCATTTTGGTTACCATTTTAGAAAAACCCTATCGAAAACCCTTTCAATTGAAAGGGTTTTCGATAGAGTTTTTCTAAGCAGTTAATCAAAAACCCATACGGTGTGGGTAATTTTGAATGGCTTAAATTAAGCCGTTCAAAAGGGTTACCCAAAACCGTATGGGTTTTTATCGAAAACCCTTTCAATGGGTAACCAAAATGGTCCCTGCCTGCTTCCCGCATCCAATCTGTCCTCAGCCACCTTTTAAGTCTTCGGTCGTCCTTGTGAGAGGCCTAATCACGATGCAACTTATAGCATTGCCTTGGATGAGCCTGTGAAGGTGTTATAACTGTGATTAAAATAAATAAATATTACCCTAAATATTCCTTCTGGGACTCAGGCATCCACTCTGTGCGCTCTAACGGGTTGGTGGATGTCACATGACTGAGATTTTGACTAGGTATAAGAAATGCCGGTTTCCTCACTTTTTAGGAAAAGGCCGTCAAACAGAACTGGTCTGAGTGACAGGCAACACTTAGCAAATCCGAACTTAGGAACTAATCACATTTATTCAGCTCTGTTCAGGTTTTGTCCATAGAAAACAACGATTTTGTATGGAGATGAACTTTGTGGTTAGTCCCTTATTCTACAACTATTTAACAGATAGGTACATATTTACGGCAGGGACCATTTTGGTTACCCATTGAAAGGGTTTTCGATAAAAACCCATACATACGGTGTGGGTAACCCTTTTCAACGGCTTAATTTAAGCCATTCAAAATTACCCACACCGTATGGGTTTTTGATTAACTGCTTAGAAAAACCCTATCAAAAACCCTTTCCATTGAAAGGGTTTTCGAAAGGGTTTTTCTAAAATGGTAACCAAAATGGTCCCTGGGTAGAATAGACATAGAATTGGTCATGCTACGCGTGCTGGGCGGATATCGAAATGACATAATATTATGGTTTTTTCATGTTACTGGGTTTCAAGTATACAACCCATTCAATGGGTTATCATGTAACCCTTTCAATGGGTTATCATGTAACCCTTTCAATCGGTTACCCCTTCGAAAGGCTTAACCCTTAACCGGGGTTGTACGGTCCTTGATTTAGGCCTTTAGGGTAAGTACCTACTGTTAATGATCTGAGGAGGAATGTAATCTAAATAAACACGTAGCTCACAAGTCAACAGTACACTAAAGATGTCACTATCAAGAACAAACATAAATATTGATGTTTTGTTAGTTGTATATAGGCTATTGTCTACGCCAGTCACGGCTGTGATTTATACAGTATGCCGTGAGCAATTAACTTTGACCCACACCTCCTTATACAGGCGATATATATTTTATAGCTTATTGTTTGGAGTATAAATGGCGGTATAACATGAATAATTATTGCAATAATTGCATCATAAAACAGTACTTGGATTTAATACCGGTTCATTATAATCAGTCAAAGTTCCCACTGCTGGGACTCAGACCTTCTCTCTTCGAGAGGGAGTGGGCTGTAATTAGGGATGACTAGAGAGATATACGCCTCTTTGCCGATACGATACCGATACCGAAACACTTATAAATATATCGGCGATACCGATACCGATACGCTTATTGAATTCAAAAATGAAGGTAAAATAAATAAAGCACAAGTCAGGTTATTTATTTTAATTATTAAGTACTTATAAAAATATAGACAGGTTGAGATTAGTTAATAGTTTTAGTAATTCAAATTAACATTGATTAGGTTTTTGTTAAAAAAAACAAAGTATTCTTAAGTTTTGCGGAGAAAGGCAATTTCGCAAATCTGTTTGAATAAGAACTGCTGTGGAAAATAGTCTATCAGATGCGACAGAACTCATTTGGATACTAAAGTGCTATTGCGCCATTTTTTTCAAGTTTGGGTATATGATGTCATTGCGCCAGAAAACGAACGGCTCTGCATCTCTCGATGTATTAGGAGACCTTAGGTATCTCTCGACGAGACGAGACAACACGCGCGTTTACATTACATTTATAAAGCGCGAAATTTGAAAAGTATCGTTGAATTGGCCATAAAAATATCGCCGATGCCGATATGTCGGCAAACCCGAAGTATCGCCGATATATTGGTATCGGATGCATCCCTAGCTGTATATATTATATCTACCACGCGGGCCCGGTGCGAGTTGGTGGATGTCACATTTCTTCGATATTTTTGGTTCTAGAACATGCCGGTTTCCTCACGTTCATGTTTTTCTTCATCGTTTTGAGAGCATCGGTGATGAAATTATCAACACAAAGTTAAGCGCCTACCTAGGTTCGAAGTTTCGAACCCACGCTTAAAATTCATAAACCGGGCCAGTACCTTACCGCTGTGCCACCACCTTTGACCTTGACGTAATTTACAAGGACACTGTACTTAATAAAGTCGACGCTACAAATTTTCTAGGAACTATTTTTGACTCTCAATTGAACTGGAAGGCACACATTGAATACCTAAGTAAACGGCTGAGCTTCGCTGCGTATACGCCTTATATACAACATTATTTTTAGTATACACGAAACCTGAATATATTTTGTTCAGAATAAGGAACTGAATCGATTTCAATAAATTTTACACCATGTTATATTTTGTCCCAAAAATATTTAAGTGTGATGGAAAATGTTATCACCATTTAATTACTTACAATTATCTTAATAATTATATAAGGTAATTAACCTTTTGTAATATAGTTTTTATTTATTAATTTAGAAAAAATATATCACCCCACTTAACGTGCAAAGGACCAGTTGGTACCGTTAAAAAAAAACAAAATTTTACCATTTTGTCGGCGTGATTAATATGTATGTCCATGCCAAATTACAGCTTTCTAGTACTAAACGTCTCTGAGCTAAGGTGGGGACAGACAGACAGACTGCAGAACCCTAAACATATCGACGAAAATTGAGGTTATACAAATTAACCTCAATTTTCAAATGAAAAACATCTTTAAGGTGATTTAAAATTAGATATTCGGATTTACGGAAACAAACAACCCACAGTAACTTTTCTTGTCGTAAAACTAAATAACTGTCGGTGTATTTCTCCGTCGCGGTTGTCGGCCTGACGCCGTAAGCACACCTTCGCCGTGAAACAATAGCAGCGAAACCGCAGTAGTTCAATTCAACTGGCTCACGTCATGTTCCGCTACTCGAATCGGCGAATGCAAAATGTGAGTAGCGGAACATGACGCGTGCCAGTTGAATTGAACTACTGGGGTTTCGCTGCTATGGTTTCGTAGCGGAGGTGTCCTACCGGCGTCAAACGCTTTGTGAGTGCACCGTGCCTGGATCAATCTAGCTAATAGCTAAGAACAGGTTTTGCTGGGACTGTTGTTTTCGTGTATTTTTTTTTTGTTTATTTTATACGATCACTTGTTTGACAACCAATTTTAGTATGGGTATCGTATTATCCAGTAACTGGCGGTGCGTTCCGAATTGCGCCGTAATCGATTTGAGCACGCTTACACCCGTTCCTAATTAGCGTGAGCGCGAAAACGATCTCGCGTGAAAGATCATAGAAGACGTCAAGTCATGCGCCATCCTGCGATAACGCCGACCATGCCCTAAATTATTAACACCGTGAGCGCTGTCAAAAATGACAGTTGCGTTGTTTTGTTTTGAGTCGCATTCGCATCTTAATTAATTAGCGTATTGGCATTTTTGAAATTGTGATTCTGGCTACAGTCGCCATCTAGCCAAAGAAGAAGTGTACAAATGTGTGTGTGTAGTGTATACACAAAGAAATACTGTAATCCAACCGTGAGCGCGTTCACGAGCGTTCCGAATTGTTGACAGCTGTTTTAATCGTGTTAGCTAACTCGGAACGGAAATTATTTATGTGAGCACTGTCAGCGATTATGGTCTAATACGGAATGCAGCCTGGGTTATGATGGAGGTCAGATAGGGAGTCGCTTCATGTAAAATACTGGTATTCAGCTTCATCTGGTTAGACTGGAAGTCGACCCCAGAAAAAAATGTTGGGAAGATGATGACACGATCACTAGTTTATTTATAAGTTATGTATTATGTATGTTTTATCTGTTTGTACTCCCCGTCGCTTGTCCCTAAAGATTCATTAGAAAACCAGCGTCAGACAGCATCTGTCTGGCATTAATGCTGAAATGAACCTTTTTGGGGCAGCTGTGGGGCACTATTTAATTTTTGTTAAAACATTATTTTCACTTTTCCATTTATTTAAATAAAATAAAAATCTTTATTTCAGACATTATTAACACATGAACAGTCCATAGGTTGTTTAGTGATGGGTTAGTAACAGAAAGTACTTATAGTCTATTAGCTGCTCCCCGCGGTTTCACCCGCGTAAGTCTCGATCCCGTGGGAAAGCCACCCTTAACAATTAGGGGTATAAAAAATTGATAGTAGCCGATTCTCAGACCTACTGAATATGCATATAGAATTTCATAAAAATCGGCCAAGCCGTTTCGGAGGAGTATGGTAACTAACATTGTGACACGAGAATTTTATATATAAGATATTAGTATTGTATAGGGACACAAACACAGCTAAATTGCCTAAGCCCGCCCTCGAAGCTCAGTGTGGTAGCACCATAGGTACAGCGGGAATCACAGGCGACGTTATGTGATGAAATAACTATCTACGTGTACCTATAGCTACTTCCACCCAGTGCCGTTGTATAGGACAGTCTGGCCTGTTAACAATCATTTTCAGGATGCCGTTCCGAGTGTTACGCAAGCGCGATTTTGTAATCCGTGTGTGCCGGACGTAAAGAATAGCACCATCTTATTTATTTTCGTGGGTGTCGTAAAAGGCGACTAAAGACTTGCTAGAGAATGGGCAGCTGCGTTCTCTATGCATTTTAACACCATACTGCGATCGCCAACTCGCCTGCGATTATGGCAACACCCCCCCCCCTTCGGGGAGGCCTATGTCCAGCCTACGATTTCTGATACATTGTCATCAGATCAGATCCTTTTCGAACTGATCATACGTTATAGCGTCAGTACAGCATCGCTTGCAACCTTCACTGTGCCTCTTACCAATGAATTGTTATTCTGATCGCGCGCACGTTGCGTTCAGGCTATCAATACAAATGCAGTGGCTGTCAATGTTACTGGCGCCTTGAGAACCCGACCTTAGGTTACGGATCTTAACCTTTTTGGATCAAGGCAGGGATCTACTTAATAAAGATCTAACTCATTAATTCACTGAGAGACAATGCACAACCTAATATATTGGGTCAGGACACATTACATTTTGTACAAGAGTTCCTTAAACAACATTAGTTTTTGTTTTTCACTAAACCCGAAAAGGGGTCATTGTACTCATCATTTTGAACAATTTTTTCTATGGGACCAACCTTGAAGTCACGAAAAAAAAACCGGCCAAGTGCATGTCGGACCACGCACAATGAAGGGCTCCGTAGTTAGGATGAATTTATCCCAAAAACAAACTTAAACATTGTAGTTGAAAAACATGCTCTCCCATACATCGATATACGTTACGGTCAATTCTTCAACTGCAAATTTAAGTTGGTCGACTATTACTCGTTAACTTGTAAACCCTACTTAGCTGTGATAGTTTTCCTTTTAATTTCGTTATACAGGGTGTTTGGTGCATCGTGTGCCAAATTGAAACGGTCGACTGAAGGAAGCATCCGCTAGCCTTTTAGACCCTTTAACACCCCTCATGCTCTGTGGATTTTTTTTTATCGATTTTTTATTGTTTTCCAAAAAAAAGACCCAAATTTTACATTCAAATACAGATTTTAAAAAAAATATAAGGCGTAGACTCTGAATTTTATTTTTATTTCGATGTGTATTGTTTAAGAATACTTTTAAATACAAAATTAGTGATATTAGTCACCTAGTTCTTTTTTAATTCACTCGCAAAGGTAAAACTTAAATTAAAGCTGTACATGTTACAGCTGTTTATAAGGCTACAAAAAAAAAATCAAAAGCGACCGGGATCTTCCAACTCCCTCATTAATTCTCCAGTCTATCCTCTTTCTAATGATGTGCCACATGCCATAAAAGTATTTTAACAACTTTGTGAATTCGCTAGAATTGTGAATCACAGCTTTAATTTAAGTTTTACCTTTGCGAGTGAATTAAAAAAAAAACTAGGTGACTAATATCACTAATTTTCTATTTAAAAGTATTCTTAAACAATACACATCGAAATAAAATTAAAATTCAGAGTCTACGCCTTATATTTTTTTTAAAATCTGTATTTGAATGTAAAATTTGGGTCTTTTTTTTGGAAAACAATAAAAAGTCGATAAAAAAAAATCCACAGAGCATGAGGGGTGTTAAGGGGTCTGAAAGGCTAGCGGATGACCCCTTCAGTCGACCATTTTAATTTGGCACACGATGCACCAAACACCCTGTATATACTACTGCCATGAATTTTTTCACATATCCAAAACCAACCATTTAGCTGATAGGGGGGGGGGGGGGACACTTGACTCTAACAAAAAATAGCACTTTAAAGCTTAATATTACGCAAACGGATCTCAGAATTGAAAAATGGCTTTCACAGACCCAAAATATTTTTAAACGGCCTATCCAACGATACCCCACACCATGTATTAGACGAGAAAAAAAAATATCATCCCCGTTTTACGTGCAAGGGAGGTACCCTAAAAAAAAATGTTTTTCATGGTTTTATTTTACAAATTTCTTGGCGTGATTAATATGTAGACCCATGCCAAATTACAGCTTTCTAGGACTAAGCGACTCTGAGCTAAGCCGGGGACAGACGGACGGACGGACAGACAGACAGACAGACGGACATGGCGAAACTATAAGGGTTCCTTGTTTACTTCGGAACCCTAAAAATCAGCTGTTCCATACATTTTATCGATTTAAGTGAACACAAATGTATGGAACAGCTGATTTTTTTTCGCGTTTTCAAGGTTGGTTCCATAGAAAAAATTGTTCAAAATGATGAGTACAATGACCCCTTTTCGGGTTTAGGGTAAACAAAAACTGAAGCCCGAAAGTCTGACAACCAATCTTACCAAGGGGTATCGTGTTACCCAGTAACTGGGTTGTGGAGGTCAGATCCGGTCTGGTAGACTGGAAGCCGTCTCCAACATAGTTGGGAAAAGGCTGGGCTAATGATGATCCCCTAAATGGGTTAAATAGGGGATGAAAGTTTGTATGGAAGTCCGTCATTTTTGGCGATGGAAACTCCCATCGGGCACATGGGTTGTACTTTTATAAGTTAGATAATATTATTGGAGCTGAGTCCTGAAGAAGTGATCCTAATGGAATTATTATAAGTTGCCTGTGCGTAATTCACCGCATGGCAGGAAGCTCCTTGTCATTGATGGTGTATCTTTGTTCGCTGTGTTTTTGACTTCCTCCAAGAATAATGTTACTCTGATGCCGTACGTGATGACGTACTAAATGTTAAAACAAAAACAATATTTATTTGCGAACGCAATTGACATCCTACAATTAGGAGAATTTTGTTAAATCATTATTTTATTTTTAGGGTTCCGTACCCAAAGGGTAAAACGGCCGCCGTCTGTCTGTCTGTCTGTCACCAGGCTGTATCTCATGCACCGTGATAGTTAGACATTTGAAATTTTCACAGATGATGTATTTCTGTTGCTGCTATAACAACAAATCCTAAAAAACCGAATAAAATAAATATTTAAGGGGGCTTACATACAAAAAACGTGATTTTTTGCTCGTTTTTGCTCGATATTGATAATGAATACTGGCGCTGCAACACTTATTTATAAATGTCGCAGCATCATGCTCATATAAGTGCCTTTTAGCCTCATACATACCTCATACATATTTTGAATTTCTTTTTTTTTGTTTTTTTTTTTTGTATTTTTAAGAGTGTATTTTAAGTATTTTAATTTTTGATCTGTGCGAGTCCCAATAAATATTTTTTTCTTTACTTTTATCCTATTTGAGCAGTCGCAAGTATAAATACGTTATAATACTGTTACGAGCTTGGGGTTCGTGACAATAAAAACTGCCAATTTAATAACTAAACAAATAGACACTTTAATTAATAACACCAATTTAAACACACTACTACTTTAAACACAATTAAAAACACAATCACTTAATGTCACTCTCAAATATCGTTCGGTAATTGTTCTCGCTTGTCTCGTTTTCCAAAGTAAACTAAACTCCGTCGCGGCCCATACCGGCCTTATATAGGGCCTCGGATAGTTCCCGAAACATCTAGATCATTCGAGTACATACCGGTCCCGACTGACCGGGTGTCGATAGTTCTAGAATCGAACTTTCTAGAATCATCTTGACTCTACTAATTCCGCCACTCGATACTAGATGGCGCTAGTAGTAGGCTTTTTAGTTGTGCGCGCAACACTGCCCCCTCCTAAGACATGCTCGTCCCGAGCATTATCGGCCTCATGATAACGCGCCAGTCGATCCACATGGACGATCTTAGGAGTACCTCTTGCCCCTTTCTGTATCCGGTAGGTTACGTCATTGATCTTTGTCACAATCCGGTACGGTCCGTCCCATTTAGCTTGAAGCTTAGGAGATTTCCCTTTGCTGCGGACTGGGTTGTGCAACCACACTAGTGAACCTTCGTCGAACCTTCATCTTTTCAGACATTTGCTGGCCTGATTGTCTGACGTGCTCATAGATGTCATTCATTTTGTTCCGCAAGTCATTCGCATAATCGGTAATACTGCGTGGGGCATCAGGTGGTATTCCGGTGATCAGGTCTGCAGGCAGCCGTAATTCCCTTCCAAAATTTGCGAAAGCTGGTGTCACCGATGTACTTTCGTGAACAGCACTTCGATATGACAACAAAAACGGTTGTATGTGTTTGTCCCAATCTCGTTGCCGATTTTCCACAACTTTTGCCAGGTATCGCTCCAATGTCTGATTAAATCGCTCCACCATTCCATCCGATTGTGGGTGGTAAGAAGTTGTTCTCGTTTTATGAGTACCCATTACTCGGCAAGTTTCCTGAAATATTTGGGACTCAAAGTTCCTTCCCTGATCGCTGTGAATTTCCAAGGGTACTCCAAAACGGCAGAAGACTTCATGAACCAGTTTATCTGCAACTGTTGAAGCTTCTTGGTTTGGAATGGCGAAGACTTCCGGCCACTTAGTGAAGTAATCCATCACAACCATGAAATACTTGTTACCACTTTCACTCTCCGGAAATGGCCCCGCAACGTCAAGGGCTATCCTTTCCCATGGTGCACCAACATTGTACAATTTCAATGCACCTCTAGTGCGAATCTGAGGTCCCTTTACAGCTGCACAACTTGTACATTTGCGACACCAGTCCTCGACATCGTCCCGACAGTGGACCCAGTAAAACCGCTCCCGTATCTTCAGTAGAGTCCGTTTTACTCCCAGATGACCTCCTGAACAACCATTATGGTACAGCTGTCGAACGTCCGGTACTTGAGCTTTAGGGACAACCATTTGCAAATGACAGCTGTCTCCCCGAACATTTTCCCATTTACGGCACAGGACTCCATCCTGAATCGCCAAGCTGTCCCATTGGGCCCAATAGCTTTTTGTGATCGAACTCATCGCTGAGACGTCGCTCCAGCTGGGCTTGGGAGCTCTGGCCTTTATCCACACCAGAATCGGTTTATGTCCGAATCTTCCTGCTGTGTACGTTGTAGGCTTTCCTTCCACTCGTTGCTGAGGTCTGTCCTGAGCATTCTCACAGATACCACTTCCTTACCCTCTTGCCTCGTACAATGCTTGCAGTCTTCAGGACAAGGTCTTCTTGACAATGCATCCGCGTTGCCATGAGATTTCCCGCTGTGATGTTCGACCACAAAGTCGTATTCCTGCAGTAGCTCAATCCATCTCGCAACTTGTCCTTCTGGATTTTTGAACTGCAATAGCCATTTCAGTGCAGCATGGTCAGTTCGTAAGTGGAATTTCCGCCCCAGAAGATATTTGCTAAAATGTTGCAATGACTTTACCACAGCAAGCAATTCCCGTCTCGTGACACAATAGTTCCTTTTCGGCTTTGACAACGACTTGCTGAAGTACGCTATCACAACTTCTTGATCACCATTCCGTTGGGACAGCACACCACCAAGTCCTATGTCACTTGCGTCTGTGTCAACTATAAATTCCTTGCCTGCATCAGGATACCCCAAAATAGGTGTTTTGCACAGTCGGTCCTTTAACTCCTGGAATGCGATGTCACAACTTTCATCCCAGCAGAAATGTCGCTTCTCCTCGGTTAGCTTGTGCAGGGGTTTGGCTATATCCGCAAAGTTCTTAACGAATCGCCGATAATAAGAGCACAATCCCAAAATGCTCTGACCTGCGTCTTGTCCTTTGGAACTGGCCAATCCTTGACTGCGGCGATTTTCTCTGGATCCGTGCGGATACCTTCTTCCGACACTACATACCCCAAAAAGCTAACTTGCCGTTTGAATAGTGAACACTTCATTGGACTCAACTTCAGGTTGGCACTCTGGATCTTCATAAGCACGCGTTCCAGGTTTTGAAGATGTTCTTCAAACGTACGGCCTACGATGATGATGTCATCCAAGTAGACCAGGCAGACATCGCCAATTAACCCGGTTAGTAAAAGTTCCATCAGTCTTTCAAACGTTGCCGGAGCGTTGCACAATCCAAACGGCATAACTTTAAATTGCCACAGACCCTTTCCTGTCGAGAATGCTGTTTTCTCCTTGTCCTTAGGGTCAATCTCAACTTGTCAGTAGCCACTTTTAAGGTCCAGCGTGCTAAACCACTTAACTCCAGCAAGCATGTCCAGCGTGTCATCTATTCTTGGCAAAGGATAGCTGTCCTTCTTCGTGACATCATTCAGACGACGATAGTCAACACAAAACCGCATGCTGCCGTCCTTCTTCCTTACGAGCACTACAGGTGAACACCATGGACTAGATGAAGGTTCAATAACACCATCCTTCACCATTCCTTCAATCATGGTTTCCACTTCCTTTTCACGTGCTACCGGCAATCTCCTTGGCCGCTGACGTATAGGCAATCCTTCTCCTGTGTTTATTTTGTGTTGAACTAAGCCAGTCTTCCCGATGTCACCATCATTTGACGAGAAAACATCAGCGTACTTGAGTAACATCTTCTTTGCCTTGAACATTTCATCTTGGGACAGAGTGCTGCGGCAGTCTTCTAAAAGTGTGGACACTTTCGTTTGTGCATCCTTGCTGAGGGTCCCAGTCGATAGATATTGGCATCGACGCAACCAATCCACTTCCTCGCAAGTACCAACTAGTGTGCCTTTTTCTATAATCTGTTCCTGATCACAAAGGTTCAGCACGCGTACCCCTGAGATGTCTGTGGCTCTGACCAAAGTTCGTGCCACTTTCCATGGAAGGACATTGTCCACCCTTTCCACGAGTACACAACGATGGGTTTGCCCAGGATTCCGAGGAAGACTTATCGGCACAATCGTTTCCGATCTCGGCGGAAGAACAATCTTCTTAAGACTGTACACATTCCCTTGTAACGCCCCTTCCATAAAAAGTTCCTCTTGTCCACATTTCAGAACACCTTGCTTGACGTCAATCTCGCAACAATTCTTCCTCATAAAGTCAAGGCCCAAGATGCAATCGTCCATTATATCAGCCACGATGACATTATGCAGGTAGATTCTGTTACCTAGCTTCAACTCCATCTTCTTTTCTCCATGGACGGGTATGCGCTGACCGGTGGCTGTTAACAAATTAATGCGGTCTCGGTTGTATGCGGAGTCCCCAAGGAACCGACTTATAAGTTGGGAACTGACGACCGTACGAGAGGCTCCAGTATCTATGGTCAGCTTACAAGGCGTTCCGTTGACCTCGCCCTTTATGACTAAGGTGTTCCCGTCATGGGTTTGTGTGATCGAAATCCTTGGGGCTCTTTGAACATCAGCCAGCACCCGCCCCGCAGTCCTGGCTATTACTCGTTTCCCTGCTGCTGGTGGGTGGTGCTGTTAGCCGCACTACCCTCTGGAGACCGGCCATCTTCCTTTTCTGTAGTTCGCTTAGGGCAACTAGATCGAAGGTGGCCCCTTTCCCCACAGCCGTAGCACCTAGGGATGTATCCTTTACGATCGCGAACTGTAGACGCTGCAACCTCCCTGACGCGATGGGAACGATGATCCTGCCGCACAGCTTCCACCTCCAGTGCATGGGCCAAGGCGTCCTTAAGCGTCCCGTGGTGACCGAGCCTCACAGCAGCTCTAACTTCAAGGTCGCGGATGCCGTCGATGAATGCCTGCACCAGGTTCCCATCAATAAGCGCAGGTACGGACTGGTAAGCTTTACGAACCAGCTTCTCCACTTCAAGAGCCCACTGCTGCAGGTTTTCGTTACTGCGTTGCACACGATCCTTGAGCTGCGCACGAAACACGTGTTCCAGGTGAGCATCGCCATACCGAGCCTCTAATGCCTCAAGGAGCTGCTCGTAAGTCACTTCCTTACCAAGAGCTTCCAGGACAGTTAAGGCCTGGTCGCGCAGGCCTAGGGTGAGGGCAGTCATGGCCTGACTGTTATTCCACCCGTTCGCCTTCATGACAGCCTCAAACTGGATTTTGTAGGCTGACCAGGAAGAAGTTCCGTCGAACGGTGGCACTTTGAATCCACGTAGCGAAAGGTGTTGTAGCTACGGGAGCTGCGATTCCATCCCCAAGTTTAAGGTTACCCAACTCCCGCTTCACATCAGCAATGACGTTGTTAAACTTGCTGATCTGAGTTTCAGCTTCTGACAGGCGGTTGTCATGCTGGGCAACCTTCTCCTTCACCTCCTTCACGTCTTTCCTGAAGGTTGCGTGAAGGTCCTTTATGAGGAGCATCTGTTCTTCCTGACGGCGGGACTGCTCGTCCTTATCGCGCTGGAGCTGTTCTTCCAGCCGACGAGCCTGTTCCTCCTGACGGCGGGACTGTTCCTCCTGACGGCGGGACTGTTCCTCCTGACGGCGGGACTGTTCCTGCAGCATCATCACCAGGGCAGCAAAGTCTGGTGCTGCTGATGCTGGAGCTGCTGCGGACGGATCGGCCTCCGTGGTCGGTAGCTGGCCCTCCGACCTCTGTGGCGTAGCTCCACCAAAACGTCTCTGGTCCGTCTCCTGTTGGCGTTGACTCCGGGTACGGATACCCTCCGTGTCGTCTTTAGGTAAAATCGGCATGATTTTAATCCTAGCTTCTGACACCAATTGTTACGAGCTTGGGGTTCGTGACAATAAAAACTGCCAATTTAATAACTAAACAAATAGACACTTTAATTAAGAACACCAATTTAAACACACTACTACTTTAAACACAATTAAAAACACAATCACTTAATGTCACTCTCAAATATCGTTCGAAAACGAGACAAGCGAGAACAATTATTCTCGCTTGTCTCGTTTTCCAAAGTAAACTAAACTCCGTCGCGGCCCATACCGGCCTTATATAGGGCCTCGGATAGTTCCCGAAACATCTAGGTCATTCGAGTACATACCGGCCCCGACTGACCGGGTGTCGATAGTTCTAGAATCGAACTTTCTAGAATCATCTTGACTCTACTAATTCCGCCACTCGATACTAGATGGCGCTAGTAGTAGGCTTTTTAGTTGTGCGCGCAACAATACTTACCTACACAAGATTTTACAGCGATTTTCTCCTAAAGTATTGATAGAAATTGTATGGTATTACGAACATAGTATTTTCGAAACAGAGCAGTGGCGACTGCTCTCAAAACGGTGAAGGAAAACATCGTGAGGAAAACGGCATGTCCTAGAACCAAAAATTCGAAGGCATGTGACATTTATACCAACCCGCACTGGGCCCGCGTGGTGGATTACGGCCCACTCCCTCTCACTGAGAGCAGGTCTATGTCCCAGCAGTGGGAACAATGCATACTATTATTATTGCTTATTATTATTTTGACAGCACGGTTGGCGAAGTGGTTAACCAATTGACTGCTGCGCTGCGTTTCGCAGGTTCGATTCCCGCACGGAACAAATATTTGTATGACCTACAAGTAGTTGTTCCGGGTCTGGCTGTTTGTGTATGTGAGTTTAAATGTCTGTAAACGCACCCACAATACAGGAGAAATTCCTAGTGTGGGGCGGCAACGTTTTTGTTAAAAATAAAATTAAAAATATTATGAAAAAGACCTATTCTTTTGAGTTTTGCGTAAGTTTAGGGTACTTAAACTCGTTACTGTACCTCCGTACTTCGTTCGCGTGGAAGTCGGAAAAATAAAAATTTGCTAATATTTTTTCTTCTAATTTTCCAGCAAAACTAGACAAGTGCCCGATCTGCCGCAGCGTGATCACGAGTTACTTCTGCATTCGCAACGACGACGAGCGAGAGCTGTCCGAGCTCAAGCAGCAGCGATTCTTCAACCGGAGACTGTTCAACCTGTTCCATTACCACTAGCAAGGTAATCTTTGTTAAATTATATTTTTTAGCTTCGCGTCAATTTTGAGGAGCGCAATTGTGTTTTTTGTTTGTGCAGAATAAACAATGTTTCTTTCTTTGTTTTCTTTCTTTGGCTCTGTGATAACAACGTACAACCTCTGCAATCCCACAGCGGTCCATAGGTGGCGGTGACTCCTTACCACCAGGTGGTTTTTGCTACTTGTGTTGCAATAGGCGCATGGGTGCAATTTATGGCAATAGGCGCTTTATTACAATAAAGCGCCTATTGCCATAAATTGGGCAGAAATCCAGTCCAGACATCGGACTGCAATCGTGAATTTCCTGATGGCGCACACAATTTTAATTTTTTTGACAAGGGCCTCAATATTTCTTTAATTTGCTCGCTATCCCGTGCTTCGCCTTTCAAGTTTTAATAAATCGATAAAACTCGTCCTGCCATGTCCTTCGCGGACTCGCAAATAATGTAAATTATATAAAAAAACCAGCCAAGTGCGAGTCGGACTCGCGCACGAAGGGTTCCGTACCCATTATCTATAAAAAGGCAAAAAAACAACTTTTGTTGTATGGGAGCTCCCCTTAAATATTTGTTTTTTTTTAAATTTAATTATTTATTTTTAAAGTGAATATTAACTAAATAGCTTGTATTCTGTGAATATTTCCAGCGTCTACCTGTTGCCGTTATCAATATCGAGCAAAAACGAGCAAAAACCAAGGTTTTTGTATGGAAGCCCCCTTAAATATTTATTTTATTGGTTTTTTTTTGTATTTGTTGTTATAGCGGCAACAGAAATACATCATCTGTGAAAACTGTCTAACTATCACGGTTTATGAGATACAGCCTGGTGACAGACGGACAGAAAGACAGCGATGCCTTAGTAATAGGGTTCCCGTTTTACCGTTAGGGTACGGAACCCTAAAAAACGAGCGAGCCTCACAGGAGTAGACGCTTGTGATAACTAATATCTGACATCTTATCTTGCAATCTATATAGTACATACTAATTCCATGCTATTAAAAAGTACTTATTACATGCTCTCAAGCTGTCACTTCCTTCCATCCGTCCCTTTTCAGGGACACATCAAAAACCCAAATAATATTCTCTTGTTTTTGTTACAGGTAACCAAAACAGTGACTGACGTACATTACAACGTGCAAGAACATTAACAATGTCATTTCGACTTGCCACTAGTTACAGTGTGATAATATCGTTAAAACTATCGACTGATAACTAAAAAGTTAACTAACGAAAATACGTAAAGACATATTTTTCAAAGTGAGTAAAAGACACGGTTTCGAGACTGTTTAATTAAGACAATTCAAGTGAAATTTTTATGTGTGATTATGACGTGATACGTGAGTGAATAAATGAAGTGATAATGTGTACAACACTGCCTATGTCGATGACGCACGGTGCACTCACAGCTCAATGAGCGACGAGCATACCATATGAATTTAAAAGTCATGCTAAAATATGAGTAATTAAGAGTCTAATAGTACCTCAGCGCCACCTCACTGTTTATCTCGCTCGCACACTACGCGAGCAAGCGAGACAGGGCGGCAGGGAGAAGGCTCCAAGGCGCCGATAGTTTAGGTAATTTCTTTTAACGGTAAAAATAATGGTAATAAAAAAAATCTGCTTTATAATTAGTTCAGTTATGAATTAGCCAGTTTCATGATCGAATTTGAAGTATTTTTTTAAAAATAGCGGTTTATTGTTCGGTTAGGAGGTTGTAATTATTTTCTGTCTAGATTTTTTTATTGAATCGTGTTTTCGTTAAACATAGTACTTAACATTACTTAATCCTCAATTTTACCATAAATATTTCAAAATTAATGCTGCAGTATTTTCGGTTATCCGACCATCATGCTAAGCAATTTGATGTATTGTAGACTCTTAAAATTATTATCTGAGCTTGGCGTGTAATTCCTGACATTCGAACGAATTCGCGGACCCACTAGTGCAGGACGATATTCGCAAAAATGTATCGCACATGTGACGGGGGTTAGATAGTAAGGCCCCGTTCACACGGCGCTGTCCTGTACGATATTTTACGTAAATTTCAAGGTAAAAAGTTGGGATCACACGTTAACATCCCATAGTTCATACGGTTAAAAACAAGTGCAGTATGAAACTGTCCTATGATCACTAACGGATTTGGAAAACAATGTTTAACTGTCAACCTGTCGTCTAACAATGAAATTAATTATTTTAAACGTTTTCAATTAGCGAAGTCAAAACTGTACATTGAATTTTTTTTGTAAGTATTTTTTTTCCGACCGATTCTGATGCCGAAAATAGAGTTTTTAGAACTTTTGTCCGTTTGCCTGGATATACAGCGTGTTACGGAAATGGTATAATATTTATAACAAAGGCACGGGTTCTATTGGTGATGACAAACTACATGGTATTTTTTTAATAATACCTACATAATTATAAAGTTAAGAAACATAACTAATAAAAATCAAATGTTTCCAATTATTTTGAATTGTACCCATCACTAGACCAAGTCAGCCGATCGGTACACCTTTTAATCCATTCTTTTGATCCCGCCGCCAATCGTGCCGCCGCGTATCGTTGCGGCGCCGTGTCGCAGAGCTGTGGCAGGTGTGTGTGTGTGTACTAGGCGCACAGACACAGATAATGGATAATGACCCTCGTAGTGCGGTGACACGTTTTTTATGATTCAAATTTAATAAACTATAGAAATAAAAAAACTATCAAACATTTTCAAAGTAATTTTTTTTAGTTGAAATTTTGTACAGTGATTCTGAACCAGATGGACTCTTCACTCTGTATGGATATACCCTTTCCGTAACACGCTGTATGTTCTGGATTGACACAATAACTACTGAATAAATTCTGGTCAAATTTTGCACAATTAAAGTGCATAGAATAGGCTATTTTATCACGCTCTAACATTGCAGGTAGATACAGACTTAACCTCTGAAATGAACATTGAGGAGCTAAGCTGTCAGTCTTCACATGTATATGAACGGCAATTTTAGTCAAATTGTAAGCGAAGTTAACAGCCTAAAGGCTCTTACAGACTCACGCAATATTGCGGGCGCGACAGGCACTGACAAAGAAATTGTGCTACTAGCGTCGCGCCCGCGATAGCGCACCAGTCTGTACGAGCCTTACCTCGTTCGCCCTGTTAGCCACGGTTCGTGAGTTCGATCCCTAAGTGATGTTTACTTTTTGTGATTGTTTTTTAAAGATACTGTAAGATTTCCAAATAATAATAAAATTAACATGTGATGTTGTAGAGGATATGATTTCACGTTCCGATTAACTTATAATGCCAATAGAACAAGTCACCAGCCACAGTCACGAAGGCAAAGCCGCAGTTACAGCTAGTTCACAATAAAGTTAGAAAACTAAATCAGAGTCTGAAACCAATCAGGCTATTTCAAAACATGCACTGCCATGTGATCCCATACATAAACAGTATTAATTAATATATTATACAACGTGTTTTTTTTGATATCCCATAACTCTAGGGTATGATTGAGGCCATATCAAAGAATCAACTGTCATATGAGTTATGTTCCAATCCTTCGTTTTTTTTTTTTTTTTTTCATTTTTCATACAAAATAATTCGGCAAAGTCACGATTATTAATGTAAAACACCCTTACGTGAAATATGACAACGTCTACAAGGTAGCTTTCCCTTCACTAGCTGCCGCCGGGAAGCCCCGATACCAACATATTTTATTTTACTATTTATTTTACTACACTACTGCGAAGTTTGGCAACCACGCAAAAGTAAATTCGTCATACTGGTGACAATTTTTGACCTAATTTAATTATGATTGATGATATCTCCGAAACGATGCATTTTTGGACCACCTATTCTAGGAGTTTTAGTATTATTTTTACCTACAGAATATAACCCTAGAGTTATGGGATATGAAAAAAAACAGGTTGTATATTAAATATAATTTAATATTATAATATACTTATATATAATATTGTACTGATCGTCGTGTGAATGGGGCCTGAATACGTTACTACTTCATTTGTTTTCTTTTGTGTTAAAGTTACCCCGAGATTGCTTGTGGGAACACCTATGATTAGCAGACACCTAAGGGCTGTTATGTATGTTTGTTTTTGTGTAATTTTAGACGCATGGCCCTAAATGTAATGAGAAAGGAACTATCTTCTCATGGGATCTCCCAACAATCGTGGCTCATGTAAATATCTGTCTGTATGTAAGAGTGGGTGCAAATTATGGAAAACTGTGATAAAGATGCTTTGTAAATTTGCTGTAATATGTACATAATACTTTAGGATTTAATGTAAATTTTGTTGTGTCGCTGACGGAGATCCTTTGAATGACGACCTAAAATTGTATTGAATTATTACAAAATTGTAAATAAATCTAAATGCACTTTCATTATTTAAAATTGTGAATATAACAAGTCTCAGCATAATTTATAAAAAATTTAGTTCAAGTGTTATTATTAAAATGTAGTAATCAATTTATTTTGCAAACTTTCGGTGTCAAGAACATAGAATGTATACTAATTAGCATGCCATATAATGTGTTATGTAAATCTATAACAACAAGTCAGTAACAGTACAACACTGAAGTCATCTATAACTTTGTATAGCGACGACTCGTGGAGCTGGTTGTAGGCACACGAACGAATTATCTTTCGACCTATATGCTGGGTGCTTGGCATCAAAAGTGTAAAATGTCGACGTTCAAAGGGTCAAAATAAATGTAGTTACTAAAGGAAGATCTCACTTATATGCACCAATTGATCCCTGCATATTTCTTACGGACTAAAATGTTTTCTTTTTAAAATCAAAATTGCCTAAAAACCGTAAATTGTGAGTATTTTATGGTTATTTTATAATGTGCGTTTTATTCGATCATTTATTTTATAATTGCAATTTTTCTTTCTTTTGTTAGATAAATTAAGAAAGTGGGACTTCCATCATCAAGTCTTTATTACTTAGCTTATAACTAAGGACTATTTATAATAATTCACGAGAGAAGTCACCGGAAAATAGTTATACAGGCATGTACTAGAAGAATGTAATATAATTGTGAATAAAAAATGATTAAACAATCATAGCGTATTTAAATAAAATATTTTTCTATGGTACATGAGAAGTGTAGATGTAATATTTTAGTCCTATGTAGTCTTCCAGATACCCTAATGTAGATCTCATTGAGTTACAATAAATATAATTTACATGAATAACACATTTTTTTATTTGTATTTTAATGGTTTGAGAAAAAGATGTAGATCAGATAATTAAAACGTAGTTATAAACACGAGACTTTACTTACACAGCGGGCCGAGCATGGGCGTGCCAAGACGTTTGTGACAAGACATGTTATATTATGTCATGTCAATTTGTACTAGCATTTATGACAATACAGTTTTATCGCTCAAATTGTCATAAAATGTGTGACTCAAGTCATGTCACAGTAGGCCGTGCTCGCCCCGCTGGGTACGTCTACGGCATCCCATAATTATATGAAAGCAGCTAGAACCAATAGGATGATGGGATATCCTAGGTTCTGGGCATGGACGTATAAAAAAAGTGTTCTGGGGCTAAGCAAGACCTTATCCGTCTTTCTACAAAACAAGATTTATATTTTGACATGGCTAAAACCATGCAGCCAGTTTTTGTAATAAGAACGTAACAGTGATTGAAATACCGTTCTTTATACAAAACTGAAAACTTAGTTCGGTACTAAGTTGTCAGTTTTGTATTAGGAACTTTACTGTGGACGGAATAAAGTTCGAAATTCAATAATGGCTCCATGGTTTAAACTTGGGTCTGAAGATAAACCTGATAATAAGGCCGATAGCGTTTCGCGCTTCGCATTTCCCCATAACTCCGTCTCTTTCTATTGCTCAGAAATAGTTACCGCAGCGGCTCGAGCTATTGGCAGATTGTGTTCAACCAATGAGGGTTGTCTGAATGACGTTGCAGCAGTAAGACGTCAGCGTCAGCTCCGGGCACCTGTCGAAAGTGTCAAAGCGCCTACTAATATTCATCATCATCATTCCAGCCGAAGGACGTCCACTGCTGGACATAAGCCTCCCCCAACATTTGGGGGGGTTGACATAATCGCCACGCTTGGCAGGCGGGTTGGCAATCGCAGTATGGTGTTAAAATGCATAGAGAACGCTGCTGCCCATTCTCTAGTAAGTCCCTTAGTCGCCTTTTACGACACCCACGGGAAGAAATAGGATGGTGCTATTCTTTACGTCCGACACCACACGGAATATATGTATACTAATATTATAAAGAGGTAAAGTTTGTGAGGTTGTAGGTACCCCTACAACCTCACAAACTTTACCTCTTCTCTTCTTCGGAACTACTGAATCGATTTTGAAAATTCTTTCACTAATGGGAAGCTACAGTATTGTCGAGTATCATAGGATATATTATGTTAAGAAATTTGACGCAAACGAAGTCGCGGGCAGAAGCTAGTATTTTATATATTCCTGACTGAATGGTGTAATAACGAATACTGAACGTCATCATATCGTCGCCTTACAGTGAAAACCTCATGAATTAAATTTTGATAATTTTTATTTTATTACATTTTTGGAAAGAAAACCTTGCAACGCACGCCCTAGTTTCACAATAGTACATTTTGAGACAAGTGGAGAATGTTTGTTATTGCATTCGAGGCGAAATTAACACCCGAGCCGTAGGCGAGGTTGTTTTTGAGCCGAGAACTGCAATAACAAATGTCCACGTGTATCAAACGACGTTTTTCAATACACTTTTGAAGAAATAAAATAAAATAACGAAAAATATTTTTGTCAGCTATTATTAGGAAACTATGATTTAATTTTTTTTTTTTTTGGCGTTGCACTATTCGTGCTTATTGCCACTGACAATGTTTTATTTGTTAACAAAACGTAAGAATCAAGTACTCGCGAAATGATAAAATATTATAACGGGGAATTTGGAAATGGAAAGGAGATTAGATGTTATTAAATAAAAATAATAAATTATAACAAATTAACACTATGGGAATTTAATTTAACAGAAAACTAACGTTTTAACGCCACCAGGTGGCCCAGCAAAAAGGCCGACTCGATGCGTAAACTAAGAGCTACATGGTACATAAAAGAGGTTTATAAATGATGTTAAATAGATATATCATTATTTACAAGGAAAAGAGCTATGGTTTTATAGATATCTACATTAAAATTAAATAAAATACATGCAATAGAAGTGGGAAAAGGGACTCGGAGGGAAACAAGACTTTGGAAAAGTGAGGAGTGGTCGTAAAGGGGGCAGGAAAAAATAAGGTGGTTCAGATTTCCCACTTCAGCGCCACATTCACACGCAGGGTTCTGCACAATGCCAAGCCTGGCAAGATGAGCAGGAGTGCACACATGACCTAATCGCATACGTATGAATATTGTTGTAATCTTTTTGTTTAGTTTGTATTTGCTAAACCAAGGTTTAACAAAAATGGATGGCTGAATATTACGATAAAATTTCCCTTTCACTGATTGCCCGGACCAAAGCTGACCCCAGGATTCCTGTAGATAAACCCTGGGCAGAGCTGCCAGATCTTGGGTGTTATTTTTGTTCGGAAAAACGTCTCCACACAATACGGCATCATTAGCTATCTGGTCAGCTCTCTCATTACCTAAAATGCCACAATGCGAGGGTATCCACGCAAAATGCACTGAATACCCCTTAATAGAACACCTATAAAGGAGTTCACGTGTTTCAAATATAATATAAGGATTATGAGAATAGAAAGGGAATCTGGCCAAAGATTGTAAGGCACTCCTTGCATCAGTCAAAATGAGTGAATTCCGTAAGCCCATTAGAAGTATATATTCGACAGCTTTGAATAGACCGTAACATTCTCCCGTAAATACAGATGATTCGGGCGGGAGTTTTATTTTTTGGACGATATTATATTGGGAGTGGTATACACCTACTCCCACACATGAGTCTCTCCCATGCTTCGATGCATCTGTGAACAAGAGCTGACAGCCCTTCCAGTCTCTATCCATAGTGAAGTTGAAGATATGGTTGTGACATACGTCATCTCGGTAAATGTTAAGGTTATAATGTATATTTGGTGACATAATTAATGAACTGTAATTACAGTGAAATAAAGGAAGAAATTGAGATTTCAATTAAATTAAATTTTCTAAAGCTTTTAACTAAACACGGAGTAGCTTTGTGCCTCCAGAAAGTGGATGAAATTACTTCTTCAGAGAGAATGAAAAGTTTATTTCGCAAAGGATGATATGTAAATTGCAGACACCGAGCCATAAATCTATCAGCTAAAAATTGACGTCGTAAATGAAGTGGAGGGTCTCCACATTCCACCTGAAGACAATTAATAGGACTGCTTTTCATTGCACCTGAAACCACTCTAAGTGCCTTTGACTTTGACCAATACGCTTCTAATCAAGGTGTTCTACAATAGTTTTAATGAAAAGGGATGTGCTCCCCACCAAACACCAGCAAGACATCTAATTATGTTGATATTTTGTTCACATTTAGCAGCTATATAGTCACAGTGTGGTAAACCAGTAAGATGTGTATCCAAAATAAGGCCTAAAAATTTTACCTGGTTTTTAACGGGCATAGGGATATTATTATACCTTACTATAACTATAGGGGGCTTACGCATTCTAGTAAACAAGACAATGTTGCTTTTATCAATTGACAGGTGTAGACCATTGGTTTCTAGCCAAGTCTTCAGTAAGCATAAAGAAGAGGTTAAGGAAGTACAAATATTCTCAACAGAATGACCAGATGAATAAAGAAGTAAATCATCTGCATATTGAAGAACTTGTACTGACTCATTTAGGGAGGATTCCAAATCATAAGTGTAAATATTGTAGAGAATTGGACTAATTACAGAACCTTGAGGGAGACCTTTCCATACTAAACGGGTAAATGTATACCCTTCAATATGAAGATTTAAAGATCTCTCTGAAAGCATGTTAATTATGAACTTAGACAGCATTAATGGAACTTGTAATGAATTCAGCTTTTGTTCTAGGATTGATACCTGGACATTATCGTAAGCTGAGCTAATATCCAGGAAAGCAGCAATTACAGAGTTATTAGAAGAGAAGGCTAAGCGAATATCAGTTGTGAATACACTAAGGCTGTCCATCGTACTTTTACCCTTCCGAAAACCAAACTGTGATGTAGCTAGCAAGTTTTTGCTTTCCAAAAACCACTCCAAACGATTCTTAATGAGATGTTCAACAATTTTAGCAAGAACTGTAGAAAGTGCAATTGGTCGATAAGATGTAACATTAGAGGAAGGTTTGTTTGGTTTCAGAATGGGAATAATTGTTTGAGACTTCCAACTTGATGGTATGTTGCCAGATATCAAAGCTGTATTGATGAGATTTAAATATATTAAAAGAACAGAGTCGGATAAATTAGATATAAATGAATATGGTATACCATCTTCACCAGGAGCTGAATCCTTAACATGTGAAAGGACTCCCTTCAACTCACTTAGTGTGAACAGGGAATTCAACTCAGAATTAGGAATAGGAACATAGGGATAGTGCATTAAAGATCTCTGTTCTGGGACTGAAGGAGGAGCTAAATGATCCATAAACTCATTGGCTAATTCTAATGGCAGTTTTGAGGCTGTTGTGTCAACCATTCTGTCATTCAGTCTGGTCATTTTGCCATACTAGAGATGCATTAACTTCTGGCGAGATAGATGCACAGAATCTTTGCCAACCTTCAAATTTCTTTTTCCTAAGGAGCTTACGAGTTGTACGAGCAGCTTCTAGGTATATCTCAAAATTGTGACGAGTCATAGTATGCCCATAATTTTTTTCTGCCTCTTTTCTTTTTTTAATGGCCTGAGTGCACTCAGCATCCCACCAAGGTGGTGAAGGAATTTTGCCTGTAGCACCATTCTTAATAGGGAAAGTATTATCTGCCACCTCTATTAAAATTCTTGTTATTTGATTAGAGAATAACTGAGGATCGTGTAGTTGCAAGGAATTAGATAAACCAAGAATTCTTTCTTGTACATCATTTTTGTATGTATCCCAATCTGCATTTTGAAGTCTATACTTTAATCGTGGTGCTGGATTGCTAGCAACTGGTTTTTTATGTGGAAAAGAAATTATTAAAGGGGAATGATCACTACCATAAGAAGACGGTAAAGGAGACCAGGATAATGTTGATGCTAACTCAGGTGTGCAGATTGAGAGGTCAGGGGCACTTATTCCCTCATCTGGATTTGTTCGGCGTGTTGGGAGACATATGTTTAAAATACACAAATTATTAAAGTCTAGAATTTCTAATAACTTTTCCCCATAGCAATTGGAACTAGAACTACTCCAGGACTGATGTTGTGCGTTAAAATCTCCCATTACCAAAAATGGTTTAGGTAAAACTGAAAGAAGATTACTTATTTCAGAAAGGATATCTATAGTGGGATGAGAATAATATATACATACTAAACAGATTTTATTTACAATAGCAGCGACAGCAGATATTTCGTCACTGAGACTTGGAAGAGGAAAAGATTGAAAAGACAAGTTATTTTTAATAAGTATGGCGACACCGCCATACCCATCGCTTCTGTCTGTTCTTAGACACGCATAGCCAGGAATTCTAACAGAAAACCCTGGTTTAAGCCATGTCTCACAGAGAGCGACTGCAAAGGGATCGTATTTGTTCAATATGTAGGACAGATCAGATTTTTTATTCACAATGCTGCGACTGTTCCACTGGACAATCTTGGGTAGATTTGGATCCATTATGATTAAGGTTAAATAAGTTAGACAGAGTATCAATTAAAGCAGCAACTTTGGACGGTTCAATATTATTATTTTTAGATAAAGTATTAATAAGCATAATTATTAAATTAAAAATTTGGCTCTCATTATTATTTGTTGTTTTATTTTGGAATGCAACACCATTCCCTGACACAGAAACATCATTAGTGATTAATGCTTGATGAGCTGCCCGGTCATACCCCTTAGTTGTTTTTGGGGGATCCCGAGGTTTAAGAAATACGGTTTTTCTTTGTGAGGAGACAATTGGTGTTTTACGTGATTGGGGCGAAGGTTGTGAAAAGAAAGAATTTTTAGTGGTATGTGATGGGGCAGATGTGACCACATCGGCATACAATTTTGAGATTGGTGGATGTAGCTGTGACGCTTCCGCATATGACACGCAGCTATGGGCCATATAATGCTTAATTGCTTTTTGCCTCTCAAATTCTGGGCATTTTTTATTAATGGCGTAATGAATGCCACCGCAATGACAGCATTTACTATTACTCTCATCTTCAATACTGCAAGTGTCAGCAGAATGCTTCTCCCCACACTTGAAGCACTGAGGGTTCGACCTGCATTGTACCTTTGTATGGCCAAAACGACAACAATTAAAACATTGATTGTTGGGAATGTATACAATTCCACTGGCATAGAATTGTAACAACAAAACACACGTTTTGGTAAAATTTGTCCGTCAAAGGTGAGCACGACTGTTTGCGATGGTTTCCATACAGGGGTCGGTTCGTGCACTTTATAATTGAGACGCCTTGCTTTGATAACTTTCCCGCATCCAGCGGGGACAGATATATTTTCCAGTATTTCCTCCGGAGACCATTCGGTAGGTACGCCTTTAACAATTCCAATGCGACACACATTAATTGATGGAACAAATGCCTTCAACTTTTCTTTGGCCAAACTTGGGTCATTTAAGAAAGAGTTAGCATCTACGTAACGAGAGAAACTTAGCGATATTCTATTACGACCAATGCGTTTTAATGAACCGTTAATGATGTTGTTGAACATGCGTTTTTTAAGAAAATGCCCTAAAGTTATTGGGTGTAATGTTTGAGCAGAGTTTTGTGTATCAAAATTTTTTTGAATGTGTACAACGTATGGCGACAGGTCTGTGGCCTCATACAAAGTCCTAGTAACCTGTGGCGCCTTCTGGGGAAGATCTGACTTTATGAGGTTTTCAGTCTGGGGAACATCCACAGAACGTGGAGAGGTTTCTTGGTGAACTAAAATTGAATGAACCGGTACGTCTGATGCTATTTTTGAACTAGTGGCTGAGTCATTGTCGCAATGACACTGTGCTCCCTTATTTATTTCTGTTGTAGTGTGAGAGTGACTATTTCGCCTTTTTTTATTGAAATTTTTGCACACTTTACGTGGAGCTCTAGTCCTTTTCCGCTCCGATCTGGTTATGGATGAATCGGTATCCATACTGGATTCGTAAATGGTTATATTATGCCCGACCGAGGGGACTGTGCCCCCCGGATCAGGCGGTTCGTTGTCCATTGTAACAGAAAAAGATAAAATACAAAAAACTTACCCTAAATATGAAGTACAATATACACAAACAATAAAATTAACTAATCTAATGAATATCTACATATATTTACACAACTTATCTCCAATCTTAAGTGTTTTTTAATTTAAAAAAGAAAACGAAAGAAAAATCACGCCCGCCAAATTCGATGATTCCCGCGCTTTTCTTTCCGCGCTTTGCTTTCGCCAGGTTGAAGGAGAAGCAAAGGTATAAAGCCGATAAACAGCCTAATATGAAAAATAGAAAGTTTTAATATTTTTGAGTTTAGAACACAAATAAATGTTAATTTGTTCATAAACGTTTTTAGGGTTCCGTACCCAAAGGGTAAAACGGGAACCCTATTACTAAAGCTCCGCCGTCTGTCTGTCTGTCCGTCTGTCATCAGGCTGTATCTCATGAACCGTGATAGCTAGACAGTTGAAATTTTCACAGATGATGTATTTCTGTTGCCACGATAACAACAAATACTAAAAAATAGAATAAACTAAATATTTAAGGGGGCTCCCATACAACAAACGTGATTTTTTTGCTCGTTTTTGCTCTATATTGATAACGGCAACAAGTAGACGCTTGAAATATTCACAGAATATGTAGATATATATTGACTTTAAAAATAAATAAATTAAAATAAAACAAATATTTAAGGGGGCTCCCATACAACAAACGTGTTTTTTGCCATTTTTATAGATAATGGTACGGAACCCTTCGTGCGCGAGTCCGACTCGCACGTGGCCGGTTTTTTTATTGTAATAATCATGTTATTTTATTTATAAACATTATTTAAATATTCTAAGAATATTAACGCCGTAAAGACGCAACTTTGCCGATATTAAAAAATCACCTTCGAATAGAGGTCCATCTCTGGCGCGAGACGGTGTGAATAGAGGCATTGAAGGACCAATTTGGACTAAGTATAGGTATAAGTTATCTGTGGCAATTTTTATTTCCGCACACGTATTGGAAAATAAAAAATCGCACACGTGTGAAATACATTGCATTGTGAACCTAATCGTAGTCCGTTAAGAACCAAGTTTTCGAGGAAGTGTATTGAAAAAACGTACGTAACGTAATGCTAATATTAGGTCCCCACCTATGAAATCAGCGTTTCGTATGGAGAATTTTAAAGAAGTTGCATTTTTCATACTAACATTTTCTTAATTTATATAACAACCGAACTATGTTTTAAAACTTTTATGCACTCATGTATCAAAACTAAGATAAAGTAATAAGTATGCCACTTAGATTTAAGCGCTAGCGCAAGCGCTTTTGGCTAAGTTAAAACAAATAGTGGTCATTTCTGCTAACAAAATGAGGAGTCATTTTTAAGATATTTTTTATGTTTAGGAAACATGTTACTACAAGTAATAAGGTGTTTTTACTACTGGTAGTTGTCTATGATGATCATTATTCGATATAATACCAAGCAATTGATGAATATTTTAAATCATAGAAGTGACGAGCTTCTCTATTTGTGAGAAAAAACCGCCAATTTCATAGGGCTCAATACATCTGAAAATTTGGATACAAATTGCACAATAAAAGGCACATATTTGAAGCAACTGCAACGGCGCGGTTTTGTTCTTTCTCCTGTAAAGTTACCTTTTTCGCATATACGAGGTTTTCACTTAAGGCGACGATATATTTTATATTCATTGTAGAAATGGAAGACCTCTTGTCAAAGTAGCGTCAACGGGTGTCGTGAATATTCATGAAAACCCTTCATTGCGGCTTCAATTCCCCCAAAACGAAACAATTTTTTTTTTTTTCAAATGTCTATAGGTAGACTATATTAGGTTTTCCAGTTTGTGCATGAGATTTAAAAAAACAAGTAAAACAACACATTTCTTAAACAAACATTTTTATTCTTATCTACGCGTTGCTATCGCTCCTCTCCTTCTGTCGTTCAGCATATAGCTGCGAGGTCTTCACAGCTGAGTAGAGACTGAACAGCAGGTGCAAGGCCTGGATCCTATCGTTCAGCGTATCTCCGGCTATCGGCACGTCGAACAGGCCACAGACGAGGTCCACGTATTGCGAGAGGGAACAGTCTAGAGTTCCAGGAGGGAATCCGACCTCGTTGAGCGTTTCCTCCATCGATTCCGGCCATTCTTCCATGAGGGTATCAATGTCGGGCATTTTACTGTAAGGAAAGTCATTTAGTTTATTTTATTTTATTTATTTGGGATAAAAAAACAGTTATACATTACAGCATTTACAAAAAGTCGTTTTATTACAGTCGAAAAAATATATAACCCACACTATTGTCCACGAAGTGATATCGGTTTATGAATACGAACGCATGTATAAAACCATTTTTTAAGTGGGGCTACAAGGGCATGTGGGGTATCATATGAAAGAAAGCTGTTTGCACATTCCCAAACATTTTTATTTTAGGCAGCATAGTTTCCGACTTTTAATGAAAAATGTAAAAAAAAAAAAAAAAACCCCTCCCCCCCTTATCTCCGAAGTTTGTATAGATAAAAATTTGAAATTATTCTATGTGATAGAAGTGCATGTAAAGATTACAGGAAAAATAAAACGATGTCTCTAAATAGCCCAGTTTTTTGGAAATCATCAACATCATATATACGTACGGAACCCTCGGTGTGGGAGTTCAACTCGCTCTTGACAGGTTTTTTTATTTTAAGTTAGATTGCGACAGCGCGAACATATCAAATTCAATGAAATGTGTGTTATAGGTTTGTAAAAGTCGGCGGAGAGGGGCTCGCACCCCAGCCTTCGTTCTACATCGTGCAGTGTAGAATAGTCGAGGTGCGCGCACCTCCCGCCGAATAACAGTTCTAGGTACTACGTAACACAGTCTATTCGAGAGGTCAGTACAATTACATTTGTCATTGCATATGCCGTACAGCACAGTAGCAAAGCTATAATTTTTGGTAGAGGTAAGCCGAAGAAAAAGTTGTTCAGTTCTCTTATACTCTAGATAACGTCAAAATTAATTAACTCGAAAATTTTAGTACTTCCTTTATTTTTCAAAATTTTACGCCAGCTATGGTATTAGTTGTTCAGTGAAAAAACATTGGCAGTTTTTGGAATATTTTTAATCTTTATGATGTTTTAAACTGGTATTAAATGTTTGTAATGCGATGTGATACACACAGGTGTAAGAAGACCCCTCCCTGAAAAGGATATTGTGGCCCTGGCACACAGGCATCTGAAGGAACACGGGTGGGTTTTAGTCAGTAGAAGACTGACACGCCCTCCCGCTCCATCCAAAGCGGGAGAAGTTATTTGATAATTTCCAACCCAAAAAAAAAAAAAAATTGTAAGAAGACTGGCTGTTCCGAAGGCAAGCCGATAGGAATCGGGTTGTATGGAGGCTGCGCCTCTGGTACAGCATCACAACCATGATTAGTAAACGTCTGGAATCCAAGCTCAATATCTTATAATGCTTTAGCAAATCTGCATAGGAAATCCTTGTACGGAAGCACATGTAATGCGTGGCACGAAGAATTTTTTTCTAAACCATTTCCGGTTTAGTAAGGGATTCTTCTTAGCGTGTAGCTGAGAGGGCCATGTTCCAGAGCGGCAGACTGCAAAGGGCGCCCCTTGCAGTCTGCCTAATTTTCTTGATCCCAGCACTACTTATCTTCTAGCCGTCTTAACTTCTAATTTGTATGAATGGTCAAAACAAACACCTACCAGAGGGTGCTAAAATTTTTGAGCACGCTTCGTTCTTATTTTGCATCCTACAATCTCTGAATTGTTCAGAAGCTTTTTGCAGGGACCGTACAACCCCGGTTAAGAGTTAAGCCTTTCAAAGGGGTAACCCATTCAATAGGTTACCTTTATCATGATTTTTTTACTATTTAATATTGAATGGGTTATATTTATTTATTTTGCAATCGTAATTTAACTTTATGTTTGAGTATTAAGGTTTATAATAAGCTGAAGTTGTTAATAATATTAAACGTTTATTATATTTCGTAGTGAGAAATATAAATGTCTATGTGTGTGCAAACGTGGCCACTTGAACGACTTATTTTTGTTCCAGACACTTTATCTAGTGTAATAGCACTTGATCGAAGAGTTGAATACCAGTATTTTACATAGACTATAATTTATGGATTTTATAATTTAGCGTTAATGTGTAGTTACCTGGTGTACGCCACAGTGGGCGCCGGTTTGGACAGGTGCAGCTCACTCACATCCTTGATCCAGCGCTCGATGGCTTTCGAGTTCTTCTCCGCATTCTCTATCTTCTTCGTTAACTGTAAGTAATGAAAAATATGTTATATTATTTAGCTGTTGTTAAAGTTGGCTTAGCTTCTAACTATACTCCATTTGAAATAAGATTAGACATTTAAATAAAACTTTTTTACAGTCCGTTCAACCGATTTTAACTTCTATTGCGTTGACGGCATGACAAATGGCAACTGTAATAAAAAGTTGGTATTGTAACCACGTTTTTGCTTTTAATGCCATCCTTATGCCTACGGAATAGAAATCAAAATGGTTGAACGGACTGTTAACAAGTTTATTTAAATGTCTAATATTATTTCAAATGGAGTATAGGTAGTTGGTATTGAAAATAATAAATAAGTACTTTGTAATATATATAATTATGTTATTTCCATTGAAACGAATATCAACTTTAAATTTGTGTAAATTAGGTTGATTTCAGAATGACTTTCACTATTAAAAAAGTCACAAACATGTTTGAAGTTGTAGTCTGAACTGAACTTTATGTGTCGTTTTTTAAAGTTGTTTTTCCGATACAAATTAGTTTACATGTTAGAAAATTAAATCGCGAAGTATGCGCAACCTAATTACTAGTTTAAGTTTTTACGTTGGACTGTTATCGTACAAAATTATATCAAGGACATATTTTATCAGCTTCTTTAACAGAATAAAACACAGTTTACGAAAACTGTCATTCTGACAAGAATCTTATCCAATCGGAAAGAGTACTACGCTAGGTCAGTTCAATGTCAAACCACCACTGACGTGAGACCTTCCACATGATAACGAGACATATCTTCCTGTTTGTTATTATTAGCTCTAATTATAAGGTAAATAGCTTTTATTCGGCAAACAAATACACGTAATTTTTATTTATCAATTAACTAGCTACTTGCCCTTTCTTCGCGCGCTTTTTACGACTGGACAAAACTATTCTCGGAGTAAATTCTCTAAATGTTGGTGAAACCGCATCAAAATCTGTTGGGTAGTTTAGAAGAAAAAGCGGCCACACAAGACAGACACAAAAGGCTACTTTATTTTACAAACATATGTTTGTATGTATGTATGTTTGTTTATTTTCCAAAAACAGTGCTTTACATTTCCTTATATGCTAAATAAATTAATAGCTAGGTTTACATAATTATATAAGACACAAAGGAAGTACTTTTACCTAAGAACTCTACACTAGGTCGAGCCTGTCTCGTAGAGTCCTCGGGTGGTATTGCCATATGAAAATGCGCATTACATAAATGTTATTGTTACAATCGCGAGTGGCTTATTATATAACAATTAAAACATTATCTATGCTAAGAAAATTTAATTTAAAAAACAAAATAAACTAAATACGGATAAAATAATGTTTTGAGAGCAATGTGCACTATGTGTAAGTATGTATGTGTGAGAAAAAGTGTGTGGGGGTGTGAGTGTGGGGGGGGTTGGGGGGGTGGGGGTGTGGGGGGGGTTAGGGGGATGCGTGTGTGTGAGTATTTGTTGGTGTGTTACGAAATTACCTTTAAGAGAGCTTCGGTTTCACTGTAGGATTGGGCTAGCAACCAGTTGCGAACAATCTTTTTGACTAGGCTAGTTCCAGAGTTACTGATGTCACACATCTTTACCGCTTTGTTGTATATGTGACTGAGCATGAATTCTTGCATATGTTGAGCGAAGGCTGTACGCGTCCTTATCGAAGCACACTTAAAAACCCGACGTTTGAGTTGCGAGTATTCCGGGGTGTGTGTTACAATGTTATGTTGTTTCAGTACAATTCTTAGGATATATAACTGTCGGACACTGAGTAATGCGGCTTCTTGGTACAAAAGAACCGTCGGGTATCTGAAAGGCTTTTTGAGCATTACTTTCAAAACCGATCGTTGGGCTCGTTCGCATTGGATCATGGTGGTGATTCCAACTCCACCCCATACTGTTATACAGTAACATAGAATTGACTCACATAATGCCACATAAAACATGTTGAGAGTTTTCTTGTTGGCAGAGTTACGCAAGAGTTTCATTATGTGAATCAATTTTCTGGTGCGTTTGGCCACCAGGTCAATATGGGGCTTGAAAGAGAGCCGCTGGTCTATTAAAACCCCCAGATATTTAATCGATTTTACCTTTTTTATTTTCTCACAGGTGCACAGAAGAGGGTCACAGGATGAACAATGGATTTTGATGTCAAGTGGTAGTTTGGGCGCTGAGGCCTGAGTTTTGTGGAAACACAAGTAGATGGTTTTGTCAGTATTTAGCGAAAGAAGATTGTAGTCAAGCCATCGTTTGACACTAGCCAAACTCTTTCGTGCCTCCTCATGTACTGCATCCCAGGATTTGCCATGAAAGAGAATGACCGTGTCGTCAGCATAGCTTATGGTATCTGCATTTTGATTTAATGTACGGTGAATATCATTTATGTAGATGATGAATAAGTTCGGGCCGAGAACACTACCCTGTGAAACTCCAAATATCATATTTTTTTGACAACTGATGTTCTCACCAACCTTCACACACTGGCGTCTATTAGTTAAATAAGATTTAAACCAATCCAATGACAGTCCTCTCATTCCAATGACCTCCAGTTTCTTCAGAAGTATAGGTATTGCAACGGTGTCAAAGGCTTTCGCGAGATCCAAAAACACTCCCAAGCACTTTTGGTTGTTATCTAGATAAGACGTTACTAGTTTGGTCAGGCGGCTGACTGCATCTTCTGTAGATTTTCCACGCCTGAAACCAAATTGTTTATTGGAGATCAGCTTGTTCGACTCTAAGAATGAAACCAAGCGTTTGTTCGCTATCTTTTCCAGAATTTTGGAGAAGATTCCTAATATCGATATAGGCCTATAGTTCGCAGGGTTTTGTTTTGATCCATTCTTGAATATAGGAGTGACTCTAGCTTCTTTCCATTTATCGGGGAATACACCAGTACTAAGACTTAGATTGATAATGTAGGTTAGTGGAGTTAAAATTTCGCTTCTTATCTCTTTAACAATTTTTGGTGTAAGACCATCAATTCCAGCAGCACTTTCACTATTAAGGTTAACAATCAATCTGCTAATCTCATAAACATCAGCAGGTTGCATGAAGAAACTAATCCCTGATGGTTCTCCTAAATTTTGTTTAGAAACCACTGACTCCTGAGTTTCATTTATGTCAGATAGAATTTGGCTTGCCAAATGTGTGCCAACAGAGGAGAAATAGTCGTTGCAAAAGTCAACTGAATCTTGTGCCGTGGACTTACACTTTAGTAAGTCGCTAGGACTGATTTTGCTATTATGTTGCTCGGTGATTGTTTTTATCGTATTCCATAATCCTTTAGTATTTGATTTGTTTTCTTCTAACTTTTTACTTTCGTGTTCATGTTTTAGTTTGTGCATCAGATTGGTAAAAAAGTTTCTGTAGCGGGTGTAAACGAGCTTTCTTGTTTCGTCTTTTGGGTGTTTATTTGACTCTTTATGGAGTTTATCCCTGTGATTCATACATTTTATAAGGCCAGGTGTGATCCAGGGCTTCCAAATGTATTTAGCACGGCTAATTGTCGTTCCCGTCGTGTGTTTCCCTATTGCATCCGCCAGAAGTCTGTGAAATTCATTGGTTGCTGTATTAACGTCTAAATCAGTCACTACTTCATGCCAGTCGATGTTACGGAGGTCTTCTATTAGCTCGGGAAAGTTAATTTTATTAACTGTGCGTTGCTGGCATTTAGTGCCAGTCGGAGTTTCTGTGTTGTACCCCATCATTACCAATTTGTGATCGGTGATATCAACTTCACAGACGATGCCCAAAGCACTCTGATGTCTCGATTTTAAAAATATGTAAAAATATATTTTAAAAATATAATGTAGCGGCATCAACATCGCCACATGCGAACAACGCGTTACACTGACGTGACGGCAAAATCCTGCATCGCCCACACTAGGAATTTCTCCTGTATTGTGGGTGTGTTTACAAACATATAACTCACATACACAAACAGCCAGACCCGGAACAACAACTTGTAGGTCATACAAATATTTGTTCCGTGCGGGAATCGAACCCGCGACACGCCGACATCAACCGTCGTCGGGCAGTTGCCCCCCAGACTCATCACCCGTCTGGTCGGGGGATCCTCCCTTTTCTATGGAGGATGAGTGAACTTTACACCCTGTTCCTGATACCTCTAAACATAAATAAACATACGCCTTATTCCCATGGGGGTCGGCAGAAACTATAGAACACCACCTGCTACGCTCCTTACATACTCCTTTTGCTTCGCCTACGTTCATACATCTAGTCATACACGCACGCCGGTTGCGAGTACTACGCACCTGACCTTTCTGAAGAACATCACCAATTTGGTCACTATACGACCTTCTAGGGCGTCCCCCCCCCTCCCTGCGTTTCCACTCACCTCTGCTTTATAAATACCTACTACTGACGGACTTTATTTTATTTCTTTATTTATCGACGCACTGGAACGCCATAATATTATAATAATAATATATTTATAACATTAATCTTCGCGTGGGTGTCGTAAAAGGCGACTAAGGGACTTACTAGAGAATGGGCAGCAGCGTTCTCTAATGCATTTTAACACCAAACTGCGATCGCCAACCCACCTGCCAAGCGTCGAGATTATCTATGACGTCTTTCGGCTGAAATGATGAATGATTAAGAGGCGTACAACAGCCCACTAGCGCCACTCCTTTAAAAAAATATTATCTCGTGACTGAGAAGGAATTATGAATAACGGCTAGTAGGGACCCTCGGTAAGTGTGTCTAGAATTTTCTAATACATTTTTTATAGTTTCATATTGAGACACGAAGCAACAAAATACGATCTAAAGAAAAGCGGCCACATTCATCTCCCCCTCTACGCCCTCTTAAGAGATAGACATAGATGCTCCACATACCACAGTGGACTTGGCGCTGCTCGTCTTGGAGATGGCTCTGAGCTGCAGGTGAAGTAACGCAGAGTCACTCTGTTCAGCGGCCGGCTCGTCCAGAACTGTTAGACCTGAAACATTATATTCGACGTGTCTAAATTTTTATTATGATATGGCAACAGGCCACTGGATGTTGACATGGAAGGTGGAAGCATGATCAAAATATGATTCGCGACTTTAACATTTTCCATCACGCTTAAATATTTTTGGGACAAAATATAACAATTCAGTTACTTATTCTGAACAAACTATATCCAGGTTTCGCATATTCTAAAAATAATGTTGTATAGTTTGTGGTAGCGGAAAAAATATATGTTATTCTTACACATATTTCTCAGAACTTGGTTGTTACCAAACCACGTTTAGAAAAAAAACCCTTTACTTTCAATCCAAAATATCTGTATTAAATATCAACGTACGGTTGGTATTTCATTAATAACAAGAACGTCTTATTTGTATGCAGAACGTGGTTGTTTTTTATTTTCGATTACTCAACTCATTTTTGAGTAAATAAATAATTGCTTCATATTTTGGAATAAATTACAAGTGTTGTGTCATCGCGCTTCTCTTTCTTTTGTATGCAGTCTGACAGTGACAGCGGTTTACCTGTTGTCAGCGTCTTAACTAGATGTACTATCGCGGACATTCGCGCCTTATTACTAGGAGCATAAGGTTGAAAAGTGGTCAGGCGGCAGTGTCCGCGATATTACATAAAGTGATTTAGTAAGTAAACCTTTTTATTAATATAACAACAATGCATAATGTATCAATTAATCTATTGTAGCCTGATGGCCAGCACGGCGGTAATTAAGATATCTGATCAAAACAAATAAAATGGGTTAGATGCAGTAAAAAATCAACTATCATAATTCATAACCCAATTAAAAAATCATTTTCATTTCCAGCCAATGTTCATCAATACCATGATTGTTTTAAACTACTACTTAAACTTTTTGGTAAGTCATGGCCACATTTATTCAGCTATATGAAGCAATGGATGGTTTAAATTTCTGAACAATATGGCTCCAAGTATGAAAAATAAAGCCCTATGCTCCGATGTTTTAAGTAGTTAAATAAAAGTAAACAAAAAAAAAACACCTGACGAAAGAGCTGTCAAGTAACCGTCTAAACGTAATACCTGTCACTTCAGTTGTCATGCTTTTTTTTTTTTTTTTTTTTGGTGGGAAATCATCAAATAACTTCTCCCGCTCTGGGCGGAGCGAGAGGGAGTGTCAGAATTTTACTGACTAAAACCCACCGTGTTCCTTCAGATGCCTGTGTGTGCCAGAGCCACGATATCCCTTTCGGACAGGCTCGTAACCCTGGCAGGCATTGGCCCTTTTGGACCCCGTCAATTGGTGCTGACGTCTCTTTGAGGCGCGCGTGGAACACAACGCGCCGTCGACCCGGGCCTGGTCCTTATCGGACGGCGAGCTACCCATCGCTCACCGTCCGCAAGCCCGCGCCTACGGTGGCCGGGAATCGGCCTGCGATTCCCGACGCCCAGGGCGTCTCCTGCGGCGACTTAGGGCGGAAGGGCGGGCACCCTGCCTCACCCTCATGCGCTCCGCCTCCTCCTTCGCGAGCATTACTGTTTCGCAGAAGGAGGTGACGGCCTCCCATGCACTCTCGCTCCGAACCATGGCCTGAACCAGGGCCGGACGCGAGAGATCGTCGCCGCCGATTCAGTTGTCATGCTACGTCACAGTTGTACTCTTCAGTTTAGCAACGTTTTATTTCATTGACGTTTAGAGAAGGAACCTTTCTTTTTGGGCTCTTTACAATAGACAGATTACAAAATATTATAGTATGATTATAAATCTTACAAAAAAAAGTGCTCAAGCAAGTTACATCTACGAAGAGTAGTTTAAGAATATATGATAAAGTTTAACATACTTACAGTATTATAAGACGAAACTACCGTAAGAACCAAAAATAAATTTAATTTGGTTATAAGTTACAACGTATTTTTAAAACACGAAAGTGTCTTACTGTAAAACCCTTTTTAGAATTTGTTTACCTTTATGTAACTAGCTAAACCAATGGAATATAGGTGTGAATGCTACAGCCTCAGTCTGTGTAATACTCAGTCTCCACGTCCACAAAATTTATGGAAATACGTGCGTTATAACGTTATCGTGGACGAAAATTAAAAAGCGTCTTCATATATTTCCATAAATTTTACTTCCCTTTGTTGTGATGCCGTGACGTGGACGTGCACGATAATATCGTCATGGTAGAAATGATAAAAGCGCACATTGTCCGCTAGCGGCGCCGCGCGCACGTTCCACGTCGGCTGGGTCACTCCACATACTTGACACTTCATAGTACAGTCATATGCTAGAATAGTTCAGCCCCAGGTCTGAATAGTGCGTAGACTCACCTAAATTATCAATATGTTCTAAAACATTGTCCGCTAGCGGCGCCGCGCGCACGTTGCACATCGGCGTGCTCACTTTGATGAAGGCGTCAATGTCGCCCACTGCGGGCACGTACTCCGGCACGAAAGGCTGCAGCTTCAGGTCGATGTCGATCTTTTGAGGAGTGTACCTGTAGGAGAGCACGAGGGGTCTTAAATAGAAAACATTATCATCAGTCCACTAATAGATAAATTTTAAAAAAAATCGTGGATCTATACTCCATGTATTATAATTATAACGTTAGAAAAATAACGATTATCTTATAATAAACTCCGTTATTTCACGACACTTACATATAAAGCAAGCAATGTAATCTATTTACCATTTACATTGAAAATATAACTTTAAAGTGCATTAATTTCAACATTATTGCACAATAACTGATGTTATTTTGCCATTATTTTCCTAATGCTATATAAATGAAGTATAGAAAAGTCACAAATCACTATAAAAAAATTTTTGAGTGGAGATTCTCAATGAATTTGACTTACCTACAACAGCAGGAGTGCTGAAGGTATGTCAAATTACTAACTAGGTACTCAAAGACCGCGGGAGTGTTTGCCTCTGCAAAAACTTAACTCAGGAACCCTTACTAGGTTCTGTAAGTATCAACCTATCAACCCGATGAAAAGCATTACACTGGGCCAATTAGGTATGTAAAGTATTTTTCAGGTATGTTTTTTATATTTTTATTTTAATGATAAGAGTATTTGAAACACATAATTTCATCTTTTTGTTTTTACAAGCTGTAGTTATTTTTATATATTTTTTTAAATTATTGTTCGTACTGACGTCACTAGTAGCTGAATAGCTTAGGTTCTTTGCCACGTTTAACACTTATTTAAAACCAAAATTCAGTAAAGTCAAATTGTCAAATTTGACAATTAATTTGTTTACATTTCATACTTTAGCGATTTCCGTACTTTAGTTTAAAGATATGGCATATTAATAAAATTAATAGATTCAAAGACTACTTCTGCTAAGTTCTTCATACCGTCAAGTATAAACACTACAACAAATAGCCGACACAAATTGATTGTTAGTAAAAGAAACCTTAAAAAGGAAATGGTGCGAGGAAGTAAATGTTTAAGTAGTACAAGTCTGGGCGGCGACTGTTTTATTATGAAGATCATTTTAACGTAAGTTAAGTTTTCCTGAGGCGATACATCGATGTGATTCGACTTTTACTGTCCGCCGCTGGTGAAAAACTACACTATTTACATATTTACTTATCTGAATAGAATAATAATAAGTGCTTCATGTAAATTTGACGTTGGCATGACACTTGACACATAAAGAACAACTTAATTACAAGAGGCACTGAAAGTTTCCAATTCAGGCTGCTTTGTGACGTCATTTAGAGGTCAAATAAAAGTCAAGTGATTTTAAGTATTTTTGTGAAAATAAATACGATCTTATAATTTTAAGACCTATTAATAGAAAAATAAGTTTTAGAAGCTTAAAATCTCGAAATGGTTTTGGAATCGGCATAGATTAATTTTTACTTTACATACCCAATTATTCAAAGGTACCTAATAACGTCAACGTCAAATTAATAACGTCACTGCATACAGAAATCTTAATAGCAGTGATATTTATATTTTCACCAAAATATTAGTTTATCTGACACTATTAATAAATTGAGACTTTTTATATCGAATCACATTATAGGTAAATCCAAAGCGGACGCCAGTTTCACAAATGAATGAGATAATTGGAAGCAATTTGAAAGCTTACAACTCTCAATAGAGTTAACAACTGAGCACAATAGTCTGATGTTATCTCTCTGATTGTTCAGTACAGCTTGCTTGCGAACAACTTAATATTTATACAAATATATAAATATGTCTCTATGTCTCATCTATGTGATATATATTTAAACAGTCAAACTTTAGGGGAGGCCTATGTCCAGCAGTGGACGTCTTTCGGCTGAAATGATGATGATGATGTTACAGTCAAAGCTGCGAAATTGCATCCAACTGTTGGCCGTAGAGACGGGTAGCACACTCTTTTAAAATGAGGATCGTGCGAGGCACTCTTTTTACAAAGTGTGCTAGCACACTGTGCTACCACGAATGAGGCGAGGCAGCGGTGGCCTGTGAGCACGTACATGCTGTGAGTGTGCGAGTGTGTCAGTGAGTCACGTGACTCGCCGCGCGAGTCGCGAGTTGTGTCGTGTCGCGTTGTCGTCACTACACACCACACTCACGAGTCGCGAATGTGGTGAGCGGTGACGACAACGCGACACGGCACACATACGTCATAATCATTTCAAGAATCATGTCCTTCAAATTCCCAATCTTTTGACTTCACCATAATAATGCTCTCCAAAATTAAAATCACCCTTCCTACTAACTTCAATTCCATCTTGACTAACTTTTCCCCTAAACTAATCCAAGTCCTACCAAATTTTTTAAATTACAACGATATTAAAATTTAGTCTGGTGTGTAATGTTATTTATAACTTTTTAGATAACTGTGTCGTTTTATAGTAGAGTAATAATTATACATTTATAAAAAAAAAATCCGTGTTAACTAACAAAACTTGTCTTGTACTTACAGCTACTAACATTAAAAAAAAACATCTGTACATCATCTGTAAAAATTTCAACTGTTAACTATCACGAGTCATGAGATACAGCCTGGTGACAGACAGACAGACGGCGGAGCCTTAGTAATAAGGTTCCCGTTTTACCCTTTGGGTACGGAACCCTAAAAACTAGCTTGACTTAAGATGCCCGTCCTTGTGACAGATAGCTGACGTTGGTATTAAATAGGGTCCTGTTGGAATCCTGAAATTAAAAAAAAACCATTCATAAAAGCCGAAAGGCGGCGCTAGTAGAAAATAAAAACTAAGTAACTATAACTCCATTTATTATAACACTAGCTGCGCCCCTCTATTTCATCCACATAATACTCGAATATCGGGATATTAAAAAAGTATTCTATGTCCTAACTGGACATGATCGCCTCATGTGCAATTACAAAATTACATCCAAATCCGTTCAGCCATTTTAGCCTAAAAGCGAAACAAACTCACTTTCTCATTTATTTAGCGGTTAGAAAAATAACGGTTATCATCCTTTCGTTATTTCGATATAAACGTATAGTAAACTCCGTTATATCACTAAAAAAATATCTATAATTTCACAATAACTGTCGTTATTTTACCGTTAAGTACTTTTATAATGCTGTAATAAGTTAGGTACATTAATTAGGTATCCGGTTCAAGGTTTCAAATCTCTGTAACAAAACTTCCGAGTCACCTGATATCTCGATAATGAATGATATTCAATATTTAACAACTGAGCATTGGAAAGTGCCCCATTAATTTAAATTACGTGCACAAAATTAGATTCATTTGGCCTCATTGATACAGCTCGAGATCTGGTAGTTATCATAATGTTCATAACCGTTCTGCAAATATAAGCTGTATGTTTTATGAGATAAGGTTTAAATCAGTGTTGGTTAAGATCTAGATTTAAAATACTAAGTGCAAGGTTGGATTGTGGGTTGTCCACCCACGGTAGATATGAAATAGGATCGCTATGAGTGCTATGATTTGTAGACGGGATAGATTCACGGTCTAAGTATAATTAAAACTGTGTTGTATACTCTTAGTTGTTTTGAAGCTGAATAAAATCTTATTCATCGCAGACATGAATGAATAGCTTAAGACGCAGATATAAGCCAGTGACCTTGAGTGGTTAGCTTGCGTGTTCTGTACTGAGCTCACGCAACGCGTCGTACGTTCAACCAGTAATAGGACTCGCCCATCAAGGAGCGCTGTCCCCAATTTGGCGCATTATTCATTTATTATACACAAAACAAAAGGTATTTTAATAAAACGCGTATACTAAAAGATCAATAATTAAATTATCTTTAAATTGGTGAAGGTTTCATAAAAATACGCTTAGTAGATTTTGCGCCATTCTCAGTCTTTTGTCCGCGTTAGACATAACTTTACAAATTAATTTCACTATGTAATATAAACATAATCTAAAGTATTCACCTATAGTTACACACAGAGGTTAAAAGAGGACATTGACAATACAGGGTTCAAATTGTCAATGTCCTCTTTTAACCTCTGTTGAAAGCATCAGATACTTGGGAATAGTCTTGGACAGGAATCTCAATTTTAAATCTCATATCGGTCTGTTAACTGGACGAGTTCGCAAACTGATATACATCTTTAAAACTCTTCGGTATATTGCCAATCCTACTATAATACGCAATGTCTATTTCTCACTTTGCCTATCCATCATAACTTATTGTATTTCCTGTTGGGGCGGCACACCAAAAACACCCTAAAGCCGCTAGAAGTAGCACATAGGGCCATTTTAAAAGTGGCCACTTTTCGTCCTATTCTTTTTCCAACTGACCAACTATACAATCACTGCAACGTTCTAAATGTTCGGCAACACGTCATACTACAGACAGTCATTCTGCTACATCGTAAAACCCCATACCGAATTATAGAAAATAAAAAACGTAGTAAACGTCGAAAAGATGGGTTAAGCACCCTGCCGCTAGTACGCTCAACCTTTGTAAAGAGATTTTTTTATTTTCTTGGTCTATTCCTTTATAATAAAATAAACGAAGAGTGTCAAATCTATGGGCTACCGTATTAGAAATGCAAAAAGATTGTGCAATCGTGCCTCCAAAATAAGCCATATGACGAAACAGAAAAAATCTTAACATAAACAACATGGACAAACAAACACAGACACACACGCACTTTAACTTCATTGCACCCTACGTTTACAACAAATGCAATAAAACTAATTTTATCCGTAAATTAAGCAATAACAAATTTAAGGAAGTTATCTTCATCTGGCTAAAGTCGCTTGGCTATGAAGCGGTAGAAAGTCTACTAATAGTGGTGACTTAAATGAATGAATTATTTTTAACTTAATTATCTGTTGCTAAAGTGCAACTTCGTGCCGCTGACATGGGTGGGATTCGAATTGATAATACTCATTGTCGTTTCGGGGCTTACCTGTGTCGACGAGGCGGAGTTTCGCGGGTTTTGTTATGGGACGGCGTAATTGCGTAATAAGCTTTCAGTAACAGTTTGAATGATTTTTATGGATAATGCTAATCCATTGCTTCATAATTATGTTCTAAAGGTTTGTCTGTTCGACAAAGTTGATAGCGCGATGAATGTTGTTGAACTGACGAAATGAAGGCCATTGTTCTGAGTTGGTGCCTCTTCATAACAAACAATTGGGGTATGCAAACTCACACTTTAACACAAATACACATACACACACACACACACACAAATACAATTATACACACACACACACACACATACACTAAAAACATACTTTCGCGCAAATGAAGCACCATAATTATTGTTTAGGTATTTCTTAATTTTTTTTTTGTTTTTAGTTTAAATGGAAGTACATATAAAGTGAAGTCTCTTTTGTTTCCTTTCTTTATATTTGTTTTTCTTTGTCTTGTCATAAAACAACAAAATTGTGTCTTTTATTACGGGAGGACGCTGGCTCCTGCAACACAGTTTTAACTAGCGCAGGAGTCAAAGAATTCTATTTTATTGTAAAATATGTTTTATGTCAATAAATAATTTTTGTATTTTTTTTTGTACGCACAAACACGCACATTCACACACACACACACACACATTTATTTACCTTAAAATTAAAATTATTTTATTTTCACGTTTCATAAAACGTATCTTATTTTTTTTTGTCCATCTTAATACTCCAAAATTGTAACAGTAACATCAGAAGCACTATGTAACCTTTACGTCATTATACCTTAGGGGACCGGACTGCTTCTCCTTAACACATGTTTTCATAACCTAGCTAGGAGAGCAGTGCTCACCCACACGTTTGTAGATATATTATAGTACTTATTTTGTAAAACTGTATTTTTAACGTGTACAACAATCCTTTGTTTTTGAGTAAATATACATTATATTTTATATATTTATTGAGAAAATGATCTAATTTAACATATTTTTTTTTCAAATCATTAACACTACCTACTCGTCGATCGATCTTCAGTATAAAATCATTAAAAGTCGGTTATCGTCGCCTTAATTAACAGGATCGAATCTTGTCTACCTAAAGCGTTGGAACCATTGAGTTAGTTAATCATTTGTCGTCCAATCAAAAAGGGTCAATAAGTCACTACATGACCATTTTTGCTTGGACGCCCACAAATACCCCACTGGGATAGATAAGAATAGATACGGTATCTAGTCAATTGATATAAAGTATTCAAAAACTGGCAATTTCTTTTTATCAGACATTTGAATTTGAAACTCTGAAAAAGTTTGATTTGAGACAAAACTATAATATGAAGTTGTAAATAAATGAGCATTCATTAATAATCAACTAAAATCGCGAAATGCAATTTTTCATCCAACTTTACAAAACGAAATGCCAAGAACTGGACCCTTTTTGCTTGAACGCGCACATTTATTAATTCTTTATTTACACTTCAAAGTCACAAACATCTGTGTAGCCCTGTCTCTTGCACTAGTTCGGACTTCTTGGCGGGAAAGTGAAGCGTCATGTGCAGCAGTTTGTTTAATTTTCCAAAATTTGTGTTTAGCCGAATATTAATGTGTAATAATGGTGGATTATTAACCATTAAATGTTTGTGAACGTGCATTAGTGTAGGCAAATGAAACAAAACAGTGCAACTTCGCTTCAAGTTCTCTCAAGAAGTCCGCGTGAGGTCTCAGTAAAGTGCCACATCTTTACTGAAACTCAAGGGGAGCGGGCGGGGATATCATTATCATGCATTGAATATAATTAATTTAATCAATATTAAACAAGTTTTGTAACTAAATAAAGACTTGGCTAAAAGGTCCCAGCAACCAGGCCATTCAAATATTATTTAAAAAAAAAATGCACTAGTTCCTGTATCACAAGAGCCAGATAGGACTTCTTGGCGGGAAAGTGAAGCGTCATGTTCAGTAGTTTGTTTAATTTTCCAAAATTTGTGTTTAGCCGAATATTAATGTGTAATAATGGTGGATTATTAACCATTAAGTGTTTGTGAACGTGCATTAGTGTAGGCAAATGAAACAAAACAGTGCAACTTCGCTTCAAGTTCTCTCAAGAAGTCCGCGTGAGGTCTCAGTAAAGTGCCACATCTTTACTGAAACTCAAGGGGAGCGGGCGGGGATATCATCATCATGCATTGAATATAATTCATTTAATCAATATTAAACAAGTTTTGTAACTAAATAAAGACTTGGCTAAAAGGTCCCAGCAACCAGGCCATTAAAATATTATTAAAAAAAAAAAATGCACTAGTTCCTGTATCACAAGATCCAGATAGTTATTAGCCCAAGTCGTAATTCGTTGTCGTCCTTACACTCAACGTAAGGTCCAGTTGAAAACCAGCATCAGGCTCTTGGTGTCTGGCATTTTGCTGACCTGAGCCTATCAGGCGCATTTTTTGAAGTAAAACTTTTTTACGCACGCTTGACTTGGGGAGTAAGCTGGTGAATGCGTGACGAGAGCGTTACGGAAACTGATCGGGCGAGGCTACCGGTAGTTGTTTAAATTTTAAACATGGAACACACCACGTCACCGCCGCGGGCCGTCCCGCTTAATAGGTATTACTTTTTAATTCATACTGTCTGTTTTCTTCTGTTTTACTTCAATCAAATACTCTTTTATTGTGTTCTTGTGACATGTGCCAAATACACATACTTACCTAATTATTTTCTTTGTTTTCTTTATTTCAGTGACACAACCGAATAACGTAACACAAACTTAGGAATCGCACCAACATCTTCAAGACTCCAATTTGGAGGTCAACATTCCTCCACTAATCGCATGAACTTCCTGAAGAAGCGTTCTATTAGGTACCCTATACATTCGGGTCGAGGTACTCGACACAACCATCATCTGCTTAGCCATTTACAATGATAATGAACTATAATTCTCAATCTAACCATAAACGGATGTGTACTGGTGACATTTCTTTCGTTCTTTCTCTCTACACACACCATACACCTAAGCAGTATATACACACATACACACACACATGTCCTACACTCACTCATTACATACATCCTACACTCACTCACTACACACACTCAAACATTACCTTTATTCATCTCACCACACAGTTAAACGTTTTTCATTTTGTGTTTTCTATTCATAAATTATATCCTGTTTTCTTTTACACCATTTGCATACTGTTGAATCGTCCTGTTTTACTATAATTGTGGCTTTGTTTGTTTACGGAGAATCACTGACTCCTAAGACACAGGCACATACACCTAGTTTAGGAGTCAGAGAATAAAAAAAATTGTGACCTTAGTTATAAGCCTTTACAGCTCTTACCGCCTTATTACAAAACAAGATTTATATTTTGACATAGCTTAAACCATGGAGCCAGTTTTTGTAATAAGAACGTAACAGTGATTGAAATACCGTTCTTTATACAAAACTGAAAACTTAGTTCGGTACTAAGTTGTCAGTTTTGTATTAAGAACTTTACCCCAGACTTAATAAAGTTTGAAATTCAATAATGGCTTCATGGTTTAAAGCTGGGTCTGAAGATAAACCTTGTTTTGTAATAAGGGTGTTTGTCTTTAGACCTTGTACTTTCTTATGGTGAAATAAAGAATTTATTACATTATTTATTATAGCCTAGGCTTCCAGTCTAACCGGAGGCTGAATACCAGTATTTTACATGGAGCGACTGCCTATCTGACCTCCACAACCCAGTTACTGGGTAACACGATACCCCTTGGTAAGACTGGTTGTCAGACTTTCGGGCTTCTAACGACCCGTAACAACTGTCAAAGATTACAAATGACAGCCGGGACCAACGGCTTAACGTGCTTTCCCAGGCACGGGGGGGTAAGCTGGTCACCCATCCAGTACTCGACACAACCGAGCGGTGCAATTGGCTTTGTTGTACGACAATTAATCAATGCCGAATCGAAAGTGTGCAGGAGTAACTGCATGTATGTGTAGGAGGCAGGGACCGTACAACCCCGGTTAAGGGTTAAGCCTTTCGAAGGGGTAACCCATTCAATGGGCTACATTTATCATGATGTAACCCAGTGAAAGGGTTACATGATAACCGATTGAATGGGTTTTATTCTTGAAACCCAGTGAAAGGGTTACATGATAACCCATTCAATGGGTTCTATACCTACTTGAAACCCAGTAACATGAAAAAATCATAATATTATGTTATTTCGATATCCGCCCAGCACGCGTAGCATGACCATTTCTATCTCTATTCTTCCCAGGGACCATTTTGGTTACCATTTTAGAAAAACCCCATCGAAATCCCTTGTCAAACGTGTAGACAGCTATCCGAAATAAACTGTAAGGTTTGCTGCTGATGTTCCAATTAAAACTTCTCTAACAGCTTTTAGAAATAGGTAGGTAATTCTTGTTAAAATTGGCAGTTGATTAGCGCATTAGAATATTGTAAAACATTTTTAAAAGAGTAACGGTGGAGTTTCTTGCCCATTCTTCTCCATACGAAACTACCTTTTAGAAGGGGCGACTAGAATCAATTCTATTTTTTTTTGTAATTCTTGACGTTCAAAAGTGCCTTTTATGTGCCTTTTTGAAATAAACAATTTGACTGACTTTGCGCCCAAATCGCATAAAAAGCACTCGGAATGGAAATTGGAAACTATTATATTTAAAGAACTATTCTCTGTATTTTTTTTTTAAGATTTCAGGCTGAGAAGTTTCGGAGATAAGGGGTCCATTTTCATTTATTTCCTTTATTAACTTTAAAACGAATTATATTTTAAATCCTCTTATCATGTCCTTTCATTTGTTATGGCACACCGAGTCACACGGTACAGTTTGTATTTTTTTTTCTACCTTTGAACCCTTTATTCAAAATCCATTTATTTACGTTACACGTTCGGTGTTTTTTATTTTTTTTTATTATTTGTTTTTTTCCTTTTGAGGTACGGAACCCTAAAAGATACATTGCGTTATTTTTGCCGTCAAGCAGACGAATTTCTCAAACATAATATTATGATAATATGCGATATTTCAAAATTAAAGGTTAGTGTTACGAGGCGCGAGTTGATACTGCAGTCTTCAGATGATGCGCTTAAGTACCGCCAGCTCAATAAACATATCTCTAAGTCCTTGAAAAGCGACCTTCGCCGCTTTAATGCAGACCGCATTAAGGACGCGATAGAGCGAAATAAGGGCTCCAAGGTCTTTTCAAGAGATCTGTCTATTGGGCAGAGCCAGCTTGCAAAACTGAAGACCGATGACGGTAGGATCGTATCCGCCAAACCTGAGCTGTTGGGAGAGATCGAGAGGTTCTATGGGCAGTTATACACATCAACATATAACCTCGGTACGAATCTGGCAAATGACCCAAGAGCTAGATTGACCCGACATTACACTGAAGACATCCCGGACGTCAGCTTGTACGAGATTAGGATGGCTCTGAAGCAGCTTAAAAACAACAAGGCGCCGGGTGATGATGGAATTACGGCCGAGCTCCTGGAGGCCGGCGGAAAACCCGTTCTCAAGGTCCTCCAGAAGCTGTTTGATTCCGTCATACTCGAGGGCAAAACGCCACAGGCATGGAACAGAAGTGTGGTGATCCTTTTCTTTAAGAAGGGTGACAATACCCTCCTTAAGAATTATAGGCCCATCTCACTTCTGAGCCATGTCTACAAGCTGTTTTCAAGAGTCATTACGAACCGTCTCGCGCGCAGGTTTGACGACTTCCAGCCTCCCGAACAAGCCGGATTCCGTAAAGGCTTTAGCACAGTAGACCACATACATACGCTGCGGCAGGTTATACAGAAGACCGAAGAGTATAACCTGCCTCTCTGCTTAGCGTTTGTGGACTACGAGAAAGCCTTTGATTCGATCGAGACATAGGCTGTACTGCAGTCCCTTCAACGGTGCCAGATCGACTATCGGTACATCGCGGTGCTGAAGTGTCTGTACAAAAACGCCACTATGTCGGTCCGACTCCAGGACCAAACCTCGAAACCTATCCTTCTTCAGAGAGGTGTGAGGCAGGGAGACGTTATCTCTCCGAAACTGTTCACCGCTGCACTGGAGGATGTCTTCAAGGTTCTGGACTGGAAAGGGCTAGGCATCAACATCAATGGCGAGTACATCACTCACCTTCGGTTTGCCGACGATATAGTTGTCATGGCTGAGACTATGGAGGACCTCAGTGCAATGCTCGATGACCTCAGTAGAGCTTCCGAAAGAGTGGGTCTGAAAATGAACATGGATAAGACAAAAGTCATGTCAAATGCCCATGTAACACCCACTCTCATGAAGATCGGAGGCGCTACACTCGAAGTTGTGGACGAGTATGTTTACCTCGGACAGACTGTCCAGTTAGGTAGGTCCAACTTCGAGAAAGAGGTCAATCGTCGAATCCGACTCGGCTGGGCAGCGTTCGGGAAGCTTCGCAATATCTTCTCGTCCCACATACCGCAGTGTCTCAAGACGAAAGTCTTTGACCAGTGCGTGTTGCCAGTGATGACCTATGGCATTGAAACGTGGTCGCTTACAATGGGCCTTATCAGAAGGCTAAAAGTCACCCAAAGGGCAATGGAGAGGGCTATGCTTGGAGTTTCCCTACTTGATCGAATCAGGAATGAAGAGATCCGCAGGCGAACCAAGGTAACCGACATAGCCCGAAGAATTGCCAAGCTTAAGTGGCAGTGGGCAGGGCACATTGCTCGCAGAACTGATGGCCGATGGGGCCGAAAGGTTCTGGAGTGGCGACCGCGTACCGGAAGACGTAGCGTTGGAAGGCCTCCTACAAGGTGGACCGATGACCTTGTGAAGGCCGCAGGTATCCGCTGGATGCGGGAAGCACAGAACCGGTCGAAGTGGCGGTGCTTGGGGGAGGCCTATGTCCAGCAGTGGACGTCTTTCGGCTGAAATGATGATGATGATGATGATGATGATGATGAGTGTTACGCAAATAAGGTATTTATTGGTTGCCAGTAACCTAAAGCTATACACTACACTGACTACACAGTACACACTTACTTCATGATATACTGGAATATATTCTCCATTTCGGGAGGCACCTTCAGGTCTAGGAAGTTCTTGGGGTCATAGGCGCCTTCAGCTGGTATGACCACCCCACCACCTCGCTTGCGACCGCTGCCCACCACGGGATCCACTGGCTCAGGCTCCAGATCTCCAGAGTCCGTATCTGGAATTAGGAACATTGTTTCTGTATGTTATGCTAGGTACAAGCCGTTTTATTTATTTATTTCTGTAACAATTTTTACATTGTGTCGAAATTTTACACAAAATGATAACAATTAAAAATTAAAAGAATTACAATATAAATCATTCATCAATAAAAGTAAAACATTTGCAATTACCAAATATGATGTTAAAGGTCAAAAAATTAGTAACAAAACAATTAAACTAAAGATTATTACGTATGTCAAAAATATAATCTAATGTCAATAAAAATAGTGATGTTATATGTCAAATAAAGGGGTCCATATTGGCTCAACTAAAGTTCTTTACCCGAAATTGTTCTTCCTAACGATTTGTAATCCGAATGATCACTCTTCCTAAAATTTTTCATCCTAAAGTTTTCATTCATACTATTTGTAGTGCTACCGGCGATGTTCATAACACTCATGTTTCCGAAAATTGTAATTAATAATATCATTAATGTAAATATATTTAAACTCCTACTGTTTTTTATCATAACCCTTTTATCCCTAAACTATAACTATACATGAGATAATTATGTCTAAAAAACCAACTGTTTAGAATGATTTAAGGTCGTTTCACAGATTTTTGTCATAAATGAATGAAATTCAGGTCAGAATGTCGTCTTTGGGGCACTATAAAAAAATACTTATAAAAATTTCGCGACCAATTTCGAGGTAGCGCTCGCCGGCCGCTGCCGCGGCACCGCTCGCTTCGCTCGCTCGGCTCGCGCGTAGTTGGTCACAGTTCTAACCTAACCTAACCTATGGATATCTTTGCAGGTACACACCGCTATAAATAAAATTAAAATATGACTTTGAATAATATTGTAAAAGATGGTTATGTTGAGAAAATATAGGAAAACAAATAAAAGTCTATTAGATGTTTATTGCTACTGACATTATGAAGTTAAATGCTTCGGAATTATGAACATTAGAGACAGAGTAGTTAGGAATTGTGATTGTTAGGATAAAAAATGTTAGGAAGAACATTTTCGGATTTCCAATTATCGGAGTTGAAAATTTAGGTGAACTTTGGCGCACCCCAAATAAAGAATACAAAAACCAATTAAATCAAATTCATCCAATAAACAATGTCAAAAATACAAAATATCATGTCATTATAAATAGTATACCAATAATTAATTAAGCCTAGTTTTAAGTGTCACAGAGAAACTCATCAAGGGTGTAATAGCACTTTTCTATCAAAAATGATTTTAACTGCTGCTACCTCTCAGACCCTGGCCTGTTAAACCGGATATAGTCTGATATAGTGCTCCTCCTTAACGTCAGCCCCGTTGACAGGTGACAGTTGACAGTTGCTTTGACATTTATACATGCTGTCCTGTCGTATCAATAAAGCAATGTTATCGATAAAACGATGTTTCTATTTCAAAATAAAAAAATTGTACCAAGATTCCTCAAAAAAAAACACAAAAACCGCTATATCTTGTGAAGGAAGCGAGATAGATCAAAAATAACACTTTTTGGGGGCTTCACAAAGGGGTTTCACTAATCAAGACACATCGATCGAGAGGTTCGCAAACCTGAAAAACCTATTTCAGATTTTTAAATCACATCATCGATAACATCTATCGATACGAATGGACAGCATTTAATTACGTCAACTGTCAACTGTCAGTTTCGTCAACTGACAGCTGTCAACGGCACTTTCAGTTAAGGGTGAGCGTTTTTTCGGGAAACTACTTCCGGCACCTTTTAGGTGCCAGTAGGGTCTGACCGGTTAAACTGATTTAAGTTGTATAACTTAAATCAGATCGCCGTGTGGACACGGCGCGGCATACGCTGCAGAGTGTGCCGCTTGGGAGGAGCTACGCCGCCTACCTATCGCTGCCGGCCGTGGTCGAGTCGATGGTCGGCAGTGAGGAGTCCTGGGACGCGGTGGTGTCCTTCTGCGAAACAGTCGTGTCGCAGAAGGAGGCTGCGGTAAGGGAGCGGGAGATCTCGTCCTCTCACTCGGCCCGCAGCAGGCGCACTGGGCGTCGGCAGAGGGCTGACAACGCCCTCTTCCGACCCCCCTAATGGGTCCAGGGACGGCGGACTTGGGGAAGTCTGCCGCCCCCTATCACACTGGACCCAAGGTGTCAAAATGTCCAAATCACAAAATGTCCAATTGTCAAAATGTACAATTGTCAAAATGTCCTGTTCTCAAAATGTATAATTCCTAAAATGTCTAACTCCCAAATGTCTAAACTGTCTTCTCTATCTAGACCAGAGAAGACCACAAGGACCACAACATACACGAAATCACTATTTATGTCATAATGTATTATAAAAAAATACAATCATTGTGAATAAGAATCACTGAATAAGAAGGATATACAGGGTGATTGGAAGATGGGTGCAAAGCTTTAAGGTGAAGATAGTATAGACAATTTAGAACCATTTAAGCCATGGTTGTCTTAGACGAAGTCTTACCAAATTTTTTTAACCAAATTTTTAAGTTTTTTTTCGGAAATTCTCAAAATTTAATGTAAACTGCATAATTATGGCCAAATTGAATGATAAATGAATTAATTTTTTATTTATTTAATTAAAGTAATGTGTAAGCAACCAAGCAAAACATGTTTTAGGCTTCTGTGTCATTAGACATTTTTTTTACAGATATTTAAAGCTCAGAAAAAAAAAAAAAATTTGTACAATACGTCTTTTAAACCTTATTTAAAAAAAAAAACGGAGGGTGCTTTTTTTGTTCAAACCTTTTTGAAGACATGCTTGATAATCGCTCTTTCTTTTGAGGTATCATTTATGCGGATATCTTACAAATTATTGAAATTAGGACCTACAAACCAATTCGAGGGAGAAATTTTAAATTTTAGGCAGTCTAACAAAACACAAAATTTTTGCTTAAAAGAATACTTTATGTGCTCGAAATGATAACATTGTTCAATTCTAAGAATTTTTGGCACATGCAGGAACCAATTGAGGGGAACCCATTGAGGGGATTCTCTAAACAATGGCCACCGAGCGCGGTGCGACGGCATTTCCAGGTAGAACGCCCAATGAATAGCAAAAAGCGATAAGAGTTGGTTTTTACAGCAAAATGGTCTTAGTTACTGAGGCAACAAAGTCGTTTTTCTTTAGTCAGGGTCAGTCGGTCTGTGATGAAGCCGTTACATCTTTTACTTATTAGTCAAACTACGCCCTTGTGAGTGGACGTTGTCGTGTTGATTCACAATTTACCGTGTTCAGTTGTAGCCCTTTGCGTTCCTGCACGTGTTGTTTGCGTTAGTTTTGAACTTTTTTGTTTCACCGTGTCCAGTCGTAGCCTCGCGCTCCTGCACGTGTTGATTTTTGACTTAATTGTGTTGAGTTGACATTTAGTGCGCTCCTGCGCCGTTTTTCTTAATTGTTAAGTGACTATGGCTACTTTTTCCAATCAAGAATATGCGGATATCGTATTTATGTACGGTAGAGCAGACGGCAATGGATCTTTGGCGCGACGGATGTATCAAGAGCGCTATCCGAATCGCAGGATACCGAATGTCCGAGTGTTTTACAACACGTTTCGTCGTCTTGCCCAAGATGGGTTTCACCGCGTGGAACCTGGAGTCAACCCGGGCAGACACGAAACTGCCGTCGACGAAGACATTTTAGCAGCATTTCAAGCGGATCCTACTACCAGTACTAGAGCAGTAGCTCGAAATTTAAACATTTCTCAATGGAAGGTGTGGCATACAATGCACCAAAATGATAAGTATCCGTTCCATGGCAGGAGTGTGCAAGGTCTAGTAGAGCAAGATCCTCAAAGAAGAATTCAGTTCTGCCGTTTCCTCCTCAACAGAGACATCGAAGATGCGTGGTTTCTGAAATCAATCTTGTGGACGGATGAAAGTAAATTTTCAAGGGAAGGTATTAAAAACTTTCACAACATCCATGAATGGGCTGACGCAGACAACAATCCACATTTTAAGAAGCAGGTGTCATTTCAGATGGGCTGGAATAATTGGCAGAACATTGATTGGGCCCCACTTTTTGCCTGATCCATTGAATGGCGAAAATTATTTGCAATTTCTGCAAATTGATTTACCACTGCTGGTAAAGGAATCAGGTGTCCCGATCTTTGAAAGAGACCGAACAGTCATCTTTCAGCAAGACGGCTGTCCAGCGCATTGGACTTTAAATGTAAGGGAACACCTCAACAATTGCTTTCCTGATAGCTGGATCGGCAGGGATGAACCCATCCCTTGGCCCGCTCGCTCCCCAGATCTGACCCCGTTGGACTTTTTCGTGTGGGGCCGGGCCAAGGAACTGGTGTATAACAACATAGAAATAAACACTAGAGAAGAATTGATACAAAGAATAAATTCAGCGTTTGAGACAATGAAGCAGGAGATGATGTTGAAAATAACGACTACAGAAGTTAGAAGACGGGGCCGTGCTTGTATTAGGAATCACGGCCGTCATTTTGAACATGAAAAATAAATTCAAATGTTGTTTTAATTAGTCTGCCTAAAATAAAAAATTTCTACCTCAAATTGGTTTGTAGGCCCTAATTTCAATAATTTGTAAGATATCCGCATAAATGATACCTCAAAAGAAAGAGCGATTATCAAGTTTGTCTTCAAAAAGGTTTGAACAAAAAAAGCACCCTCCGTTTTTTTTTTTAATAAGGTTTAAAAGACGTATTGTACAAATTTTTTATTTTTTCTGATCTTTAAATGTCTGTAAAAAAAATGTCTAATGACACAGAAGCCTAAAACATGTTTTGCTTGATTGCTTACACATTACTTTAATTAAATAAATAAAAAATGAATTCATTTATCATTCAATTTGGCCATAATTATGCAGTTTACATTAAATTTTGAGAATTTCCGAAAAAAAACTTAAAAATTTGGTTAAAAATATTTGGTAAGACTTCGTCTAAGACAACCATGGCTTAAATGGTTCTAAATTGTCTGTACTATCTTCGCCTTAAAGCTTTGCACCCATCTTCCAATCACCCTGTATACTGTGTCCCTATGTTTTTCTTTTTTTATTAATAGTTGGCAAATTTGTACAATAGCCCTCTGTTGTCAGCGGTCTAAACAGGCAATTTTGAGCATTTTCAAAGGGTTCCAGCTCTTATAAAGATAATGTATCATCAAAAAGGAAAACATAGGGACACAGTATATATCCTTCTTATTCAGTATAAGATATATCTTTTAAATTGGTCCAATATTGGAGGAGGAAATAGGCGAGAGCCGAACCTCGATTTATGACTTTTTACTCTAAAAGTCTCTCCGCCCGCATTTCCTCTTAATGACGTGAAGTTGCCGACTACGAGTATTTGTTATTTTTGTGTTCGTGATTAGATATATTGTAGATGTGTTTTGTCTAATGTTTACCTGCTCGAGTTTATGTTTTCCTAAGCACGTGTTTCAATGACGAATAAAATTATTTTTCTTTCTTTCTTTCTTTCTAATACGATAAAACAAAACAATAGTAGATTGTGTCATACTCATAAGGGACCAAACTACTGTATTGAGGGCGAGCGAAATCATACTTCAAGTAACAACACCACCAACGGACGTTGACCCTCAAAACATCATCAATTTCTTTTTTTGTTTGAAAGTGTATGCTCTCGAGGTGTTCGTCCCATTGTCACCAAGTCAGAATCTGATGAGGGGATCCCATGGAAGTCGAGGGAAATTCAAAAATTTTATAGGCACACCTTTATCGATGTGGGAATTTATAATAGTAACTCGTGCATTTGCTCTTGGTGAAGTGGAACTGATGATGGAGACCGCAGATGGTTGCGATTCGATTAGGTACTTACTTTAATATGGTTGCTGAGCAATTTATGGTCGTCGCAATGCATATGGTGAAGTGGAGCTGATGGTGGAGAACTCCTCAACAACTAACGTCCCTCCATCGGGAAAAGCAATATTTTGTAAAAGGTGATGAGCAGTTCACATTAGGCAATTGCAACTTAGATAAATTACAAACAGACCCACTAAAAAGCGAAAAATAAAAACTGTTTAAAAAAAAAACAATCAACTTCTTAACAACTTCAAAAGTTTTTGGAGGCCATTTTTCGAACAACACGCATACCATTACCACGGTATCTACAGACTCGTGTAAACAAAGACTGTTTGCGCGAGTTTAAAATAGCTAAACGCATTACACTATTGTTTCAGATAGAAAATTGGAAATTTCATCTTAGCGGAACTGCATCGAACTATTGGGAGCAGGAGTTATTTAATTCAGTGAGGTGAATATTTAGAATCTATACTCTGTAGGTTTAGATAGTTAAATAAAGGTAAACAAAAAAAAAACATGACGAGAGAGCTGTCAAGTAACCGACTAAACGTAATACCTGTCACTTCAGTTGGCGTGCTACTTCACAGTCTCAGAACAATGAAGTCACAGTTGTACTCTTCAATTTAGCAACGATTTATTTCGTTGACGTTTAGAGGACCTGTCTTTTTGGGCACTTTACAATAGAGAGATTACAAAATATTATAATATTGGTATAAATCTAACAAAAAAAATGTGTTCAAGCAGTTACATCTACGAAGATTTGTATGATAAAGTTTAACATGACAGTAATAAAAGAGGAAACTATCGTAAAAATCTAAAATAAATATAATTTGGTTTTACGGCGACGATAACCGACTTTTCATGATTTTATACTGAAGATCACGTCTAAACGAGTAGTGTTAATGATTTGAAAAAAATATATGTTAAATTAGAGCATTTTCTCAATAATTTAATATGTGAATATTTTTAGATTATGTTTATATTACATAGTGAAATGAACTTGTAAAGTTATGTCTAACGCGGATAAAAAACTGAGAATGTCGCAAAATCTACTAGGTAAGGTATTTTTCTGAAACCTTCACCAATTTAAAGATAATTTAATTATTGATATTTTAGTATACGCGTTTTATTAAAATACCTTTTATTTTGTGTATAATAAATTAATAATGCGTAAAATTGGGGACAGCGCTCCTTGATGGGCGAGTCCTATTACTGGCTGAACGTACGACGCGTTGCGTGAGCTCAGTACAGAACACGCAAGCTAACCACTCAAGGTCACTGGCATATATCTCCGTCTTAAGCAATATAAGTTACAACATATTTTTAAACAAGAAAGTGTCATCTATAAAAGCCCTTTTTATGATTTGTTTACCTTTATGTAACTACAGAAACCGATAGAATATAGGTACTTATTTCAGTCAATAAGGTGAATATTCACAAACACCGACATTTTGCCAGTTATCATCCAAGCCCCATGGATAGGCGAGCCTATATCCATTACATTGACACTATGACAATATGCCTGACTACTCGCTCGGGTATCGAACTCAGGACCCACGCTCAGCACTAGCAGTCGCTGCCGACTAAGGGCGAATTTGACCAAACTTTTATACCTACGCTCCGTTTGAAATAAGATTAGACTTTTAAATAAACCTTTTTTACAGTCCGTTCAATCGATTTTGACTTCTATTGCGTTGGTGGCATGACCAATGACAGCTCTAATAAACAGTTGGTATTGTAACCACGTTTTGCTTTTAATTCCATCCTTATGCCTACGGAATAGAAGTCAAAATCGGTTGAACGGACTGTAAACAAGTTTATTTAAATGTCTAATCTTATTTCAAATTGAGTTTAGTATGCAGCAGTATTGTGTGGGTGTATGTGTGTTGTATGCTTATGTACTTTATCCTGCGAAAAAAAATTATAAACGTATTTTTTTTTCGCAAGATGATATTTATGCTAGGTATAAACGCACATCACAAACAGCTGCATCGGGCCGCAGCGCATTTGAATACCAATAAGCGCTATGAGGGCCGCCTAATACTCCTGTAGTGTGCGATGGTTCATACAAAATGTACGACGCTTTGGTACATTTTGTATGAACACACAAAGGATTTTTGCGTTGCGGTACGGCTCCGGTTTGATCCTCCGTCCGGACTTTTAATTTTTCCCGAATTTTTGACAAAAGGGGTTAAAAAAACCAGCCTAGATAAAGTGATAAAAAAAGATTAAAATAAAAGTAAAATTTCCGGCTTTGAATCAACTTTTCAAATTTCAAAATGGCTACCTTAGGGCCCGACCCTACACATACGTACACACACGTCTGCGACGCGACCTCGTCTTACGTCTTTTAGGGTGCGGCCCGCCCAAATATGCGTCAGCCTTAGAGAGTCAGTCAACGAAGTACTCCGAATAAAACTGACCTGAGTTAGAAGAGTCGTCACGTTTGGTGACGGGTCTGGTCCGGCCGCTGGTCGTCTCCTTCATCAGCTCGGCGCGGGTCATCTTCGGGACTTCCACGGACTTGTCAGAAGGCTGGGAGGCCTTTCTATCTGGCGACTGTGGCATAGATCACTTGATTACATTAAGTAAGAAGGCGACTACAAGTCGCCGCCTTAATCTCTCGCGTAATTAGCGTCACAAATTGAAAATGAGTACATAATAAATAAACATTCGATCATTTACGTTCGAAACTCGACCTAATTTCGGTCAGACTAAAATTTTGAATCGAGTGCGGTTCACAGGATTACCTACACTCCATTTGAAATAAGATTAGTAATTTAAATAAACTTTTTTACAGACCGTTCAACCGATTTTGACTTCTACTCCGCAGGCATAAGGATAGCATTAAAAGTAAAACTTGGTTACAAAACCATCTATTTATTACAGCTGCCATTTGTCATGCCTCTAACGTAATAGAAGTCAAAATCGGTTGAACGGCTTGTAAAAAAGGTTTATTTAAATGTCTAATCTTATTTCAAATTGAGTATAAGGTAGTCAAAAGCAATGCAACGAAATTTCAGCGGTTACGCTCTTTTGATTGAAATGTTTCGGAGGCAAAAATAATATGCAAGTTATGGGCTGTGTCTACCAACACTCACCAGAAATAATACTAACCTAAAAGTCCGTTCTTATTAATATATCTGAAAGAGGCTAATTACGGAGTCACTAGCGTAAAATCAACACGTTTATTCATACCATGAATAAATGAATATGGTCGTGCGTTTGCTCGCACGATCTCACAACTATCGCTGGATAATAATGTCTCGCAAACGGCTAGTACTTGAATTCCACACGAATGACTAGTTAAAACTTTCATGTATTCTGTCTCAAAATATTCTTGTACTAGGAAGACTTCCCTTGCCAACTTCCTTGTCTTCATTTTACGACAGTTTCAAGCATAAGAACCATTTTTAACCATACCCGGAATAAATAAAGTTTGATCATTGAACCCATTCCAAAGTTGTCTGTTTACAGCGGCCCTAAACAACTGAGCAGCAAACAGGTGGCGCCATGCAAACTATGGCGGGGAAATTAAATCTACACAATATGGCCGCCTCTCTAGCGGCTGTCTATCTAAATTCCTTGAATGCCGTAGCGCAAATAAATGCATTTGTTCGTCTACTGTTGTGTACAGTAAAAATAACTCCCTAGCGGTGAAATTAAACTTAAGAACAGTAATTGGAGCGTGTCTTAATATGTTATTTCTTGCTGGTAGGTATTATTGCAAGATGTAATCAGACTTAACGAAAAATAATTGGTTGACTTTTGGTTGGCTTAACTTAAATAAACGTAAGTATTCGTGACATAATAATACCCTTTTATCAACTATGTTAACATCAGAATGATTACGCAGTTATAAATTGTTTGTAAAACGTGTCAATCCCACTAAAAAACACTGTCCTTCAAGATAAGGATTTTCGTAGTTTGAAGGGTAGGGGTCTTACTCAGTAGTAATAGCCATACCCACCCTTTATTCATACAAACCTGATGTTACCTAGGCCAAGTTTTTTTTGTAAATTAATGATTACTTACTTACTTATACCATAGACAATGTACTCTGTGCCTTATACCCTCGTTACGTCTCGTGACTAGTGAACAAACCTTTGAGACATAGATTTATTTGGAATAAGTCTGGAAGTTAAGCGTAGTTGTATTGTGTAGGCAACAAGGAAATGACAAAGAAAGAGGACCTTCAAAGGTACTTACCTAAATGAACTGCTAATTTATCAATAACAAAACAATAGTGATCCATTGATGACTTTTGGTCAATTGTAGACCTAAGTTATCACTGAAATTACCAACCTGATCTTCCCCAGAGAGATTCTCCAAAAACCTATCACCTTCAGACTCAGTTTCACTGTCTGAATCGAAGTCATGTCTCGCCGTATGCCTCACCGGAGGATTAAACTTGGACATCGTTGCTTTGACCACTTCCTCTTCACTCGACGGGCTATCGATCTCTTTAGCGTTCACCACGTTGACGGTCTCGTCATACATCACTCGTGCATAATCACTAGCCGACCCGTTGTGATCGCTAATCAGTGAAAATGTTTGACAGTGTTTGTCGCACGTTGCCATGGCAACGATATAGAACCTCCTCGCTTGGAATCCTAACGAGGAAAGGCGGGAGTCTCATAGATGGATTTTTTTCGTCAAAATAGTCGTGGCACGGCCTGGCACTGATTAGATCTACATAAAGTACATATTTCACACATTTATCAATGTATGTAGGGGCCACGGGGCCGCTCGAATTCTGCTAGGTTTTGCCCGCAACTGAGCTTGCGTGCAATTTAATTAATTTGATTCTCCCTGTTAGTCCCAAGCTGACGCTATGTAATGATACATTCCTCCGTATAATATAGGTACATTAGTTTTTGTATAGACTAAACCCGAAAAGGGGTCATGGTAGGTACTCATCATTTTGAAAAAAAAATTCTATAGGACAACCAACATTGAAATCGCAAAAAAAAATCTGCTGTTCCCTACATTTGTGTTCACATAAATCGACAAAATGTATGGAACAGCAGATTTTTATTTCGCGATTTCAAGGTTGGTCCCATAGAAAAAAAAAATCAAAATGATGAGTACAATGACCCCTTTTCGGGTTTAGTATAAAAAAAACTAATGTTGTATAATACAGCTTACTCAACGTGCCCGTGTACCTGTTTCGTAATTGGAAATCTATTTAGTAGAAGGCCCGTAAATTAACTTGGCTACTGGAGAACACTTTTTAATTAGTGCAACAGTATCGAGAATCACCTCTTTAACACCTACGCAAACAAAGACCTAAAAAAAGAACACCTAAACAGGATCCAGTTTCCTTCACAGCTCTCGTTTTGGATTGGCTCCAATTCCAAGGACGTCCAGGAAAACTTTTTTTAAATATAGGTACATATTTTGAGTTGTTGCTGGAAGCTTGTTCACCGCAGAGGGGATAAAATATATTCGGTATGCTTTTAAAATCCTGCGTCTGTGATTTTGCAGATGGCACGCATGGCAGCCCTACAGTTCCGGTTTTTCCCCCTTGTAGTAACATGATGTCCTTCTGTTTTCCTGTTGGTGTATGTAAATAATGTGTATTAATTATTTTTCAATTCCAGAATCACATGGATACCAATCTAATCACATAAAACAATGAACTAGGCACTTTATGTCAGTAGGTATATGAAAATAAATGAACACACTGTACGTACTTCTATTACTGCAAACTAATAATACCTACTTGAAATTCGATTTCAGTTAAAAAAAAACCGGCCAAGTACGTGTCGGACCACGCACAATGAAGGGTTCCGTAGTTAGGATGAATGCATCCCAAAAACCAACTTAATATTGTAGTTGAAAAACATGCTCTCCCATATATCTATATACGTTACGGTCAATTCTTCAACTGCAAATTTAAGTTGGTCGACGATTACTCGTTAACTTATAAACCCTACTTAGCTGTGATAGTTTTCCTTTTAATTTCGTTCTATATACTACTGCCATGAATTTTTTCACTTATCCAAAACCAACCATTTAGCTGGCAGGGGGGGGGGACACTTGACTCTAACAAAAAATTGCACTTTAAAGCTTAATATTATGGAAACGGATCTCAGAATTGAAAAATGGCTTTCACAGACCCACAATATTTTTGAACGGCCTATCCAACGATACCCCACACCATGTATTAGATGAGAAAAAAAAATATCATCCCCGTTTTACGTGCCCGTGAAGGTACCCTAAAAAAAATGTTTTTCATGGTTTTATTTAACTAAGTCGTTAAATAAAACCATGAAAACGCGGAGACGCTTGGAGACGCTAAGTCCTACAAAGCTGTAATTTGGCATGGGTGTACATATTACACCCATGCCAAATTACAGCTTTCTAGGACTTAGCGTCTCTGAGCTAAGCCGGGGACAGACGGACGGACGGACGGACAGACAGACAGACAGACAGACGGACATGGCGAAACTATAAGGGTTCCTTGTTTACTACGGAACCCTAAAAACGGTTATTAAAGGCACATTTTCATTAGAATTCCACTGCGACTGTTCATAAATAAACTATTGTAATATAAAATGCGATTTCTACAAAAAAGGCCCATAAAGCTGTTCGTTTAAAATAGATGTGCTCGGAGCACGCCGTAGACAAAATAATAGTGCACGGTATTTTATGGAAAGTTCATGGGTTCATGTTTGAAAAGTTTATTGATATGTCACGAGCTAGTCAAAGAAATATCAATTCTACGATTGGAGCCCTCTCTAAAAAAACCGGTCAAGAACGAGTCGGACTCGCGCACCGAGGGTTCCGTACGTAGGTCTAAATAATGTTGATGATTTCTGAAAAACTGTGTTATTTAGAGACACCGTTTTATTTTTCCTGTAATCTTTACATAAACTTCTATCACATAGAATAATTTCCCCCACGCACCCACAATACCGGAGAATAGTAGAGTGGGACAACGTTTTTAAAATAAGAAAAGAGAAGAGATTTGTGTTGCCTAAAAAAATATATTTGAGAATGTGCAAACAGCGCTTTTTCATATGATCCCCACATGCCCTAGTAGCCCCACATCAAATTTTTAAGTCCCCTTTCAGTCCCTTTTCCAATAAAGGTATATTTTTTTAAATTTCTTTCTTGTTTGAAAAATAGTTGGGTAAACGTCATCTAAAACTTGTAGTTCTTGAGATATCCAGGTGTGGCAGACATACAGACTTAGTCTCACCTTATGGGTTCCTTTTTACCATTTTGGTACGGAACCCTAAAAAAACCAAGTGCTAGTCTACCATATGTTTTTCCCATGGTAATTTATCCCAAAAACAAATTTAACATTGTAGTTGAAAAATATGTTCACTTCCCATACATTCCAACTGCAAATGTAAGTTTGTACGCACAATATTGAGAGATTTACCATGTTATTTTATACATAGACTTCTTATTAAACTAATATTTAAGAAACTTGGTTTGTTACCGTTACCGTCACTTTACATTTACGAAATGTGTTTGTAATTAAAAATAAACAATGATTTATGTCTGCAAATGATGTTAATCCTAGGAACAGACGAGATCCTAATAAACTGGTGTTGAATGATTTACCTAGACTAGCTAAGTACAATTATAACTGCCTAGCAATGTGCGTGCGCATTTATAACAAAATACCAAGACATTTCAAAACTGATGACAGATTATTTAAAATTCAGTTTTATAAATGGTTACTCGAATTTAGTTTTTATAGTCTAAAGGACTTTTTAGTTTAACAAAAATAATGTTTCAATAATGCTGATGGTTGATGCCTTTTTCGCCTAACTTTATAATTTTGCATGCTATGTTTTTATCCTAGCTAAACATGTTTGTGCCATAAAAAATTGTATTTAACACCATTTTATACCATGTTTTACGCTAATATATTTTTATTTATTTATAAGTTTTATTTTATTATAGAATTATTTACTGTATTTTTTCAAAATTCTAGGCTGTTTTCATCTATTTTCTTGAATGACTACATAATCACTGTTTTTTTAGGGTTCCGTACCAAAATGGTAAAAAAGAGCCCATATAAGGGACTGAAAGGGGTCTTAAAAATTTGATGTGGGGCTACTATTTGGGGTATCATATGAAAAAGCGCTGTTTGCACATTCTCAAACATTTTTTTTAGGCAGCGTTTTTTCCGATGTTTGATGAAAAATGTAAAAAAAATACGGTTCCCCCTTATCTCAGAAATTTACATAGATAAAAATCTGAAATTATTCTATGTGATAGAAGTTTATGTAAAGATTACAGGTAAAATAAAACTATGTCTCTAAATAGCACAGTTTTCAGAAATCATCAATATCATATATACGTACGGAACCCTTGGTACGCGAGACCGACTCGATCTTGACCGGTTTTTTTATATTATATTTTATATTCTTGGAACACAGGCCTCCTATCTGTGAGAGGGAGCGGGCCGCAATCCACCACGCGGGCCCAGTTCGGGTTGATAGATGTCACGTCTTCGAATTTTTGGTTCTAGGACATGCCGGTTTCCTCACGATGTTTCCCTTCACCGTTTTGAGAGCAGTGGTGATGAAATAATTTACACACTAATCAAGCGCCTGTCAGGGTTCGAACCTTCGACCTACAACTCGTAAGTCGCGGTTGTTACCACTGGGCCACCACTGCTCAAAAATGACTTTAAAACTATTTATTTCAAAATTATTAAAAAAAAATATTTGAGACCCTCACAAGCCCTTTCATTTGATCGTTCTCTATCGACGTATGTGATGGTTCACGGTACAGTTTGTAAAACTTTTTTATTAATTAAAATATATACTCCTCATTATTATGTAGGTACACCATAAAAATTACAGATATATATTGCGTTGGTGGCATGAAAAATGGCAGCTGTAATAAACAGTTGGTATTGTAACCACGTTTTTGCATTTAATGTCATCCTTATGCCTACGGAATAGAAGTCAAAATCGGTTGAACGGACTGTAAAAAAGTTTATTTAAATTTATAATCTTATTTCAAATGAAGTATATATAATATATAAATAGCTAAAAAAAGGGAAGTGAAGGGCAAATTCTTTGTTAACGCAACTTTCCTCGATTTCATCTTAGTAATAGAAATATTTTTTAGAGCTCTGACAACTACATGGACGAAGTCGAAGGCAAAGTAAGTTAAATAAATAAAAACATGGTTTTGAAAATGTCAACTTTATTAACTAAAATAATTACTAAATTCTATATCATACAAAAATAACTGACAAAACAACCCGTTATTGGAAAGTCGAGCTACAATTTTTTTTAATTTAACAATTTATTGTCACACAACTGAAATTAAAATCTTACTGAATGTGAGAATGTCAGAGATCGGTTATTATTACGAAACAAAATGAGATGCAATATCAAAATTAATCAAGGGATATAAACTCGTCAGTAAGACTGCAAGATTAACGCATACCTACCAGGGCCTCAAGTCTGCTATTACAATAGTGTCAGAATGGTTGATCATTGATTTCATAATAAAATTGTTGATTATGACAAGTTTGGTAATCTACTATTATAATGGCGTCATTATGACTTTCCAATGGTCGGCCACTGACACTACATTGAAAGAAATTGCATTTATTGGTAATCTCGTACAATTGACAAATGAATGACATTTTCTACTAATGGGTTTTATAATAATGGCAATACGACAATGCCATTATAAATAACACAATTCTATTACAAGAACATTGACCGACCAATGATCGACCATTATTAATTTAGCAGATTACGAACTTTTAACAAAATGACAATGGGATTGTGTTGGAATGACTGATTTTATAGAAATAGCAGACTTGGGGCCCAGCTGAAGCGAGTTTGATGAGCCATATAAAAGTAACATGCAACATAATTAATTTAGTTAACGTTAGTCCAAAACAGTCAACTGCCATCATAAACACAGGATTATCATTCAAATATATCAAAAAATTTCACGAATATATAATATATCTACAAAAATATCATTAGGTGAACTTATATATTTTCCCAAAAATATTGGCCAAAATTTCAATATACAAAATAAATATCTGGGCACTTTAAATACAACAGTTATACATGCAAAAAATATACATTTCTATGAATTATTTCAAGATCTGTGTCCGACTTACTGTCCTCCGCGCACACTTTAATTATGGCCGGCATAATTTAATAGTGCAATGGATATAGTGTATAATGTACCGATTGAAATATTACGTGATCTCAATTGAATTACACACAAGTATAGACTGTAACATGAATATAGAACTCGAATTTTATCACATTTTGCAGTCTTTGAGTATATAATGAACAACAGGAATAAAATGTCGTTACACTAAAATGATTTGGCACAATATCGTAGAGACTAGTTAAAACTTACTGCTACTTATCTTAAGATAAGCACAAAAGCTAGTCTCGGAGTATCCGCCTAGATCACAGACACAATAAATGTAGTTCAGCCGACCTTGTTAATGAGTTCATCGCATATGGCTGTAAGCTCCTCGTTTGCCTTCGTCTTCTGCGCAAGAGACTCCTCGAGCGATGTGATGTGCAGATCCTTCCTCTTAATCATGGCGTTAAGCTTCAACACTTCCGCCTCATGTGTCCTATTCATCTTCTCCAACTCTTGGTTGGCGTGGTTGAGCTTGGACGTTGCGTGCTGCTTCAGAAGCTCGTAATTGTTTTGGATTTTGGTGAGATTCTCTTCAAACTCTTTTATAGACTTCTTATAGGCGTCTTCGTTAGCCTTGCAGTGGAGAATAACTTGTTTGCTCTTCTCGTATTTGCTATGGAGGTCGCTGAAGCTAGCCTCCATACTGGCTAGATGAGCCATCTGTTCGTCTCTTTCATTCATTAAATTTATTCTCTCCTCCGCGTGCCTCTTCTTGTCCTGCGCTGTTTCCGAGATCAAACTAACTATCGTCCTCTCATATTCCTCGAAAACCGCCTCCATGCTCTTATTGATCTTAGTCTTCTCAGCCAGCTGATCGTTCAAAACGCTGATCTTTTTTAACCTATCTTGACTTTCGTCTTCTAAACTTTTTAAATGAGATTCTAATGAAGTTAATCTATCCTTTAGTTCTTTACTTTCAGATCTTAGACTGTAAACGTTAATTTCTTTTTCGGCTAACAGCTCTCGTAGCTGTGTAAGAGCTAAGTCGGCTTCGTTTTGCTCTCTTGTGGCATGTGTCACGGTAGTGTCATGCAGGAGAGAACTGTTGCCGCTTAAAGACAGTAGTCTGTCAATAACGGCCATGGCAGGAGACATGAATGTAAGAGAACGCCTGTTCGATCTGTTTGGGGTCAATGACTTGTTTCTGGGTGTTACCGGGTTGACGGCAGGAGGCACGACCATCATCGGCTTCGATACTGTGATGTTAAGTTCTTCGTTGAATTCCTCACTTGAATTGTGTGTCATGTCCATGTTGTGTGTGTTGTCCATATCTTGGGTTCTGTTCAAGTTAGAAGGCCCAGAGATAGGAGACTTGACCTCCTTTTCTGGCATCGTCGCTTTTGTAGGAGTACTTTGCATTTTCTGAATCTTATTTAAAGAAGCAACTAAACTCTCAGACGTAATAGACGACATCCTCTTTGCGAAGAGAGGATCAAATTTCAGGAATAAACTCTCTTTACCGCTGTCAACAACAGTGTTACTCTTATTCTGATTCAGAAGAAACTCAAAAGCTTCCGCATCAATAAATAATTCGCCATTTTCGTCATTCCCTTGAGTTGGTAAATCATGGAATTGCATCATGTCAATATTTTCGGCATCAAAATCTGACATTTTATCGTCAGTATTCAAATCTTCAGCTTCCAGGAATGGTCCCTCTATTGTGTCCTCGTCTTCAGTATTGACTTCTTTGATTGTACCACTTTCCTCATCAGTAGCTTTAGACGAAGTAGTTGTATTACTTAGGTTTCCTGAACCATCTTTTCCCATTAATTCAGTTTCAATTTTGCCGTCTGTCAAAGTAGTTTTTGTGATATCTTGTGCATTCACTTCATCATTTTGAGGTAAAATCATGGAGGAATCAGGAGAACTTATTTTGCCTTGGGTGACAAAAGGATTTTCCATGTCAAGTTGCGGAGGTGGAGACAGTCGCATTTTAGATTTTGTTGCAAACGGATTGAAGTTTTTGTCATCAATCTCAGGTATGTTAAAAACATTTCTTGAATGGAAGCTTTCGTTTGATGATGTGCGTGCAGAATAGTATTCAGACTGTTCTAATGACAAAGTTGATTTCGAATCTTTAGAGAGAAGAGTAGCAGATTCATCAGTTTCAATAACCTCGGCGGAGGATGTTATAACAGGTTGTTGAACTTCATCTTTATGTACAAGTTCTTGCTCTAATGTATGTGCTTCTTTCGCTACAGCAAGTGTCATTTCGTGAACAATTTTGGCTTCTTCAATTAATTTGTCTTCAATAGAAACATTGCTAAGTTCCATGGCTAGAGTAGGTGGGGGTTTCAGGTCCATGTCAACAACGGCAGATTTCTCAATAGGGCTCTCAGCTGTTTTGTCGATAGCTGCACCACTATAAGTCGAATTGAATTTCCTTTTAGGAGCAACAGGCTTCTTCCTTTCAGGTTGTGATTTTCGCCTGTTCATTATTTCCTTTTTCGGCATAGGCTTTTCGACACTTCTAGAGCTCATTTTTGATTCAACAGCTTTAGTTGGAGTATCCAGCGATGGCGATACTCTTATTTTAGTTTTCGTAGCGAATGGATCATCCATTTCATCAAAATTAAAGTTGTATCCTTTAGAAGCGATTGGGGGAGAAGCCGGTGGGGTAAAGACTACTTTACCGGCGGTCGCTAATCGGTGGTCGATATTTTGAACATCAATATTTTCCTCAGGTTTCATTCCAGGAATATCTTCAGCAATTACTGATACAAATGGGCTGTTTTTTTCAGAAAGTATGATTTCGTCATCTTCAGTTTTAATGTCAGCACTTTTACTTACGGGAACATTTGTGTGAATAGGTTGGTTTTCATTGTCGGGGATAACAGGCTCTGTAGGAATTACGTCAACATAGTTAAGTTGTGTATCTGTAACACTGCCTGTAGCAACAGGTATGTCTTCAGTGGCAATAGTTGCGGTGCTATCAGTAATTGAGTCCTTCGCTATTTCATTTGCTGGAGTTAATTCACTTGCATGTTTAACTACATCAGAAACATCTGACAAAAGTTCTGGTACAACATTGTGAGCAGCTTGAGGCATAATTTCTGGAATAATTACTACATTTGCCACCATTTTGAGATTTTCTGGGAAATTTGCTTGTTGTTCTATCATTACTGGTTCAGGGATGTTTTGGGCCAATTCGACATTAGGTACAATATTTGTCTGGTTAACAATGTCAGGCAAAGGTTTTAGTCCAATTACACTTCCATTGTTATCCATGTGTTGACTTAATCTTATATTTTCTTCAGGATTGTGTGTAACTGTTGCATTCAGGCACTTTGTAACAGTTTCAGTCTGGTTCAAAACTTCAACATCATACTGCACTTGATCAATGTTATTTTCAGTTTCGGTATCAATATTCAATGATGGTGCAGATTCAGGTAATACATCAACGGTGATTACTTGTGGTTCTTCAGTTAATGGTGGCTTTTCATTCCTAACATCTACAACTTCTGGCGCTTCTTTTATTATTTCTTGATCCAAAGTCAATGTTTCATTCTGTATGTTATCGCCCCTTTCGAAATTTGAAGTGTTTAATGGTAGTGCTTGAGGCAAAACAGTTTTATCTTCATTGTTTCCTTCTACTTTTATTATTTGTTTTGCTTTTTCAAGTGTCAGTGTATGTATCATCTCTGTGATCTCTGTTTGAACCTTGATATTGTCTACAAGATCAAGAGGCAGACTATGAAGTAGGGAAGAAGCATCAGTCTGGTCAGCAGGCATATTCAATTCTTTCTCAATGTCATCTTCATCAGGAAGAGGAACTTCAGCAGCCAATTCAGTCATTGTTGCTTCTTTAACAGGACTAGACTTCCCTTCTCCATCAAGATTATGTAGTGACTTGTTTACTATTCCTTCTAGTGTTTCAGGATTATAAATTGTGGTGTTTGTAGCCTCAGCCAAGTTTGTAGAGTTGTTTTCACTGACATTTGTAGTATCAATACCAGTTTTATTTGGTTCAATGTCTTGGGTAATATCTTGATTCAAATTATGGTCATTGTGGCTTGTGGACTGTCTTCTGAAATCTTCAATATTTTTTTCATTCAGTACAAGTGTTTCACTACTTGATGGTGAATCAGGATACCCTAGAACATTATGTTGGCTATCGAAAGTTATAGCCTCAGACGAAATATTTTCAATTATTTTGGTTACATTGGATTCTTCTGTATTCATTACTGAATTTGTAATTTCAACTGTTTGATCTAATATTGGCTGAATTACATTTTCGAAGGTTGTAGCTACATTTGATTCTTCACTTTTATCCACAGACAGGCTCATAACAGCTACAGTTTGATTCAGTGCAGGAAGGTTTTCTTCTGATGTTATAAAATTTTCCAAGGTTTGATCAAAAAGTTTGGCCTGGATTGTTTCATTAACAATTGAATTTGTAATTTCAACTGTTTGATCTAATTTTGGCTGAATTACATTTTCGAAGGTTTTAAAGGGTTTTGAAGGGTTTACATTAGATTCTTCACTTTTATCCACAGACAGGCTCATAACATCTACAGTTTGATTCAGTGCAGAAAGGTTTTCTTGTGATGTTATAGAATTTTCCAGGGTTTCATCAAAAACTTTGGTATTGATTGTTTCACTAACTTTTTCAAGCGCATTCTCACTTGGTATTACTGTGTTTTCAGATTGTGGTACTTGATCCAATATGTTATTGTCTTGTCCTGATTTATTTTGAGTTTTAAGTAAAGCTTCAGGAAGTAAATCTTCAGGTGTTATTGACAGGGTTGCATCTAATATATCTTGTGTAGTATTTAAAATTATTTGTTTCAGCCGAGAAGCACTTGTATTTTCGTTTGTACTTTCTATATCTTTTGTTAAGTCCAAATCTTGTGTTGTCTCATTTACTGGCGTCTTGTCCTTATCTTCTAGCAGAGAATCATTCTTAGTAAATGTTGTTTCACAGTCAACAAATTCTACATCTGATTCACCAGTAAAAGTGCAATCAGTGTTGCAGTTAGTCATAGTTCTATCTCTAAAAGAATCATTGTATGAAATATCCATATATTCCACAGTGGAATTCATATCATCTTGTATTTCTTGTGTTGGTAACTCCAAATTTTGGTTAGTGTTTATAATTTCAGTTCGAGGATGTTGAAAAAATAGTTTGTGTATTTGCATACGCTCCTGACTAAATATGATGGTTGTCTCATCTTTCCATTGCAGCTCCTTCTCAAGATCCTCATTAAAAACAATTGATTCTTTATGTGGGCTGTTTCTTTTTGTTGGACTTGTTTCCTTCTTCCGATGAGCAGAAATAGGTGTTGAAGCCAACATCGCCTGTGACTTGGCTTCCTCTGTTGATAGTGTCGCCTCTACTGGGCTGAGTATGTTAGGTTTTACAATATCTTCATTGTCAGCTGGTGGTATGGGACTCTGTGACGATCTAAACATGTTGAGGACGGTTTTGATCCCTCGCATAATAGGAGAACTGCCACCATCATTCTTTAGGTTATCCTTTGTTGGAGTCGTTGCTTCAGGGGTTGGAACTGCAGACGATGATGAACTTAACAGAGAGTTTTCATCAATGTCACTTGGACCGCTAACTGTGACGGTTACATTTGCATCGTCTTGAGTAACTGTGGTATCATGATGCCTAAGTAGTGATGTGCTTCTATTATTGTCACCAAATTGCTCTGTGGAGATTGCTTGGAGCGGTAAAGCTTTGAGAGATTTTACTACATTGTCATTTTTACTCATATTTGAATTAAGTGAGCGAGTTAAATTACTATTCTCATTAATTGTGACATTAAGTGTGTCATCAGCTGACTCTAGGTTCCTGTTATCACAATTAGCAGTGTAGCTCTTAGACATAGGCGACGAGGCCGGAGTGATGGAATACCTGAGTTTCATATTAAGTTCCGACACGTCCAGCTCTTCGTACCCCTTCTCTGTGAAGGGCAGCACATTGTTGTGATGTAAACTGTTCTCTTTATTATCAAAGTCACTGTCTATGTCCATCGGCTCAGCGTGGTGAGCCATCTCGCACGTCCACTAATCACACACTTTTCACCCGTCACACACCACACGGAGTTCAGTCACTACAGATGCCGTCCGCACTTGATACTCGATCCTCAAGCGTCAATCTGGAGCGAAATACAAAGATAAAATCAGTCCAATGTTTACAGTTAGCCGATTTCAGATGGTTTCACTATGATTTCTAATACGTCGTACTACGCGGCGATGCGCGTATGTATGTCATTTAAAAACAAAAATGTCGGAGATGTGAACACGCAACTCACTCTGAAAATCTATTTTTATCCTTTTTGTGTGGCACGAAACGCGACGTTCATTTTATGTAACGCGCGCGCCCGAGGGAATCTTGCCAAAATGCGATGCAGAGCTGTTGAACCCAAACACAAATACACCGCCCGTTCCGAGACCGTTTGAAATCCGGTAACTTTTTATAATTTGAAATGTCAGTTTACAGAAAGGTGTGTACACACCAAAGCTGGTCGGTTACTTTTTAAATGACCGGTCACTGATAAATAACTGATATTCTAACGTTCTTTCTATTTATTGTATAATATTTAATTGGTTATATATTTTTATTGCAATTCTTAAACAATATTTTAGTGCACTACTGACAGAGCGCAATATTTAATCATTTCCCCCCTTATTACAAAACAAGGTTTATCTTCAGACCCAGGTTTAAAACATGGAGCCATTATTGAATTTCGAACTTTATTCCGACTATGGTAAAGTTCCTAAACACAAAACTGACAACTTAGTACCGAACTAAGTTTTCAGTTTTGTATAAAGAACGGTATTTCAATCACTGTTACGTTCTTATTACAAAAACTGGCTGCATGGTCATGTCAAAATATAAATCTTGTTTTGTAATAAGGCGGTTCATGTTTATTCATATAAACAGTGAAATATTTGACAGCTTCTTGCAACGTTGCCAACTTTCAGAACGCACGCTCCTAATTAAATTTTAACCTAAACCATTGTTTATGATAAATATGTTCTGTGATTTGAACTTTACATTGGTAGAGGTAGGTAGTTACTAAAATACTGTGGGCCAACCCCTTGGGGAAGAACGCGTGAGTATATATGAATGATTGTTATTATACGTTTGCACCAGAAAACATTCAACATGTAAATATTTCGAAACATATTTGCTTAAATTTTTAAATTTAAATTTGCTTTCACACTGCACGATACATGAGCAAATTCTAAGACAGACCTCAAGATTTGTTGTTAACTGCGTTAGTACTGTCTAGAAACATGATTGTTATATAATAATATATATATTATAATATAATAATATAATATGCTTTATTTCTATAAAAAGTACTTAGATTACAATACAGCTAAGTGCTATGATAAAATAAAAATAAGTACACAAAAGTTTTAGAACTGGAGCCGAACTAGGAGGACCTGTATTTCGGCTAACAGCGCCAATTCCCTCGAGTTACATTAGATTAGAGTTCTTAAGTGCTAGCATTTTACAAAACATTACATTTAAAAAACAAAATAATCTTAAGTTATTTAAGTGGTCTGCACCTCTCTTTGTGTTATGTGAAATGGTGAATGCGTGAGTGTGTGAGGGTGTGTCTATTTGTGAGTGTGTGAGAATTTTATGAGTTAACACATGTATTAGTGAGATACGTGGTTTTAGTGAGTACGTATATAATATTATGTATATATATTTGTCTATAGATAATAAGTTTAGCCAACAATAAACAATATCACTGTCTAACTTGGTACAATTAGACAGTGATATTGTTTATTGTTGGCTATTAAACTTGTATTGTTCATAGATTTGTCACATTTGCGTTCGCACTGTTGTTTATTTGTGTCTTGAAACTTGTCTATAGTTTGTGTTTAGTGTAAGGTTGAATGGTTGAATGTTTTCAAGTTAAGATGGTAAACATTGTAAAAAGTAGTGGGCAACATGTTGCAAGATTCATAAGGGCAGCCATTCATCAGTTTCATGACCAAAAAGAAAAACCCCTTTTGACACCCCACAATGAAAAAGAAAAACCCCTTTTTTTAAAATTGGCTAAACATCTATGGTTTTTTACTGACATAACTTCTAGATTGTTTTGTAGGATTGCAAGTTTTTTTTTTACTCATATAGTTTTCATCATTGTCTGGCAGTTTGAGTAATTTAAGCGGCCTGCCCAAATGTCCTTTCTTTGGTATTGTTCGTTGAATCGTTGAGCTCCTCAAGTTCTGAGTTGGGCTGCACGACTACTGACAAATGCGTGCACTGACCACTGACTGGACAGGTCCCCTCAATCTGTGTGATTCTTTCATCAAAAGATCATTTCAGGCACCAATCTACATGGTCTTCACATGATCGACCAATATTATGTCTGGACTTTAAAAAAAAATATGATTGACGTGTAAAAGTGTTTGTACGAGTACAAACCTACTTAAGACGGGTCTGCTGCGCCAATATTTGCGTATTTCTAACAGTAAGAGCACGGTTACACGCTCAGTCTGGCGTCATTCTGGTCCATCAGTCTAGTGAGAATCACGATCATTCTCCGATCATTCTAACTAGACTGATGGACCAGAATGACGCCAGACTGAGCGTGTAACTGTGCTCTTAGAAACACGATTTGGGGGCGTGGCCAAAATAAAAATCATACAAATCGTGATTAAAACATGTTTCTAACTGTTAGAAACACGCAAATATTGGCGCAGCAGACCCGGCTTTACAGAAAATAAATCATAAAAAACAGGGATGTGTACAATGTAAATCTAATTTATGTTAGCATGGAATCGTTTTGCGTAGTTGGCAGAAAGTCTTTATTCTATGCTTAACTAATATTGGCACATAGCCTGTCAATTTGAACTAATAGATATAATTAGAACTTGTCTTCGTAAATCAACGAATGCGCAACAGTTATATTTCTAACATCGTAATTTATAAAAAAATACATTTTAAAAAATAGCGTGCAAACACCTTTACTTTGTTTATGTCAGTTGTTGAAAAGTTCGTTAACGAAGCAAGCTTTAAGTATTCAAGATAGAGCAAAGTGAAGTAACTTGCAATGATTTTTGTTTATATTAATTATTAACTAAATTAATACTAACAGTTTGAAGATGGACAATAACTTTGGTGAATGTGTTGTTTGTACATGAATGATACAAATCGAAATCGCTGAGACACTGACACTAACTTCGAAAACGAAATGTACTGACTGTCACTTTATCAGGTGTTCGTTCGTACTAGGAAAACAAATAAATATTATTTTCAAAACTAGGGAATATTTTCTATAAAAAATTATTGTTTAATAATCTTAGATTGAAATTAAAATGAACATTGTAAGTATACACTTTTGAAGTTTAATTTTATTTTAACCTGAATGTCAAGGTTAATTATTTAACCTCATCGATGTTATCAAATAAATATCTCCGTGAAGAAACTTCGTAACTATTACATCATTATGCTGTTTACAATTACAAAAAACTCTAACTTCAAAGATAATTATTTGACGATTATTGCATAGTTTCTTTTACCAGCTACTTCACATTGGTCATGGTTCAGAGATCGCAAAAAAGGCAAAACCCGTTGCGGTTAAGCCGCCAAGTCATTTCCTCTGCCTCTAGTGCATGTGCGACTGTGTCATGCGACACACGTTCCCTTCAAGTAATTAAAATAAAATATTACGCCAGTACATTTGGCGCAATAAGTACGGACCTACTTGTTCTTACTAATTATCCAGTTCCAAATTTAAGTATTGGAAGACTAGTGCGTGGGAGCAGGTATTTGAGTATATTTCTTCACTTATTTAGTTTTTTGTTTATTTTTATTTATATTAATAACTGGTTCACATGTGACATGGGTCAGCGAAAGCTGTCTTTAATGAAAGTTTCTGACCATGCTTTAGTATAGTTTTTTATTCACTTACAAACCTACATTACATTGATATCTTTTTAAGGCTGTACCTATAATATTTATTAGCATATTTCTTAGCAATGGCTGACTGACAGACAAGTAAAACTTCTTAACTTCTAACTTCCCTGTAAGTTTCTTAAGGTTTCAGATTACTTATATTGAATAATTTTTTCTTTAGTAAGTATTTAAACTGTCTTCTAAATTTCTAATTACTGAATGCGGAAATCAGGTAGTCTTGCATTTATACAAATGAGTTCCATTTGTCTATATGCAAGACTACCTGATTTCTATATAATCACCTATAGTGTGAGTCATCATATTTCCAACCTAAGTGTAATTTAAAATAACAGCTAAGATATTATCCCCTGTTTAGCAAATTAACAGCTAAGATATTATCCCCTGTTTAGCAAAATAACAGCTAAGATATTATCCCCTGTTTAGCAAAATAACAGCTAAGATATTATCCCCTGTTTAGCAAAATAACAGCTAAGATATTATCCCCTGTTTAGCAAAATAACTAATTAAGCTGACATTATCAGCTGATATTTTATGAAGAAAGCATACGTTTAACATACTTAGGCTAATGATCTCATGTATAGTTTAATTTATTTTATTTTTATTACAGTGTAAAATATGGAAATAGAGCACGACGTTACTGTGAAATTATTATTTTTCGCGCGCTCTAAAGAGTTAGCAGGAACCAGGGAGTCCTCAATCCGTCTCCCAACCAAGATCAGCTACAAGAAACTCCTGAACATTATTAGTGAAAACTACAATTTGCAAACTATAAAAGACAATATATTGTTGGCCAAAAACGAGGAGGTTTGTGAAGAGGAGGTTGATATAGAAATTCAAGATCGAGACAATATTGCTGTGATTCCTCCAATCAGTGGTGGATAATATTTGAACACCTCTCCGATAGAACAAACTTAATCTTAAAACTTCAGTATTTTTCTAATTTAATTTTCGTAGCTATTAGCAATAGACCAGAACCTGAACCTCTTTTATATCCAACTAGAAAATTACAGCTAAGATGGATCACCTAAAGTTGACAGTGGATAAGCTGTCAGTTGATGAGATTACGGAACTAGTCACCGCTGACAGCTGTGGAGCTATATCTGTCTTCATCGGCACCACTAGAGACAATTTTGAAGGCAAAAAGGTTGGTGAAATTTCATTTTACTTTTTAATGGGCAGTGCTCAATAAAAACAGTATCCAACATTTTCTATGGATAGCATGTAACAGCAACAAACAGTGTGTCTAGAATTAGATCAAATTTAGTGTAATATCAAGTTAGGATTATCATTTAAGAAATAAACAACGCGCATTCTATGCTTTATGCAATTGTGGCAGTCTATAAAAATATTGTGGTTGCTGGTGCAGTAAAATGTTAGTAGTAAGTACCTAAATACATATATATTGTTTATCATCTAAATTTCAAACCATAGCTCTACATTGTAATTCTAGATTATTTTTATAACTGGAACTGAATAAAAACATGTTTAGTCAGTAGATTACAAGAAAGTTAAAGACGTCACAAAAGTAACAATGATAAGACGTAGTGCCCGACCGAAATACGAATTTTACCCGAAACCGAAAACGTAACCGAATATTCGGCGCCTCTTCTAGTTTCGGCCGAAAACATAACTTTTGTGTAGTCAGGTAGTCCGCGAAATGTTACGTTTTTTTTTACAATTTGCAGTTCAGTATCAGGTTGTATCTTGATCAAAACACGATTTGCAACAGTAACAAATATGTATTTAGAGAAGAATAATCATTAAAATCGAGTCTTTTGATGAGAACACAATCACCACTATCATTGAAGCTAATATTAAAAAACCAAATGGGGATCGAATCCTCTAGGTATAACTACCGACAAGACGACTTAGTTATATTATCACAACCGTCAAGTCACGAATGCTGGTTTTAGTCGAGCCGAATATCCGGCCAATTTATGACCAAACTGTTTTGTTTTCAAATACGTTGTCAACGTGTTCAAAAATTGGACCAAAACCAAATTTTTTGGCCGAGACTGGCCGAAATTGAAACTTCGGTAGGTCCCTAATAATAAGTGATCACCGAAAGCCAAAACCGAGGCTAGTGTCACTATCCCATTAAGGCCTTAAGACCAGACATAAATTATACAAGAGTAGGTACCTAATATTATGAACTCAGTAGGTACCTTGGCTTTTGCAATATATATTTAAAACACTGCTTATATACATAAAGGCCAGGCGGTGCAATGGTTAATATTGGCATTATTGGCAAAAATAAGTCATTTATCTAATGGCTGAGAATCAATACTTTTTGAACGTCAAAATTCATAAAAGACAATCCCTTAAAACGCCCGCTCGTCACCACTTCTTACTGTTTATTATTATTATTATCATTTATTTCAAACGTAGTCCTTAAACTGTTAGTAACACAAAAATAAACCTTATTTAACTATTGTTGCTTGTTTTAACATTGTTGACGCTGGCCGCCATCCGAGGATAGATATAATTATACTGTCTATCATCAATAGCGATCTGTCTTTCACTGAAAATAGGTTATTGGGTTCGGCCGTTAGTAAAGACTAAAGACACAGTAAGCTGTAGATATGTTTATTTTTTGTAATATCGCTTGTCTTAAGATTGACGGTGTATTCTCCGTAGATGGAAAGGTCTGTAGTTAAAAGAGTTATAGGTTTATCGTCGTGTCGGTGAAACAATCTGTAGCTGGAAAGGCCTGTCGTCGAAAGTGACATAGATGAAAAGTTCTGTCGGCGAAATGTCCGTAGGTGAAAGACTCTGTTGGCGAAACGGAAATAAATGAATCATCCGGTCGTCGAAGAATCCAATGGCGAATCTGTCTTAGGAGAACGGTTGCGGAATCGCTATTGTTAGTACTTATATACAAAAAAATTAGAAAACACCCACAGGATTAAATATAAATAAAAAAAACACAAGTAACAAATTGGCGCCGCACAGGAGAGCCAGTTTATGCAAAGCCGTGGACGCGTCCACCTGCAGTGGGTAGTCGCATCCAGTGCTGCCACATCGGCGAGTCCCAGTGGCCCACGAACACGCTCAGAAGGCTGTTCGAGCTGGCACGCATGCGCTTCATAAGACACGCACAACGCTTCCGCATGATGGCATGAAAGCCATCCACGCTTTTCACCGCAAACATCGCTGAAGCTCTGCAGTGGCGCGGCAGCCCGAACAGTACCCTGAACGCGTTATTATACTGTACTCGCAGAGAACTGTATGTACGCTGCGTGGTGCTTTAACTGGGTTAAGGATTGGCGTAACAAACTCCCCAGCATCCGTCTGCTGTCTGGGCATCCTGTATACCTCCCTTCAAAAACCTTGCCAACATAATTAGGTTACAACACTCAGCTATCTCCACATAAAACATGCCTACCTATATAAATATGGAGCAGAATAGCAGGTATAACACAGTAAATGATAGGTAAGTATTACCTACACGTGTGTTTCAAAATGCAAGTCATTTGTAAGACAAATTCGGCGATAACATAGCAATTGACTGATAATTCGACGTTGGAATATTTAGCAAACAATAATATTGTGTAATGTACAGTTAGATAACTATAAATAATTTTAAACAAAGTAGGTATGTAGTTCAGTTTCAGTTTTTTCTTTTTAGGGTTGCGTATTTAAACCAGGGACCGTACAACCCCGGTTAAGGGTAGCCTTTCGAAGGGGAATGGGTTACCTTTATCATGGTGTAACCCATTGAAAGGGTTTTATACTAGAAACCCATTGAAAGGGTTACATGATAACCCATTGAATGGGTTTTATACTTGAAACCCAGTGAAAGGGTTACATGATAACCCATTTCAATGGGTTCTATACCTACTTGAAACCCAGTAACATGAAAAAATCATAATATTATGTTATTTCGATATCCGCCCAGCACGCGTAGCAGGACCAATTCTATCTCTATTCTACCCAGGGACAATTTTAGTTACCATTTTAGAAAAACCCTATCGAAAACCCTTTCAATGGAAAGGGTTTTTGATAGGGGTTTTCTAAGCAGTTAATCAAAAACCCATACGGTATGAATAATTTTAAATGGCCTAAATTAAGCCGTTCAAAAGGGTTACCCACATCGTATGGGTTTTTATCGAAAACCCTTTCAATGGGTTACCAAAATTTAATTTAAGCCGTTCATAAGGGTTACCCTTATCGTATGGGTTCTGTGTTCTATGTTATAGGGTTTGGTTTCCGCACTTAGTCCTTCATGTGGACCATTGTGCGTGGGCCATGGCGGCGGTCAGTTGTTTATTCCAACCAGCCCACCTCCCTCCAGAAGCTGATTAGGTCTCCTGGTCTGCATAGAATATCTGTGAAGGATCTGGGTGACCCGAGGGTTTCCGTTCTGATCTGGGTGACGCCTGTGCAGTCAAAGAGCACATGTGCAACTGTTTCTTCAACCTCCATGCAGGCCCTGCACAGAGGGCTGTTCGTTATGCCTATTGTGTGGAAGTGTTTGTTTTATGAGCAGTGTCCCGTGATGGTCCCCGTCACCAGGCGCAGGCCATTCCTGTCCAGGCGTAGCAAACGCCTGGTTAGCCTGCTGTCTAAGGATGGCATGGCTTCCCTGGATTGCCTGCAGCCCGGTGTCGAGGTCCACCAGTTCTCCGCTTGTGTGTGGGTGAACTCCTGTAGCCACCTGCGTAGTTGGTTAAAGAGGATGGGTACGATGGCTTCGGGTCCCCAGACTGACGCGCTGGATATTCTCCTAGCAAGTTCGTCAGCTGCGTCGTTACCCAGTGATCCGCTGTGTCCTTTTATCCATTGCATGCATTGTGACATTCTAGTTGTTGTTTAACCGCTTAGAAAAACTATATCGAAAACCCTTTCAATGGGTAACCAAAATGGTCCCTGATTTAAACAAGGATCCCTTTAGAAAGGCGTAAGTTGTCTGCCTTCGGATATTGATAGGTATATCCCCATGAACTTTTGAGGTCAAATAGACTGTTTACTTGTAGTCTTGTGTAATCGACCTTGTAATTGCAATACTAATTCCCAGTAAATTGAAACTTCAATAATATGGTTGAAACTATTTAACTGTCATATACAAATAGACCAGCATAGCTATTCACAACCATTCGACAGGTTGTCGAATAAAAAATGACACTTTTCATTCACTTTTGCATTGCGACCGACAGCATATAGCTGTCGGAAGAATGGTGATCATCTATTTGATTTAAACTGACAACATTTTCGGGTTCTGATTTGTGAATAGCTTTTAAAGAACTATTTTGATAACATTGATTTGACTGTGCAAGCAGAATGCCAACATAAAATTAGAAAAAAAAAACAAACATGGATTTAAGTTAATTTTTCGCTTCTTTGGTTTTCGACTAGAACAACAATTTCGTTCCCACCATTTTCCCATTGTTGTTTTTTTTTTTCTCTCATCCCGCTTAAACTCCAACTCCGCCCGGTTTTTTATTTTTGGGTGGGAATTTATCAAATAACTTCTCCCGCTCTGGGCGGAGCAGGAGGGCGTGTCAGACTTTTACCGCCTTATTACAAAACAAGATTTATATTTGACATGGCTTAAACCATGGAGCCAGTTTTTGTAATAAGAACGTAACAGTGATTGAAATACCGTTCTTTTTACAAAACTGAAAACTTAGTTCGGTACTAAGTTTTCAGTTTTGTGTATATGAACTTTACCACAGTCGGAATAAAGTTCGAAATTCAATAATAGCTCCATGTTTTAAACCCGGGTCTGAAGATAAACCTTGTTTTGTAATAAGGCGGTAAGTGTCTAAAACCCACCATGTTCCTTCAAATGCCTGTGTGCCAGGGCCACGATATCCCTTTCGGACAGGCTCGTAACCCTGGCAGGAAAAGACGACCCACTGACCAGATTGTTCAGTGAGAAAAAATTTGGACGCTGAAAATATTGAATTGAGTTTTCAAAATCAATATAATTATGTAGATGCTCGTTTAGGCCAAATGTGATGTAGACTATTTAACACTTGTCGGGAAGAAATATTTCTACCCCAAGTGTCAGAAGTAGGTATAGAAAAATTGGTCGTCAAGCTCGACATTATAGACTTTTGTCGAATGAAGAATAGAATCATTTCTTCTCTTCAGTTTTAAAATCGCCATGCTTAGGACGATTGAAACCTTCTACAATCTGTCATTTTGTCTATTCTTCCGTCGACAAAACCCGTTTCTACGGTGGTCATGCTACGCGTGCTGGACAGAGGGATGACTGTCCGTTATATTTTATCGTTAGTTTAACCATTCATTTTTGGTGCATATGGTGACGCAAAACAGTGGATCAACACAGCTGTTATCTTTTATCACTTGTACAAATACAACGTCCCAAGTTAGTTCCAAAACAAACAGGTTTTCGAATATTTTTACCTACCAAAATGTTTTTCACTTATTTATTTAGGTATTTTTTCTTTCCGTTCCGCATAACATGTTCTTGTAGTATAATAATTAGCTAGCCAAAATTTATGATTTTTCCGTGAGTTTTGAGTGTCATAAACGTAACTGAGGCCTCCATCACCACAGCCGTTTTCATTCCACTGTACAGTAGGCCATTATTGGCCTCTTCCCTTTTACGCCATTCTTTTTTCAGTCCTACTTATTCATACAGAGATGGAGTTATTCGGCCTATTCGCCCAGCACCCTAATTACGTACCGTAAAACGGGGTGAATCGAGACGCAACTTTATAATGGATTTTAATGTTGAAATAATAACTTTTATTGCCAAAAAGGACTATAATGTGTTACCTGTACTATAATTAACGAACGATTAAGTGCCTTGGCAACAAACCATATTATTTCAAGGTTAAAATCCATTTTAAAGTTGCGTCTCGATTCACCCCTGCATTGCTATTCACCCCGTTTTACCCGGTACCTAATGATATTTATTTTTGATTTTTTATTAGGATTAGAAATTCCTAATTGGTTATTTCGTTTGTGCAGGTGGTGCGGCTGGAGTATGAAGCTTACGAGCCCATGGCACTGAAGGCTCTGAAGGCTATCTGCGACGAAGCCCGGGGCAAGTGGCCCGCTATTCACAGTATAGCTATATTCCATAGGTTCGTGTTTTATATTTATCTGATCTAAGCTATAGGCAGGCGCTCTGTGTCATCATTCATCATCATTTCAGCCAAAAGACGTCCTCGGCTGGACATAGGCCTCCCCCAAAGGGGGCTGGTTTGCCATAATCGCCACGCTTGGCAGGCGGGTTGGCGATCGCAGTATGGTGTAAAATGCACAGAGAACGCTGCTGCCCATTCTCTAGTAAATTATAGGTAAATAAAGATTTTGATGTACATGAGAGACTTAAAAAGTATGCATTATTGTAAGATGGTGTAGGTACATATAATCGTTGGGTGAATCGCTGCTCTCCTAGCTAGATTACTTAGTAATCTGTATTTAGGAGAGACAGTTTCAACTCCCTATTTGAGTATCACAATAATCATGTACTTATATTTAAAAACGAAAAACAAAACATCTTAAAATTAAAATAGAATAAAACTAAATTAAACAATATTAAACAAAAAAAAAAAATTAATTGAATGAGTGCTGGTGTGGCGAGTCGAGTGCATGCGTGTGTTTGGATATGAATGTGTGGGTGTGAGCGTGTGTGTGTGCAATAGTAAGTCCCTTAGTCGCCTTTTACGACACCCACGGGAAGAAATAGGGCGGTGCTATTACGTCCGGCACCACACAGACAACACACACGCTCTCACTGCTCTAAATAGGCATAAATTATAATAATTTCAAACTCAAAACTTTCGATTAAACCAATTACAGCCACTTATGAATTGTCAAGGAATCGGTCAGTCAGAGAGATGAAGCTAGTTGCCCATTCCAAAGCGTAGTAGGTTCCTATGGAGAAGAACGGGCAAGAAACTCCATACAAATAAGCCTATCACATCACACTAATATTATAAAGACGAAAGTTTGTGACTGTGTGTGTTTGTTACTATACAACGAACATTTACGACGTTGAGTAGACGTTTTGGTGGCAACTTAATGTTATTTAATATAATTGTATAAATGTCTTATGGAGTTTACTCGACGGCATTAGGGCCCTTTTATTCAATTTAAGGCGCTAAGAGTCACACATACACACACAATAATTAATTGGGTATCTGAGATTATAAATTTAAGTACCTAATTAATTATTATAATTGTAATTTTTTTTTTTAATTCTCTAGTTTTAGTTTTTTTTACCTACTTTTTAATTCTGTTATTAACAGGCTTTGTACTCATAATTATGGAAGAGGGAGGTCTTCTGTTACAGGTATCTATATACTTTAAAGAAGGCCTCTACGACTTATTTGTTAACCTGTTGAATAAGAAATAAAAAACTTATTATATTATATTAAGAGTTTCGTGTAACAGTCATATAAATACCTACTTAATCGCATAGAAGACATATACACGTCAGCGTTTTGACTACATGTAAAAGAAAGAAAGAAAGAAAATACGTTTATTTGCGGTAAACATAACGCAAAAAAAAAAAACAAACACGAAAGAACAAGTTGTGCGCTGTGTGAGTTGTGCTCTGTTTAAAATACTCGTATTCAGCTGCATCTAGCTAAAGTAACCGTCATGAGAAGCTATAAATACATAAAATTGCAAATTATACAACTATCAACTTTAAACTCAAGATATCTAAGTTGATTTATGAATGAAGAAATTATCGCTAAACGTCATAAAATAATTTTAGTTGCAATGGAAACTGAACCATACGCAATTTCAGTTAAAGTTTTAAATCCCAAAGTATGAAATTTATCTCGTCTCATGGCGTTGACTATAGACTGGAAGCCGCCTCAACATAGAACTAAGCAGCGTTGCCAGACGTCCCGATTTTGGCGGAACGTCCCGATTTTGGCGGAACGTCCCGATTTTGGCGGAACTTCCCGATTTTGGCCCAAAATAAAATGTCCCGCGCGGGACAAACTCAGTCCCGCTTTTCAGGGATAGAAAAATAAATAAGTAATTCGTAAGTAATGTATTACTTATTTAAATTCCTGTGAAGACTTAACTGCCTTAGGTATAGGGCAAACTAGACAGTTATTAGAAAAAGTAACGTATTTTCATTACAATTCATTTTCTATTGTACCGATATCATCATTGTAAACTTAATTTAAAACTCAAATATAAGGGTAAGTAGCTAGTAATTGTAGTAAAAAAAACCGGCCAAGTGCATGTCGGACCACGCACAATGAAGGGTTCCGTGGTTGGGATGAATTTATCCCAAAAACAAACTTAACATTGTAGTTGAAAAACATGCTCTCCCATACATCGATATACGTTACGGTCAATTCTCCAACTGCAAATTTAAGTTGGTCGACTATTACTCGTTAACTTGTGAAGCCTACTTAGCTGTGATAGTTTTCCTTTTAATTTCGTTATATATACTATTGCCATGAATTTTTTCACATATCCAAAACCAACCATTTAGCTGGCAGGGGGGGGGGGGGGACACTTGACTCTAACAAAAACTAGCACTTTAAAGCTTAATATTACGCAAACGGATCCCTTAATTGAAAAATGGGTTTCCCAAACCCACAATATTTTTGAACGGCCTATCCAACGATACCCCACACCATGGAATAGACGAGAAAAAAAAATATCATCCCCATTTCACGTGTAAGGGAGGTACCCTAAAAAAAATGTTTTTCATAATTTTATTTTACCATTTTTTTAGCATGATTAATATGTATACCCATGCCAAATTACAGCTTTCTAGGACTAAGCGTCTCTGAGCTAAGCTGGCGACAGACGGACGGACGGACAGACAGACAGACAGACAGACAGACGGACATGGCGAAACTATAAGGGTTCCTTGTTTACTACGGAACCCTAAAAACGGTCAAGGGCGAGTGGGACTCGCGCACCGAGGGCTCGGTACGTAATATGATGTTGACGATTTCTGAAAAACTGTGCTATTTAGAGAAATCGTTTTATTTTCCTGTAATCTTTACATAATCTTCTATCACATAGAATAATTTCATATTTTTATCTATGCAAACTTCGAAGATAAGGGGGGGAGAACGGTATTTTTTTTTAAATTTTTCATCAAAAGTCGAAAACTATGCTGCCTAAAAAAAAATATGTTTGAGAATGTATGTGCAAACAGCGTGCTTTCATATGATACCCCACATGCCCTAGTAGCCCCACTTCAAATTTTTAAGACCCCCTTTCAGTTCCTTTTGCAAAAAAGATAATGTTTTTAAAATTTTTCGTTTGCAGAATAGTTGGGCAAACGTCATGTAAAACTATTCTAAATTTTAAGTTGATAGCATTAGTAGTTCTTGAGATATCCAGGTATGACAGACAGACAGACTTAGTCTCAACATATGGGTTCCTTTTTACCATTTTGGTACGGTACCCTAATAACTGATTATTTATGTTTTCTGATTATTTACGTTTCCCGCTTTTGACGTCAGAATCCCGCTTTTTTACTCAAAAAGTTTTAAAATCCCGGTTTACCCGAAAAAAAATCTGGCAACGCTGGAACTAAGTATGCCTTTTCACAACTATGAGAAAAGGCTAAGCAGATGATGCTATAGGTGGACTCAGCCGAAAGTGTTTTAGTTTCTCTGGATTCTCGTCGATATACCTCAAAGATTAAGCCAAGCTGGGGCGTGGCAACGGCCAGCTTAGTGAGCCGTAGGGTCAAAAGGCGTTGGAGCAGACGTATTCTTGACTGGAGATCGCGAATCACCAAAATTAAGGCGACGATAACTGACTTTTAATGATTTTATACTAAAGATCATGTCTAAACGAGTGGTGTTAATGATTTAAAAAAAAAGTATGTTAAATTAGAGCATTTTCTCAATAACTTATTATGTGAATATTTTAGATTATGTTTATATTACATAGCGAAATTAATTTGTAAAGTTATGTCTAGCGCGGATAAAAAACTGAGAATGGGGCAAAATCTAGCAAGCGTATTTTTCTGAAACCTTCACCAATTTAAAGATAATTTAATTATTGATCTTTTAATATATGCGTTTTATTAAAATACCTTTTGTTTTGTGTATAATAAATTAATAAGGCGTCAAATTGGGGACAGCGCTCCTTGATGGGCGAGTCTTATTGCTGGCTGAACGTACGACGCGTTAATGATAAATGATAAATGATTTATTTTCTGTAAGTAGGTTTGTACAAACACTTTTACACGTCAAACATATTTAAAAAACAAAAAAAAACTAGATGAGGTCGGCGTTTCGTAACTGACTACTCTGAGAAGAAAGGCCGAAACAAACTCAGAGGTCACAGTCTCTTTTAAAGTCCTGACATAATCTTGGTCAAATCATGTGAAGACCATGTAGATTGGTGCCTGAAATGATCTTTTGATGAAAGAATCACACAGATTGAGGGGACCTGTCCGTTGCTTGAGCTCAGTACAGAACACGCAAGCTAACCACTCAAGGTCACTGGCATATATCTGCGTCTTAAGGGAGAACGCTCTCCGATGAGGTGGAGCTAAGATTTTCGTGATGTAGTCAAATTAATTGATCGAATAGTAGCCGAAGATCGAGAGTCGAGACCAGTAACGCGTGTGCTATTAGGAAAGCAAGCATGTCAGCATTGGACTGGTAAAGGCTGACAATGATGATGATTTAAAACTAAGTTTACCTAGCCTTGACGTACTTAAAGCAGTTAAATCGCAGAGACGTTAAAAACCAAGGCCTGCAGTAGACCTTTTCATCATGGCATCCATTGATTAAAAAAAAAAAAATAGCAGATTTAATTCTCTTTTGTTTTCGGATATTTTATTCAAAATATTAAAAATGCGAAATTATTATACAGGCCTTATAGAACACCTGGGTAAACGATACTTTTAAATTAGTCGACCATTAATATTGACAAAGATGACAGGAAATTACATCGTTTTGTTCGTATGTTAAACGCAGGTGCGCGCTTAGTGTTTCTAGTTCTCATTCATAAATATTAATAAGTTGCTCGCACTAATTAGCGTTACAGTTGCCAACAACACTATCTATAGAATCAAATGCCAAAGGCAGTACTGTTAAAACGTGTGTAGTGCGGAATTGATGCATGCCTCTTTCGGCGTTTGCACACCATTTATTAATTTTGAAAGACCCGCCCTTGCTTTGCAACATTTTTGACTTTTCAAAACTTGGAGTTTTGTTTATTATATCCAATTTTAATATTAACTTAATAGAAATATAAACCTTCCGGAATAAATTCTCTAAATGATGTTGAAAACCGCTTAAAAATCCGTTTAGAAGAACGATGCGGTGATACAGACAGACACAAAAAGCGACTTCAATTTTTTATTTTATTTGTTTTGATGAACTGCAGCTAGGGTTGTCAGATCTTAAAACCATAAAGCCGGATAGGCCAGCCAGTTTAGCCGGACATTTGGGTATAAAGGCCAGACACCCTTAATTTTTAGTCTTAGTATCTATAGCACAACATTTTTTTTAAAGTAAAACAATGCTTTTTTTATCATTTACCATAAAATCTTCTTAAATTCTACTGAAACAATAAAATTGAATGATGATTCATTACATTTTATGGTAGGACCCCATTACCCTCCTCCAGGAAAGCAATAGGGCCACCAGTACAGTCCACCAATTACACAGACCGACATTCCGTCCTCGCCGCCGAGGTACCACGCGAAGTCCCCGACTAAATTGTGCCCCCGTCCCTTGCACGTCGAATCGCCAGCCACCCGCGCCGATGCTGAGTGCGCCGTAGCATTAATAGTAACCCCTGATAATAATCATGATTTAAACTTTGATCCAGCCTGTCCCCAACTTGCTGTTCCCCAACGACGCCCTAAGCCGAGGTCCTTACCCCACAGGGGGTGCCCTTAGCGCGCGGTCGTTTAGTCTTTAATATTTATTTACGCCCTGGCTGGAGGCTTTAAGCTCATACCTTAAGGCAGTCACAGGAAAGCTCGGTTAAGTAGTCACGGCCTCTCAAGGCCAACTACGAGATGCCATTAAAAAAAAAAAGGCCTGACTGTTTCCGGCTTTATCCGGACGCCTGGCAACACTATCTGCAGCATAAATCTGTTCATTGCTGGACATACGCCTCTCAAAGCAAGCTATTTAATTCGATCCTCGACTATTACATTCCTCCAGCTGCTATCAGCGACTGTGGAAATCATCGCTCCACCTATCATGACGACGTCTTACGTTATGTCGGATAACTTTAACTGTCTATCTTATCCACGATATCATATCAACTCACACAATTTATAACTGTGTCAAACCTTATTTTAAGTTATTTTATAGGCTTTCACAATTTCGTAATGCTATTTTTAATCCGCCGTATGGTTGACTCATACAATAGCACTTTTGTAAATATTGACATCTTCAATTGTTCAATGAATAGATTCAAAAGCCTCACCCGCTCCTCTTTATTAAATAAAACCAATGTTTGTATCCTTTCTGAAAATCACCAAACTTTATAAGGTCATACTTTTATATTATGTAACCTTTATCAAAATTTAACTTTATAATGCTCATTAGTCATTGCACAACTAGGAACTGCTCGTACTGCTTAGTAGTTCTTGGTTGTGCAATGACTGAAACTCCTAGCGATTATATCTTTCCACTTTACTTTTATGTCTACCTGTGGACAGCGTTATGGGTTATATTATTATTAAAATTGTTTATGTTAAATTAGTTGTAAGTTCTGTTTGCTGTTCCTTTCAATAAAAAAAATAAAAAAATGATCCAAAAGGTGCCAATGTGTACTGATCGATCGTAAGTACATCTTGAAATTCTGTAGTTTTTTGCAAATACGTCCATGGGAAAAATGCAAGGCGTGACTTGTATCAACCGACTCAGCCTATCGCAGGCCTCTGCTGGCCATAGGCCTCTCCCACGCTGCGCCACAACGCTGACCTCCGCCTTCCGTACCCAATCTGCCCCAGCCGCATTTTAAGGTCCTCGGTCCATCTAGCTGGTGGACGTCCCACACTATGTTTGCCGAAACGCGGTCTCCACTTCAGGATTCGTCTGCTCCACAAACATTGACCAGTCCACTGCCACTCTGCAAGCTATGCCATTAACTCCGGTTCTCTTCCGGATATCCTTATCCGTGCGCATGAAATTAAAATGACGCACAAAGATGACGAAAATCAAGGGTTCTTTCACTATAGCAAGACTCACTTAAAGGTTATAAAGTCACTAGGGAATCAGTGTAAATGAACTTGATACGCAATGTCGTAATGATAACGAATAACATAAATAAGTAATTATTGTTAAATACAACTTCATAGCCTTGTCGAGATAACGTCACAAATAAAAAATTGTTGATGCAATGTTTACCGACAAGTCTCTGGTCCAGTAGAAACTTTTTTAGGGTTCCGTCCCAAAGGGTGCGATCTAAGACTCCGCTGTTCGACGTCCGTCTGTCACAAGGTTGTACCTATCTTTTGAACCGTAATAGGTAAACACTTGAAATTTTCACAAGGTGCTACTACTCTGGCTGCTATAACAAAAAAAAAAGTAGAATATTAAAGGGTATAAATAAAACTAAAAATTAAAGGCGTATTCTTGTATGGGGATTATACAAAAAATGATTGTTTTATATGTAGTGTTAAATATTGTACGTCTATACCTAAGGAACCTTTCGTGTGCGTGTCCGACTCGCACTTTATTAAAGTATAATACTTTATTCTTAGAGTTAAAAAATGACATGTCGTTCATATTGACCTAAGATAATGAGCTACAAATTACAAAAGAAAGTTGGGACACTGTGAAATTCAACACCAAGGGATATAGACACCCATTTTGTTCTATTAAGAACTCTTCAGTAGCAGCCAGGAGTCAGGAGTTGTGCCCGCTAAATTCGGCGCTCCCTTTAAGGGACATAAACATAACTAGCGGAATGTAGGTTTTTTTTTTCGGGTGGGAAATTATTAAATAACTTCTCCCGCTCTGGGCGGAGCGGGAGGGCGTGTCAGACTTTTACTGATTAAAACCCACCCGTATTCCTTCATTTGCCTGTGTACCAGGGCCACGATATCCCTTTCGGACAAACTCGCAACCTGGCAGGCATTGGTCCTGACGGACCCCGTCAGTTGGTGCTGACAACTCTTTGAGGCGCGTGTAGAATACAACGCGCCGTCGACCCGGGCCTGGTACTTATCGGACGGTGAGCTACCCATCGCTCACCGTCCGCAAGCCCGCGCCTACCGCGGTGGCCGGAAAACGGCTTGCGACTCCCGACGCCCGGGTCCCTTTAAGGGACATAACTGGCGCAATGTAGGTTGACTATCTACATACACCCCTGCCTATTCTTTCGGAGTATACAGGCGTTATTTGACGTTTTTGTTCCCAATATAGTTTTCCCAACACGATTATCGAAGTATCCATATGCGATCGATAACATTTTTAGTCCTACCTCAAATACAGAATGTCATATTGCAGTTTAGTTTGAGGTAAACATTTCAATTTAATCGCGTTGTTTACATCGGCTACATTTGCTTCTAATTATACCTTCGACGTCACTGCATATTTACTGTGTTCTTATAATAGTTATAATTATCTCTCTTACAATTAGGTCGACAACATAACATCGCGCGTGTTTTCCCCGAAGGGTTAGGCAGATATGTACCTATAGTACACACACATTTAACCAGTTATGTTAATAAGTAGTGATGGATTAATTAGCATTCGCATTCATTGTTAGCGTGTGAATGATCATTTAGCATCTAGCAAATTAAATGTGGTCGCGAAATTCTGTGAAATGCGAAGCGATGTACTTTTCTAAATAGTCAGAGCGTCGCGCAATGGCGAATGCGCGTGCAGCGCGGTAGCGTGGTGTGCTTTAAATATATTTAATTATCTGCGAGTCGGCGAGTAAACTAAATTTAATTCAATTCATTTATTTATTGCATCAAATATGGTAGGTACATGAAGTTCTTAGATAAAATATTTAGTAACACACATTTGGCCAATATTTAGCATGCAATAGTACAAGTTTTTTATGTTCACTTAAATATATCTGTGCTTTATCGTATAAAATTTACAGGGACACTTTTCAAAGAACTCATCTATCGAATAAAAACATTCTTGTAATAACCACTTCCGCAACGCAACACAAAACTTATTGAAAGGTAGTTGAGTAATTGACCGAGGCAAAGCATTGTAAATTAGGGGAGCCATATAAACGCAGCTCCGTCGAAAAAGTTCTAGCTTTGGAACGGGCATTTCAAAATCTAAATGTGTAACTTTCCTTTTATTTGTGTTATCTTTTCGCTCAAACAGTTCAAGATTGGACCTCACAAACCTGGCAATTTCGTAAATATAAATGCATGGGACAGTCAATAGATTGTGCGACTCGAATATAGGCCTGCATGAGTCAGACCACTGCATTTTGAATATTGCACGAATACACTTTTTTTGGGCGATGAAGATCTTCGCTATTTCGGAAGAGTTTCCCCAGACAACTATATACCGTATCGTATTACTGAGCAGACGTATGCGTGATACACCATTATGGCGGTACGCAAAGACGTAATATTATTTATTCTTTTTAAAGCAAATACGAATTGATTAATTTTTTTTGAAATTATTTCGATGTGATTTTTCCAAGTAAAATGCTCATCAAGTGTTACACCCAGGAACTTTGCATTACGTAGGTACCTGTTCTATATTATTATTGTTAAGTGCAACATTAAGGCGTACAGGTTTACTTTTAAATGTTTTGCAATAAAGCACATTAGTTTTGGAAATATTTATTTTTAATTTATTAATATCTAACCATTTTATAATGTCAGTTAATGCTTGCTTAATTTCAATGTCAATTTTTTGTACATTTTTACATTTAATAATAATAGTGGTGTCATCGGCGAATAATACACACTGATGTTTTATTGACTGAGGCAAATCATTTATGTAAAGAAGGAACAATAATGGCCCCAAGATACTACCTTGTGGTACACCACAGTAATTAGTCCGTGCTTCAGAATCAAAATTTTCAAAAGTATTACTTAATTTGTTCAACTTTGTTATCCTCGTTACCTGTTTTCTATCAGCTAGATAAGATTGAAACCATTCTTTTGCTGGACCTCTGATACCGTATCTTTCAAGTTAAACGCGAACGCGATTTTTAATTCATTTAATATAACAAAATTGACATACTTCATTATTATCAATTATCGTCATTAGCAAATAGCTTAGCAATAGCAATTAACACGCTAAGACTCAAGAGTTCACACGCTAATGAAATTAATTCGAAATCGCATTAATTGCCATTACTAGTAATAGGGGGCTAGCCTATTGCCATCAACCGGACACAAATTCCGACTGCTGCTACTGAAGGCTCCAAATGGCAATAGGTAGGTAACACTTTTGCCCGATCCGGGGACGAACCTAGGCTCTCATTCACAGCAGTAGCGCTTACGACCACTAGACCAAAAACCGGCCAAGTGCAAGTCTGACCACGCACAATGAAGGGTTCCGTAGTTGGGATGAATTTATTCCAAAAATAAACATAACATTGTAGTTCAAAAATATGTCCTCCCATACATCGATATTCCGTGTGGTGCCGGACGTAAAGAATAGCACCACCCTATTTCTTCCAGTGGATGTCGTAAAAGGCGACTAAGGGACTTACTAGAGAATGGGCAGCAGCGTTCTTTATGCATTTTAACACCATACTGAGATCGCCAACCCGCCTGCCAAGCATGGCGATTATGGCAACCCCCCCAAATGTTGGGGAAGGCCTATGTCCAGCAGCGGAAGTCTTTCGGCTGAAATGATATGATATTCGTCACGATCAATTCTCTGTAAGGGAGATAACCTAAACATTTTTTTTTCAAGATTTTATTTTACTTACCAATTTGTCGGCGTGATTAATGTGTGTGCCAAATTACAGTTTTCTAGTACTAAGAGTCTCTGAGCTAAGCCGGGGACAGTCAGACAGACGGACATGGCGAAACTATAAGGCTGACCCCACATTAGGCGTGCGCATTCCTCGGGCGTGGAGCGTCGCGTTTTGCTGCCCTGTGGCGTGTGTGGAGAGTGCACGCGGCGCGCACGCAGCGCTCGATTCGCTCCGAGGAATGCCTAATGTGGGGGACTTGTTGACTATGGAACCTTAAAAGGCAGTAATAACTCGTTTGACAAGTAATTTACAAATTGAACACTTGTGCAATAACTTGTGAGACTTGATAACAGCGTTTTATGTGCAAGTAAAATCGATTAGAATCGACTGAATGAGTAAGCAACAGTCATTATGGAAACCAATAAAAAAATATGTTTGTAAACGTTTTTAATGAGCATTTGAGGAGGAATTTGTGTGTTGTTAACCATATTACAGAACTGACTAATGATTTGGTAGGTTAGGTAAAATCGTAATTTTGTTTAGCTCCCAAGTTTTTTTTGTTTATGAAAGAAAAGAGAGTGCGATTAATAGCGTGGCGGTTGACAGGGGGAATGGAAAAAAAAAACGTGTTTCACCGACCCCAAGTAACATGGGACAATGGCAGGAATAGAAAAAAAAACAAGTAATTTTTAGGGTTCCGTGGTCAACAAGGACCCTTATAGTTTTGCCATGTCCGTCTGTCTGTCTGTCCGTCCGTCCGTCTGTCCCCGGCTTAACTCAGAGACGCTTAGTACTAGAAAGCTGTAATTTGGCATGGGTATACATATTAATCACGCTAAAAAAGTCGTAAAATAAAACCATGAAAAACATTTTAAAATGGGGATGATATTTTTTTCTCGTCTATTCAATGGTGTGGGGTATGGTTGGATAGGTCGAAATTGAAAATATTGTGGGTTTGTGAAAACCATTTTTTAATTCAGGGGTCCGCCAATGGTCGGCCACTGACACTACATTGAAAGATATTGCATTTATTGGTAATCTCGTACATAATGACAGGTTTCGCCATGTCTGTCTGTCCGTCCGTCCGTCTGTCCCCGGTTTAACTCAAGAGACGCTTAGTACTAGAAAGCTGTAATTTTGGCATGGGTATAAATATTAATCACGCCAAGAAATTGGTCAAATCAAAATCCATGAAAAACAATTTTTTTCGGGTAAAAAAGGGATGAATTTTTTTTTTCGTCTTTTCCATGGTGTCCGGTATCGTTGGATAGGCCGTTCAAAAATATTGTGGGTTTGTGAAAACCATTTTTCAATTAAGGGATCCGTTTGCGTGATATTAAGCTTTAAAGTGCTATTTTTTGTTAGAGTCAAGTGCCAGCTAAATGGTGGGTTTTGGATGTGTGAAAAAAATCATGGCAGTAGTATGTATAACGAAAGTAAAAGGAAAACTATCACAGCTAAGTAAGCTTTACAAATTAACGGATAATAGTCAACCAACTTAAATTTGCAGTTGGAGAATTGACCGTAACGTATATCGATGTATGGGAGAGCATGTTTTTCAACTACAATTTTAAGTTTGTTTTTGGGATAAATTCATTCCAACTACGGAACCCTTCATTGTGCGTGGTCCGACACGCACTTGGCCAGTTTTTTTTTCTCAGCCTAGTTTGAATAAACTTGGCTGAGAATCAGCACTTTTCGAACGTCAAAATAAATTGCACAATATAGTCCCACAAAAACGCCCGCCCTTCACCACTTCCTAGTGCTTTAGCTGGGAAGAAGAAGTGGCGCAACAGACTCCCCAGCAGAAAGATGATGATGCTAATGATTATAAAAAAATCTAAAAATGGACAAATACCAACTAGTAATTAATATTACACCAGAACATTACACATAATATTCATTCTTGTCTGTTTAAGGCGACGATAACCGACTTTTAATGATTTTATACTGAAGATCACGTCTAAACGAGTAGAGTTAATGATTTGAAAAAAATATACGAGTATGTTAAATTAGAGCATTTTATCAATAACTTAATATGTGAATATTTTAGATTATGTTTATATTACATCGTGAAACTAATTTGTAAAGTTATGTCTAACGCGGATAAAAACTGAGAATGGCGCAAAATCTACCAAGCGTAATTTTCTGAAACCTCACCAATTTAAAGATAATTTAATTATTGATCTTTTAGTATACGCGTTTTATTAAAATACCTTTTATTTTGTGTACAGTAAATTAATAATTCGTCAAATTGGGGACAGCGCTCCTTGATGGGCGAGTCCTATTACTGGCTGAACGTACGACGCGTTGCGTGAGCTCAGTACAGAACACGCAAGCTAACCACTCAAGGTCACTGGCATATATCTGCGTCTTAAGAAGATACATTCGCAGAAGACAAATTATTGTATTTTATAAATTTATATGTAGAAAACCACTGCCATACAAAAAAATCTTACAGAAAATACATGTTATTAAATCCGTCATACGTTGCCAGGGTCAGTGAAACAGAATTATTAGTTATCAATAGAAAATTGCTTACATCCTCTTTAACTTTCGCAGTGTTTATTTTGAACTCTATCACGTTTGTATATGGTTCATAGTTGCAGAATTTGTTAGTAGAAGTCACTAGAAATGTAATAATGTATGAATGCAGTATCAAAGTGATGTATGTATGTATGTCGAGGTACATACATAGATACATCACTTTGATATTCAACGTTTTGGTTATTTATAAAAATATATTTAATACATGATAGTTTAATACATAATATTTAATAGAGATATTTAACATGTTTGTAAACATAAAAAACCTGACTGAGATTCTTGATACATAGTAGTCTAGTTTTGGGTTCGATTCCCAAGTAGGGCGAAGTGTTATTAGGTTTTTCACAATTTCTCAGCGAAAAAGCACAACTAGCAAAGCAAGTAACCCCTTCGGGAGATAGAGACGTGATGTCACAATAAGATTTATTAAATTACTATCTGCTGCCCGCGGCTGCGCCCGTATGTCGGTCCAGCCTTTTCGGAGATTAGCCGACACAAACAAACAGGACAACATTTTTAAAATAGTTTTTTGTAATTATGTACCGTGTATTATACTTTCATAATCACGTGTCATATTCTTCTGTTTATATAGTTTGAAACCACATCATTTTTATTTTTATAAGTTTTGTTTAATTTCGTTCTTACCTTAGGTTATCACTGTATTTGAGAATGCTGGTTCACCTGTTATTGGCAACTGTATAAGCTCATGACTGTTATCTACTTTTATTTGATATTTTGTATACAGAAGCTGTTGGTGTACCTTTATAAATAAATAATAATAATAAGCATTTAATAAAACAACTGTTATTTTGACATTTTAAACAGACACTTCAATTTCTAACCACTTCCAAAAAGGAGGTGGTTATTTTATGTTCGTCTGTATGTTCGTCGATTCATCCGATTTGGAAATTCTTTTTTCTGAACTATGTTTCATTCAATGTAAATAACCAATATAATTCTTCCACAGGCTCGGCTTTGTCCCTTGTAGGGAGTCATCAGTCGTCATAGCAGTAAGCAGTCCCCACAGACGGGACTCCCTGGACGCTGTCTCCCATTGCATCGAGACCCTGAAAGCCAGCGTGCCTATTTGGAAGAAGGAGGTGTACGAAGGCGACGCCCCGGTCTGGAAGGAGAATGTCGAATGTGCGTGGTCCACTAAACGTAGAGCCTGTAACGGTCAGACTGTCGGCTGAGTTTTTGAATAGCTTCTTTGTAGATTTTTTTACTGCTTTTGCGGCGGAGTTCTTGAACGTAGCTTCATTTTAAGTTGCTTTTAAGTTTATTGTTGTCTCAGTGACTTTAAGATTACCTATTTTAACGGCAGATGGACTTTTTATTTAAACTTTAGTCGTGTCGTTCGAGAATTCAGGGATTGTTAGCTGTTACGCAGAGTGTTATACAACTTACTATAAAAATGCTCTTCATGTCGAGGGCTCTTCACTTTTGATGCCAAGCACCCAGCATATAGGTCAAAGATAATTCGATCGTGTGCCCACAACCCGCTCCACGAGTCGTCGCTATACGAAGCTATAGATGACTTCTATGTTGTAATGTACTGATTTGTTATAGATTTACACAACACATTATATTATGACATGCTAATTAGTATGCATTCTATGTACTTAGCAGTAAAAGTGTTCGGTTGTTCTAATTTATTCGCTATTCGGGCATTATAATTATAATGATTTGCGACTAAGTAGGTACCAATTATGCCTTTGATTCATTAGAGCTGATACTTTGATTCGTTAGAGCTCGGCTTTATTGTTTAGAGCTTTTGATCGTAGGTTAAGGCCTTCAACAGCAATTTTAGAGCTCTATTGTTAGTGGTTTAAGGGTTATTTAGGCTTTGAATATTATGAAATAGTGTTAATGAGTGCTATAGTAGGTAGGAAGGAGCAGTATGTTCTTTAAAAGTGTTATAAAGGCATTAGCATGTTGATAAGGAAGGCTGTGAGCAAATGAGGGTTGAATTAAATAGATGTATTTTTGCACTATTTAAATGTATGGTATAAAGAAGTCGTTTTCTTGCCGAGAAATACGCAAATTAAAGACATAGAAACTAACTTTTATAAAAGGCGTAATATCTTCTTAATCTACTTTGTATTAAAGTTCTTCTCAGTTGTTGCTAATATTAGCCCATTATTAGCATATTTGACAGGCTGCCAAATTTTGCTAATTAATACGTACAATGAAAGTAGGAATTATATAATAGGTATTATAGTATTAAAGTATGTATACTTTACTATTTCACATTGTTTTCTCTCACACTCCAAGAGTGCTTCCAGGGTTCTTCTGGCGGTTGAATGACGTCTACAGGGTGGCGCTGTTAGTAAACATTTGTGAAATTAGTTTTTGAAATGTATTGAAAAAACACGATGGCCGCGTTAGTTCTGATTTTCGTCACGCGCCAAAAAATCTTGTACAGCTATAGCGTTTTAGGCTCTATGGTAGTTAGAGGGTCATTAGCCGGTTGTTACTCGGTCTGGTCATTTTATTTTTTATTTGGATCTTTTTTATGGAGCTATTCAAAAACTAACTTAAACTTGTATGAGTTACATACGTATTATGTTTTACGAGCGTTTACATGATTGGAAGGTTGTACCAACTGTTGGTCTAAGGTCTGGAGTAATTTTATTGGACAAGTTTGAATTGGCCATCAATTAGAACAATCTCCTGTGGTGTAACCACTCGCTTACTGTGGGAAAAGGATTGGCTGCTCGGTTTTGTTTTATTTTAAATATAATATTTATAGGTAGATATTTAATTATATTTATCATTAACATAAAACTTTATTTATTTGTGATGTTGTTAGTAGATGAATAAAAATGTTATGTATACTTCGTGATTTATACACACGATGTTCAGTTGTCACTACTAAGTATATGTAAAGTGTTAAAATTGAGAAAAAAAAACTCTTTAAAAAAAAATAAGATTGGCGTTCGAACCTAACTGTACACTCAAATAAGTAATGTTTTTATCATACATTTGTTTTTTTATAAATGTACACAGCATGAATTTAACGTTTTTTCTCACAGTAAACATGTTTTCGTGAGTTGGGTCGAGTTTTTTTTATCTATTTATAAGTAGATCTCTTTTTATTTACATAATTTATATTTAAAACCCAAACACGTTTGATGTTTGATAAAAAGTTTGGGCTAAAGAATTTGTTTATTTTTTTTGTATTTTTTTTAATAAGTAAATTTTTCTTTGTTGTTTGATCGCAATTAGTTTTTAAGTCAGCAATGCAGTAATCAAAAATAAAGTTTAAGATTGTTTCAAGTAGTTTTCATTGATAACTGAGTGATCCGCTTTGGTGATAAAGTACAGGGTCATAAGTTCGATTCTAATGTGCTGCGTAGTTAATAATATAATAATAATAATAGTTATAAATACTTCTTTAATTTTATTATCAAGATTAATACACAGTAAATGAAGGTTTTAAATAACTTTGCAAGAAGGTTATTTTTTATACAAACATGATAAAGTGGGATGAATCTTATTTCAATTAGAAGAGTTAAATATCATCAGATTTACTTTATTTTTTTGAGCATTCAATTTGAAGTAAAAGTACTAATAGCATAGCTACTTTACAGCAATAGAGAATAATGCCTTTCCTTTTCCCATTATTGACTTTGTTGGCACAATTCCAATCGTTATAATATTAATAATAATATTTATTAAATTCAGTTATGTAGGTATCCATAGACTTAGTTACACACATTTAAAGTAAGATATTTTACAATAAGTACTTTAGTTTTAGCGGCATCATCATCGCCACATGCGAACTACGCGTCACACTGACGTCACGCAAATCCTGCATCGCGCAAGCAGAGTTTAGCGCGCAACTAGCATATATACAATGTCCCGACATCAACCGTTGGGCAGTTGCCCACCAGACACTACACCCGTCTGGTCGGGGATCCTCCCTTTTCTATAGAGGATGAGTGAACTTTACACCCTGTTACTCATTACCTCTAAAAGTTGAATTATCACACTATTATGAGATCAATAAAGTAATTCTACAAGACAAATCCAGACGAAGGCACCAGAGGTTACATTACATGCAAAGACCCCCAGTGCTTCTGCATTGGACTATCAATACTTTTAACAAATTGCCTTCAAAATGCTGTTACCACTGACACAGCTCCTCCGCATCAGGGAGGCAGCTCTTTAGCGCAAGATTGCGAAATAATCATCTGTACGAGCTTGAGTACACATGCCAGATGCACTACTTATTATAATCGTAATTAAACAAAACCGGCCAAGTGCGTGTCGGACCACGCACAATGAAGGGTTCCGTAGTTGGGATGAATTTATCCCAAAAAGAAACTCCACACTGTAGTCGAAAAACATGCTCTCCCATACATCGATATACGTTATGGTCAACTCTCCAACTGCAAATTTAAGTTGGTCGACTATTACTCGTTAACTTGTGAAGCCTACTTAGCTGTGATAGTTTTCCTTTTAATTTCTTTATATATACTATTTCCATGAATTTTTAACCTAACCTAAACCAACCATTTAGCTGGCAGGTGCGGGGACACTTGACTCTAACAAAAATTAGCACTTTAAAGCTTAATATCACGCAAACGGATCCCTTAATTGAAAAATGGCTTTCACAAACCCACAATATTTTTGAACGGCCTATCCAACTATACTGGACACCACAGCATAGACGAAAAAAAAATTCATCCCTTTTTTACCCGAAAAAAAATTGTTTTTCATGGATTTTGATTTGACGAATTTCTTGGCGTGATTAATACGAGTATGTATACCCATGTCAAAATTACAGCTTTCTAGTATTAAGCGTCTCTGAGTTGAACCGGGGACAGACGGACGGATGGACAGACAGACATGGCGAAACTATAAGGGTTCCTTGTTGACTACGGAACCCTAAAAATACCGGTACCTAACAGTGGAAAATATTTTATAGACCAGGGCCCCAAGTCAGCTATTTTTATAAATTCAGTCATTCCAACACGATCCCATTGTCATTTTGCTAAAAGTTCGTAATCTGCTAAATTCATACTGGTCGATCATTGGTCGGTCAATGTTCTCGAAATAGAATTGTGTTATTATAATGGCATTGTTGTATTGCCGATATTATAAAACCCGTTAGTAGAAATGTCATTCATTTGTCATTATTTACGAGATTACCAATAAATGCAATTTCTTTCAATGTAGTGTCAGTGGCCGACCATTGGAAAGTCATAATGACGCCATTATAATAGTAGATTACCAAACTTGTCAAAATCAACAATTATGAAATCAATGATCGACCATTCTGACACTATTGTAATAACAGACTTGAGGCCCTGATTGATAAGAATGTGTGCATGTGCACCCTGTGGATAAGTCATCGAAAAGGGAGTAATAAAATCACCTAAAAATACAAGCCTATTATGGTCCTACTGCTGGGTAAAGCCTCTTGTCATACAGAGAAGGCATGAGTGTTAGACATAAGCAAACAAATATCGAAATATTATAATTAAATATTTATTTAGTTATTGTCAATGATATTATACAGGGTTATTTTTAAAACGTCAATAACCCCTTAAGGGGTCATTGTACTCATCATTATGAACAACTTTTACTATGGGACCAAAACTGAAATCGCGAAATCAAAACCAGCTGTTCCCTACATTTATGTTCGAATAATTCGTTAAAATTCTTTATCAAATAAATGGCGAATGGAACACCAATTCTAAGGTGGATCACACACTGCGACACACAGAACAAGAAAATACTTATAGGCTCCAGCTACACGACATCAAATGACACTGTTAAAAATACTTATAGGCTCCAGCTACACGACCTCAAATGACACTGTTTAAAAAACCCAAAATCTAACACCCACAAAACATTACAGGCACAGTCCCAGACTCAACACCACTACCAACGCCAGCCCCAAACCCAGCGCCCCCAGTAGACAGAACGATGGTCCAGATTAACGTCTCCTGCGAAGAACTACAGCAGCGTATAAACAACTTCATTGAACGAAAGAGGGAACAAGTGAACATCAGCAACATTCACGACTTCATACCTGACAAGCAGGATGATGCTGAGACGGAAACGTGCGCTAGAGTGAGAACGCAGTTCGTTAGGAGGAGTGACTCGAAAGGACATTTGAAAAGTGAGTCATTTTTGTTTTCATTGGTTACACTGCCAGACCTCGTCTAGGTGCTACAGGCTTTTTTGGGTCGCTAAGCCGAACGGCTTTTCCCGAAAATATATTATTCGATTTTGCCGCCAGACTGCCGAATCACGAGAATCTGAACAAACTGTGTAGCACGTCCACAGCATGTCTCATGCCTGATAAGATAACCCACGCGGCCCTAGGGCAAGGGTCGGCAACCTTTTGAGACGGAGGAGCCAAAAGTTACAGTTTACAAAAAATCCCCGTTTTTAAAGAGCCACTTTACATTTTGTTTCAATATTATAGTATTAGCTGACACATTTTTTATATAAAATAAACGACTTTAAATACGAAATAATACTTATTCATATAAAAACATACCAAAAAAGTTTTTAGCAAAAAATATATTAAAGCCTTTTAGCTAGCTGCTAGAATAATAAAATAATTAATCCAATAATATAACTACAGTTATTGAATAATAATTAATTTTTGCGTATGGAATTTGAGAGCCACAACTTTACATGGTAAGAGCCGCAGGTTGCCGACCCCTGCCCCTGCCCTGATGTAACCAATATTTTGTATCAATATTTTAATTTAAAAGAGTGTCCGTGGAGTTTCTTGCCCGTTCTTCTCCATAGGAACCTACTATTTGGAATGGGCAACTAGCTTCATATTTGTAACTGACCGACTTCTTGACAATTCAAAAGTGCCTGTGAATGGTTTAATTAAATAAATGCTTTGAGTTTGAGTGTATTAAAATTTAAGTAAACAAAAAATATAACAGATATCATTGAATTCCTCGAAAATTGAGGTAAAAGTGGACACCCACATTTCGCCGAAGTCCACAAGGCGCATGCACAAGTTCAGACTCTGGGCTGCTAATGAGGAATTTCTTCCGGAAAATTCTAATAATACTTGGCTTAACCTGCATATCGAATCTACGACCCCATGCTTAGTAATTACGCTTGCGACCCCTAGACCAATGAGGCAGCCAAAATATTTTACCGACATTATAATTTTCTTCCCAGTTCGCAAAGTACACAACGAATGGGGTCCTCAAACCGTATCAGCGGAAGACATGTACCCCGAACCAACAGACAACAGCGGCCTTCCATCGTCAATCGCCGAGCGAGTGATGGGCATTGAGAAGTATCTCAACATCGGCCCCGTTTCTAAGGATATATACAGACGACTGAAAGACATGGAGGATAAAATAGCGGAGCTGCAGGCTGTGTCGCCAGAGTATGCTCAGTTTTGGGTATGTATAATCAGCATATAAGGCCTCGGCCCTGGTTCAGGCCATGTTCGGAGCGAGAGTGCATGGGAGGCCGTCACCTCCTTCTGCGAAGCAGTGATGCTCGCGAAGGAGGAGGCGGAACGCGTGAGGGTGAGGCAGGTTCGCGCCCTCACGGCCTTAGCCGCCGCAGGAGACGCCCCGGGCGGGCGTCGGGAGTCGCAAGCTGATTTCCGGCCACCGCAGGCCCGGGTCGACGGCGCGTTGCGTTTCACGCGCGCCTCAAAGAGATGTCACCACCAGCTGACGGGGTCCGTTATGGCCAATGCCTGCCAGGGTTGCGAGTTTGTCCGAAAGGGATATCGTGGCCCCGGCACACAGGCAACGGAAGGAACACGGGTGGGTTTTAGTCAGTAAAAGTTTGACACGCCCTCCCGCTCAGCCCAGAGCGGGAGAAGTTATTTGATAAATTCCCACCCAAAAAAAAAAAGCCTATAAGGCCTCCTCTACTCTAGAAATAGATTTCAATTAAATGAAAGAAAATTTTAAAGTCATATTAAAAGTACAGTAGGACCCAACTGATATGGCTTACCGACGAGTACCTGCGCAAAAGGTGAATTTTAAAAGTGCGGGAAATGCTATTGACCAATCGGCACGCTCCACGCACCGCGGTTCTTTTTCCTGTACCGCTATTGGTCGGCAGCTGCCGCCATGTTAGCGCGCGCCGCGTGGCATGTTTGTCAGCCGCCATACTTCTGATCGAGTGCACGCTAACAGCTCCAGTGTATTATGAACCTTATAATAGTGACCTAAGGTTGATTGTAAGTTTTAAGCATTCTTTCGTTAATCTTCGGGGCCATACTTTCTTTTCTGTGCGAACGAAGATTCACGACGCGCCTTATCAATTGGGTACCACTGTACACTTTGCAAAAAAGCTTATTACAAATTAGAGGATTATATCCAAGATAAGAATGTTTGGAAACATGCTGGTCCAGCACCATAGTGACCATAGAACAATCTAGAGTCTAGACAAAATCAAACTGGTCGCTATTTTAATTGTATAATTTATTATTTTTATGACATTTATTTTACATTCTGTGATTACCTTAACTCACACACTGATATTAATTTTTTTAGGAAAACGTTTTATTATTTTACAATGTTTCTAAATATGTGAGCACCATGTACGAGTATCTATCACATAATTAATTTATCTGTCTTGCTTCATTATTAATTCTTTTTACCTATTGTGGTATAGTAATTGTATTCTAGGTGCATCGTCTTCACATATAATTATATAATTGATGTACCTATACAAAATAATGTAAAACATTTTAAAAGAGTAACGGTGGAGTGTCTTGCCCGTTCTTCTCCATAGGAACCTACTACGCTTTGGAATGGGCAACTAGCTTCATCTCTCTGACTGACCGACCCCTTGACAATTCAAAAGTGCCTGTAATAGGTTTATTTGAAATAAATGCTTTGACTTTGAGTTGAGTTTGTAGATGTCACATATAGATAGATGTAACCTTGCCTCTCCCTCACGCGTTCCGCCTCCTCCTTCGCGAGCATTACTGCAGAAGGAGGTGACGGCCTCCCATGCACTCTCGCTCCGAACCATGGCCTGAACCAGGGCCGGACGCGAGAGATCGCCGCCACCGATCGCCTTCGTGAGGACACGGCGGTGCTCCGCCCAAGCCGGGCAGACCTCCACCGTATGTTCCACCGGGCGATCCACACAGTGCTGACACCCGGGCGTTTCCTCCCGCTTTATCCTGAACAGGAAACTACAATGTACCTAGCGTTACAAGCATAAAGTGAGTTTTGCTTTGTAGCTGCGTAATTTATGCGTACGTACGCCCCTCGCGGCTGTCAGCAACCCACTGAGGGCGCGTGCGACCCGTAGGTAGTTAGCGCGCGTAAGTGTGTCAGAAGCTTCGTTGTAAAAACGCAGTTTTGATATTACAACATGTATAAACTTTTGTATATTGTCCTACAGAAAACTACAAGAGATGCGGACATTAAACAAGAAGGGATGGTGGACTACGCGTTCTCAGCCGATGACATCGCCAGGAAGATTGAGCAGCTCGAAAGTGGCATGATGTGATAACATACTTCAAAATGTAGGGCAAAGGCATTTTCTGTTTTAATTTTTAGCAGATAAATAAGGGAATACCTATATTTTTTTGTCAATGATGCCACCATTAAAGCTAACAGGGATTGGCTTTTTAGGTAGTCAGGAAACTAGATTGATTGAAAATAGACCATCAACTCAAATTAGGTATGTAAAGTATTTTTCAGGTATGTTTTTATATTTTTATTTTAATGATAAGAGTATTTGAAACACATAATTTCATCTTTTTGTTTTTACAAGCTGTAGTTATTTTTATATATTTTTTAAAAGTATTGTTCGTACTGACGTCACTAGTAGCTGAATAGCTTAGGATCTTTGCCACGTTTAACACATAATTAAAACCAAAATTCAGTACTGTCAAATTTGACAATTAATTTGTTTACATTTCATACTTTAGCGATTTCCGTACTTTAGTTTAAAGTTATGGCATATTAATAAAATGAATGGATTCAAATACTACTTCTGCTAAGTGCTTCATACCGTCAAGTATAAACACCACAACAAATAGCCGACACAAATTGATTGTTAGTAAAAGAAACCTTAAAAAGGAAATGGTGCGAGGAAGTAAATGTTGAGTACAAGTCTGTTAAGTTTGCCTGAGGCGATACATCGTTGTGATTCGACTTGTACTGTCCGCCGCTGGTGAAAAACTACACTATTTACATGTATTTAACTATCTGAATAGAATAAGTATTATGTGCTTCATGTAAATTTGACGTTGACATGACACTTGACACATAAAGAACAACATAATTACAAGAGGCACTGAAAGTTTCCAATTCAAGCTGCTTTGTGACGTCATTTAGAGGTCAAATAAAAGTCAAGTGATTTTAAGTATTTTTGTGAAAATAAATACGATCTTATAATTTGAAGACCTATTAATAGAAAAATAAGTCTTAGAAGCTTAAAATCTCTAAATGGTTTTGGAATCGGCATAGGTTAATTTTTACTTTACATACCCAATTGTCCATAAATTCGAATCACAACAGTCATTCATTGTCAGTCGTATGAAAATGGTGTGGCTATAACACGGAAAACTGACGTATTGTGTCAATCTGCTTAACAATCAACTTCATTGACTGTACATTGATATATTAATTGTAATATTACACTATGTAATATTTATGTATTTACTGGGTAGTTTTTTTTTATAAAGCGAGGTACAGACGGCTACACATCAAGCTATAAATTTTCAGTTTAAGCTGATCTCGCATTGTATAGGATTTCCGTACAATTAGAGGCCTGCGCATACTGGAAATGTATAACTTGATGTGTAGCCATGTGTACCTACATCATACATGCTTTCTTAAAATAAAAATACATTTAAAATTAACTTAGTAACTTTAATGTAGGAATCAAACAACTGTGGTGTAATAGTCACAATTTATGTTATTGATATAAATAAACTTTTTATAAAAGTATGATTGTGTAAGTGTTTATTTAAAACTCGACTTCTTTTATATTTTCTACAATGTAATAAAAACCCATAAAATTAATGCTAAATTGAATCAATTATTAATAGATTTAGATACAAAAAAATTACTGAATAAAACACATTCAACTTTAATTAAAACATTTTCACATTTTATTTACATAATCAAATTCACTTTTATGTACAAATCACGGTTCTGTCTTCACTAGGTACGCTCACAACACTTCACAAGATAACTATTAATCCAGGAATCTTAGGGCCTTAGCAGACATGCTACATTTAACATCGGCGTTTTTGCGACTTCATTAATGGTACATCGCGTTTTGGCAACCCCCCATACGTTCGGCCGCGATAGCTAAGTCCCGCTCATCAGCGATTGCTTCGATGCTGAATTGTGTTTTGGCGACTCACTGCATCAAAATTGCACGTTTTCTATAGACTGCTTTTCTATGCAGTCGTATCAAGCGAAAAGCGACTTAAGACGCTGATAACAGGTAAACCAATTTAATTTAACATTTTGTGTTGCAAATTATTTTATATTGTATTGTATAGCTTCAAGTTTTATATGCGAACAGACAGCTGTGCTGCTGGGGAGTTTGTTGCGCCACTTCTTCTTCCCAGCTAAAGCACTAGGAAGTGGTGAAGGGTGGGCGTTTTCGGGGGACTGTCTCATGTAATTTTTGACGTTCGAAAAGTGCTGATTCTTAGCCTAGTTTGAATAAATGCCTTTTGATTTTGAACCGTTGTCACTGTCAGACTGCATACAAAAGAAAGAGAAGCGCGCAACGCTTGTAATTTATTGCAAAATATGAAGCAATTATTTTATTTACTCAAAAATTAGTTGAGTAATCGAAAATAAAAAAAACAACCAAGTTCTGCATCCAATTATGATTTTCTTGTTATTAATTAAATACCAACCGTACGTTGATATTTAATACAGGTATTTTGGATTGAAACTCAAAAGTAAAGGGTTAGTTTACCGTTAATTTGTATCGAGATTTTTTTTATCTAAACGTGTTTTGGTAACAACCAAGTTCTGAGAAATATGTTCAAGAATAACATATATTTTTACCGCTTTCACAAACTATATAGATTTGGCTATTTTTTTGTTTAAGACAACCCTACTTTTATCATTTGCCTCTTTTCAGCGCCTTAATCGCTTATTGCCGAGGCTAAAAGTATGCGAAGTTGACACCTCAGTCGCTTTATCGAGCATTCGAAAGGATACTAATTCGCCATTACAAAAAGTAGCACAACTGCTAAAGCCCGTATTCTAGCTTCGACTAGGCAGCTGGCTGCTGAGGCGGTCTCCTTAGGTAGACCACTACGCCCAAGGCGCCCAGGAGTGCCGTGATGAGGTAGAGGTCCCAGTTCGAGAGCAGCGTGGAATCCGTCAGGAATAGGACTGCCAGCGGACTCTGAAAGAATGACTGATGATTATCGACTTCATTGGGGTCATTGAGGATCAAAATAAATTGCACCACTTAGGTATTAATTAATTTATCGAAGTTAGACGATGATCCCCTAGTTATACACCTAGAGCTTCTAAATTAATGTTTTATTTTATTTTTTCTGTATAGGTACTCTATTTACTTGTCATTGTAAAGCAACGACTAAAGGGAAGTGTGGGACAGCTTCGACACAAGTACTTTTGTAACTTACTGGGACTGCTTCAATTTATGTATGACACAATGTTTAAGTTGAAAAATAAATATTTTTGTATTTGTATCCCCGAAGTGCATACGTGGATACTAACATCAAGTATCTGGTGTATAGCGGAGGCGACATTTAGTCGCGCGAGGGCGAGCGCCGCGGGCAGACGCGCGTCGGGCGACGTGTCGGCGGCCAGGTCGTAGCATCGCTTGGCCAGGTGCGCGTCCTGGGCGAGCCCTAGGCCTCGCTCGTGCATGTAGCCCAGGTTGAAGGTGGCTTGCGCGTTGTGGAGATTTTCTGATGCTATCCTGCAGGACGGTATCTAGATTATATAATTTGTTTGAACTAGGCTGAAAGTTATATAGCCAAAACAGCTATCTCTCAGGGCTTGTATCCATTGGGGGAAATGTAGTTAGTTTTCTAAAGTTGTTTGTCAGGAACATAAAAAAATGTTTCTTCATGAGTATCATAACCATGTATTTCATAAGTGCGAAAAGACCTGTCAAGTGCGAGTCGGACTCGCACACGAAGGCTTTTTCGTACCGTATTAAGATCCCCTTTAACTATTGACTTTATTTTATTTTTATTATTTGTGGGCGCGCAGGCAAGCGATAGCGTCAATAGAAATACACAATCTGTGAAAATTTCAACTTTCTACCATGAGATACAGCCTGTCTATCCGCTGGTAGACAGACGGACAGCGGAGGCTTAGTAATAGGGTTTCGTTTGGCACCCTTCGAGTACAGAACCCTAAAAATGAGTCAATTTTGAAAAACAAGCAACTCAAAAATAAAATTTTACTGTCATTACTTCATGAGTACTATATGTAGTTATAATAAAATTTTATTGTTACAGAAATGCCAACTATAACTGTTTTATTATTTGAATTGTACGTAACTGAAATTGTTGTTACATAAATACATAATGTTGAAAATAAATTTTCTTTCAACTACGTACGTAGTAATGTTATCATTAATAACTACAAGACCGATCACAAAGCACGTATTTTTTGCTTAGAACTAAAACAGTACAGAAATGTATGAAATCTCATTGTTGCACTGTTTTTCAGTGCAACAATGAGATTTCATACAACATTTCTGCACTGTTTTTATTTTTTATTTAGATAGAAATTTACCACAGAGGTTTAATGTCTCCCGTTAAGCTTAATATAAAATGTTTGCATTATCATCGGCTGAATAAAAAAATCTTGCTGAAAAACTTTGTTTTCATTAACTTCAGTTTTTATTTTGAGTAGGTATATTTTATCACGGTAGGTAGATTGGTAGTTGAAAGAAAAGTAGATTACGCACCTTGCTAAAGTGAGTAATTAATAAATAATAATGATATTTTTATTTAAAAGAAAAACGTAATAAGGTTCACAAAAAACAAAATTTCAAGTAAAAAATTAACATTATAAAAAAAAGTGTATCTTTGGTGTTTGTACTAATGAAAAATCATTGTATCACAGACACCAGCGCCTTCCAAACTTGGTTACATAAAAATACAATAAAAATTCGAACGCTCAGAATAACAGCACATAACACTCGTGCATTAATAACTCACTTTGCGCTCGGTGCAACAATCTACCATTCTTATTACCTTCTGTAAATGAATCAACATGGACTTCGCAGTCTTAAACTGATGAACATCTCCCCGTGTCAACGGTACCTGTAGTGATAGGCAGCGGCCTCCAGGTCGCGCGCGGTGCCCAGGCCGTAGTAGTGGTAGTCGCCCAGCTTGACGCGCGCGGCGCCGCAGCCCTGCGCCGCGCCGCGCGCCCACAGCTGCAGCGCGCGCGCCCAGCGCTCCGCCGCCCCGAACAGCCGCACCTCGCCTGGGGGGGCAAACATTACTGGCGAGAAAGGAGATGGTGTCATAATTTACCCAAAAATGGTCAAACTATGTGCACAAAAATTCCCTAGAACTATCTAGATAAACGTACCCAAGTTGCAACATCCTAATCCGTGGGATATCGGAGCTATGGGCTGTCAAAGTATGCAAAGAATTCATTTTTTGACTTGGATTTTCACAGCTGTGGTGCCAAAATAGTCATGCTGTACCAATGACGCCACAGATGCTATTAACCTTATTACACTAAGAATTATATCGACATACAGTTATGTGCTGGGTTTGGCGCCATTTATACGTTTTGTTCCTACTGAATTTCGTCTCTTTTACCTTTGATCTTTCTTTTTTTTTCGTTTATTTAGATAGTTCTAGGGAATTATTGTGCACACAGTTTGACCGTATCGATTAAAACATAAAAAATAAATAACCCACATAGTTTTCACATTCACAAAAATTTAAATAATATAATACTTAACAAAGTAAATATTCATGTCGTTGTATACAACATGAGTTTTTGTTTATCCTAAACCCGAAAAGGGGTCATTGTACTCATCATTTTGAACAATTTTTTCTATGGGACCAACATTCAAATCGCGAAAAAAAATCAGCTGTTCCATACATCCAGCCTGCATGAGCATGAGCCGCGCGCCCCACGAGCCGCGCCCGCACACGTTCTTGTAGTGTACTGACCGGTATCAAGCAGGAAGGCGGCGTTAGTCTGCGCCAGCTCGTAGCCGCGCTCGGCCAGCGCCAGGTACTGCAGCAGCGCCGAGTCCGCGTCGCGCGCGCGCCAGCCCGCGTGCGCCAGCATGAGCCGCGCGCCCCACGAGCCGCGCTCGCACACGTTCTTGAACAGCTGCGACCAACAACACGATTGAATCATACGGTTCACAATGAAGGCGTTTTAAGGCCCGCGGCACCCATTGGCGTCACGGCATGGCAAGGTATTTTTAGGCGACGAATAAAAATATAACTTAATAGTATAGAAATAAAGTTGAAATTTCAATGTTAACGGTCGTAAGTACAAAAACAATACTACTATTAAGTTATATTTTTATTCGTCGCCCTAAAATCCCTTGCCATGCCGTGCCGCTAATGGGCGCCGGGCTTTAATGTCATACGTATGTAGAGAATCCAAGATAAGACCAGAGATTTTATTTGCAAATGAGTGTAATTTACACGGTTTTAGAGGGTGCTGATTCAGAGTTCCAAAAGGAAATCCAAGGTGACCGGCTATGAAAATTTATTTGCTCAGTGTTCGTCATGGGTGGCATTTTAAAGGACTTCAAGGGTGCTGATACCGAAAATGAGGGCAAAATCAGTTTGTACTGACCTCGACGGCCGTGGTACAGGAGCGCGCCACGCCGAGGCCCTGCGCGTGCATCTGCCCAAGGTGGTACAGCGCCAGCACGTGGCCCGTCTGCGACGCGAGGGAGAAGTACTTGTTGGCTTGCTTGAAGTCGCGATTGACGCCGATTCCACCTATGATCAAAGAAAATTCAGAAAATATGAATAAATCCAGTGCAACCAACACGCTAGGCGTATATTTGTAAATTATCTCTGCGATTCCGGCGATACGTGTGGCGTTCAATCGTCAAAAAGAGAAAGAGATTAATATTATACTAGAATGAGGACACAATACTGATAAACCCAGCCCCCCATCATAAATCTATATATATAAAAATCAATGCCACTTTTCGTTGTAATTTTATAACTCAAGAACGGGCTCACCTATCCAAACCAAATGTTTAGGCTTTGTTCGGACTATTTAGTAAATGGTTTATGTGAAGTTTTTTGTTTTGTAGGTAGGTAGGGTAGGTAGGTAGGTTAGGCAGGTAGGGTAGGTATTCTTTTATCCATAGAAAGCCACGTTATTTGTGAGTGTCATAGAGTAAAAATGTTTACCGCCCAACGGAGTGGGCACGGGTCAGCTAGTTATATCTATTAACCTTTTTCATTTTGATGGGGTCCCAAGTCGGTCAAGTTTATAACGAAGCTTGCATAATTATAATGCTTGATGAAAATCAGTGCTTGACAAGAAAACTACGAGCTTGATAAACAAAAAAAAAATGCAATGCTTGTCAAGCATGCTTGGCCGTTTAAATGCGTGCTTGTCAAGCAACAGTCAGTGTGCTACGGAACGTGATGGCGATTGCAGGCGACACGAACGGAGATAGTTATAGCCATCGCCTTGAAGTGTCTATTTGTAATGTCATATAAACAAACAAATAAAATTGAAGTGTCTATTTGTAATGTCATTTATACAAATAAATAAAATTGAAGTGTCTAATTGTAATATCATTTATACAAATAAATAAAATTGAAGTGTCTGTTTGTAATATCATCTAAACAAATAAATAAAATTGAAGTGTCTATTTGTAATGTCAATTATACAAATAAATAAAATTGATGTGTCTGTTTGTAATGTCATTTATACTAATAAATAAAATTGAAGTGTCTATTTGTAATGTCATTTATACAAATACATAAAATTAAAGTGTCGGTTTGTAATTCCATACGGATAAACAAAATTTAAGTACTTATCTGTTTGTAATGTCAAAATAGCAGCTTTTTACTAAATGCATATGAAAGTATATACGGTATTTATACAGGGTTACTGGTAATTCGACGTAGGGGCTGATAAGGGGGCCAAAATGCAACAAATTGAACCCCCCATATGTATGGCTGAAATTCAATAGTTTTCGAGATATTAGAATTTTAAGGGTTTTTCGATATTTACTCAAAATTTGACATTTCATTCCAAATAAAAAAAAAACTACATATTTGAATGGGTACCATTAAAAATGATGTTGTAGCTGGCACTTCAATTAAGCTATGGACATAATTAAACCTACTTAATTTAACAAAATAATGAAAATAATGAGCGATATAAGAATAATATCTTACCAATATTTTCATTTTACGCTTCAAAAATGTTGTCTCGTCACAAACATTTCTATGACATTAATCGTACAAATAACTAAAACAACTTACTTATTCTGTAAGCTTTCCAGAAAGCTATAAAAGTCAATTTTAAAATACATAATTCGTGCCAAGGCATGTGTTTGAATCGGCGCGGGGAGAGAAAGGGTCATTTGTATTTGTATGAAATAAAATGCATAAAAAAATGTACATCAAATTTTATTACAAATTTTACACATCTTGTTCAAAATGAGCCCCTCGATTACGAATGCAGGTTCGAATTCTCTTCCTAACTTCGGTTTTCGTCACTCTTGATGTGAACGTTGTTCTCATCTGTTGCGCCGCGTTTATTATTCGCTGTCGAAGTTCTTCGACTGAATTTATTGGGGTCACATAAACTAATGCCTTCATATGACCCCAAACGTAAAAATCAAGTGGTGTGATATCAGGGCTTCGTGCTGGCCACGGAATTGGCCCTCCCCTCCCAATCCATCGGTTTGGATATCTCTCGTCTAGCCACTGTCGGACAGTAATCCGGTAATGTGCTGGGCAACCATCATGTTGAAACATGAGGTTGTTTTTTATTTCTTCGGGAACATCCGCCAACAAATCGTCTAGGTTGTTTCTCAAAAACTCCTCGTAATTTTCGCCGTTCAAATTTTGGGGCAAGAAATGAGGGCCCACCAAATAATACGTTCAGGGAAAATCTCATTTGCGACGCAGTTTCTTTTAGTTTTTTTGGATTCCTGCCTGCTTTAGGTGCCCAAAAATGTAAGTTATGGTAATTCGTTATTCCATCCCGGTCAAACTTTGACTCGTCAGTCCACAAAATATTTCTTAGGAAATGTTCCTGGTCAGCGTCAGCGTTTAACATAAACCGAGAAAATTCGAGTCACCTGGCAGGATCTCCCTCGTGCAATGTTTGAACAGGTTGATAATGGTACGGGTGTCTACCTGATAGATGTACTACCGACCACACTTTCCACTGGGACATACCGAGCTGTCTTGCAACAATGTTCGTTGAGATGTTTGGGTCATCAATAAAACACTGAAGAATGGTGTCCTCTTCGTCAGCCGTGTACCGTCGAGGTCTGCCAGCGTTGAATTGTGCTCTTTGAACACTGCCAGTTTCAGACAATCGTCGATAGGTGCTCCCGAAAACAGTAACGTGGGGAAGTCGACGATCGGGAAAGCGGCGTTGGTATTCTCGCCGAGCCGCAGCCGCGTTTCCATCGGCAAAACCATAACAAAACATTATGTCTGCGTATTCGTTATTAGGATACGAAGCCATGTTATCCGAAATAACAATGATAACAAAAATAATAACAAGAGAAACAAGAATTAACAATAATGATCGATAACAAATTAACGGGATGAGAGATTGGTAGCAAGATAACAATACACGTGCTTGCGCGGCGGAGAGTCAAAACTTACTAAGGAAGGCGACGCGAGCGCAGCAGACGCCGTGTACTCCCCCGCCCGCACACCCCGCCCCATCGCGAAGAATTTCGCCAGGAAAATCGGTTGTTTTAGCGAGGATCATAAACTAAAAACACAGATAATTTCTCTCCCCGCGCCGGTTCAAACACATGCCATGCCACGAATTATGTATTTTAAAATTGACTTTTATACCTTTCTGGAAAGCTTACAGGATAAGCAAGTTGTTTTAGTTATTTGTACGATTAATGTCATATAAATTTTTGTGACGAGACAACATTTTTGAAGCGTAAAATGAAAATATTGGTAAGATATTATTCTTATATCGCTCATTATTTTCATTATTTTGTTAAATTAAGTAGTTTTAATTATGTCCATAGCTTAATTGAAGTGCCAGCTACAACATCATTTTTAATGGTACCCATTCAAATATGTAGGTTTTTTTTAAATTGGAATGAAATGTAAAATTTTGGGTAAATATCGAAAAACCCTTAAAGTTCTAATATCTCGAAAACTATTGAATTTCGGCCATACATATGGGGGGTTCAATTTGTTGCATTTTGGCCCCCTTATCAGCCCCTGCCGGATATACGTCGAATTACCAGTAACCCTGTATAATACGATGATATTGAAAATGCGTGTCGGACCACGCACAATGAAGGGTTCCGTAGTTGGGATGAATTTATCCCAAAAACATTTATTTTTTATTTTATGTGATGAAACTATACATGTATGGTTTTAGGACATTTTCCATTACTTGTGCTGTGAGAGCTTGCAAAGTGAAAGGCAAATTATTTATTTCAAATAGGCACATAGGAGGCACTTTTGAACGCCACAATTTTCAAAAAAAAATTGAATTGATTGTAGCTGCCCCTTCCAAAAGGTAGTTTCGTATGGAGAAGAATGGGCAAGAAACTCCGCCGTCACTCTTTTAAAAATGTTTTACAATATTTTGTTAAGTACACTAATTATAAGATTATATTATGTGAAGACGATGCACCCTACAATAAAATAAAATTACTATACCACAATAGGTAAAAATAATTAAAAATGAAGCAATGAAAAATAACTTAATAATTTATTATTATTATTTTATTTATTTCAATCAACGTTGGATCACAAATTCTAAATTAAAAATGATTCATCATCATCATCATCATTTCAGCCGAAAGACGTCCACTGCTGGACATAGGCCTCCCCCAAGCACCGCCACTTCGACCGGTTCTGTGCTTCCTGCATCCAGCGGATACCTGCGGTCTTCACAAGGTCATCGGTCCACCTTGTAGGAGGCCTTCCAACGCTACGTCTTCCGGTACGCGGTCGCGACTCCAGAACCTTTCGGCCCCATCGGCCATCAGTTCTGCGAGTAATGTGCCCTGCCCACTGCCACTTAAGTTTGGCGATTCTTCGGGCTATGTCGGTTACCTTGGTTCGCCTGCGGATCTCTTCATTACTGATTCGATCACATAGGGAAACTCCAAGCATAGCCCTCTCCATTGCCCTTTGGGTGACGTTTAGCCTTCTGATAAGGCTCATTGTGAGCGACCACGTTTCAGTGCCATAGGTCATCACTGGCAACACGCACTGGTCAAAGACTTTCGTCTTGAGACACTGCGGTATGTGGGACGAGAATATATTGCGTAGCTTCCCGAACGCTGCCCAGCCGAGTCGGATTCGACGATTGACCTCTTTCTCGAAGTTGGACCTACCTAACTGGACAGTTTGTCCGAGGTAAACATACTCGTCCACAACTTTGAGTGTAGTGCCTCCGATCTTCATGAGAGGGGGTGTTACACGGGCATTTGACATGACCTCTGTCTTATCCATGTTCATTTTAAGACCCACTCTTTCGGAAGCTCTACTGAGGTCATCGAGCATTGCAATGAGGTCCTCCATAGTCTCAGCCATGACAACTATATCGTCGGCAAACCGAAGGTGAGTGATGTACTCGCCATTGATGTTGATGCCTAGCCCTTTCCAGTCCAGAAACTTGAAGACATCCTCCAGTGCAGCGGTAAATATTGACGTTCAAAAGTGCCTTTATTGCCTATTTGAAATAAACAATTTGACTTTGACTTTGAACAGTTTCGGAGCGATAACGTCTCCCTGCCTCACACCTCGCTGCAGACGGATAGGTTTTGAGGTCTGATCCTGGAGTCGGACCGACATAGTGGCGTTTTTGTACAGACACTTCAGCACCTCGATGTACCGATAGTCGATCTGGCACCGTTGACGAGACTGCAGTACAGCCCATATCTCGATCGAATCGAAGGCTTTCTCGTAGTCCACAAACGCTAAGCAGAGAGGCAGGTTATACAATTCGGTCTTCTGTATAACCTGCCGCAGCGTATGTATGTGGTCTACTGTGCTAAAGCCTTTACGGAAGAAAAATGATTAATATATGTTATGAGATTTTCTTTAGATTATGTTATGTTACGTTATCTTAACATTAGTCAGTACGTGAACCATGCAGCAGTGGTTCACGTACTGACAGTCAAAACGTTCAGCAAAAGCGTTCAGGATACAGTTGCGGCTGGCCCGCAACTGTATCCTGAACCAGGGACCGTAGACTTTCGTATTTGATATTTATTTCAACTTGATACCTCCACGCGTTCCTGAGAAAAAGGGTCTTGACAGACAGACAGACAAACAATTTTTATAAATTTTTTCTATCTGTTCCGTCTCTGAAACGGCTGGACCGATTTTGATGGGACTTTCACTGGCAGATAGCTGATGTTATAATGAGTAACTTAGGCTTTTATTTTAGAAAACAACACGCGGGCGATTCGCGGGCAGTAGCTAGTTAAAGATATAAAAGGGAAAGTAAATAAAAAACCGGCCAAGTGCGACTCGGACTCGCGCACGAAGGGTTCCGTACCATTATCTATAAAAATGGCAAAAAAATCACGTTGTTTTTTGTATGGGAGCCCCCCTTAAATATTTGTTTTATTTTAATTTAATTGTTTATTTTTAAAGTGAATATATAACTAAATATTCTGTGAATATTTCAAGCGTCTACCTGTTTCCGTTATCAATAAAGAACAAAAACGAGCAAAAAAATCACTTTTGTTGTATGGGAGCCCCCTTAAATATTTATATTATTCTGTTTTTTTTTTTGTATTTGTTGTTATAGCGGCAACAGAAATACAGCGGAGCCTTAGTAAAATAAAATCGTGTGCGGTTGGGGGACGTCAGGCCCCGCCGGGTCCCGTCAGGAACGAAATTACCTGGAATTTCTATACTCGCACTCAAACACAGACTTGTATATAATTTAAAGAGACAGAGAGAGAGACACATGTCACATGGAGGGCGCATAACTCTTTTTCCTTACGTGACGATTTCTGCAGTCAATTCCTACCGCAAGCCGCGTTGAGAACCTTTGTTTAAATATTACAATATTCTTACCAAAATGCATGAATCCGAGATGCAGTTGCCCCTCGACCCATCCCTGGTTGGCCGCCATCGTGAAGTATTTAAACGCCGCCAACGTATCTTTAGGAACGCCACGACCCTGTCAATTAAATATAACTTTATTCTTCGACTCTCGTATATTAGTTTAGTTTAGTTCAGAAAAAATCTTTATTACCATAAAATATACATAGCTGTAGTACTTATACAAATAAAGTTACAGTTACACTAATATTAACAACACTTTTACAGGCTAGGAGCACCTTTATAAGTATAAAATAATAATGGTTAAATATTTTGGATTGAAATGTGAGCCTTCGTGATGAAAAATAATTTTCTTTCTGACAACTGATCTTCATCTTTGACTGTGAGTTTAACTTTGACTTTGTCCCCATCATAAGGTCACCTGTCAGTCATTCCAAAGAAAACTTGGTTAGTCTTTGAGATATAAGATAGATACTAGAGAGGCCATCAGAAGTAATGTCATAGAAAAATTGTGATCCTATGTCTCAGTGACGCCATCTAGCGTAACATAGCAAAATTCAATAAAAGCTAAGTTTGACACGTTACACTTTTACCGACACCAACCTATCATAGGCTTAGTACGAACCGTCAAATAGTTTGAAACATCTAAGAAAATTATTTATTTTATCTAAATTCTTGGTAAATTACAAAATATTAAACGAAAATAAACCGTGGGTAAGTCTAGTCGTATTATCACTACGAGATTTGCAATACCATAATGCATAATTAGGCATATACTTCGAAAATAATTGTCCACACTAGAATGAGCGACTTTTGCCCACTAGGACAAATGTATCGGATTACGATTTTGTTCGCTATGTCCCGTCTAATGTTAAGTAAATAATTTAATGTCTTCGGTCTATATTAAAATTTACCTGTAAATACATAATGCCCAGTCCACTCTGCCCAACTGCGTTGTTCAGTTCAGCCGCTTTTTTGAAGTACCGCAGAGCTGTATCATTGTCTGCCTTGATCCCGTCTCCGCCTTCTAAATATATCTGAATGAAAGAAAAATAATTTTAATTGTCACAGAAAAAACGTGCGTACGAAAACAAAATATGTAATAAACTCGAACGTTACACAAAACAGATCTAAGTACTATCACAAACCGGCCAAGTGCGTGTCGGACCACGCACAATGAAGGGTTCCGTATTTAGGATGAATTTATCCCAAGAACAAACTTAACATTGTACTTGAAAAACATGATCCCCATACATTCCAACTGCAAATTTAAGTTTGTACGCACAATATTGAGTGATTTACCATGTTATTTTAAGATCACAGATTTCTTATAGGTGTTCCTGTAAGCTATAAGTAAAGAACTATTTTCTGTATTTATATCAAAATTTTAGGCTCAGTAGTTTCGGAGATAAGGGGGGGGGAATGGTCATTTTCATCTATTTTCTTAAATAATTTCAAAAAGATGTATTTTAAAATTATAAAAAAATATATATAAAATTCTTAAAACAAGCCCTTTCATTTGATATGTCACACGGTACAGTCAACAAAACTTTTTTTTAAATTTTCTTATTTGCCCCCAAAAGTGACCTCCATATTCAAAATTGATTTATTTACGTAACACGTCCGTGTTTGGGTCACAGAAGTTCATATGTGTACCAAATTTCAACATAATCGGTCCAGTAGATTCGGAGCAAATCAGCTGTGACAGACGGACAGACACACGAGTGATCCTATAAGGGTTCCTTTTTTCCTTTTGAGGTACGGAACCCTAAAAAGTACCTATCTGGAAACTGTGAAATGGAAACTTAGGTAGCCTAACTACTGCCAGGGTTGCGGGTTTGTCCGAAAGGGATATCGTGGCTCTGGCACACAGGCAACAGAATGTCATGTTCGTCAATGGGCGCCATCAGTAGGGACTGGTCATCTCTTAGGGGCCATGGCTTATTTTAAATTGTTTTTTTTTATTTTTTTATTACGGACGTTCCGTGTTGTGCTGGACGTAGAGAATAGCACCATCCTATTTCTTCCCGTGGGTATCGTAAAAGGCGACTAAAGGACTACTAGAGAATGGCTAGCAGTGTTCTTCTATGCATTTTAACTAGGGACCATTATGGTTATGGTTACCCATTGAAAGTGTTTTCTATAGGGTTTTTCTAAGCGGTTAATCAAAAACCTATACGATATGAGTTTTGAATGGCATAAATTAAGCCGTTCAAAAGGGCTACCCACACCGCGGCACCGTAAAGTCTAACGCGGATACAAAACTGAGAATGGCGCAAAATCTACCAAGCGTATTTTACTGAAACCTTCACCAATTTTAAAATAATTTAATTATGGACACCGCTCCTTGATGGGCGAGTCCTATTTCTGGCTGAACGTACGACGCGTTGCGTGAGCTCAGTACAGAACACGCAAGCTAACCACTCAAGGTCACTGGCATATATCTGCGTCTTAAAATAAAAAATAATAAGTAATTATAAATCATGCATACCTTGCCTAAGAAAGCGTTGGCGACGGCGTTGCCCGTCTTGGCGGCTTGTTGGAAGTAGTGCAGCGCTTTGTTGATGTCCAGCGTCACGCCGCGCCCGCCTTGGAAGTGCAGCTGACCCAGACCGACCTGGGTGTAATGTTGTATTAGTGAGATATCTATACATATTGGAGCAGTGGTGGCCCAATGGTAGCGGCCGCGAATTACGAGTTGTAGGCAGAAATCGTTCAACCCCAGTTAAGGGTTAAGCCTTTCGAAGGGGTAACCCATTCGATGGGTTACCTTTATCATGATGTAACCCATTGAAAGGGTTTTATACTAGAAACCCATTGAAAGAGTTACATGATAACCCATTGAATGGGTTTTATTATACTTGAAACCCAGTGAAAGGGTTACATGATAACCCATTCAATGGGTTCTATACCTACTTGAAACCCAGTAACATGAAAAAATCACAATATTATGTTATTTCGATATCCGCCCAGCACGCGTAGCATGACCAATTCTATCTCTATTCTACCCAGGGACCATTTTGGTTACCATTTTTGAAAAACCCTATCGATAACCTTTCAATGGAAAGGGTTTTCGATAGGGTTTTCCTAAGCAGTTAATCAAAAACCAATACGGTGTGGGTAATTTTGAATGGCTTAAATTAAGCCGTTCATAAGGGTTACCCACATCGTATGGGTTTTTATCGAAAACCCTTTCAATGGGTTACCAAAATTTAATTTAAGCCGTTCATAAGGGTTACCCATATCATATGGGTTTTAGTTTAACCGCTTAGAAAACCCCTATCAATAACCCTTTCAATGGGTAACCAAAACGGTCCCTGGTTGTAGGCGTAGGTTCGAACCCCGACAGGCGTTTTACTTTGTGTAAATTATTGTATCATCACTGCTCTCAAAACGGTGAAGGAATAAATTGTGAGGAAACCGGCATGTCCTAGAACCAACAATTCGAAGATACGTGACATCTACCAACCCGCACTGGGCCCGCGTGGTGGATTACGGCCCCTCTCACAGAGAGGAGGCCTGTGTCCCATCAATGGGAACATTATAGGCTGATTTTGCTTTTAATACATTTAATTAGTAAAAAAAATTGCAATTTGTTTCTTGACTCCTACACAATGTATATTTAAATAATGGATAAATTTTGAATTACGTGCATATTCCCTATTCGTTATTTGGTACTCCTGTCAATCTAGCAGATAGAATCTCAGACGTTCATAACCTAGACCTTTTGGCGGTTGAATGACATTGTCAGAGGGGCGTTTGTTGGTAAACATTTGTCAAATTTTGACAGAAATTGTATTGAAAAAGAAAATGGCTGCGTTAGTTCAGATTTTGGCCACGCGCCAACGGATCCTTGTACGGTTGAAGTAGTTACCTGCGCCTGCACATCTCCCTTCTCGGCCAGCAGCTGGTAGTACTCGATGAGGTCGGTGTCCAGCGTGCCGGGCCCGCCGCCCTCCGCCTCGTCGATGAGGCGCGTGCGCTGGATGGCCGGCCCACCGCTGAATGTTACTTGGCTTGCCACTGAACAACACAACATCATTGCCCCCTATATACTGTATCTTACTGAGGACCTTATTCTTTGTTTTGAAAATATTTACATCATTTAAAAACTATCAGACTTAAAATAACAATAATATATTATAAACAAGTATATAAAAAAACCGACCAAGTGCGTGTCGGACCACGCACACAAAGGGTTCCGTAGTGGGGATTCATTTATCCTAAGAACAAACTTAACATTGTAGTTGAAAACATGTTCCCTCTTACATTCCAACTGCAAATGTGAGTTTGTACACACAATATTGAGAGATTTACCATGTTATTTTAAGGGGGGGGGGGGGGTAAATTTTCTTCAATAATTTCCCCTTCAGTTTGTGCTGACATCTCTTTGAGGCGCGCGTGGAACACAACGCGCCGTCGACCCGAGCCTGGTCCTTCTCGGACGGCAAGCTACCCATTGCTCACCATCAGCAAGCCCGCGCCTACGGTGGCCGGGAATCGGCCTGCGATACCCGATGCCCAGGGCGTCTCCTGCGACGACTAGGGGCGTGAGGGGCGCAAATTTTGCCTCTCACTCAAGCTTTCCGCCTCCTCCTTCGCGAGCATTACTGCTTCGCAGAAAGAGGTGACGGCCTCCCATGCACTCTCGGTCCGAACCATGACCTGAACCAGGGCCAGGCCCCATATTCAAAATTTATTTATTTACGTTACACATCCGTATTTGGGTCACAGTTCATATGTGTACCAACTTTTAACTTAATCGTTTCAGTAGATTCGGAGCAAATCGGCTGTGACAGACAGACAGACCCACGAGTGAGTATCGTATTCTCCAACGAATGTTACGGCGGATACTTCTTTGGCGAACTATAATAAATGGGTGAAGGGCGGGCGTTTTTGGGGGACTGTCTCATGTAATATTTGACGTTCGAAAAGTGCTGATTCTCAGCTTAGTTTGAATAAATTACTTTTAATTTTGAAATACTCGTCCGATAATGTACGGTTCGATGTACGGACCCGTAACCTAATTTTCTTTTATCTAAGTGGTTTATGCGTCAACTGCTGTAGGGCCATCTAAACATGTTTTAATGCATGCCTACTAACCAGTGTTTTACATGTTAGCAAATAAATAAATAAACATTGCCAGCCATCTCTGGTCATCTATTTAGGGCCAACTAAGGCCGGCCATACACGGGCTGCTCGAGCAGTTTAGTCAGTGATCAAAATACACGGACGTCAACTGCAACTGCTCGACAAGTCGCAATTTCAAATCAGTAGCGAGCGAGCGGGAGGCGCACGCGACGTGGAATGAGGCGTGCGGGATGAGGGGGTGAGGGGGTGGGTCGAGCGGTCAGTGTATGCCGGCGGTCAAGCGCTCAGTGTATGCCTGCAGTCAAGCAGTCGCTGCTTGCCCGCACGATAAAATTTCACCGTGCTGCTGACCGCCCGGAGCAGTCGCAAATGCTCGAGCGGTCACGTGTATGTATGGACCTACTTACGCAAAACGGAATGAACCCACACAAAGACAGTTTTAAGAAAAAAACCGTTTTTGTCAAAATTTTGTGTACAATCAAATTGTTTATTATTTTTAATATATTTTTTTTATTTACAATATTGTACAAAATAATTTATTTCAAAAATGCACCTTATTATTATATTTGTATACATAGATGTACTTATACAAATTTAAGGTGCGTAATTAAGGTACATTTTTTAAAGAATTTTGTCGCTTATCTCGATTTTGGCATGCAGTCGCAGCTTGGAGCAGTCAATCCTGGTTCAAGCTGCCCGTGTATGGCTAGCTATCTATTTGGGGCCTATTTGACTAGATTGTCACTTACATCTAAGCCTGATCTCCTATATTCGCCCATCTACATTCAGTCATCCTCCTACACCAACCAACACCTACCTTTAGAAGCCACCTTCATATACAAGTCCATAGCCTTTGGACACGAGCTAGGCACGGTGTTGCCACTCCAGTATCTGTACGCCAGCGCCATCTGTGCGTAGTCGCTGTCACCGGCCGCCCCCATTGTGTAGTGGACCAGGGCTTTTGCTTGGGATACTGGGACTGCAATGCCGGTTGCGTAGAGGAAACCCATGCCCTAAAAGAAAGTGAAATAGATTTAGCTTTACCACCTTGGCAACCCCCCCGAACACAATGACCCCTTAAGAGGTTCTGTGTTAATTCTGGGAAATGTTGTATTTGTACATCTAATCCGGGACCATACAACCCCGGTTAAGAGTTAAGCCTTTCGAAGGGGTAACCCATTCAATGAGTTTTATACTACAAACCCATTGAAAGTGTTACATGATAACCCATTGAATGGGTTTTATACTTGAAACCCAGTGAATGGGTTACATGATAACCCATTTCTATACCTACTTGAAATCCAGTAACATGAAAAAATCATAATATTATGTTATTTCGATATCCGCCAAAACGCAAACATGACCAATTCTATCTCTTTCTACCCAGGGACCATTTTGGTTACCATTTTAGAAAAACCCTTACGGTGTGGGTAATTTTGAATGGCTTACATTAAGCCGTTCAAAAGGGTTACCCTTATCGTATGGGTTTTTGTTTAACCGCTTAGAAAAACCCTATCGAAAACCCTTTCAATGGGTAACCAAAATGGTCTCTGCATCTAATACTTATGTTTCTGCAAATCGAATGCAATGTGAATTGTTACAGAATAAAATTGTAATTGATTAGCAGCTTTAAAAGTTACAAAAAAACGCTTTCAAGGTGAAACTGCCTACCGCGGTTGATCATACGTCATGACCACTATCTTTCGAGAGAACCTCATCTTCTTCATCAACTAACAAACTTACAGCATGAGCATCAGCATTCCCTTCTTCAGCTAACACCTCAAATATCTCCTTGGCCTTATCTAGGTCGAGTTCGACCCCTTCCCCGAAGAGATAGGACCAAGCCAGCTTGATCTTAGCGGGGACGTAGCCGATGTCAGCCGCCTGTTTGATCTGAAGGATGGCGCCTCTGAGGTCAGGTGAGCGACGGTTCAGCTTCGCCATTGCAACGTCGTACAGTTCCTTGGCTATAAATGTAAATAAGAATAACATCACGCCTGTATTATTCAAAGGAGTAGGCAGCAGTGTATATTTAACAACAATTGGTCTTTATTGTTAAATTTAAGAACATGACTGCATGAGATTTACGCAGTCAGGTTTATTTTTATTTTATACTTTTTATTTAGGATTATATGATGGTAAAGTAACCTATAAGTGGGTAAATAAATACCCACTTATAATCGGGCGATAACGGCCTGTTACTCACTCACTCCATAAATTTGGGATAGTTTTTTTATCATTTCTCATTCCAAATTACATTTAAACAAACTTTGTATATATTTCTGTAATCGTATTTTTAAACCCTTAATTTTGTTATCCTACTCGTTATGTATGGACGGGATACCTATCGAGTAGGATATCATTTTCCTTTTTTTGTAAACTTACTTTTTGTCGACAAGGATCCGCCATTTTGATGTTTTATAATTTGAATATATCCACAATAAAGACGAATCTAACGACATATCACTCATCAAAATCGGTTCAGCCGTTTAGTAGTTACGAGGGAACATAGGGACGGACATACATACAGGCCAAATACATAACCCTCCTTTTTTAGCTTCGCCGCAGTCGGGTCAAAAAATTAATAAGTAGGGGGGTAAAAACTTCAGCTTGAACAAATGGTTCGATTTTGCGTTGCAGAGGTATGTAGGAACTAAACCCACAGCTGTGATGTAACTATTGACCAGCTTAGCCAACGAAATATTATTAATTTGGAATTTTTTACCATGTTATTGTCAAATACTGTCCTTGTTATGCAGAAATGCAAAGAAAAATGTTGTAATGCTGAATGCAGATCAAAGGAAGTAGATAACATAATAGAAACGACTTTTAATGACTACACTCTTCTATTCTATTTTTGTTGTATGGCAAGTAAAGCCGGTGACGACTATTCTGCCAATGTCTAAAGTGAGTTGAGAAAGCAAGTGTGCATGAACGAAAAAAACAAAAAGAAAACCAATTATATGAACTAATAAAACTCTTTGATTGATACAGTTGAACACAATGTAGATCGTTTTTGACTACACTCTTATAATCTTAATTATAATGACAATCAATCATTTTAAATGATATTTCATGGAGCAATCAAACACTGTTATTTTTTGACAAATTGAAGGTGTAAAATGCTGTAGACATAGACCCATTCAATTGCATTTCTCTCAACTCAATCTTTAAGTACTTACTCTTCTCCAGATGCTTCCCCATCAACTGACATCATATCATTTACTCCTATTTCATTCAAATCATGCCTCACTCAGCCTGGTGAAACAGGCATAGACAACAGCGGCGAGGTGTCAATTTTTGTATGAGAGAAGCCGAAGCGAAGCCGATTTTAACTTACTTTCTTATCAGTAAAGTCAAAATTAATTAATTTACTTAAAAGTAAGACTTTCCTTTACTGAATTTAACACCATCTATCGTCCAGTAGCAGAACCAAAAAGACGCATCACAACACATACAAAACTTTCTTGTTTGTTATTTCAATTCAAAGCTAATAAAATAGGCGTTTTTGCTGTTTGAATGTTATGGTGAATTAAATACCTGTAGTGTAACTATATTTTTTGGCAATAGTAGACACTATTGACTGTGCCATTTTTCAATAGCGGTAGAATTGTTGATGCGAACTTCCGAAGAGAAGCCGATAGGAATCGTGTTATATGGTACTATCGCCACTGATAGACAATTGGTATTACCTTCTTTAAGCTCTGGTGACAATTCAGGTTCTTCCACCACAGGCAATGGTGGCAATGTGTCCAAGATGTCTTGTGGGTTTTCATCCAATTTCTGTATTAGGAACAATACAATTATCACTACATATTATTAAAAAAAGTCCCCCTACTACGTCTGTCTGTCTGAACGCGATAAATCTAAAAACTACTGAACAGATTTCCAAACGATTTTCATCAATGGACGGAGTGATTCATGAGGAAGGTTTAGGTCAGGGATGCACAGACTTATTGAGACCATGGGCCACTTGGGCAAATGATGAACTAATGGCGGGTCACCAGCACAAATTAAATCATTAAAAAAAACGCAAAAATGTAATTTAAAAAATAATTTATTAGTTTGAAGCGTGGCACTGCATTGTGCTTACAATCTTTTTAACATTTGGCTCGAATTTACTTGTAGCTACACGTAAAATTGCTTCCAAACTTTAATTTGCAAGGCGGTTTCGAATTCGGGAATATTTTTGATGGCGGGCCACTGGCATTTGGCGGGGGGCCGCGGTCTGTACATCCCTGGATTGTGAATTAAACACCTAAAGGTATTTAATTCATTAACTTTCATATAAATTGGCTGAAATATGACGGTGATTGTTGAAGATGTCGGAAAAAATCATGCCAACTGGGAGCTTTACTGGCGTGTGCCGCGTAAACCATATGGGATGCTAAAAAACCTAGTGTATATAAAAATTAACTTGAAAATTATAATGTTGCAGAAAAATATGTACATAACATATTAATTTGGCAATTTACTATCATCATGTCAAAGGAAAATTGTTGGTTGATTCCTATTTCTTTACTTTAACACCAATTGAATTTGTTGCATGTTTAATTCATAACAGGAAACTGAGTTTAATTAAAAAACTTATTATTTTGTCCAGCAAAATAAAAAGCAACCAAGTACATATGAAATTAGATAAATGAGTAACAAGTGCCGTTGTTCACCTACCTCAATTTCATGTTCAGAATGCTCTGAAGCCTTCGGGTCATGTATCCAAGCGGTCTCTGTATGCCTTAACAGGCTCTTCTTTAACAACTTCAGAGTGTACTCCATTTGATCTAGATGACTATCTGCAAGACAATAATATTTTGATATACTTACTTTCATTTGATTCAAACTTTCTACAAGTAACTTCCTTTATCAAAGTATTTTATCTATTGCATTTTATATCCAGTATTGGATATCTTTCAGCTGAGATGTTGATGATGAACTGCAGCTAATAACGCATGAGGTTGGCACCCACAATAACAGTACAAAACCGGAAATCTAATTATTCAAAGCATACTATAGAATGCCATGATCAATACAACTTTACCTTTATTACTTTCTTCATCCTTAGGAACATCTTTGGTATTCCTCAGAGCATCCGCATACTCTTGCAGCGTCACAATTTCCTTATTCATAGCCTCTTTCAGCTCCTTGAAGTAGTCGGAATCCACCGTTTCATATTTAGTGTCCAAACCTTCGTTCCCTTCCTCTTCTTCATCATTTTTCTCACTTTTCTTACGAGAGTCAGGCCCTAACAATTCACCGGCCGATAAAACAACGCACAGATACAAGACATAAAGTTCCAAACGCTTCATTTTTTCAATTTAATAACACGCATCGGTCCAAAAGACTTACGTGTCCCTAAGCCGAACACTTTTTGTAACCAATATTTTGTTTATATGATGAAACAGGGCAAGCAATTACCACCTCTAGCAAACGTTCACGTGTACTTGCATAATCTAAAGTGGCTTTAGGTTAAATAATTTGCTAATAAACTATTAAAATTCTTAAATTTTCTCGAAAAATCGCATTTTCACAGGATCATCTGTCAAACTAAACTACAACTGTCAAAATCAAAAGTGCCAAATGTCAAGTCAATTTTTTTTTTTTTGCCCAAAGGGCAGGCTATAGTCTTTTGACCATACCGCCTGGTCTTCCGTGCAGGATCACTTACGTGGGGGTTGAGCGTAGTGGGCTCTTACGTACTACCAGGGTTGTGACATTGTCCGAAAGGGATAATTACGAGTATTATTATTATTATCTCGTATTATCGTGAACCTGGCATACAGGCAACGGAAGGAACACGGGTGGGTTTTAGTCAGTAAAAGTCTGACACGCCCACCCGCTTCGCCCACAGCGGGAGAAGTTATTTGATGATTTCCCATGCAAAAAAAAAGGGCGCTTACGTTACACAGAATAAAAAGATGTCACTGTGATAATCATAGATTATACACTTATTTAAAGAGTGATGATAAACAAAAAACAAAGTCAATAGAATTCAGAAAGTTACGTGTTCTTCAAAACATTTATCAAATGCAAGTTTTTTCTAACAATATTCTACTCTAATATAATATACTAGTGACCCTTGACACTCATTAGGCTACATTCAGAATTATGCTGTAGTCACTCACAGCGCTCACATCAATTATTTGCATTTAGATTTAGTTATTATCAATAATAGGACATTCATGACAGCTTAGCCTCTCTTAATTAAGTCGGCTTTTTGGCGCGAAAATGGGATTTGCCACTATACGAACTGAATCAGTCGGTCTGAACCAGATCGGATGGCGAATCCGGCATAATTGACATCGGCCTGATTCAGGTCAATTGACAGATGAGAGTGTAAAGCTGTCACCAATTCGGAACGCTCGTGAACGCGCTCATGGTTGGATTACAATATTTCTTTGTGTCTTATCATACACCACTTCTTCTTCTTCCGTATTAATTAGGTGGCGATCATAGCGTATAACTATAGTAATAGATTGGTGGCGACTGTAGCCAGAAGCACAATTTTGAAAGTGACGTCTATTATGACGATTCACGGGACAGTTAACCGGTTAGGCCCGCTAATAAGGAACATGTAAGCACGCACATATTGATTTCAGCGCAATTTGGAATGTGCCCTTTATTGACATTAACATTTTGACACATTTTGACACAACAATGACAGATTTAGCTGATTGAGTTTGCCGAATTTTACGAAAACTTAGAAAACTGTAAAACGCTATGTTTACAGTGCATTTGTGGTGAAAACGAATGTAAATCGTGTTGAAACCATTAAATCTGTTATTTAGAGTGGCTGTAAAAGTTCCATGACCTAAAATGCTTCGGGCACCGGTTAGAAGTAGTATCATCCTCCACCAGCCCTGGGTCCGGTTAAAGTCCTCGAGCAGTTTTATAAGGAGTACTTTTATTGAATATTTTGAGACGAATCATGGTCATAAACATGTCAAATCGAGCTCTGTCGTACCACTGTACGACCCCAGTGTGCCTTTTGTAAATGCTGGTATGAACCAAGTAAGTTGACAATATTATTCCTCTTAACGCAACTACGCTCCAAATTTTTTTCCTATTTTGATCCTTGAGAAGTCGAGTCTAGTTTGGCACTAATATAGTAAGCCAAGTTGGCCAAAATCTCAATGCAAACTTAATAGTGGCATAGTGCCAACCTTGATTGTTTGTCTTGATCAGTCTTGATTAAACTATTTTGTCCCAAGGATAAGCAACCAACCCCTTTATCAATGGCAAAATATTGCTAGTTTATAAAAGCATTTAGTTGCACCCATTGAGCTTAGGGAATAACTTATGTTAAGTTGTTGGTACTTAACAAAAGTTTAAACTTTGCCCTCTAGAACTTCATTATTTTGATTTTTAGTTCAAAGGGGTGTTCCTTGGTAAAGTGGCTGCCCCTTGCGCAAGAGTAGTGAACTCACAGAAATGTGTGAGAGTCGGCGGCAAGCACAATGACCTGGATGTGGTGGGCACTGACGGACACCATCATACATTCTTTGAGATGCTTGGCAATTGGTCTTTTGGTGATTATTATAAGGTGAGTGTTGTTAATACTAGTAAAACTTACTTTATATGTAAGTACCATACTGGCAGTTGCACATCCATTAAATTTAATTGAAATTTAATAAATTGCTGATTAAAAGTATTGCTGTCACTTTCTGATATGTTCTGTTAGAGAGAGATAGCATTACTTTTAATGGGGAATTAAATTTAATGGACTTATGTGCAACTAGCAGTTAGTTATGAATTAAATTAAATTAGCTAGGAAAATTCTGCAGACATGATGGGTATCTAAGTATGATAAAATTAATATGACATGATAGTTTTTTGGGGTCAATGACTACAGTACTTGAAGCATGAGTTTGGAAAATCGGTTTTGTTTTATCACATTTCACAAAATCATCTACACTGATACTTCAAGTAACCAAAATGAATGTGGTTAAACCCAAAGAAAAAAAAAACTATATTTTTTTGTTTTTTTCTTCATGTGTTTAGGTAATCGATACCCATTACGTCTGCGGAGTTTTGCTAGCTAATTTAATTTGACCCTGTATATTTATGATAGAACTTTGCGGGACACTAAACGCCCCCAGAAATCAATTAATCTGCCGAGCCTTTTCCCAACTATGGGGTCGGCTTCCAGTCTAACCGGATCCAGCTGAATACCAGTATCTTACATGGAGCGATTGCCTATCTGACCTCCACAACCCAGTTACTGGGTAACACGATACCCCTTGGTAAGACTGGTTCTCAGACTTTCGGGCTTCTGACGACCCGTAACAACTGTCAAAGATCCAGGAATGACTGCCGGGACCAACGTCTTAAGAGCGTTTACGAAGTACGGCATTTGGTACAATCTTGCAAGCCCTTGTTTTTCGAAATGACTCAAACTCAAAGCATTTATTTCAAATAAACCTATTATAGGCACTTTTGAATTGTCAAGGGGTCAGTCAGTCAGATGAAGCTAGTTGCCCATTCCAAAGCGTAGTAGGTTCCTATGGAGAAGAACGGGCAAGAAACTCCACGGACACTCTTTTAAATCAAAATATTGTTACATAGTATTGGTTACATAATTTATATTGAAATTATACATGTGAGAACAATGTAGAAAGACGTGCACGTTAAAAGCGTCCGTAATGAAAATATAAAAAACAACTAAAATACTAAGTTAAAATAAGAAATGACTGACAATGAATGGCAGCTAAGAAATGACCAGTCCCTACTGACGGCGCCCGTTCACGAACATGACGCATGGATGAGCACCATTTAGCTCAACCATTTTGAAGGGAACTTAATGATCCAACACATACGCCACCATCAGCTAGACATTTTAGTGAGCATGACACTCTCAGCCGCCATGGCACATTCAAGTCAATAAAAGACGTACTCAGAAAATGGTAGGTACATAGTGCTCACACATGTGCTATGCAATTATACAATACTAATAGATTGAATTTATACAATATAAAGATAGTATTTACAATCTTCAGCCGCTCCAACAATATATTTGAATGCTATTCAATTAGTTTATGCGCCCTTGTGGAGCAGGACCAGCGACTGAACCGATTTTAATGAAACTTCATACGCATAAGCAGGATACAAAGGTCTAACAAGTTACTTAAGAACATTTTCGTAATGTCTTATTTAAAAACAGATAACTGGAAATCTCTATTTCTATGGAAAATTTAAAATCGGTCTAATTTGGCTGTAACACTATTTTTCGCCCATTGCAATGGGGGACCCACAGCACAGCGCTGATTTTCAGTGATCACCCGAAAAACACAATTTAAACAATGCAGTGCCACAGTATACGCAAATTAAACTTTTCACTTACGGCTACTACAGTATGTCGGCGCGGGCATGTCGGTGACGCCAACACATAAGTTGTTTGCCTAACATAAATAGATCAACGCGCCTTTAGAACTTTTCACTTCAAAAACTCATTTTGTTTCCTACAATAAAATTAATTCTGGTTATTTATTTATTTACAGAAAGATGCTTGTAAGATGGCATGGGAGCTACTCCTCGGTCCTTACCAACTGAAACCAGAGAACTTGGTAGTTACGTACTTCTCAGGAGATGTTGCTATTGGTCTGAAGGCAGATACTGATTGCAGGGATATCTGGAAGGCTATAGGGTAGGGGTACAATCTTTTTTGAATGTCTTCCAGGGGGCCTAAAATGGACGCTTTGGCAGAATCATAATATGATCTGCATACAATTGGGTATGTAAAGTAAAAGTTAACCAATGCCGATTCCAAAACCATTTCGAGATTTTAAGCTTCTAAGACTTATTTTTCTATTAATAGGTCTTAAAATTATAAGATCGTATTTATTTTCACAAAAATACTTAAAATCACTTGACTTTTATTTGACCTCTAAATGACGTCACAAAGCAGCCTGAATTGGAAACTTTCAGTGCCTCTTGTAATTAAGTTGTTCTTTATGTGTCAAGTGTCATGTCAACGTCAAATTTACATGAAGCACTTATTATTATTCTATTCGTAAATAGTGTAGTTTTTCACCAGGGGCGGACAGTACAAGTCGAATCACATCGATGTATCGCCTCAGGCAAACTTAACTTACGTTCAAATGATCTTCACAATAAAACAGACGCCGCCCAGACTTGTACTCAAATTTACTTCCTCGCACCATTTTCTTTTACTAACAATCAATTCGTGTCGGCTATTTGTTGTGGTGTTTATACTTGACGGTATGAAGCACTTAGCAGAAGTAGTCTTTGAATCCATTCATTTTATTAATAAGCCATAACTTTAAACTAAAGTAAGTACGGAAATCGCTAAACTATGAAATGTAAACAAATTAGTTGTCAAATTTGACAGTTTGACTTTACTGAATTTTGGTTTTAAATAAGTGTTAAACGTGGCAAAGATCCTAAGCTATTCAGCTACTAGAGACGTCAGTACGAACAATACTTAAAAAAAAAAAAAAATAACTACAGCTTGTAAAAACAAAAAGATGAAATTATGTGTTTCAAATACTCTTATCATTAAAATAAAAATATAAAAAACATACCTGAAAAATACTTTACATACCTAATTCATATCCCGCAATTCATCTGTTTGACCGTTTTTTATGGAGTTTCGTAAAATGGTCCACAGTTTTTGAATTGCTATAATGAAGTCTAATGTCAAATAGCAGCTGTCAAACAGATCATATTATGATTCTGCCAAAGCATCCATTTTAGGCCTCCTGGACCCTTGAATTGTTTACCCATTTGACCGTATCTGTTGGAGGCAGCTAACATACTTTAATTTAGGCTACCTATTCACGGTTAAATTACAATGACGTAAAACCATTATCATATTGAAATAACTAATATTATAAATGAGAAAGTGAGTTTTTTTGTTACGCTTTCACGCTAAAACGGCTGAACAGATTTCGATGAAATTTGGCCGGTACTACCGGGGGAACCCGGGGTTCCCGAGAGATAATTTCCGTAAAGTAGCATTAAAGTAGAAATTAGAAAAATTGTATAAGTTTAATGGGGATGCGCTAAGGTAGCCCGCGAATTTCAAATTTTATTACGTTTTTTGCAAGTTGCAGATCAGTAACAGGTTTTATGTTGATCTAAATATGATTCGCGGCCATAACAAATATGGCTTTACAGAATTATAATAATTAGAATAGGCAATACAACCAACTCTCTTCGAAAAATCCTACTGAATGATTATTTCTGAAAAAATTATTCAGTAGGATTTGTACATACAACCTGTTTCTGACCTGGAAATTGCAAAAAACGTAAGAAATTTTGAATTTCGCGGGCTACCTTAGCGCATCCCCTTTAATAAAAAACTCTCCTTTCCGACATATAAGTTTCATTACCATGACTTGTACTATCGTATATCCTAACCCAGCACAAACTGACGGGGTCTGATAGGACCAATGCCTGCCAGGGTCGCGGGTTTGTCTGAAAGGGATATCGTGGCCCTGGCACACAGGCAACTGAAGGAACACAGGTGGATTTTAGTCAGTAAAAGTATGGAGGCTTGGGAGAAGTTATTTGGTAATTACGCACCCAAAAAAAAAAAAACAGGTTGTGGTCTAACTGCGTGTCAAATTTCATTCAAAACCGTTCAGCCTTTAAGACATGAAAAGGCATACCGAGACATACAGAGTATTTTCGCATAAAAAGCATTTATCTTATAGATTAATATTTTTGCCATTCGTAGATACACCGGCTCTAAATAAAATAACTTCCATTATCCCACGGCTTTATTACTTTGTGTCTGTTCCAGTGTTCCTGAAAGCAGGCTTTTGGCTAAAGGAGCCAAAGATAATTTCTGGGAGATGGGCGTCAGTGGCCCATGTGGCCCATGCACTGAGATACACTATGTCAATCCTGATGGCTCGCTCACTGAGATATGGAATCTAGTCTTTATTCATTGTAACAGGTGAGTTTGCAAAGGAGATGTTTCAAAATGGGCCAAGTATATGTACACTACCTCAAAAAAAGAGAAAAATCCGTAGAATTCGGGAAAAATACAGATAATTCATTTAAATGTATACTGTTATGGTAGTGAATTGATATTTGTCAATTATTTTTTATCGACTTTCAACATGACGTCTCCAATTCAATTCCAATTTTAAAGTAATGGCTCCATAGTTTTACCGATGATTCAGTCAATGCCGGTTGTATTGCCTTTAATATTTACTTAATTCTGGATCCGTTTGAGTAGCCTGTAAGGACAACAACATGACGTCTCACCGATTTAGTTACTCTGTGCTTAAAAGCAATGACAGTAAACCATAGAAGAACCATTGATCATAGAAAGAGAACTGTTGCTGTAGCTGTCACAACAGCGTCACTTCAGTCAATCAACCTTCAACCTCCACAGAAATAAACATTTTAAATGTCATTAATCAATCAAAATGACAGCTTACCGCCATGACGGGTTTTTGTTGTGTGTTGCAATTTCAAGTGTAATTTCTTGTATTTTACCAGCAAACCTAACCATTTTATAGTAATTGGACAGAACTGAGAACTGTTTTAAATTTGTTTCCCTATTTTAAATTATAGTGTACTGGGACATGGCCCAGACTCCATACATTTTGGAACATCTCCTTTAATTTCATGGCAACTATTCTAAAATTGTTTTTGTTGAAACAATAAAGTAAAAATAAATGGTTTCGCTGGGCGATACAGATTACATAATACAGGATCAAATGAAATTTGTCAACGAAACTTCGCAGCCGTCATCGATATCTAAACATAATAAAATAAAAAATAAATGAATTTGTTGACTTTTTTTTTTTGGGGTCATTTATCAACTGCCGTTAGAGTAGTAAATTGAAATATCAGTTTAAAAAATCTGGTATTTTTTGTATAAACTTCACAGACGAGGTATCGATAACTAAACACGATAAAACAAAAATAAACTAATTTCCTCAACTCATACTTCCAGTAACAACATTACAAGGAGTCGTCGACCTCAAAAAAAAATCATCAAATATTTTTCATTTAATTTTTTCGTGCTTAAATAACGATATCCATCACGTCTGCGGAGTTTCGCTAGCTAATTGAACTTGATCCTGTATAATTAAAGAACTGATTGCACAATTCTATTTAACTCATAAATCTTGACTAAGCTTATTGAAGCATAGCTAAGGTTGTTGAGTTCTCTCTTATTTAGTCCTCCAAAATGGAGCTTAACTCAAAAATGCAATATGAATTCGCCACGCATCAGCTTAGCTAAGGTTTTTGGAGTTCTCTATTACTCAACCCTCCAATTTAGTCCGCCAAAATGGAGCTTAACTCAAAACTGCAATGTGAATTCGCAACGCAATAAAGTACATCACTACAGTCGTGTTAGCGTCGGGCGAGCTCGCAGATTTCAGCGACATGACGTTAGAGCTTGTTCACACGATGCGTTGCGGCGCCGCACCGCGAAGATTTCGCCTTTTCTTCTGCCGCACTAACAACAGTGGTGCCGCTCCGGCGTCCCAACGCGTACACCTATCCCCGCCTCGTCTCACGGGTTGCAAGTCCGGTGTACGTGCAGTGTGACGCCGGAACGCACCGTGTGGTATCTCTTCTTTGTCGTTCCCTCAATGCTGAGGCTGGCGAGCACATACGACGCGTCTCCAAGCTAAGCGGTCTTCAGCAGTGTGGACCGCTCGGTAAATGCTACCTCCAACAGCCTTCTTGATTGCGTCGGACCATCTTGCCGGTGCTCTGCCTTGAGCGCGTTTTCCTACCACCCGGCCCAGTATCATAAGCCTTTCCAGACCATGCCTATGGGAACGCATAATATGTCCGAAATACTGAGGGCATGCTCCTGGCACATTGTAGAGAGTCGCTTGGTAATACTGAGTTCCTCCAGTATAGATTCATTCGTTCTCATGGCGGTCCATGGTATCCATGGTAACCGTGTGGTATACCAATATGGATATTTGTATGTAGGACGCCGCAACGACAGCGTTCCGGCGGGCGCTGCGCCGCCGCCGCAACGCATCATGTGCATCGACTCATACGTAGCGGTTTTGAGTCATCATTCTCCTGCCCTTATCGCAATTTATTCGGGGTCGGCTCAACATGTCGTCTTCCATACTTCTTTCTCTTTTAGTCGTCATTTCCCAGGTAGAGATAAACTACGATAACATGGCGCGCCCCTCCAAATTACTATTTCAATGTGTGTAGTCACATCCTTACGAATAAATCAAATCCTTGAATTTATATTTGTTTGACGGCCGTCTCAGTACGCACACATGCGTTGTGAGTCTTGGTCTTTGTAAATACTTTCACAAATACTTTCAAACGTTTTGAATTTTGGAGGGGCGTGCCATGTTATCGTAGTTAATCTCTATCCTACGTGAGATTGTCAGTAACACCAAGGTGTTGTTGGCCTTTCTTGAGGAGCTGGGGTGGATTGAATAACCGATTTTCCCACCCGTACGCAAAATACGCATATTGACGTTGAGTTGCGGACACCAGCCCGGATTACCTATTACCTAGTCGTCATCTCGGTAATGACCCGGGGTTTCTAGCCAAACGTTGCAGTTTTGAGTACCAGCCCTAAACAAAATCTATTCAATTCTTAATATTTTTTCTCTTATCCTAGAGATGACAGTGGTAAAGTGAGGGGTTTATCCAAGCGACACGTGGACACCGGCATGGGGCTGGAGCGCATGGCCGCCATCCTGCAGCGAGTGCATTCCAACTACGACACAGACTTGTTCCAGCCCATCATCAGGGCGATTGAGAAGGCATGTACCATCTATAGTTATTGAATTTCATGAGAGGGAGACAATATGAATGATTGTAATTTAAACCTTATGTCAATGTGTATAAAAGTCACGCGCACTCGTGTTTTGCAAAGACTGACTATTGTTCAATAGTCACCGTTTATTTAGAGCTTTTAATCTACACTTCATGTACATATAATTTTCTGTGACCCAAACACGGATGTGTAACGTAAATAAATGAATTTGAAATATGGGGTCACTTTTGGGAGGTACATAAGAAAATTAAAAAAAAAGTTTTGCAGGTTGTACCGTGTGACATTTGAAATGAAAGAGGGGGTTTACAAGGGGGTCTCAAATATTTTTTTGTATAGTTGTTAAAGAACTGTGTTAAAGCTATTTAAGAAAATAGATGAAAATTTACAATTATCTCCGAGTCTAAAATTTTGTAAAAAATACAGAAAATAGTTCTATACTTATAGATTACTGGAAAACTTATAGAGAAGTCTGTGTACAGTCGTAAACACATGGTAAATCTAAATGTATGAGAGCATAATATGTTTTTAACTACAATGTTTAACCCTTCATTATGCGTGCACATACCACGTACTTGGCCAGTTTTTACTCAAAGCTTGACTGCGACGAATATGCTAGAACATGCTCGAGTATTTTGCCTCTCAGTGGGCACTCCTCGCTTTACAATCCAAGGTCAGGCGCTCATCTACCGAAACTAATCGAGCAATCCTGAAACAAACACTACACTTTCGATGCCAAGCACCCAGCATATGGGTCGAAATATAATTCGTTCGTGTGCCCACAACCCGCTCCACGAGACGTCGCATTACGAAGCTATAGATGACTTCAGTGTTGTACTGTACTGTTTTGTTGTTATAGATTTACTTATCACATTATATGTTATGCTAATTAGTATGCATTCTATGTACTTGGCACCGAAGTGCTGTAAACATTATCCCCTTAATTAATATACACAGAGTAAAGTTACAACTAGTGTAACTTTCAGATTAACCTTAAATTTTTCGAGAATTAAGCTTTAATTAAGCTCATAACGGTGAAGGAAAACATTGTGAGGAAACCGGCATGTCCTAGAACCAAAAATTCGAATACATGTGACATCTACCAACCCGCACTGGACCCGCGTGGTGGATTACAGCACACTCCCTCTCACAGAGAGGGGCTTGTGTCCCAGCAGTGGGATCATTATAGGCGGATTATAGAATAGAATGGAATGCTCTTTATTATAGACCACCGCGAACGTTCCCGGTCGACCAGTTTTCGCCCTTATGCCGATAGTAATAAGGTTGAAAAGTGGTCGACCGGGAACTTTCGCGGTGGTACATACACCATAAAAGTTACAGATATAAATATTGAAATTTTACATATTATGGTGATTATGCTAAGCTTTAACTAATATGGGATAAAAGAAAACGTTGTCGCCTACCCCTTTATAGTGCAGGAGTGATGTTATGTTATAATATGTGTTGTCCAGAACAGTAAAGGAGCGTCGCCGTACGGCGGCAGCTACCATGCTGATGCTGTAGTGGATACCGCGTACCGAAGACTGGCAGACCACGTCAGGATGATCAGCGTGTGTCTCGCGGATGGAGTGTTCCCTGCCGCTAAGTAATTCTATTAATTATATTTGGGGGTTAAGACGCTGACAACCGGTACACCGCTGTCACTGTCAGACTGCATACAAAAGAAAGAGAAGCGCGATCACACAACGCTTGTAATTTATTGCAAAATAGGAAGCAATTATTTATTTACTCAAAAATGAGTTAACTAATCGAAAATAAAAAACAACCAAGTTCTGCATATAAATAAGACGTTCTTGTTATTAATTGAATACCAACCGTACGTTGATATTTAATACAGATATTTTGGATTGAAACTCAATGTAAAGGGTAGTTTACCGTTCATTTTTTTTTTTCTGAACGTGTTTTGGTAACAACCAAGTTTTGAGAATATGTTCAAGAATAACATATATTTCTTCCGCTACCACAAACTATATAGATTTGGCATTTTTTTTGGTTTAATACAAGCCTACTTTTATCATTTGCCTCTTGTCAGTGCCTTAATCACACGTTAATTGTAATAGATTAGGAAGGAAGGTTCTGTGTTCAAATCACGTCAGGGTCACCAGTCATGAGGAACGGGGTGTAAAGTTCACTTATCCTCTATAGAAAAGGGAGAATCCTCCGACCAGATGGGTGTTGCTTCTGGTGGGCTACTGCCCGACGTTTGATGTCGCGACGTTGTATATACAACATGTCCCAGAATTAACGCACAACCTCTTAAGGGGTCATTGTACTCATCATTATGAACAACTTTTACTATATGACCAAATATGAAATCGCGAAAAAACAATCAGCGGTTCCCTACATTTTGACGAGTTATTCGAACAAAAATGTAGGGATCAGCAGATTTTTGTATGAGGGTTATAAAATCAGTTCTAAATTAAAAAATACTTTGTTCCAGTCTAAACCTAAAACAGATAATGAGGAAATCCTTCAAAATCTCCACTGACGTCTTCCAAAACCCTCAACTCTTGAGGATCCTGTACAACGAGGTGGCAAAGAGCCTTGGCTCTACATACCCAGAGCTGGTGGCCAAGGAAGCTGATGCCAAACTCGTCATAGACCACGAGGAGCACGCTTATGCCAAGATGAGGTCAGGGTTGAGGAAGAAGTGGAAGGAACTGGCGAGGCTGTACCCTGAGGTGGAAGACTTGAATGATGTGGAGCTGTCGGGGTTTCCACAGGGCTATAAGGAGTTTAAAGAGGTAACTATGATGTGTTTCATGTAGTTAAATCTAAGCTTTCCAAAAACGGTGCCGTCATATAACGACCGGCAAGTGGGTATTTGGCTTTAACAGTAAAAAATGGAAGGCAGTCATTTTGAGACCGTTGTGTAACGGTAACTGCTTTCTTAGAAAACCCAAGCTTTAGCATTTTTTTTAATTCGTTTTTAAGCGCATTAATACAGAACTTTATTTTTTGAAGTCGGTTAATAGCACGTCTATATCTTCAATTAGAGTTTGAATTAATGCTTTATCGTACCATTCTAACGTCCACAGACGATGGCCAAACAAAAATCGACCGAAATTCCAGGGGAACTAGTCTTCAAACTGTATGACACGCACGGCTTTCAAGAGGACATCATCAACCGTATCGCACAACTCAACAACTTGACCATAGACAACAAAGGCTTCTGGAAGCTTCTGTCAAAGCACAAGACAAGGCACAAGACTGCTTTCAAAGAACAAGACAATTCTAAAGGACTACTATTCCAAGAAGCGATAAAAAACTTAAAAAAGAATGGCCATAACAACACAAATGATCAACCAAAATATGACTACACCGCAAACGGAAAGAATATAGAATTCAAACCGTTAAAAACAAAAATACTCGGCATTTTAAACGAAGATTGCGTTTGGATCGATTATTTAGACGCATGCGAAAATCGACCTTTTTACATAGTGACAAAAGACACAAACTTCTTTTGTGAAGAAGGTGGCCAGTCAGCAGACGAAGGGATGATATTCGTGAATGAAAACCTTGCTTTTGATGTGAAAAGTGTGTTTAAAATCCAAGACTTTGTGTTCCATAAGGGCAATTTCTCCGTATCAGGGACTAGGACGTGTGTGAAGTATGACATGGATGTGGAAATAGAAATTGATGAAGATAGAAGGATAAAATTAATGCAGAATCATACGGGAGTCCATCTATTGAATGCTGCAGTTAGAAGAGTTTTGCCTAATAGTGCTGTGTGTCCTACAGGCTCTAGTGTTACTGAGAAAGGTCTGAGTGTCAATCTGTCGGTGTACGGAGAGAAGCTATCACAAGATGTTATATTGGATGTACAGAATCTTGTTAGGTGAGTTTGCTTTTTCAGTACCTAAGTGATGAGCAGAGATCGGAATAGGTATAGCTTATTTACCTAAATTTCGAAGAAGGAAGTAACATAGAGTGGATAATACCTCCTCTAAGATCCCGGAATAATTATAATGACGTTTAAATCCCGTGATTTATTTATTGGACTTTATTTATAGTTACAAATGATTGATTTGAAAAATCATATCAATCAGGAAAACATCGTGAAGAAACTGGCATGTCCTGGAAACAAACATTCGAAGACATGTGATCTACAATGTGATTCAACTAAGAATAGGAACCTTAATAACCTCTATCTTTGGAATTATACAGGTTGCATAGAAAAATTTTTGTTATCAGTTTTCGTTAAATTTGTTGTTATCTGTTTTAGTAATTTGTTATTGTTATATCTCATTGACTTTGCTCCAAAATAAGTAAACGAGGTGCAGTTTTCTGTTAAAACGCCATGTATGGTGCAATTTCATTCCTATTCTTGGTTAATCGCATAGTACCGACCAGCGGGGCTAGCACGGCCGTACCCAAGACGTTTGTGACAAGATATGATAAATGTATCTTATCTTACAATTTATCTTAAATGCTAGTGCTAGCATTTAAGATAAATTGTAAGATAAGATACATTTATCATATCTTCCCCTCCGAACGAACGTGATAAATTTTTCTTAGTCGTCTGTCAAAATGTAACATTTGTGACAAAATGGGTGCATAATTTGATGATATTATGATGATCATATTTCCACATTGTCGTATTAGCAAATAAGACATAATAGAGTCCCAACTAAACGTCAAGAATTTATGTCACACGTCAAGAAATTATCTCACTCCGCCGTGCTAGCATGTAAGACAAAATGGTTGTATCAACCCAAACTGTGATTAAATGTGTGCCTCAAGTCATGTCACAGTAGGCCGTGCTCGCTCTTGCAACAAGAAAAGCATGTCGCGCCTCTAGATTATATCACATGGTTGACCCGTGCTAGCATTAAGCATTTGTGATAAAACGGGTTTTTCATCCAAATTGTGGTAAAATGTGTGATATAAGCCATGTCACAGTAGGCCATGCTAGCCCCGCAGCACTGGGCCCGCGTGGTGGATATACACGGTTATTTTTAAAACGTCAATAACCTCATATGGGGTCATTGTACTCATCATTATGAACAACTTTTACTATGGGACCAAAACAGAAATCGCGAAAATAAAACCAGCTGTTCCATACATTTATGTTCGAATAATTCGTTAAAATGTAGGGACCAGCTGATTTTTTTTTCGTGATTACAGGCTTGGTCCCATAGTAAAAGTTGTTCATATTGATGAGTACAATGACCCCTTAAGAGGTTATTGACGTTTTAAAAATAACCCTGTATAACGTTCCCACTCCCTCACCGAGAGAAGGCCTGTGTCCGAGCAGTGGGAATGTTATAGGTTGATTATGATGGTGTACAGATTGTTTTTCCTTTGTCTTTAAATTCATTGTTATTTGTTAATTTCCTGTGCATGTCCGGAATTAATACTATCTCTTTCTGCTTTTATCTTGAATGTACAGGCAATCAATAAGCAGCAACGCGCCCATAGAGACCCGCGTACTGACTAGCGTAGAGCTGTCCCGAGAGTCGTCAGTACTGACCGTCCCCGGCGAGAGCTACCCCGATGTCGGCCTCCGACTCGTCATGACCGACTCGCCGCTCGTGTCCAAGTGAGTACTATCATTGTAAAATCCATCTTAAGGCGAAAGAATCAGGGTAGCCATATCAATTTTTCTTACGTTTTTTGCGATTTTCAGGTCAGTAACAGGTTGTATGTTGATCTAAATATGATTCGCGACCATAACAGATATGCGATCGCCAACCCGCCTGCCAAGCGTGGCGATTATGGCAAACCCCCCCTTTGGAGGAGGCCTATGTCCAGCAGTGGACGTCTTTCGGCCGAAATTATGAATGATGAATTCCTGCACACGGTTTGGGTGCTCTGTAACTTTTTGAGCGAGACTATACACTTGGAGCTGTTCCATGGCGTCACCGTTGCATTTCCAGAGAAATAAGAATTATGTTGACGCACTAATTCCGTCCAATACTGTAAGAAATGATTTTTTTTAGATGATTTTGAAAGCACCATCCCATTTCTTACCGTGGGTGTCGTAAAAGGCGACTAAGGGACTAACTAGAGAATGGGCAGCAGCGTTCTCTATACATTTTAACATCATACTGCGGTCGCCAACCCGCGGCGCCAAGCGTGGCGATTATGGCTAACCCCCCCCCTCCCACCCCTTTTTGGGAGAGGCATATGTCCAGCAGTGAACGTCTTTCGGCTGAAATGATGACGCACTAATTCTGTCACTGCCTTATTGTAAAATGGTTCTTCCGAAGATAGACGATGGATGGTTTGAACATTGTCAAATTTTAGTACACTAGAAGAGTTCCTTTACAAAGATCTCAAACTACTGCTGATGATGATATAATGACCAAAAGTGTTACTCTAGGGAGCTGTGTTGCGGTACGCACTTGCCTTCAACAGGCGCGCTGGACGAGTTCTGCGTGACGCTGGTGAAGGGCGCGGGCGGACAGACGCCCACCGTGCACGCACTCACTGGAGAACGGGCTAAACAGGTGCTGTACCGATCAATCTGCCCTTTTTTTTGTTCACGAGGTGCAAAAAACCTCATGGATGTCCTCCGCCCTGGGGCGGGCGGAGGGATCTGTCAGACTCTTACTGACTAAAAACCACCCCAGTGTTCCCTGTCCACACTTGCACCGAGGATCTTGGAATCTGTTATTACTGCCGCCGCAATCCCTGGCTAGTGCCCGCCTCAGCGGGCCACCTCAAGTCTGGGGGGGGGGGGTGCCTGCTGCGGGCCGAGTGAGCCGACGAGATCTCCCGCTCCCTGTCCGCAGCCTCCTTCTGCGACACGACAGAAGCATACCACCGCGTCCCAGGACTCCTCGCAGCCGACCACCGACCAAACTGCATTTTTTTTTTTGTTCACGGGGTGGAAAATCCTCATGGATGTCCTCCGCCCTGGGGCGGGCGGAGGGGTCTGTCAGACTCTTACTGACTAAAAACCACCCCAGTGTTCCCTTCCCACACTTGCACCGGGGATCTAGGTATCTTTGGTGGTCAAGCGGGACGCGAGGAATGAGGGAGGTAGTCCGAGCACGCGAATGTTTCGCCAATCGACACTCGCCTCCCGGACCTCGACCCGCGTTCCGTTCGCTCCCGATTACACTTGCGTGCACTAAAATTATACCCTTTGTTTTTGTTCAGTTTTTGTTACGAATTGTTGTTACTATTTTAAATTAAGTTTAATTTAGAGTGTAGTTTTGCGGCAGCTACTAATGAAGCTTGTTGACTTTTAGCTCTCGTTACCATTGTTTTTTGAAAGGCCACAATAACTAAAAAAAAAAATATTATATATTTTATTTATAACACCTAATAAACTTCACAAATTCCTCTCCTTTCTTTAACTTTCTTCTAAACAGACATGTAAGTATAAAATAAATGATGGCAATAACCATAGAATAATGACAAATGATTTTTTTTTTGTTGCATATATGTACTATGCGCGAACTTACCCCCACTACCCCAAAACCTTGCCAAGTTACGTGCCCGGCGATTGTAACAGGTACACACGACTACATATCAAGCTATACATTTCTAGTTTATGCTGACCTCTCATTGTACGCAAATCCTATACAATGCGAGATCAACTTATACTGGAACTCTATAGCTTGATGTATAGCCGTGTATACAAGACAAAAAAAAGTATTGATCGTCATCCTACAGCCCTTATCAAATTTACGTGGTTATTCCTCCATACATCTCTGTTAGCCGTCATCTCATTAGTTATCCTGGTAACGGAGTGGAATTCCTCACGGATGTCCTCCGCCCTGGAGCGGACGGACGGTTCTGTCAGACTTCTACTGACTAAAACCACCCCGTGTTCCCTCGCACACTTGCACCGGGGGCTACAAGGGCACTTAGCACTCTTCGAAGCAGCCCCTGACTGGTGCCGGCCGGCGGGTCACGCAGGGCGAGTGAGGGGTTTGACTGCCCCGCCACGTCTAAGAGGGGCGCCACCTACACCTCGGATCCCATATCGTAGAAGGCGGCGGACGTCCCCGAGTCCGCCGTCCCTGGACCCATTTAGGGGGAACAGGGAAGGAAGAGGGTTTAGAGGCATGAGAAACAGGGTAAAGTTCACTCATCCTCTATAGAAAAGGGAGGATCCTCCGACCAGACGGGTGTCGTGTCTGGTGGGCAACTGCCCAACGATTGATGTCGGGATGTTGTATATATGCTAGTCGAGCGGTAAACTCTGTTTGCGCGATGCAGGATTTTGCGTGACGTCAGTGTGACGCATATTTCGCATGTGGCGATGTTGATGCAGCTACAAGGGCATTATCTGCCCTCTGCCGACGCCCGGTGCGCCAGCTGCGGGCCGAGAGAGCACCAGAAATCTCCAGCTCCCTTTCGGCTGCCCTTTCTGCGACATGACATTTTCGCAGGAGATCACCGTGTCCCACAACGTTGCGCCACCGCCCATAGAACGAATCACAGCCGGCAGCCACAGATCGCTTCCCACTTCCGAAACGAGGGCACGGCGCGGCTCCTCCCAAGCTGCACACTCTGCAAGCATATGCCACGCCGTGTCCTCCCAACAGATCTCATTAGTTACCATAGCCTAACTAGTCTAGCCATATCATCTATAGCCTAATTCATTTATTGTTTCTTTGGTCTTCCTCTACTTTAGTCATCCACAAATTTTCCACATCACAAAGTCAAAGTATTTATTTCTAATAGGCACATAACGTATAATTGATTCTAGTTGCCCCTTCCAAAAGGTAGTTTCGTATGGAGAAGAATGGGCAAGAAAATCCACCGTTACTCTTTTAAAAATGTTTCACTATATTTTGTTTAAGTACATTAATTATATGATTTTAATTAAAGACGATGCACCTAGAATGAAGCTACTGTACCACAATAGGTAAAAAGAATTAAAAATTAAGCAATGAAAAATAACTTAACACTTTTACTGTCCATGCATTACATGTAATGCACTGAAGACGTAGCCCAATACGTCCGTGCATGACATGTAATGCATTTTTGAAAATGTTATGTAATGGTTATAGTGATATCCGAATGTAATGAATTTTTGAAAATTATATGTAATGATTATTATATCTGAGGGTGATAGACGAAATTTCGCTATTGTATAATTATTAAATTACCTTAAAAAACATTACAACGCAATATTATTATTGGACGTATGGTGATAGGATTACCAATTACCCCGGGACAGTCAAAGTGTTAATTATGAGATAAATACATGGTGCTCACATATTATATTTACAAACATCGTAAAAGTATATGTTTTCCTAAAAAAAATAAAATAATAAGTCAGTGTATGAGTTTAGGTAATCACAAAATGTAAAATCAATGTCATAAAAATAACAAATTATACAATTAAAATAGCAACCAGTTTGATTTTGTCTACCAGTCTGATTTTCACAATAAGTATCAATACGCATATTAAAATATCGCTAACATTTGAGAGTTCCCATATGTCAACTTTATCAGATTGTTTTATACATAGTTCTGATAATCCGACACTATAAACTCTGGAAATATCTACCTTCTTTTCCCATATATTTAAAAAGTGCGAAAAGTTATGTAATAAATAACAAACAATCCTGTTCACAGGCGCGCGAGCTATTCTGTCGAGCTGAAAAACTGGACCAAGTCATAGACCTAATAGACCCTGCAAGAAAGAGAGAAGAGGTGTCCCTTATCAAGCAGCAGCTGACAGAACTGTGCGGCACTAGTGGCGCCCCCTATGGAGAGTACGCTCAGTGCCTCGCGCTGTTAGACAGCTTTGATAAGAAAGAGATGCATCACAATGATCTGGCTTTGAAGTGAGTATTTTGAGTTTTAAGCTCGTTTTAATCCAGTATCCTGGACTGGATTAAGACGCATATATATGCCAGTGACCTTGAGTGGTTAGCTTGCGTGTTCTGTACTGAGCTCACGCAACGCGTCGTACGTTCAACCAGTAATAGGCCTCGCCCATCAAGGAGCCTTGTCCCCAATTTGACGCATAATTAATTTATTATACACAAAACAAAAGGTATTTTAATAAAACGCGTATACTAAAAGATCAATAATTAAATTATCTTTAAATTGGTGAAGGTTTCAGAAAAATACGCTTGGTAGATTTTGCGCCATTCTCAGTTTTTATCCGCGTTAGACATAACATTACAAATTAATTTCACTATGTACTAGAAACATAAATTAAAATATTCACATATCAAGAAAAAATATTGAAAAAATTCTCTAATTTAACATATATTTTTTTCAAATCATTAACACTACTCGTTTAGACGTGATCTTCAGTATAAAATCATGAAGAGTCGGTTATCGTCGCCTTAAGCATTAATAGGGTTCAAAATGATCAGACAAATACCGTCATCTGTGCGTAACAAATAATTTTAAAATACTAATAATAACTTTATAATAACTAATATTAAATTATAATAAAATATAGTCAACAGCTCTATTGCGTTTACTGAAGCCAGTTACTGGCTGTTCGAAACATAGTTTTGTTAGACCTTGATTAGTATTAGTACGACAACTGATGGCCAATGTTCACACTATCTAGTGAGAGCAGTACTGGCCCAGTGGTGAGGGCCCCCACTTACGAGTTGTAGGTCAAGTTCTCAGAACCAAGCAGGCACATTTCTTTGTGTAAATAATTACATCACCACTGCTCTCTAGAAGATCGAGGATTTGTGCCCGGTTGATGGCAATAGGCTCGCCCTATTACATGGGACTTAAACATAACTGGTGAAATGTGGGTGTACTTTAGGTACACCTCTACCTTCGGGGATTACAGGCGTGATATTATGTTGTTATGTGTCTTTCAGCTCAATAGCAGAAACTGAAGTACGCGAGGCAGTGTCCCAAGCCGCCCAAGATGGCCGCCGCTTCGCAGTCCACTTCCTTCGCTGCTCATACCTCATGCAGAGCGACGGCGTGAAGTCTGTGCTGACCGAGCGACACAGCATGCCTACCATGGTACTGGGTTGTGCCGGGGGAGTTCTCGTAGCTGCCTGCACTGTGCCACAGGTGCTGATGTCTTTCTACAAGCTTAGTTTAAGACGCAGATATATGCCAGTGACCTTGAGTGGCTAGCTTGCGTGTTCTGTACTGAGCTCACGCAACGAGTCGTACGTTCAGCCAGTAATAGGACTCGCCCATCAAGGACCGCTGTCCATAATTAAATTATCTTTAAATTGGTGAAGGTTTCAGAAAAATACACTTGGTAGATTTTGCGCCATTCTCAGTTTTTTATCCGCGTTAGACATAACTTTACAAATTAATTTCACTATGTAATATAAACATAATCTAAAATATTCACATATTAAGTTATTGAGAAAATGCTGTAATTTAACATAATATTTTTTCATATCATTAACACTGCCCGTTTAGGCATGATCTTCATTATAAAATCATTAAAAGTCGGTTATCGTCGCCTTAAGTACCCTTTATCTCATAAGGGCTTACAACTTTCAAGTCTATTCTCGGCGACTATCATCCAGTTGCTAGTCACTCTGTAGCAACCAGGTCTTGGAATCGGTCCCAAAAGTAGAGGTTCTGTATAGGTACTTAGCGGTTCTTGCCATTTCCAGACGGGTACCGTACAACCGTACTCTACCTCACAAGTCATCATCATCATTTTAGCCGAAAGACGTCCACTGCTGGACTTAAGCCTCCCCCAAAAGTGGAGTTTGCCATAATCGCCACGCTTGGCAGGGGGGTTGGCGATCGCAGTATGGTGTTATAATGCATAGAGAACGCTGCTGCCCATTCTCTAGTAAGTCTAGTCGCCTTTTATGACACCCACGGGAAGAAATAGGGGAGTGCTATTCGCACAATTAAAAACGCATTTATGTTTGCATTCCTCCTCATTTGTGGAGGTCAGATAGGCAGTCGCTCCATGTAAAATGCTGGTATTCTGCATCCGGTTAGACTGGAAGCTGACCCTAACATAGTTGGGAAAAAGCTGGGCAGATTGATTTTTTAGTTAGCACTCCTGGAGAAAAAAAGGTCCCGATTTTAGTTTTTGTCCCGTAGTCAAGTTATTCATAACTATACTCAATTAGAAATAAAATTAGACATTTAAATAAACCTTTTTTACAGTCCGTTCAACCGATTTTGACTTCTATTGCGTTGGTGGCTTGACCAATGGCAGCTGTAATAAACAGTTGGTATTGTAACTACGTTTTTGCTTTTAATGCCCTTCTTATGCCCTTCTTATGCCCAAGGAATAGAACTCAATATTGGTTGAACGGACTCTAAACAAGTTTATTTAAATATCTAATTTTATTTCAAATGGAGTATAGTTGACCCGACAGACGTCCTACCCAAATGTAATTAGTTCATACAAAAATCCCATAGGAAAACCGACGTTCAGTTTTTCCCGAGGTTGAACATTTTCCCAGGAAACTTTTCCAATTCAGACTATTATTAACATCGCCACATACCAACAACGCGTCACACTGACGTCACGCAAAATCTTACATTGTGCAAGCAGAGTTTACCGCGCAACTAGCATATACAACGTCCCAACATCAACCGTCGGGCAGTTGCCCGCCAGACACAACACCCGTCTGGTCGAAGGATCCTCCCTTTTCAATAGAGGATGAGTGAACTTTACACCCTGTTCTTCATATCTCCAAAAACACTTAAAAACAACAAAAAAAATAGCTTTCGGCCCAGTCGTTCTCAACTTCTCAGTTGATGCGCTTACCAACGAACAGGATTTCATTTTTATTAGGGTTCCGTAACTACCTCAAAAGGAAAAAACGGAACCCTTATAGAATCACTTCGTTGTCCGTCTGTTTGTCAGTGTGGCAAGACCCTTTTTCTTAGGAAAGCGTGGAGGTATCAAGTTGAAATTAATATCAAATACGTAGGTCCATGGTCCCTTGAAGCTCTAAAAAAGTTTATGATGCAAATACCGCAACGATATTCTGATAGGGAAGAACGAATGCGTAAAATGTATAATGTGATATGCGTGTGTAGGACATGGTGTCGGACACGTTCAGCGCGGCCGGCTGGCTGGGCTGCGCGGCCAGGGTGTTCGGCGCAGCCGTGCAGACGCGCGACGACCTCACGCTCGCTGAGATGACGCCTTCTAAGGTAACCTACTATACAGGGTGTTAAAGTAACCATAACTTAGGGGTAGGTTCAGTATCGACAAAGGAACCCAGGAACAATAAAAATAAAAAACAAAGTTTTTTTTCAAATTTAATTAAACATAAAAATTAATAAATAAGTCTCTTCGTACTTTAACGGGCTTAGGACCGTCAAATAAAATAATTTTAATTCTATAAACGATTGCTATTTTAAGTTAGTAGGTACTAAATTAGGTTGATCTTGCAATTTTTTTTTTTGTTTTTTTTTTCTGGGTTCCTTTATCGATACTTAACCTACCCTTAAGCTATGGCACGCAAATACTTTAACAGCCTGTATAGGGTTCATTTAAATTTAAAAAACACTATAGGGTATAATCAATTAAAGCTCCATCCATGTACTATCGAGGAATTTCATATCTAACCAGTTTCAAAACAAAATCCCGTGAACACGATGACCACATCTGTTTTACGCTCCTTTTTGCATCGACCAATGAAACAAAAATACATAGTAATATTTTGTCGTTTCTGATTTTTTGCTGTTCATGCGTTTTTTGTAGGCTCTGTTACAATGATCACAGATGTCTGACTACGGATATGGTGACCCTTTCTCGACCACTAGGAACAGAACAAAAGAAACAAAACTGAGAAAGTTTTTAATTTTAATGTTTTTATACTTTACATTTTGTTCACTCACGTCACATGGTTTACAGCATGCTTGGTATACTCGATTGAAATATAGGCGCGCGCATAAATTACAACGAATTAAAAGGTACTGCATAAATTGATAAATTAAAGCAATGAGGTATCGTTTCGGTATACCGAGCATACTATACCGAAACGATACCGCGTTTTGCGCTTTTAAAGTATTATGGAAATTTTCCGCCTCTCACCCAAAAACTGCTAATTGTGAAACTACTCAATTCTAATTTTATATTATACTTTTCTAAGAGCATAGAAAACCCACTCATAAAAAAAACCCATAAACTTGTCCCAAACGATCTCGAACTACGACCGAACGAGGGTTCCCATTGAAATTGTTTCCATTGAAAAAATATGCACCACCTCAGCTGGTTTTTTACTGTCTTTTTTTTTCATTTACAAAAACAAGGGTCTCATCAAAAATCTGATGGTGCGATGCTATTGGTTGATGAGATTTCTATAGCGGCCGAGCGCTGCAAGCACAAATAGTCCTTAAGGTGTATAGATATGAAATTCCTCGATAGTACACAATGCAAGTTTCTTGCCTGACAAATGACTTTCAACTTATGGTATGTTACAAGCAATTAAATAGCACCCTGTCAATCAGGCTTATTATGCTGCAAATTTTCATATTTTGAATTGTAATAAGTGTTAAATTTTTGAGATTATTAAAAAAACTTGTTTAACGTCTACCCAAAGTGTAATACGTATTACTCATGATATTAACAACTATGGAAGCAAGACTGAAATGTAAAAAAAAACAGCTGTTCCATACATTTTGCTCGTTTTGACTTTTCGCACTTTTGTATAGGAATAAAACTGTTTTTTTAATCGACTTTCGAGATTTTCGAGACGCCTTTTTTCAATTCAACTTCATACGTAACGGGAGTTTTTTTTTTAGGTTAGCCTAATAAACTGCGAGCAACTAGTCCAAGACGCAATGCGCGTCGCCATCAAATTCGCGCAGTCACACGTCAAGGAGAACACAGAACATTCTAGAAGTACGCAGAACAGACAACAGAACTGATCATCATACTTATATTTTTGAAGAGACTGTACCTGGAGATACGGTCGATAGATATCGACTGCTCACTTTAAAGCCGTGTGTTCACTCACCAGGGGATAAACCGTTAGAGATGGCGGGTGATGTCGCAGACATCTTATCTCCCAACCGCTTTTATCGCCAGAACATGTCGCTTGACTTCGCCCGACATTTTTAGCGACACTGTGTTGCGGGACATTTGTCTCCATGAACACAAGGCTTCACTCTTTGGGACGAATGTTCCGCGACATTTTGTCTCCAGACTTCGCATTGTCTGGTAACATCAATTTCGTACTTCTCGGTGAGAAAGAGGCACGGGATGCGGGTCATTTATCTCCGAATGAATACATGGCTTAACCTTTAATTTTTATGGCTATAACTTTCTAAAAAGATGGAAGTTACTAATATCCAGATATCCAGCGACAAAAAAATTCGCCATTTGCATGGATATGATTTGTTTTCAAAGCATAATATTTATACGATCCATAGTTTCTGTTCCCAATGGTATTGCTAAAAAAAATAATTAAGCCGCGTTTATTACAAAATTATGAAATATTAAAAAAAAGACTCACTCTGTATTCAATAGTTTAGTCATTATTATTATTTTTAATTTTTATTTATAATTTATGAGATGCAACGAAGAAGTGCGTTTTGGAAAAATGGTATTTATTTGTTTCTAAGGTTTCCATAGCAAGACTTGTGTCTACAGCCGATTGAATACACAATGTCCGGTGTGTGAACCGCCTTAATGATATTGAAGTTTGAATGGAATTCGAAAAGAATTGTTGAGTCTTCCTGTAAATAAATAGTAGCGTCTACCTCTATTTTTTTAAATAAAACTTGTTGAAAACTAATTGTAGTTTTTTCTTGTGACCAATTTAAAAGAGGTATTTTCCCGTATCCCGAGTGCACACAGTACTCGGGTGATAAGTATAGTGTGTACACTAAAAAAAAAACGGTCAAGAGCGAGTCGGACTCCCGCACCGAGGGTTCCGTACGTATATATGATGATGATGATTTCTGAAAAACTGTAGTATTTAGAGAAATCGTTTTATTTTTCCTGTTATTCCAGATTTTTTTCTATGCACGGTATTTTTGACGGGACGTGAACCAGTACAATTGAACTATTGCGGTTTCACTGCTATGGTTTCGCGGCGGAGGTGTGTAGTTCAATTGTACTGGTTCGCGTCATGTTCCGCTACTCGAATCGGATGCGAGCAGCGGAACATGACGTGAACCAGTACAGTTGAACTACTGCGGTTTCGCTGCTATGGTTTCGCGGCGGAGGTGTGCTACCAGCGTAAACGTAACGTGTCCAACGATTTTAATATAAAAAATATTACTTTCGCAAATATTATTTATTTCGTTTTAAGACTTCTCATATCTATGGGTGATTGTCGCAAACATTTAGTCGAAAATGCTACAGGATACTTGTATTTTCGGTTTAAAAAATCGTTTCGAATTTTCGTTACGTTTCGCGACGCGTTCGTTTATTTATTTATTTAAACTTCTCGCACACAATAAGGTACAAAGGCGGACTTCATTTTTTCGCGCGGAGTTCGTTCTAGGGTCTTTGTACGTGCCTGCGTGTAGTTAGCCGATATTAAGTTCGGGTAAACCAAATAGTAAATTAAAGCAGAAAATTAACAAGACAAATCCTGGATTTAGGTATTTTTATTCAAATGACACTATAATAAAGAGCGCAGAGAGAGCAGTGGTGGCCCAGTGGTAACGGCCCCGACTTACGAGTCATAGGTCGTGGGTTCGAACCCAGGCAGGCGCTTTACTTTGTGTAAATAATTTCATCACCACTGCTCTCAAAACGGTGAAGGAAAACATCATGAGGAAACCGGCATGTCCTAGAACCAACAATTCAAAGACATGTGACATCTACCAACCCACACTGGGCCCGCGTAGTAGATTACAGCCCAGTCCCTCTCGAAGAGAGGAGGCCTGTGTCCCAGCAGTGGGAACATTATAGGCTGATTATGCTTATGCTATCCTATAATAAATTGACAACAGCGTCCGAATAACATACACAACAGTTTAGTAGAAAACTATTTATTAATTATAATTACAGGGTAGTTAAATATATGTACAGTCAGTTTGAGATCCAGTTGGATCATATCATTCATCGTCACATCACTATGAGATCCATTTGGATCGTATCACTCATCGTCACATCACTGTAAGTTTCTATATTATTATAACTTTTGTGAGATTTATTTATGTTTATAATTTTTACGGTTTTACTCACATATTTATATCGAGTTTGCCCTGACTTTTCGAACTCAAACAGAGGTATTAATCGACGTCGCAAGTCCGAAAGTAGTCGTGGTACCCCGAAATAAATACTTTGGTTCCCGATAACAGAAATAAACGTAATTTTAAGTACGTGAATTTGACTCCCGGCTGCGTAAAGTTTTGTAACAATCATTGTCAATGTGCTCTTTTTCTTCTTTCGATGTAATTTTTGGTTGGACCCCTTGTTTTTTTTTTTTTACATAATAGTTAAGTACATTTTTTATGGGTAAATTCGTCAATAGAGTTCGTAGTGGATATTCGACGTGTTGTTATGAGAAACTTTTAGGATATTCGACATTTCAAATAGTAATAAGGAACTATACTCCGTTTGAAATAAGATTAGACATTTAAATAAACCTTTTGTACAGTCCGTTCAATAGTTTTTGACTTCTATTGCGTTGGTGGCATGACAAATGATAGCTGTAATGAACAGTTGGTATTGTAACCAAGTTTTTGCTTTTAATGCCATCCTTATGCCTACGAAATAGAAGTCAAAATCGGTTGAACGGACTGTAAACAAGTTTATTTAAATGTCTAATCTTATTTCAAATGGAGTATAAGTAAACTTAAAACTAGCTTCAACTTTCTGACTGAACGACTCCTTGACAATTCAAAACTAAATAAATGGTTTGAGTTCGTAAATGTAGCGTATTTATTACATTTACGTCACACGATACCGTAAATGTTTGTAATCGGTCATCCGCACATCACTAGTGGCAATGGAACTGCGAAAATCGCCCTTACTGCTACGAAATTAAGGCGCTGCCAAAGCCAAACTTACGATATTCAGTATACAGGGTGGTAAAGTAACTGCGTGCCATAGCTTAAGGGTAGGTTCAGTATCGATAAAGGAACCCAGAAAAAAAAAAAAATGTAAACAAAAAAATAATTGCAAGATCAACCTAATTTAGTACCTACTAACTTAAAATAGCAATCGTTTAGAATTAATATTATTTTATTTGACGGTCCTAAGCCCGTTATAGTACGAAGAGACTTATTTTTATGTTTAATTTTTTTTTGCTTGATTTTTTTTGCCTGGATTCCGTTATCGATACTGAACCTACCCCTAAGCACGCAGTTATTTTAACACCCTGTATTGACTTGCGTCTGGTTAGACTGGAAGCTGACCCCAACATAGGGCTAGGCAGAGGACTTTGGAATGGGCAACTAGCTTCATATTTGTAACTGACCGACTTCTTGACAATTCAAAAGTGCCTGTCAATGGTTTAATTGAAATAAATGCTTTCCGTCTTATTACAAAACAAGATTTATATTTTTTATATGGCTTAAACCATGCAGCCAGTCTTTGTAATAAGAACGTAACAGTGATTGAAATACTGTTCTTTATACAAAACTGAAAACTTAGTTCGGTACTAAGTTGTCAGTTTTGTGTTTAGGAACTTTACCATAGTCGGAATAAAGTTCGAAATTCAATAATGGCTCCATGTTTTAAACCTGGGTCTGAAGATAAACTTTGTTTTGTAATAAGGGGGTATGAGTTTGAGTTTGACTACATGACGAAAGAAAAGAGCACACTCCTTGATAAGCTCACTCAATGCGAGAGCGATATGTTAGAGTAAACATGACGCATCCGGGTGCCAAAGAGCACGGACTAGTGGTTGTCCATGTACTGCAGCTCTGACAGCAGCAGCACCGTGTTGGGCAGCGGCCGCGGCTGCGGAGACAGGATCGTCAGCATCTGCCGGTCCATGTCCACTGCCGTGCTGCGCGGCCAGAAACAAAACTTTTTTTTTAAACGTTGCCCCACACTAGGAATTGCTCCTGTATTGTGGGTGCGTTTACAAACATTTAAACTGACATACACAAACTGCCAGACCCTGAACAACTACTTGTAGGTTATACCAATATTTGTTCCGTGCGGGAATCGAACCCGCGACACGCAGCGCAGCTGTCAATCGCTTAACCACTGCGCCAACCGTTTCGTTATTTATTTAACAGTTTATGTACAGACGCCAGCACATCAAGCTACTACATTTCTGTCAAATTTATTTAATAGATTTTTAACTTTATCCCTACACCATATGGTTCAAGGTTGATTGGGAAAATTTGACAGTTTCGGGTAGATTGACCTGCTGGCGTCTGTACACACATACACAGACAAGAAGAGAGGAGTAGAAAAATACGTATAAAGGTGATGCTTATTTCTAAATAAATCTCATCCAGCATACCTGCGACAGGAAAGTAGACAAATAAATTTAGACAACGTGTGTAAGGCCCGTGTTTATAGAGCGTTACTCAGTACTCAAGCATTACTTAAGACTAGATTCAAGCCATTGGATTGGTGGAAACTAGTCTTAAGTAATGCTTGAGTACTGAGTAACGCTCTATAAATACGGGGCTAAAAGTAGAAGAGAAAACATAAAACCAAAAAAACTATTCACTAATTAAAATTAGACTATTTTAATTTTCTAATCCTATAGCACAACTAGCTGCGCCCTGTGGTTCCTCACGGAGGCTATCGGCGGCGGCGATCTCTTGCGTCCGGCCCTTGTTCAGGCCATGGTTCGGAGCGAGAGTGCATGGGAGGCCGTCACCTCCTTCTGCGAAGCAGTAATGCTTGCGAAGGAGGAGGCGGAACGCGTGAGGGAGAGGCAAGGTTCGCGCCCTCGCGCCCCTAGTCGCCGCAGGAGACGCCCCGGGCGTCGGGAGTCGCAAGCCGATTTCCGGCCACCGTAGGGATGGCGGCATCCGCGGGATGCGGACGGTGAACGATGGGTAGCTCGCCGTCCGATAAGGACCAGGCCCGGGTCGACGGCGCGTTGTTTTCGACGCGGCCTCAAAGAGAGGTCAGCGCCAACTGACGGGGTCCGTTAGGGCCAATGCCTGCCAGGATTGCGAGTTTGTCCGAAAGGGATATCGTGGCCCTGGCACACAGGCAAATGAAGAATACGGGTTTTAGTCAGTAAAAGTCTGACACGCCCTCCCGCTCCGTCCAGAGCGGGAGAAGTTATTTGATAATTTCCCACCCAAAAAAAAAAAGGGTGTCAGCTACCTCCATACAAAATGTATCAAATTAGTCCAGCCGTTTGAGCGTGAAGAAGTAACAAACAAACAACAAAGATAATTTTGTTTTTTTAATACAATACTTAGAGTAGGCTAGATACCACAAGCCGTCCGACCAAGCGTGCCCGGAAGTTACAAACTTCGGGCATTATTGCGACTTTCTATTGCATGTCAAGTGAAAAAATGTCAACGTACGTCCACTCCTGACGAAGTCTATTAACTCACAGACGCGTTTAGCGATTGAAATGATTATATTTACGATGAGCACATCACTAAATGGCTGGGGTGACGTCATCGTAGGTATAAAAAAGATCACACGCTCGGTTTTCATACTGTCTAATGAATATGCGGTATCTAGCCTACTCTATGCGGGTTGCAGACCAAGTGCTAAGCTAAGTTAGTTTAGCTTAGCTCGCATAATATAATAAATAAAAATAAAATCATTTTATTTCAGGCATTGTACATTTCACCCATAGTGACTTCATGTCATACATAAGCATTATGTATTTTAGTATTTATTCAATTTATTTAAAAAATTTAAGTATAGTTATTCCAAAATAAATAGATTAAATGCAATTATTGAACAATTTTAATGTGTGCAGACTGCAAACTATGCAAGCTAAGCTATGTGAGCTAACTAAAATATACGCAGCTAAGTTAGTTGTGTTTGCCACTGCACAGCTACGCGAGCTAAGCTAAGCCCCTGCTGCATCTGCTCCTGCACATTTATAGCTTAGCTTAGCTTAGTATAGCTTAGCTCTTGGTCTGCAACCCGCATAAATCTGTGATCGACAACTTTGGTTCTCTGCCGGTTTACCTCGTTCCGGGTTCGATCCCTCAGAAAGACTCCAAAAGCATAGTCTGTTCCATAGCTCGCTCAGCGGCCTTGAATTTATGGACCTAATATTAAGTAGCTCTGTAAGTCATAATATTATGGTTGAGTAATTAGCTACTCACACACACACGAAGCCGGCCAGGTTGGAGTGCAGCACGTCGTCTTCGGGCCCGGCCGCGAAGGACACGGCCAGCAGGCGGTGGTGCAGCGCGGGCGAGGGCCACACGCCCACCAGCTTGGTGAGCGCGTCCTCGGCGCGCATGCCCAGCGGCATGCACGAGTCGGGCAGCGACGGCGCGCCCACCTGGGTAAGGGAACGGATGCTTTTTACTGGTTTGATACAATAATATTATATTAAACATACAGGGTGTAAGGGACAGCCCTCCGTAGACTGATGGAGTGAATTCAGTATATCGTACTAAGATGACCGGTACATGAAATTATTTCAGGAACGTTATGGGAATCCAATGAACCTGATTTGTCGCGGTGGGGTGGACGGCCGCGCTCGCTGATTTCAGGCGTCGTTCGTTAGAGAATTTCAACATCCATTGCAGATTTATTTATTTTAGCTGTGTTATTTACATTAATGGAGTACAGAGAATGTGATTTTACATTGAAATAAAGGAATAGTAACTGAAATTACGATAAAAAAAAATACAATTTTCCTGAGAAAATTTTCAGTGGAATATGATTCAAATTATGGAGCTGAATGCACCCTGTTAATTTGCGGAGGGCTGTCCCTTTGTACCTTATTGTGTGCGAGAAGTTTAAATAAATAAAAAAAGTGTTCCGCGCAGCAGCGGCAGCACACATACCCACTTTTCATTCATTTTACATTTCACTACAAGTAAAAATGATAGAAAAGACATAGCTTGATAAATACAACAAGAAAAAAAGAGACAGCTAGTGTTGTCAATGGCGCGTGAATGTAAACAAACATTATTCTGGCCACCAATCACCGAATGTTGGCATCACAGACTAACACAAATACGTCCCAATTAGGACGTTTTCGAGTCTTCACGATTGCGTGCTCACAACATATCTGTTTAATATAATATCATTGGTCAAATATCAGTAGCATCCTCCATGGAATCAGCGGAGTATGACTTTTCCTTCCATACATCATTGCTAGCCATCCTAACGATGACTAAAAAGTTGATAACTATTATTATCTTTGAGAGTAAGATAAGATGGTTTGGTCATGTTGAGAGGATGGAAGAAAGGCGAATAAACAAAAGGTATTTACAAGTCAGATGTGAGTGGAAGCCCCGGGAGGGGACGCCCTAGGAGGAAATATAGTGACCTAAGCTGTTCTTTAGAAAGGTCAGGTGCGTAGTACTCGCTACCAGCGTGCGTATATGACCGGAGGTATGAACTACTCGTAGTAATGGCAATTAATGCTATTTCGAATTAATTTCATTAGCGTGTGAAATCTTGAGTCTAACACTCAGTTGCAGAAAGCTCACCATTAACACGTCATTACATAAAGCAGCATTATCGCTAATGAATTCATTACTTTAATGAAGTTGCACAAACAAATTTTAGATAGCATTAGACATTTTTAATGCCACTTTAGTTAAAGAAGACTTTAAACAATATTGCCAGGAACAAATTACCATATTGAACGAAAAGAGTGAACATTTGCGTTCTGTTATTATCCGTACGTACAAGTACACCACGATTTTAGCATAAAATAAAGTAAATGTAGTTGATTTATGTGTATTCAGTGTACTCTGTGGTTTAATGTAGTGTAAATAATCTAGTTTAAAGGGGTTTGCGCGAAGGTAGCCCGCGAAATTCAAATTTACCAACGTTTTTTGCAATTTTTATACTTCTGATTCATATTCTAATGATTATAATTCTGTAAAGCCATATTGGTTATGGCCGCAAATCATAATTAGATCAACATACGTGTTACTGACCTGCAAATTGCAAAAAACGTAATAAAATTTGAATTTTGCGGGCTACCTTAGCGCATCCCCCTTAATCTAATAATTTTAACATGTGTGCAGTCTAGAGCTCCTGCCACACGTGGAAATCCATCAATTTTATAAAAACCTTCTGAAACTCTACGTAGTTCCGTCCGGTCTGGCATTTTAATATAGAGGTGGCTTAATTTTGCTAGCTCACGGGATACTTTTTGTATAAACAAACTGACAAACAACCCGACCTAACCTGTTTCCGACAAACTGTTGATTTATTTATGTTTATTAAATCACCCAATACCTACTTGCTGGAAAGATCCAGTGGCAAAAAATCTCAAGCTGTGTCAGGCCATTAATGGATTTATTTCTTTGCGTCACTGGTTCTAAATCTTAATCAAATAGGTTACAAATTTGAAGAACTGCCTCCTTGGAAATTCTATACCTTACACGAAACTCTTTTCCATCATGTTTTAAAAATGAATTCACTCGGTCTGGGATTTGACGGCGAGGTAAATCTACTAAATAAGAATCAGATAATGACGAAAGACTGGTTAAAGACATCTTTCAATTACAGAAATGCATTCAAGTACCGTAGAAAACACTAATGTTGCTCTTAATGGATGCTTTTCGGCCCATTAAAATTCAAAAATCTGAAATGTCAAACTTAAAGTTCACCACCTGCTAATGGGCGCTAATGAAGTTACGTGCAACGTAAAAGTGTTTAAAATGGCCGGTTTCATTAGGTTTGAAATTTCATTAGTTAAATTTAATGGAGCATTAAAATAAAATAAAAAATGGTTTTGTGCAATGATTTAATGCTACATTAGTGTTTAATGTAGTCTTTAAAATTTAAAGATCGTTTCTGCAACTGAGTGTTAGCGTGTTAATAGCTATTGCTATGATATTTGCTAATTACGATAATTGATAATAATGAAGTATGTCAATTTTGTTATTAAAAGAATTAAAAATCGCGTTCACGTTTAGTTTACTCGCCGACTCACCGATAATTAAATATATTTATAGCACACCACGCTACCGCGCTGCACGCGCATGCGCGATTGCTCGACGCTCTGACTATTTAGAAAAGTACATCGCTTCGCATTTCACAGAATTTCGCGACTACATTTAATTTGCTAACTGCTAAATGATCTTTCACACGCTAACAATGAATGCGAATGCTAATTAATCCATCACTAGTATGAACGTAAACGAAACAAAAGGAGTACGTAAGATGCGTAGCAGTTGGCGTTCTATAGTTTCTGCCTACCGTCATGAGAAGAAGGGTTTATGTAAGTTTGTATCTTTCACACAATATGTCTGTCTTTTTCTGCGTGTATTTTTTTATACAAAATCCAGGATGTAAACCTTCTGCGAACCAGTAATGCTCGCGAAGGTGGAGGCGGAACGCGTGAGGGTGACGTGGCAGGGTTTGCGCCATCACGCCCCTAGTCGCCGCAGGAGACGCCCCGGGCGTCGGGAGTCGCAAGCCGATTTCCGGCCACCGTAGGCGCGGGCTTGCGGACGGTAAGCGACGGGTAGCTCACCGTCCGATAAGGACCAGACCCGGGTCGACGGCGCGTTGTGTTCCACGCGCGCCTCAAAGAGATGTCAGCACGAATTGACGGGGTCCATTAGGGCCAATGCCTGCCAGGGTTGCGAGTTGTCTCGTGACGGATATCTTGGCCCTGGCATACAGGCAAATGAAGGAACACGGGTGTGTTTTAGTCAGTAAAAGTCTGACACGCCCTCCCGCTCCACCCAGAGCGGGAGAAGTCATTTGATAATTTCCCAACCAGACAAAAGAAAAAGGATGTAAAGTTGTCTATGTACTTCTCCAATCCCCAGCTACTGTAAATTTTTATAACGATAGGATCGGTGGTTCAATCGTGAAAAGTAACAGACAGAGAGAGTAACTTTCAAATTCATAATATCAAACATGGATGTAGATATCAACTAACCTTATAAATCTTGAGATCTGAGAACTTGACATCGAAGGAGTGCGGGTAGTAGGGCGTGCGCTTGCCGTAGAAGTACTCGCGGATGCGCGCGTCGCGGGTCTCGGCGCGCTGCGACGATGAACGCTCCACTACCTACAGGGAACAGACTCATTAAGACACTTTATGTCATTAGATGGCAAACCAACGGCCCACCTGAGGGACAATCCCCGTATTTTTAAGAATGTACGTGAATGAGGTGGTCCGTGTGGTGCCGGATGTAAAGAATAGCACCACCCTATTTCTTCCCGTGGGTGTCGTAAAAAGAGACTAAGGGACTTACTAGAGAATGGGCAGCAGCATCCTCGTTGTATCATGTTTAGATAATAGATATCGATACCCATCACTTCTGCGGAGTTTCTCTAGCTAATATGACCCTGTATTGCGGTCGATTGACGTCTATCAGTCAATATTGATATTTCATTATATCAATCAATATGGACAACAATGGTAACAACAAGGTAGATATTATATCAAAATACAATTATTATACTTACTCCTCCGCTCTTGGGGAGGTACACAACTTTGACGAACTTCGGCATGTCCCTCTTGAGCTCGTTGTATAGCCTCTCGTTGTCCAACACCAGAATTACATCCACCTGGGCGAAAAAAGGGTAAAAACACTTTAGTCTGGTCTATGACAAGCACTTGGTACAGTACCCGGGCGTTATTATGGCACATCGAGCTTTATGGAGAGATTGTCATACAGAGAAGAAAGAAAGATAAATTGTTTAATCTTCACAAACAAAACGCACATTATAAAAAAAAAAATTCTAAAAATACACACATACAAAATAGCCAACAGCCTAGTATTCAAGTAAAAAAAAAATTCAATTTTGTCCCTTGCTTGATGTCAGGGCCAGCCAGGGACTAAAGAAAATTTACATTGCTTAATTACGGTTATTACTCTGTGTTTGTGTTGCGACACTGGTACAGGTATGTATGAGTGACAGAGACGACGCTCTACAATGCCGATTTTTTAAAATGTGTCTAGCTTTTACGCGAAACGTGAAACCACCGTCTACTCCGAAGCGATAATTCGAATGTTCCGCCGTTTGTTGAATTCCAAAGTTTCCTTTTTTGACTTTGACTTTTGACTCACCCGACTTCAAGGGCACATTTTTGTCTTTGACTTCTCTTTGACTGTCGTTCTTTTTTCTTTCGCCGTTGTCAGCCATAGTCAGCTAGCTGTATGACTACAGCTACAACCGAATCGCACCGAATTTATATAAATTTGGTTCGGTTCGGTTCGGTATGAACGTAAATGAAGCAAAAGGATTAAGGAGCGTAGCAGGTGGCGTTCTATAGTTTCTGCCTACACCCATGGGAAGAAGGCGTGAGTTTACGTATATACGCGAATACAGATATACATATTTTCTAAAAACTAAATAAGACCAAGTCAGGCTCGCATAAACAAGGTATTGTAGGTTCTGTACTGGAGTTTTATCAACATTTTCATTGTTAGTCTCGAACTTTTTTGGTCCAATGGTAAGTCTACATATCTGCTTACCTCAAAAGCCTGTGCGGCGTGTGTGAGCACCTTGTACCCTGCACCTTTGATCCATCCACATGTGTTAATGATCACTCCTGATGTTGAAGCTGAAATACAAATACATAAGTTAATCAGACAAGATCATTTTTAGGTTGTTGCTTTTTAGATTCTTTTTCCTTCAAGCAGGGCTTCAAGACAATCTCAAATTCTCAATAACACATGGGTGTTTTATGACAAAAAAAGCACATTTTTTTTTTGTAATATTGGCGATTAGTCCTAGGACTATGAGCAGATGTGATGTTTCAGCTTTGGCATGCAGAGTGTACTCATATTTACCATTGAGCTCATATTTAGTAGGCTGGTGCTACTGTCGATTTTTATAGCTCTAGAATATTACGTCGCTTGAGCCGGTTGACATAGTCTTGGATGATCAGCTGATGTGCCAGTTCATTAGGATCATTTATCAGCCATTCCCTATATTTTTCTGAGACATCAGGTATTTCCTCCTTAACTGTATTGACTGACAGATTTTGGTGTATTTCGCCATTGGTGACATACCATGGTAAATTTGCTGTTGACCACAGTATCTTGTTTTGCACTCTTTGTATGATATTGATATTGGAGTCTTTGGCGGAGCCCCACCCACAACTGTATATCATACTTCAAAAAAAGCACATGACAACAGTAATTCTGACAAAAAACATGCGGGGCAGTCTTTGGGGACTGCCGATAGAAGTGAGAACAGTATACATATAGCTCATGGAAAGCGTTCGGTGACGATGACGCGAGTTCCATGATTTTTGTTCACCCGAAAAGTGCTTAACGCGCCTAAAGAAGTGGTCTCTTCTAAAACTGTTGAGGTAAGGTTGAATTTATAACTGACTTCAAAAAGGAGGAGGTTCTCAATCAAGTGAAAGCTACAAAAAAAAATACAAAAATATTTATTTTTCAACGCTATTGTTATTGATATTGAGTTGCTGGGTTATTTTATTCACCTCGTAAGGTTATTGGGTTTATAATTAAGGGTATGTGTGTAGGTATTTATCTGAGTTGATGCAAAAGGTATGGGACATTATAGGTGAAGCCTACTTGTAACATTAGACTGCAATGTCTGACTGCTCGTTTATTATTGTGATTTTTGTTGTTTTTATTTAATTTGGTGATGTTATGTTTTTGTATTTATTATTAGTCGAGTTGTGTTTTTTTTTTGTTTATTACCTAATTTTATTACTAATTAAAACTTTTTTTATGTAACACATTCAGACACAATTTGTATTGTTATTGAATAAATAAATTGAATTGAATTGAAGTCTAACTGTGCCTTTTTGACATTGACTGTTTTTATAAGTCAATGATTTTTCGCTAATTATGGTCAAAAAGGAGAAATTAACTTAGTTCTTATTCTTAATTAATGAGTTACCTTTTTTATTATTTTCACACCTCTCAGCGATGACTTCAGCTAGCCGGGCCACAATAGTGTTGTATAGCTCCAGGTTCTCACCCGGAGAATTGTGACCAAAGTGGTACACCAGCGGCGCTTGCTGACTGAAACCTTCTTCAATTGACGCTGGCCTTTCCACCAAGAGTGCTCCTGTTCAAGACATATGTTTTTAATATAAAAAGGAGAAAAAAGAACTGGGGGTACTATTGGTACATCTCTATACAACATGTCCTAGAATTAACGCACAACCTCTTAAGGGGTCATTGTACTCATTATTATAAACAACTTTTACTGTCAGACCAAACCTGAATTCACGAAAAAAAAATCAGCTGTTCCCTACATTTATGTTCGAATAACTCGTCAAAATATCGGCAACAGCAGATTTTTTTTGCGATTTCCGGTTTGGTCCCATAGTAAAAGTCGTTCTTAATGATGAGTACATCACTGTACTCATCATTATGAACAACTTTTACTAACACTGTAGTGTTACACAACATGCCCCAGAATTAACGCACAACCACTTAAGGGGTCATCCCATTAAGTGGTTGCGAAAGTGAGTTTGTTTGTTACACTTTCGCACTGAAAACGACTGAACGCATTTGGATGAAATTTGGCACAAATGGTAGACCATGATCAGGGTTAGGACTAGGACATAGGATAACTTTTATTTCCTTCCTATTCACGAGCCTATAAACATAACATGAAATCACGCCTGCAAACACTGTAGTGTTACACAACATGCCCCAGAATTAACGCACAACCACTTAAGGGGATGACCCCTTAAGTGGTTGTGCGTTGATTTCATGTTATGTTACGCATACGCACTTACGCATTTATAATATTAGTTCATCATCATTTCAGCCGAAAGACGTCCACTACTGAACATAGGCTTCCCCCAAAGGGGGGGTTTGCCATAATCGCCACGCTTGGCAGGCGGGTTGGCGATCGCAGAATTCTGTTAAAATGCATAGAGAATGCTGCTGCCCATTCTCTAGTAATTAGTCCCTTAGTCGCCTTTTACGACACCCACGGGAGGAAATGGGTTAGTGCTATTCTTTACGTCCAGTACCACACGGGCGGTGTGCAAATGGAAGTAATATTAGTTAGGATGTGCAAAAGGAAGGATTCTGAGTTTTTTCAATGGGACTCAGTGTAAGGTTACATTTATGTGACTAACAGGGTATGATTGAAAATCTCAAAGATAAAGAGGTTTGGAAAGAGAAAGGGGAGGCATTTGTAATGTCAGATACAGTATTGAGTATAGCATAGCAAAAACAATTTGAGACTGTGTAGTGTGTCATCAAAAACATCATAAAATTTCACAATGAAAATCAATATTCATCACATTACTGTGAAACATTATGAAATACAATATTGTTTTTTTTTCTTAATACTAATAATAATTTTCTTTGCTCAAATAACAATAGATCCATTTTATAGAATTGTTAGTAAGAACTTACAGGACTATAAATAAAAGTGACTAGTCCTCTGGGTGGTAAGGAAAAAGAATGGCCAGGTTGCTCACCAATAGTGCCCGGGACGCTGATATGACCCTGGCCTACATCCAGTTCCACATAAATAGGCCTCCGTCCCATCCTCACAGCGTAGTTCAAAAGTATCCTGGTCAGTGTGGACTTGCCCACATCCCCAGGTCCCACAACCATGGTGACTGGTCCTCGTGTTGACTCCTGCTCAGCAGCCACCCGCTGTTGTTCAAGAGCTGCATGGACATTGAGGTATACAACCTGAAGAGAGAAAAGGTTTTATTAACTATACGGCTTGAAAAATATTCCCATATTCAAGCTATGGTACATTATGGTATGATTATGATTTGACTGTAATCAAAAAAAGTAAATTGGGATGACTAACCTATCTACTGTTGGAACAGTTGCTGAAGTAATAGATTAAGGTAGTAGCTTATCAAAACAGTCTGTGGTATTGAAAGCTCTAGTAGTAGTAGTTGTAGTATTGAACAATATGGTTGTATCCTGTCCACTGTCCACAACTAATTAGCCTTAAAATTCACTACAGTCTGGTGTGAAAAATTATTGCAGAGACCTTTACACACACACAATAAGAAGAGTATGACAGTTCGCTTGTGACTTACCATAGGTGTTTCTTTTGCCATATAACTGACTTCAGTGCGGCCTCTCAGTTCCACAGTGCAGCCGTGCCACGTGAAGACTGCCACCTTCGCCCCCGTGTGGAACTCATACGGCTTTCCTTTTACTAGCTCCGTGCCAAACAGCTCTGCATATCCACTCTTGACCTAGAATAAAATATTAACCTAACATAAGCTTCTACATTTACGAAACACATATAGTTTCAGAACTATTCCAAAATATGCCATATGGCACGAATATTGTCACTTATTTCTTTAGAAATTACCTCTAAAACTACTTTTTCGTTCTTCGATTCAACTTCAAACCTAAGCTCTGAATCGGGGTCTAATTTGAACTCTTGCAGTTGAACCTCAGTCATTTTAATAACGATACTAAATCCTTATGGTTATGTAAAATGTAAGGAATAATCAAACAACTTTTCTGATCCTCTTCAGGAATTATTTTCAATTCGTAGATTCAGTCAGGAGCAAGCAGATGTGCATCAAATTCAAAACACGAAATGGGACTGCGTTTGATATCGCCAAAATACTCAGATGCTTAGCATTGGTTCAGTACAATTGCACGTTGTTCTTGCTCCAAAATATGACAAACGCAAATCTGGAACGCAAAACTGTCAACCGCTACCAAAAAAATAACTTTGTGACTTCATGAACGAACCGAAACGTTAGATAAAATAAAATTTTAAATATTTGTTAGTAGAGTTAACAATGCAGGTGGTTATTTTACACAATTATTTACACTATACAATAACATCTAGTATTACAATTATCTTTCCTGACGGTTGAGAAGCACCGACTTAGCAAAAACTAAACGTTGTAAACGATAATTTACTTTCAAAAATTGTTTTGAATGGTGGTCATTATTTTTATTTTCAATAAATAATGAAAATTTGTGTATTGTGAATAGTTGTTATCTAACTAGTGAGTACAATGGAGAATTCATTCTTCGAATATCGCAATGAGACAGGAACCGATAGCGGTTCCGAATCGGAATTTATTGACAATAGTTTAGCTGACGAATCTTTTGGAGTCAAGAAGAAAAACCACACAGTTTTTGTAGCAGAATCTGAAGAATCTACTACAGACGGTAATTTATTGTATACATATATGCACTAACGATTCAAACTGGTTTTTCATGGCATTTTCTAACATAGCCTTTCAGATGAAAAGAAGTTGTGGTTGCATCTGTAGGTTCACTGTAGGTTCACTGCAGTGAAAAATATTTCTAAATTGATTCAGGAAGGATTGAGGGTAACCAATATTATAGTTTGTGTACTTAAAACTTAAGTGCAAACAGCCTTAAAAGTGTGATAATCAGCCAATTTTTCAATAACAAAATCAACATGTTCTTTCAAAAATTTCTACTCACTTTACTGTAATATATGTTCTAGATGAAAGTGAACCAGAGGAGAATGCACCAAAGAATGTATCTAAGTCAGTGGTTAAACAAAGCAGTGCTGCTAATAGCCATGTCATATCCAGCAGTGATGAAGGCAAGTGTAGTTTGTATCTAAGGGAATAATAAGCTAAATAACAGTAACACTTGTGCCCGGTTGATAGCAATAGACTCGCCCCTTAGTACCGTATAACTCGGTGAATAGAAATGCAACTTTATAATGGATTTTAATGTTGAAATAATATCTTTTGTTGCCAAAAAGGACTATAATGTGTTACCTGTACTATAATTAACGAACGATTAAGTGCCTTGGCAACAAACCATATTATTTCAAGGTTAAAATCCATTTTGTTTATTCTTTAAATCTACTTGCATGCTCTTTTCTAAATACATGTTTCTCAATTATATATATATATTTTGGATAAAGATAAGTGGAAGAGCGGAGTCTCCTAACACAAGCATTTACTTGCTTAAAAGGAGTCTCCAAATCATATAATGCAAACCAAGTATGTTAATTGAAATATATTTTTTTATTTTTTTATTATTATTTTAAAGTTGCGTCTCGATTCACCCCTGCATTTCTATTCACCCTGTTTTACCCGGTATATGGGACTTAAAAACAACTGGTGAAATGTGGGTGTTTTATAGTTACACATTTGCCTAACTCCTTGGGGATTACAGGTGCACATCTTATGTTGTTATCAGCCATTTGTGTCCCACTGCAGGGGAAAGGCCTCCCTTCCCTCATTCCTCCTTCCTTCTTCCCTTCCTTTTTAGGGTTCCGTAGTAAACAAGGAACCCTTATAGTTTCGCCATGGCCGTCAGTCTGTCTGTCTATCTGTCTGTCCATCCATCTGTCCGTCTGTCCCCGGCTTAGCTCAGAGACCCTAAGTCCTAGAACGCTGTAATTTGGCATGGGTGTACATATTATTAATCACGCCGAGAAAGTCGTAAAATAAAACCATGAAAATCATTTTTTTTTTTAGTGTACCTCCCTTGCACGTAAAACGGGGATGATATTTTTTTTTTTCTCGTATAATACACAGTGTGGGGTATCGTTGGATAGGCCGTTCAAAAATAATGTGGGTCTGTGAAAAACATTTTTCCGTTCTGAGATCCGTTTGCGTAATATTAAGCTTTAAAGTGCTATTTTTTGTTAGAGTCAAGTGACCGCCCCCCCCCTGCCAACTAAATGGTTGGTGTTGGATATGTGCAAAATTCATGGCGACGACGCACGACGAACCGACGTAACGAAATTAAAAGGAAAACTATCACAGCTAAGTAGGGTTTACAAGTTAACGAGTAATCGTCGACCAACTTAAATTTGCAGTTAAAGAATTGACCGTAACGTATATAGATGTATAGGAGAGCATGTTTTTCAACTACAATGTTAAGTTTGTTTTTGGGATGAATTCATCCCAACTACGGAACCCTTCATTGTGCGTGGTCCGACACGTACTTTGCCGGTTTTTTATTGTTATTAATATAGTAGAAGCCTATGATTAATCCCATTGTAGGATTTTTAGTTTGAATTTACCTAACATCACTTGCACAGTGATCTACATGTCAGTCGTAACTTTCTGTTAACATTATTGTTGCTAAAACTATTAATGTTGTTAAACTGTCAATCATTGGAGGGCTTCCCACACTACACTTGCCAATATGCAGTCTCCAATCCAGGACTCGTCTGTTCCACCGGTCATCGGTCCTTCGACAAACATGGCCAGTCCACTGCCATTTCAGCTTGTCTCTGCCATTACGACGATGTCATCAAGATGGGATTGCTGAGCGAACACTTTCGACACTCGGTTTTGCGTCGCGTCAGCTTTCTAATTTTTAATTTTAAAGCCCTCTTATCTGACGAAGACGGCTGCGGGGGTGGCAAATCTCGTCTTTCCCTCATAAGTCCGAACGTAACCCGAGAGTCTCCGAGGTAAACCTACTGATCATGGAGAATCTCATCTCTAAATATGTATATGCTTCTTATCCGTTATGATATAAAGTCTATCTCGTACCTTTTCACGTTATCAGGGCTCTGCCAGGTCCACCCTTTGGGGTTTCTATTCGCAGAACGAATTCATCGAGAAGAGCCTCTGCGACTCAAAAGATATTGACCAGCATTTGCCCCCTGTGATTCCTGCGCGCCAAACCGAACGGTCCGACTTTCGATTCGCCGCGTTCTTGTAATATTTTTTTCTTTTGGCATTGAAGTTCCCCATAACAACGTTATAATGGGCCTTTGTCGTACTGTGCATAGCCTTGGCAATATTCTCGTACATGGCCTCGGCTGCCTCGTCAGAGCATGTTGAGTCGGCGCATATACATGTATCACTTTCAGGTAGTACCTGTCAGTGAGTTTCAGTACAAAGTATGCTACCCGTGCTGACTCATTACTGATTTCCACAACGTTGCTAGTGAGTTCCTGTTGACCAGGAAGATGACACCGCCTTGGGAGAGCTGATAACCTTCGCGGAAGTAGAATAGTTGGCCTGATTCTAGGGTTATCCTTTCCTTCCCTGTCTTCGGACTTTAGATAACTGGGCCTTTTATTGCGACCTAACTCTACCTCAATTTCGGCAAGGTGATGGTCCAGCCACATCGAACATCCATTGTACTTAGCCAGATGTAGTAGTCGTTGGTAGTCTGCCGTAAACCGGGGATTCTTTGCACTACCCGTACCGCCGTAACCGTGACCGCTACCTTGACCAGGAATAGCGGGACCACCGGGATCTGGGGGCCATTGTTTTGGCACTTTATCCATGGGAGGTTTAATGCCCGTAGTCACCACGCTGGGCCAGTGAGTTGGTGACCGCAGAGCCAATCCTTTCGCAACAATAAAGCTTCTGCCGTCATCGCTCTGGAGAATTTAGGTTGGCTTGTTGGATGGTTATATCGCCATCGGTCTCCGCGGTGTACCGCGCGCAGGTGAGGTTGACATTTGGGGAGTCCTGTTGTTGTGTAATGTTGTCCCTCTGACACCCCATTAATCTGTAAGTCTTCTTAAAAATAAATAGAATCACTTGAATGAAAAAAAACCACCCTTACAGCTACAAAGTAAAGCCTGTGAAGATAAAATTGTTACCGTAGATGTGGGTTTAACTGTATATTATTCGTCTCCTTGGTGCTTATAGGCGCATTGTGCATATTATAATAATTCAAACATCATTTATTTCATACAGATGCAAGCAACAGGGGCAGTATTAGAAGACAGTCGGAGTCTTCTAATAAAGTAGTTTTAAGTTCTTCGGATGAAGGTATTATACCTAGATTATTAAATTGCTTATAAATGTAATTACTGTAAGCCTATGTGAGTGAACTACCCTCCATAAACTAAATCAGCTCCAAAACAGCCATGACCCCAATCTTAATCATTTTTGAATTTAAATGTAGAATCAGTTCCATCAAATTTACAAAAAAAATAAAAATTTTACCTTTATAAAATTAAAAAAATATCCTGAACATAGATAAATTGCAAACACTACCTTTAAAGTCCTATCTCTAATGCTATGAAACACTAACAATTAACAAAACAGTTTAAATATTTCTGTAAACAGAGGAAGTCTCACCAGAAATAGTACCGAAACGCAGACCACCAATGAGGAAGAAATCTCTAAACCCTAACGAATCCATTATCGGACGTAAAACTAAGAAACGTATGATACTCATTGACTCTGACACTGAAAACTCAATAATCATAGAACATGACAAGCATAAGAAATTACAATGTATGAAAGACACACCATTGAAAATTGACAGCGGGAACAACCACAAAGTACTTGAATCTAGTATGGTGGAAGAAAATCCGTCTGAAAGTAACGACAGTGATGACGAAGATGACGAAAAGAAAGATGAAAGCTTAAAGGCTGATAAGACTGCTCCGCTAAAGTATGATGGTTCCGATGATAGCGGAGACACTACTGAAGAAGTGGAAGAAGAAGAAAGTGATGCCGATGGTCCGGATGAGGATCAGATGGTGATGTCCAGAGCTACGCGCATGAGTATCATGGGTGTTATACCAAAGGACAATGAAAGTGATGAGTCAGACTTCATTCAGTCTGATGATGTGAGTATTTGCATCATTGTTGCGGTTTTCCCACAGAGCATAGAATCGCCACACTGGCCTCGTCTAGAGACAGCAGTAGGTACTAATCAAATTCATGGCGCTGAAAGTGCGTTGAGGGCAGAACTTCTGTCACGGACCGCCTTCAAAGCGTCGTAATGCAAGTAAATGGTGCTACGCGGTGACACGCCTGGATTGTATTTAAAGTGTTGACAATCCCGTCTCTAGCAGCGACCGCTGAAGCGTCTCCGTGCTCTGTGGGTGTTCCCTAAACCCATTATAAAAATGTTCTATTTGTTATGTTGAAATAATGTATTAAGCTACAGACAGCTGTTCCACACAGTGTAGAACAGTAGGTATTAAACTGTAGTATATGGAACAGCTGTTTTTTTTCGCGATTTCATGGTTTGTTGCATAGTAAGGCTGCTTTCAGACGATACGCGTCCGCCCCGAGCCCGCCCCGCTCGCTTTGAAATTTGTTGTATATAATTTGAGTCTTATGACACATTAATAGATCTCAAATTGCATTTATCGAAGCCGACCCGCGCCCGCTCCGAGCCCGCCCCGCGCCTGCTCCGCGCCCGCCCCGCGTTTTGGCTAGTGCCGTATTGACTGTGATCAAGGGCGTTTTTTTTATTAATAAATAAGTAGTATAAGCGGGTGCGGATTTTGCGCGTGGCAAAAGCGGGTGCAAGGCGGGCGCAACGCGTGTGCGGTGCGTGCGCGTGGTCGGCGCGGGTTATGCTCGTGTCGTCCTAACGCAGCCTAAAAGTTATTCAGTTCGATGGTCTAACGCACTCCTTAAAGTTTGTCTGGTGAATTTTGAAACCCCATAAATACTTCTAATAATAGTTTGACTTTCCATGTCCACTTTACACCTGCGTAATTTACGGGTACAAGACCTGCGTAATTTTAGGTTCCACGTAGACTGTCATCGATCGACAACGTTGCTGCATATTTGAAACAAGACTTGTGACATGGATCATCCACAATCTAGTTGCACCCTTACTTTTTTAAAACCCAATTTATCTCTTTTAGAGCCCTCAAAACTCAAACTACGGCTCCACAGTGAGCCTCACAGACCTCCCAGAAGCTGGTCCTCCAGTACCGCCCAAGACTCCTGAAAAGAACACAGAAGACCTGGACTCCTCAAAAATAACCTGCTCCCCATTCTCAAGTCCACTTCAGGACATAACAAACGAATCAAGAAACGCTAGAAAGTCCTTAGGAAATAATGATGAATGTATCATAATAAACGATTCAGAGAAGAATGCCTCTTATAGCATTAAGAATAAAGTGCTAAATCACTTGATTGCGAAAAAGGAGAAGGAGAATTATACACGCTATGACGATGACGTCACTATTATTGATACGAAGCCGGAGATAATTGCGCTGAGCAGTGATGATGAAGATGAGGTAAGGGCATTTTTTTTTATACCTGCTTTGTCTCTCCCCTGGCAGTTGTTTTATCCATTCGTTTCTTTAAAATATCCTCATGCCTGTATTCCCCGCAAGGGTTTGGCAGACGTGTACACCAAAAACAGCACCTATTATACATATACAGGGTGTTTGGAAGCTGGGTGCAAAGCCTTAAGAGCTTTTACACCTTACAGCATTTCATACAAACTTTCAAGCCCTTGTTTTTCGAAATGACTGAACCGATTTTAATGAAACTTCAGGATACAAAGGTCTAAAAAGTTAGTACAGATTTTTTTCGAAATGTCTTATTTAAAAACAGATAACTGGAAATCTCGGTTTCTATGTACACGGTTCACAGTACACGGCACCGTGCCGCGGCACGACGCCGTGCCGTCTCCCGGTAGCGGCGTCGTACCGTTACACGGTGGCCGGTGCCGTACCGTAAGCATGGGTCCACGCCCTTAAGGTGTTGATTGATAGTTGGCACCATTTTGAACATTTTAAGCCACACATGTCTTAGACGAAGAATGTTTTTTTTATATCTGCTATTTTAGTTAATTGCCAACAGTGCCCCAGTTAAAGCTGGTATGTCTTTTTTTCTTGGTTTATTTGATGTGCAACTAATGTAATATAATAAACCAAGTTCCAAGCATCTGTGTTATTGACAAAATACTGGACACCGTTGTGTCGTAGAATACTTGAAAAAATTGAAAAATAAAATAGTTTCAATCATTTAAACAATTTTTAAAGCATGCTTAAAATCCTCCAAATGGTGTCAACTATCACCCCCTTAACGCTTTGCACCTAGCTTCCAAACACCCTGTATATTAGTCTATGAGTACATCCACATTTCGGCAGTTGTTTAAGTCCCATGTAATAGGGGGCGAGCCTATTGCCATCAACCGGGCACAAATACGGACTCCGGCCTGCTACTGAGAAGTCCAGTCTTTCCATTTCTCGCAAGCCCGCATACGTATCTATTTATTTATTATTAGGCTCTTCAATAATGAGTACAATTTATTTATTACTGTACAATTTGTACCTTGCAAACTTAAGTCTAAGCGCCTCATTACTTATAGAAAAGCACTGCATGCACTACATTATGCGCAGATTATCGACAAAAGGCGCTACGACCCCGTCGACCGGTCCGTTGGTAGACTTACAAGTTGTTTCCCCGAAAGATTCTTCTGTTTTCTAGGAGGCTACCTCTATATCAAAATAAACAAAGCTCAAAACATCTCCCCACTCACAAAACACCTCTGTAAGAAAACACTTAATGGATGGCTTATGACTGAACTATGACACAATCGAAAATCTACTTTCTATCCCAAAATAGTTCCCGCATTCCGTCTATTTTTAATTAATCTCTACCATACTACTCTCTAGCATACTACTCTCTAGCATACTACTCTCTAGCATACTACTCTCTAGCATACTACTCTCTAGCATACTACTCTCTAGCATACTACTCTCTAGCATACTACTCTCTAGCATACTACTCTCTAGCATACTACTGTCTAGCATACTACTATGGCATTCAGAAAATAGTTTAACACGCACCAACTTCTTCATCACTCACACACCCACCCTCACATACTCACACCCTCACACACTCACACACCCACGCAGTCCACATGAACAATCCTTCCTATATGTAAAATGGAAACTATTGTCTAGTTTTAGTTTATGGGAAACTATAATATGTACTTGGGGCGAAGGCCTGGTGGCCTGAAATACAGGCTTCGGCTTAGCTTAGGCACCAGTCTCCCACTATATTTTTCTTTAAGCCCTTCACTGGACAATATTGTATTTTGTTATTATTTTATAAGGATATTGTGGTGAGAAATAAATATTATATATTATATTAAGTATTTAAAACAAGTACATTAGTACATACTATATAGATAAAATAAAAAAATTTTTTAGGTCAATATTTGATTTATACTAGAAACATCCATTAAATGGCAAACGCGGCTTTTGTTAGAGCCAATAGGTTTAGAGCAGGTGACGATCCTCCTTTTTATGTTTTTTTTTGGGAATTATTTAAAATGTTGTACTTTGGTTCCGTATGATGATGCCACCACCCTCACTTCAGTCACACGGCAAAGAAATTCATATTTCTGGTATCTTGCTTTAAAATCCAAAAAAGTAGGTACTTTTTTAAGTTCGAAAATAAATGTTATCAAATAGTGGAGGTAGATTGAAATTGTATTTGACAATTTCAGTATCTTGGTCATAACGGACTGTTTTCGCGAGCCATTTTTGTCATGGTACTTATTTTATTTAAAGTCGTTAATTAGTTTATAATATAGTGCGTTGTTCGTTGTTAGATGTGGTTTTACTGATATATATTATAATAATATAATATATATTTATAATAATTGCATGAAAGCCATGGTTAATGTTCTTCGTTATAAATTGTGAAGTGGAAATCAGGTCAAGATGCCTAGAAGCCCGACTCCGAAACCAGTAAGTCATTGATTGTAAAAGTGTAAGGATACATTATAGTGTGATTCGTTCAAGTTTTGAAAGGATTAGGTAATTCTTTAAGGCGACGATAACCGACTTTTGATGATTTTATACTGAAGATCACGTCTAAACGAGTAGTGTTAATGATTTGAAAAAAATATATGTTAAATTAGAGCCTTTTCTCAATAACTTAATATGTGAATATTTTAGATTATGTTTATACTACATAGTGAAAATAATTTGTAAAGTTATGTCTAACGCGGATAAAAAACTAAGAATGGCGCAAAATCTACCAAGCGTATTTTTCTGAAACCTTCACCAATTTAAAGATATTTAATTAGTATACGTGTTTTATTAGTATACGCGTTGTATTTCAAATTTTTGTTGCCCCAAAACTTCGGCACTTGCACGGCGTCGTCCGTGGCAGCGCAGAGGTCACTTTTACTCAGTGTTAGAAGAAGAATACACATTATTAAATACAGAGTCAAATTAAATTAAAAACATGATAAAACAAATTCATTTGATGAGTTTTTTTAGGGTCTTCAACCGCAGGTAGTGTAGTCACTTAAAATATAAATTTAAAAATGTTTTTTTTTTATAATTTCTATACATACGTAAAGGGTTTCAATAACTAAACACGATAAAACAAAAAAAAAGCTGATTTTCTCAACTCTCTCTCTCAGCTTTAAGTAACATAACTACAAGCGGTCATTGACCCCAAAAAAAATCGTCAAATCTTTTTTGCGGAGTTACGCCTGCGGAGTTTCATTATCAAATTTAATTTGACCCTGTGTTCAACATGTCCCAGAATTAACGCACAACCTCTTAAGGGTTCATTGTACTCATCATTATGAACTACTTTTACTATGGGACCAAAAACGAAATCGTGAAAAAAAAAAACAGTTTCATTTATGTTCACATAACAATTTTTCACATAAGATAAGTTTGGTCCCATAGTAAAAGTTGTTCATAATGATGAGTACAATGACCTCTTAAGAGCTTGTGCGTTAATTCTGGGACACGTTGTATAACGAATAAATATTTCCATATAAAGAAGATAAAATATCCTCTCTAGGTGTCTATCGAAAAGAAGTCCCCGAAACCTCGAAAATCTCCGACTTCTAAACAAGAAGACACTATCAATATGAAGCCCGACTCTCAAACTATAAGAAAGTACCTCGCACCGCCGAGCTATCCCAACCAGCAGGTGGTTTATGTCAAGAAGCAAGTGAGGGAATCTGAGCTCATGAAGTTAGAGGCGCTGAAGGAAGACCTTAAGAATATTAGGGTGAGTTTTGTATAAGTTTTTCTTTAAGAATAAGAATCATTTATTTGCAGAAAATATAGGTGTGAGTTGATCAAGAGTTGGTAATTTGAGTACAGTCCATATTTTGTCTGTATAGGGCATGCAAATTAATTTTACATTAATACCTAATAGGTACTTATTTTACTAAGATACACGGAATACACAGGAAAATATCTAATAGGATTTTTAATTTATAATAAATTTTAAGTTACAATTCTTAAATTTTTTTTTTTTTGGTAAGATTAAAATCTTTGAAGTTAAACTATAAACACATACCACATTCTATAAGTAACTAACTTCTCACTAGATATAAGGTGCCATAGTAAAATATAGCCAGTAATCAGCTGCATCCATTTAAGGGGACGATAAACGAGTTTTAACGATTTTATACTGAAGATCACGTCTAGAGAGTAGTGCGAGAGCATTTTCTCAATAACTTATTATGTGAATATTTTAGATTATGTTTATATTACATAGTGAAATTAATTTGTAAAGTTATGTCTAACGCGGATAAAAAACTAAGAATGGCGCAAAATCTACCAAGCGTATTTTTCTGAAACCTTCACCAATTTAAAGATATTTAATTAGTATACGCGTTTTATTAAAATACCTTTTGTTTTGTGTATAATAAATTAATAATGCGTCAAATTGGGGACAGTGCTCCTTGATGGGCGAGTCCTATTACTGGCTGAACGTACGACGCGTTGCGTGAGCTCAGTACAGAAGACGCAAGCTAACCACTCAAGGCCACTGGCATATATCTGCGTCTTAAACGAGAAGCCAACCCTTGGCAGATGATAAGTAAAATGTAACCGGTCTGTATGGTGAATATGGTGATGGAATCAGAAATGTTCGTTTGATACATTATTTATTTAAGACCAGGCAGTCTAAATCAAATTTCCACGCAAGCTCCGCCCCATGCTCCCCGCCACTCCATTGTGTGCTAAACGCTAACACATCAGTAATAAAGTTGAATATCGCGTGCGCTCTTTGATCGTGTTCGAGCACGAAACTAAATAGCGTAAGTCTCAATTCTTAGCTAAAGTAATATTTGATCTAGGGAGAAAATGTCTGGTGGCTGGATAATAAACCATATTTTCTTGCTGTGAATATTTATTTTAGACATAAAAGGCGAATAATCTTGTTTGCTTTTATAATTTATTATCCTTAAAAATGATGACATGATTTTCGAATAAAAAAATTATCGAGCGAAAATATTACAATTACGTAACTGTCTTCAACATGGAATGAAAAAGATCCAATAAATCATATACTAAAGGTTCATTTTCAGAATATTCATGCAAATTAACATAAAAACAGGGAGCCTCCTCTTAATGGCCGATTTTACAATGAAGCAAATTCAATCGCGAGATAACTTCTATCTGAGGTGTCTGTTTTCCAGTGGCATTTATTCTAAGATCACTCGTGTGTCTGTCGGTCTGTCCGTCTGTCACAGCCGATTTGCTCCGAATCTACTGGACCGATTAAGTTGAAATTTGTTACACATATGAACTTCTGTGACAAACAGAAGGTGTAAAAAAAAACAAGTTATATATCAAACTAAACAGGACAAGACTTGAACTATAACTAAATAAAAGAAAACAGAAACTTAGAGATATATCCTATAATAGTGTGTGAGTGTGTGTGCGAGTTGAAAAGATACACACACTCAAATGTGCATATTGAGGATGCTTGCAGTAATACTTCAATGTCATCATATGTCTTCAGTTTAAGGCTGACTGTACATTGAAGCGGACCGAGGCTGCGGAGCAGAGAAACGGAGACATATTAACGTCGGAGCGGAGATTTTATGCAATCCTATTGGTTAATATTTCTAAGTTTCTCCGCTCCGGTGGACAGGCAGCCGCCATTGAACTATTGCCTTTTTGCAGTCTTTAATAGTCATGGGATAGATGTTTATTTTTTTATGACGTAAATAATTGAATTTTGGACTACTAAAATAGTAGTTAATTTGTAAATTCAATTATTTACACAATTATATATAACAGGAAAACCTATAGGAAGTCCATTGTCTTAAAATAACATAGTAAATCACTCAATATTGTACGTACAAACTTACATTTGCAGTTAGAATGTATTGGAGAACTTGTTTTTCAACTACAAAGTTAAGTTTGTTCTTGGGATAAATTCATTCCAACTACGGAACCCTTCTCACAACATAATTCACAAATAAATTTCCAGTACCTCTTGGAAGAGATGGATGTGAACACTCTCCCGGACCGGGGCAGCAAACTCATCGAGAGACTGACGCATTTGGAGGAGCAAGTGCGGTGCCAGGGGGACAAGGTCGCCAACATGGTGGTGGAACCAGGTAAAGGAAGTTAAACTTTATGTCAATTGTGATAAAATTATTGTTTAAATGACGCAGTCAAATCATCATTCATTGTAAAATATCCATTGTGTTATTTGGATAGTTTGATTGTCTGAATCGGAAGGGATGGTAAATTAAGTATTTCTCCTAGAATACCAGAGAAACCGCGTGCGACATCTAGTTAAATATTAAAGTTATTAAAGTGTAAATTATATTCCCATTCTCTCAGATAACGGTTTCGGGAAGGACAAGAAAGTAATGACCTGGGATGAGCTGCAGAAAGCCAGCAATGCCGTCCAGCCAAGGATGTTTGGCAAGCAGGGTAAGTACTCTTTCATATAAATTTTAGCATGTGTCATAAATACACTGTTCCTAGCAAATTTTGGTTAAAAACGAATAATACATATATTTTAAATTTTATTTCCAAATCGCGATTCAGATAAAGGTGGAACCGATAAATTATATAATTACCTACTTCATTAAGGCACTGCACTAAGTACGTTAAGCGCTAAATGAATTTGAAACTTTTACTGTCAATCGTTTGATGATGACGAAGAGACTGAATAATATATTAGGTGAAAGCCTGTATTTCGGCCATCAGCGCCAAACCCCTCAATTAATTATTAAGGCGCTGACAAGAGGGAAATGATAAAAGTGGGCTTGTCTTAAAAAAAAAAAATGCGAAATCTATATAGTTCGTGGTAGCGAAAAATATATGTTATTCTTAAACATATTTCTCAGAACTTGGTTGTTACCAAAACACGTTTAGAAAAACAATCTCGATACAAATTAACGGTAAACTAACCCTTTACTTTGAGTTTCTATCCAAAATATATGTATTAAATATCAACGTACGGTTGGTATTTAATTAATAACAAGAACGTCTTATTTGTATGCAGAACTTGGTTGTTTTTTTATTTTCGTTTACTCAACTCATTTTTGAGTAAATAAATAATTGCTTCATGTTTTGCAATAAATTACAAGCGTTGTGTCATCGCGCTCCTCTTTCTTTTGTATGCAGTCCTAAAGTGACAGCGGTTTACTTGTTGTCAGCGTCTTAACACTTAAAAATAGCCATCAAGTAGAGATGTTAACATTTTGTAGACCTATGTAGGTAATTGGCGAAATGTGAGTGTATTTTACACCTCGGCTTATCCCTGTTATGACTTCATTTGTAGCAATGGCGACCCATATGGCGGAACGTAACCTGATCTTGGACCGTCTGCGCGACCTATACGAGTCGCTGGGCTCTCGTCCTGCGGAGAGCCAGGAGGCGCAGGCTCCGAGAGCCATGAAGTCCAAGCTGATGCCTCATCAGCTGCACGCGCTGGCCTGGCTGCGGTGGAGGGAGACGCAGCGACCACGAGCTGGCATACTGGGTAAGTAGACCCATCAGTCTTGAAGCAGGGAGACGCAGCGGCAGCGGGCTGGGATACTGGGTACGTCATATTTATTTTAATCAGACCGTTTACAGATACAGCCACGGAAATGTGTTGAGATTGACACACTACATACAGTCAAGGACCGAAAATGATAAGCAATTTTAAATACATTCCGAAATAGCAGGCGCATGTTCTTTTCGAATTGGCATTTTCATTTAAAATGTCGGCGTGTTGTGACAAATGAATTATCTATAACTTTAATACCTAAAAAAGTAATAAAGTGCAAGTAAAATCCAAAATTTATTTTCTTCCTTGACGTAGAGTCAGGAGATGTATTGTTCAGCGGGTTGACACTCTATGTACAGTCGCGGTTTGAAAATGCTTACCACCTTAAAGTTTATAATTGTATGCACACATCTATGTCACAAGGTCGATGATATAATTATGTAATTTGATTAGGCATAGATTTTCTTACTTACACGTCGTTCTAGGATTGATATAGAAAACATTTTTTTGTAAAAAACATGATAAAATATTAACTGGCATAGCATATACCGTTCTAGGATTGATATAGAAAACATTTTTTTGTAAAAAACATGATAAAATATTAACTGGCATAGCATATACGGACATTAATCAAGCGAGGTCGAACTTATTACTAAAAATGCAAAAATAGAAAGAAATTATCAAATATATTATAATAATATTTTTTAAGGAAATTAATTATTTAAATTCTATTAACAGGACGGCAGTAGGTACCTGTCGAGTCTATTTCTCATACGTGCGACAAGGTGCGCGCATAAATCAGTCCCTCTGATATCATCTCCTACTCGTGCACAATGTGAGCTGCAGGGTTTCTTTCTTTCTGACAATCCCAGCGTTGAACCATTATGTCCTATAGATCTTCAATAGGGTTCATATCTGCTGACCGAGCAAGGCCATTGAATGAGACGAATGTCACGGTGCACGTTGAACCACGCCATAGTAGACTGGCCCCTGTGTATCTGTGCGTTATCCTAAACGTAATTAATTTTAGGGAATTCTGCTGCAGGATACACAACGCGCACAGTAGGTAGCATCACCTCTTCCAAAAGCAACACAATAACTATTCGCAGTAGCTAGTACTTTCTAACGACGTCAGTTCTCCAATGTCGTCGTGGCTCATGATTCCGACGAATTGAGAACCTCCTCGTTTTTAGGGTTCCTTACAAATATGGACCAAAAAATACCTGTAACAGCCTTATTTATGGATATGACTAAGGCTTTCGATTTTGTTGACCATGGAATCCTTCTAAATAAGCTATATAAATATGGCATTAGGGGTAGTTTTAAACTTAATAAAGTCATACCTTACTGGCAGAAAACAGGTAACTAGTATTTCAGCAGTCGATGTTCAAACTAAAACTGAAATTAATCACCAATCGAGAGAGAGACAAATTTACTATGGTGTGCCTCAGGGAAGTGTGCTTGGCCCTTTTTTATTTCTATGCAATATAAATGACCTTCCAAAAACCATACCACATTCTATTCGCTGATGACTGTACTATAGTATTTTCTGGTAAAAGTAGTGACTCATATGAAAATGACATAAACAGTAGCTTAAGTCTAATAATTCAATTGCTAAATAATAACAACTTACAGATTAATTTTAATAAAACTCAAATAATGACATTTAAACAAAGAACTAATCCTAAAATTCTTGACATTAATTATGACCAAAATAAGATTAATAAAACGGAACGAACTAAATTTCTAGGTATTTGGCTAGACGAAAATATGACATGGAATACACACATGGAGACTATGATAAAAAAAAATCATCAATTTTGCTATGCTATACACAATTTGAATAAGGTTGCAAATCGTAATACTGTCCTTACTGCTTATCATGCATATCCACAACTCTTTGTTACGGCATAATATTTTGGGGCAACTCTACCAATAGACAAATGGCATTCAAGGCGCAGAAACAATGTCTTCGAGCCATATGTTTGTTTGTTAAAAACCACTGAAAGTTGCAAACCATTTTTCGTTAGTTTAAAAATACTTACGCTTCCATCCCTCTATATTTATGAAATTTCAATATTTGTTAAGGAGAATCTGTCTAAATTTGAAAAACTTAATACTAGACGTCACCAAAGCACACTAAAATCAAAAAAACACAATACTGCACTTTTCTAAAAGAGTTGTCTCGGCATGGGTCCAAAGATTTTCAACAAACTACCAAAAACTTTAAAAAGCTTGACCAACATAAACCATTTTAAATCGCAACTTAAAAAAATATTGATTGAAAAGGCTTACTACTCTATCAATGAGTTTTTGGATGATAGAAGCATAAAATAAGAAATTTCCGATTCACTTGTTAATCTTGTTTACGACGTTACTTGTTTGAAACAGTTTTATTTAGTTTGTAGTTTATTTTATTTTTTTTACACCTAATTTGTACGCCTTGCAAGGCAAAACATAGTGAAACAACGAAAAATTTTATACCATGTACCATATTACCTATGTTAAACAAATAAAATACTTTCCGTCTTATTCCAAAACAGGATCTAAACTTAGTACTAGGATAATTACTTGGTTTGCCACCATGACTAAATAAAACGTTATTATAAAATGAAGTTTATCACTAGTTCATGAACAAGCTATGGTACTAAAGTTAGTCCGCCGAGACCCCTAGTTTTTCTATGGACTATCTTCGGTACTAATTTATTTGAGGTTAGCGGTTATTGTTATTGTGTGGCTTTTTATTTACAAATCGACTTGATGGATTTGGAAGATTTGGATAATTATGCTGGAGAGACGTAATATTTCCTATAATAATATGAACATTCGCGTTAGGCAGTCGAAATAAGATGATACAAAGCATTTCTTACCTATTATTAATCAAAAATCCATGATTTGGTCAGTGGGTAGTCTTAGGGTTTTACTAAGTTTATCTTCAACGGTTTAACCAGACACAACTCACGAACAAACCACATATTATCAACAGTACATATACTAAGATTTATTATTTATGGACGCAACATAAACATTTGTCTCAAATTACGAGTGCCGCGCCGTACATATGTAATTCACTCCACTTCACGCTAGAGGTGTTAAAAAATATGATAACTTGATTATAAAAAGCACGTCAAAAGTACAAGTTGTGCTTGTTCAATATATTGTAACCTAAACAAAGAACGATTTATGACATATTTTTGTATTGATTAATAATTATTTATGCATTTCAAGTGTGAGTTTTTTTTGAGTTTTATTATAATATCAATATTTAGAGAAACGAAACGTTGCTGCAAATAGATGCAGAATGAACGAATGAAAGAATGCCATTATTGTTTTTATCTGTGGAACCATGAACCTTCTTTGGTACTAACTGATCCTCGAAAAGTCTTCGTTTTGTAATAAGAACACGTGAGCCTGTTAATAACTTGAATACCGTAACAATCCTAGACCTTGTGGTCTTGGTATAAAACAGTTCTTAAGCATTTTTTTGTAATAAGACGGTTTGAGTTTGACTTGACTTTGACTTACCTCAAAAGGAAAAAACCGTACCCTTATAGGATCACTTCGTCCGCCTGTCTGTCTGTCAGTCTGTCAAGACCCTTTTTCTCAGAAACGCGTGGAGGTATCCTCCTATAATATGGACCGCCCCTTGAATCCCCAAAAAATTTTCAAACTTAATTCCGTCTATAATACAAAACGGACAACTTAGTACCGAACTTAGTTTTCAGTTTTGTATAAAGGACGGTACTTCAATCACAGTTACGTTCTTATTACAAAAACTGGCTCCAAGGTTTAAGCCATGTCAAAATATAAATCTTGTTTTGTAATAAGACGAATAGGGTACTTCCCGTTGACCTTTAATCATGAAATTTGGCAAGAAGCTAGGTCTTACAGCACAAGTAAAGGAAAAAGTCCGAAAATTGTGTTTGTTGATTTTTTTGCGGTTACAAACATACATTTACAGCTGGAAAGTTGACCGTGGCGTATGTCAATGTATGGGAGAACATGTTTTTTCAACTACAATGTTAAGTTTCTTCTTGCGACAAATTCATCCCAACTACGGAACCCTTCATTGTGCGTGGTCCGACACGCACTTGGCTGGTTTTTAGGGTTCCGTACCTCAAAAGGAAAAAAGGAACCCTTATAGGATCACTCGTGTGTCTGTCTGTTTGTCTGTCCGTCTGTCACAGCGAATTGCTCCGAATCTACTGGACCGATTAAGTTGAAATTTGGTACACATATGAACTTCTGTGACACAATCACGGACGTGATACGTAAATAAATTAATTTTGAATACAGAGGTCACTTTTGGCGGCAAATTAGAAAATAAAAACCCCCCCTTATCTCCGAAACTACTGAGACCAAAATTTTGAAAAAAATGTAGAAAATAGTTCTTTACTTATAGATTACAGAAAAACCTATAAGAAGTCTGTGATCTTAAAATAACATGGTAAATCACTCAATATTGTGCGTACAAACTGCATTTGCAGTTGGAATGTATGGGGATCAGGTTTTTCAACTACAATGTTAAGTTTTTTCTTGCGACATATTCATCCCAACTACAGAACCCTTCATTGTGCGTGGTCCGACACGCACTTGGCCGGTTTTTTTTTTCTATTCTTACTCAAACTTTACCTTCGTTTCAGCGGACGACATGGGTCTCGGCAAGACAATCACTATGATAGCGCTGATCGTGAGTGACAAGGAAGGCACGATTGATGAGGAAGAAGATGACGATGATGATGATGACCAGCGCCCTAAAAGCAAGCGTAAGTAAAGTCCCCGCCACGAGAAGCTATAAATTTTGTAAACAAAGAACTTCTACTAAAAATATAACCCGACCAAGTGAAATTGTTCGTTAGTTTCGTATTACATGTATGTTACTTTCAGTTGATTGAATTTGGGATTATTTGTTTCGCTACGTAACTTAGTAGAAGTTCTTTGTTTACAAAATATATAGCTTCTCGTGGCGGGGACTTTAGTAACTGATTTACATCCGTAAGACGTCCTCGTAACATAAGGTCCAGTTGAAAACCAGCATCTATGCTGAACTGGGCTATAAAATACTGTTATAACACAGTTTTTTTCCTGTTTTTTTTTGTTGTGTATAACAAAATAATATTGTGAGCCTTATATAAACCTAGCTCTTTCAAATTTAAAATCATATTAAAAGTACATTTTGTAAACAAGCTTATTACAAATTAGAGGATTATATCCAAGATAAGAACGCTTGGAAACATGCTGGTCCAGCTCCATAGGGCAATCCAGAGTCTAGACAAAATCTGATTGCTATTTTAACTGTATAATTTATTACTTTTATGACATTTATTTTACATTCTGTGATTACCATAAACTCACACACTGATTTTTTTTTTTTTTTTTTGTTTAGGAAAACGTTTAATTTTTTTTACAATGTTTGTAAATATGTGAGAACCATGTATCTATCACATAATTAATTTATCTGTCATTGCTTCATTATTAATTATTTTTACCTATTGCGGTATAGTAATTTTATTCTAGGTGCATCGTTTTCACGTATAATTATATAATTGATGTACCTATACAAAATATTGAAAAACATTTTAAAAGAGTAACGGTGGAGTTTCTTGCCCATTCTTCTCCATACGAAGCTACCTTTTGGAAGGGGCGACTAGAATCAATTCTATTTATTTGTAATTTTTGACGTTCATAAGTGCCATAAACGTGCCTATTTGAAATAAATAATTTGACTTTGACTTTGCTCAGATTTTTTTTTTCTTTCTTGTCTTTCTTAAATTATATAAAGTGGATTGTTTACATCTACGGACATTTATGTCAAACTCAAATCCGAATTAAAACCATAAATCATAATATTTATACTAAGTTATATTATTTATAATGTTTTTAAGGAATCTCAGGTAATATTTATGTACAGCGTGTTACGGAAAGAGTATGTACATATCAAAGGCACGGATTCTTTTGGTGATAATAAACTACATGGCAACATTTTTTTTATAATATCTACATAATTATAAAGTTAAGAAACATTTAACTAATAAAAATTAAATGTTTCCAATTGAATTCTACACATCACTAGACCAAGTCAGCTGATCAGTACACGTTTAAATCCATTCGTTTGATCCCGCTGCCAATCGTGCCGCCCGCGCCGACGCATATCCGTGCGGCACCATGTCGCAGAGCTGTGGCAGGTATTTGTGTGTACTAGGTGCAGAGACACAGATAATGGATAATGACCCTATTAGTGCGGTGACACGTTTGTTATGGTCTGTTATTCTTTTTGAGCTGAAATTTTGTACAGATATTCTGAACCAGATGCACTCCTCACCCTGTTTGTATGGATATACCCTTTCCGTAACACGCTGTATAAGCACCTCATGTGCTTATACATAAAAATATTATCTGAGATTCCTGAGATAGAAGTTTATTCCTAATTCAATTATTATAATATGTATACGATATACCTCTAGTTTAACGCCCTAACACTTTAAATATGTATGTACCTAAATCTATTATTTCAATAAACAATTTCAATTCAATTATTTAAAACGTTTACAGACATCAGATATGTCAAGGTGTGGGTCAGTTAGCCATAAAGTAAAAGCTAGTTGCTCGTGCTAAAGCGTAGATTCTTAGGGACAAAAACACAAGTAACACTTTTGTGTCACTTAGCTTGAAGTACTTACCTTTTGCATATGAGGTTAGGAAATTAATATATTTTTAGGGTTCCGAACCTCAAAAGGAAAAAACAGAACCCTTATAGGATTACTGGTGTATCTGTCTGTTTGTCTGTCTGTCACAACTTATTTGCTCCGCGTCTACTGGACCGATTAAGTTGAAATTTGGTACACATATGAACTTCTGTAACCCAAATACGGACGTGTTACGTAAATAAATATTTTTTTAATATGGAGGTCACATTTGGGGAGTAAAATAAAAAATTAAAAAAAAAGAAGTTTTGCGGACTGTACCGTGTGACATCATATCAAAGGGCTTGTTTTAAGAATTTCATAAATATTTTTTTTATAATTTTAAAATAAATACTTTTGGAATTATTTAAGAATAGATGAAAAATTACCATCTCAGAAACTACTGAGACCAAAATTTTGAAAAAAATGTAGAAAATAGTTCTTTACTTATAGATTACAGAAAAACCTATAAGAAGTCTGTGATCTTAAAATAACATGGTAAATCACTCAATATTGTGCGTAAACACTTACATTTACAGTTGGAATTTTTTTTTTTTTTTTAAAACAATGCCCCACACTAGGAATTTCTCCTGTATGGATGGGAATGTATGGGGGGATCATGTTTTTCAACTACAATTTTAAGTTGGTTCTTGGGATAAATTCATCCCAAATACGGAACCCTTCAGTGTGCGTGGTCCGACATGCACTTGGCCGGTTTTTTTAATGTTATGGATTTTACCCATACTAATATTATAATTAATGTGTATTTTGTCTGTTTTCTTTTCACACACAGTTAGATTACCACCTGGGTTCGGACATAAGATATTTTTTATTCCGGTAGTACGAGTACGTTCCCGTGGGATAATTACTGGACTGCACGCGGGTGATGCCGCGGTCAGCAGCTAGTAGCTCATCATTATCCTTAAACGAGCATATCTTTCTGGTACCAGTGGTTAAAGGCGGCACTCTGGTGGTGTGCCCGGCCTCCCTCATGCAGCAGTGGGGCGGCGAGGTCACGAAGCACTGCACGTCGCACGCGCTGTCCGTGTGCCTGCACCACGGCGCGGCGCGCGCCACGCTGCCGCACCGCCTGGCCACGTACGACATGGTGCTCACCACCTACAACATCATGCAGCGCGACAACGAGAAGGTATGTGGACATATACAGGAAAAGTTTTTAACCAGTGCGCAAATTTTTTTTGGTGGTTCAATATCAGTAACAGAACACATTTCCATTATTTATTCAATACTTTTTTTTTTTTTTTTATCCTACTTTAAATCAGAAAAATATGAACACAATCTATTCGTAATAATATCAATGGGCGCGCGCGGCGGCCGGCGCAAGCGGTGGTGTTGCACGGGGGTAAAACCCTCTCCCGGGCGGCAGGGCGCGCCGGGCGCCGTGGCCGACACTCGACAGTTCGCTCATCGCACGCGCTGTCGTGTGACGTCGCGTCTAATCGATTCCCCGCGCAAGCGCCGCGCCGCCGCACGTGTGCCGTGCTACCGGTCACGATGTTGGACTTCAGTAACCGCGAGTTTTACGAGATGGTGCGAGTGTATGTACTGAGTGATAAAAGTTTGCGAGCAGCTCGCAGAATGTATGCGACGGAGAGCATACCTCGAATGCGAGCCCATGGAATCCTTAACCCCGCGGTCCCTAATGAAAGGACCATTTTAGCGGCCACTCAAAGGCTGCTTGATCACGGACAGTTCAGAACCCCGAATCATGCACGAAGGTCTGGCAGACCCTGACTGGCGATCGAAATCGAAGAAGCCATCCTAAGCCCATTAAAGTATGAAGGAAAAATTGGAATTACTCTTCAAATGACTACAGGTCACGGCCTAAACATAAAAAAGTCTAGTTCGAACCTGATAAAATTAGCGATCAGTACATTGTAACCCACGTAAATACCTACGCCGGCGAATCGAGCGAGCGCCCAGCTGATAGGTAGGTACTTTCGCGCGTTCCGCTTCGCCGCGCGCCGCCGGGTAGCCATACAACCACTTTTAAAGTAAACATCTTTCGTTAACGATATTTTTTGTTTTTTGTACTAAGACGTATCAAAATAAAAAATATATGTTTAATAAAACTCGTTTAAGTTTAACTTGTCAAAATTTGCGCAGTGGATAAAAACTTTTCCTGTAGAGGCCCGTTCCCGTATCTAAAAACGTTCAAGATGTAGCCGCAATCTTATCTCAGCGACAATCAATGTCAAAAGCTTGGCAAAAGTGTACGTAAATAAGATTTGTTGATAAATAATAATTAATAACTGAGATTAGAATAAGAACGTTTCTAAACATACAGGAATTTGCTATATATATATACTACTCTCTTCTATATTCTCTAAGTTTTCTTTCCTTTTTCTCTAAGATCTCTTTTGTATTATTTAATTTAGTTACTCTGTTCTCGAAGCTATTCTCACTATTCCCTACGTTATTTTCTCTATTAACTAAGTTTGGTCGTCTATTCTCCAACTTATTTTCTCTATTCCCTTACTTATTTTCTCTATTCTTTTATTTATTTTCTATACTCCCTTGGATCATTTCTCTATTCTCTAAGAATAGAATAGAATACTCTTTATTATGTACACCATAAAAGTTACAGATATAAATGTTTAAATTTTACATAGGGTGACACAATGGGCGGTCTTATCGCTAAAAGCGATCTTTTACAGACAACCTTTGGATGGATTAAAGGGAGCAGGAGTGACAATACTGCAGGTAGTCAGTGGTGTACCATTAACATATACATAAATACATACATACACAAAGCATACACTTATCTAAGTTATATTCTCTATTCCCTTAGGTACTTTCTCTGTTTCCTTAGGTCTTTTCTCCATTCTCTAAGTTATTTTCTCTATTCCCTTAGGTATTTTTTCTATTCTCTAAGTTATTTTCTCTATTCCCTAAGGTCTTTTTTCTATTCTCTACGTTATTTTCTATATTCCCTTAGGTTTTTTCTCTATTCTCTATGTTATTTTCTCTAGTCCCTTAGTTATTTTTGTCTATTCTCTAAGTTATTTTATTTTCTCTATTACCCCAAGTTTTTGCTTGTATTTTTTAAATATCTTGCAGTCAAGAACTGCCTGCCTAACTGCAATAAAAAAAAACTATTTCATGTTGATAAACCATTAGTTTACTGCACCCACACTACCCGCAGTGTTTGGTTAAAAAGTTTTTGCCTCACTTCGATTAAACGAAAACGAATTTATTCTAAATATGGCTTCAACTAAATCCATTCATCCATTCCTGTTCTCTTTTTAAATTAAAATATTATTTTTTTCGAGCTAGGTTTAAAAATGAACACATAATAATTAGTGAATAATTGAATTTCAAGTGCTTTGCCAATGCCTACCTACTACCTACCTACGTGTATTTGTAATTGCACTGGTAGGTATCGAAAGCGGATCTTTTGGCGGGTGCCCAGGTATTGTGCTAAATGATCCGCGAAATGGTACGGCTTGTGTTACCGTCAGACTATCAGTGTACAATGACAAATTGTTAACAAAAATATGTTAACTTATCACAAGAAAGCAAAAGAAAGAAAAAAAAATACTTTTATTTGTCACAGAAACACGTGCAGACATAATTAACTCGAGTAAGTAAACAAAAAAAATAAACAAAACAGATCCACATAGAATCACGAGCACAAAAAACAAATAGTCGGTAGCGGCACGTCATGACTGTGACAAGAAGGCTTGCACTCTGCATGATGCTATGCTATGGGGGACCCACAGCACAGCGCTGATTTTCAGTGGTCACCCGAGTAAATGGGCTTGCCCTTTACTTCATAACTAAATGGAACCTTAACATCATTCAGCTGGCGTAATGAGCCAAACACCTTTGTCTTCTATTTTCGGGAATATAGACGTAATGTTATGATGTTACACGAAAAAAAAACCGGCTACGTTTCCGTTTTTTTTTCTTGTAACAAATTGTTCCCATAGTTGGAATTTATTTTCCTTTATCTGAGAACTGGTTATAGTGGTTATGGATTATTAATAATTTTATAAGGTTTGCAGTTTAGTGTAAAAGTAAAGGTTAAGGGTTTTGTCGCTTTTTTCTCATGTATTTGGAGAAAAACACAATTTTCTTGCTAACACTTTTATTCCACACAACTGCACTATTTCACAACTAAACGACGACTGGCTCTGTACTCCATTTTTTTATTTTATAATGAATTTTCCGTCCCTCAGAAATAACGATAACAATATAACCGTTATTTCTGTGTTGCCAAAGTAAAATAATAGATTCAGTTGCCATAACGAAAATATATTTAAAAGTTTGTTACAACATTAATAATTTGAACTTTGATAGTGTTGCCACATTGAATATTTAAATTCGGCATTAAAATAATATTTTCTTTTAAATTAAATCAAAGAAATCACGACACTCTGCCATCCGACGGCGTGCTAACTCCGAAGCACGCAATAATCACGCACATGTAGAATTGTTGTTTTTATACACAAACTACCCAAATGATGTTAAATTGTCACGTGTAGAACGGAGTCCTGATGCGCATCAGATGGCGGCGCGTGATCCTGGACGAGGCGCACGTGGTGCGCAACCACAAGTCGGCCACGTGCGGCGCCGCCACCGGGCTGCGCGCGCGCCGGCGCTGGTGCCTCACGGGCACGCCCGTGCAGAACAAGGACCTCGACCTCTTCGCGCTACTCAAGTTCTTACGATGCTCGCCTTTTGACGATCTCACCGTGAGTATAAACAGCACCACAATGGCGTAGTCGCCAGCTCATTTTGGATTTTGCCCTCGAAAACCGCTGAATTAATTTAAAACAAAACCGGCCAACTGCTTGTCGGACCACGCACAATGAAGGGTTTCGTAGTTGGGATGAATTTATCCCAAAAACAAACTTAACATTGTAGTTGAAAAACATTCTCTAACTGCAAATTAAGTTGGTTGGACTATTAATCGTTAACTTGTAAAGCCTACTTAGCTGTGATAGTTTTCCGTTTTACTACTGCCATGATTTTTTTCACATATCCAAAACCAACCATGACTTGACTCCAGAAAAAAGCACTTTATTACTCTATTCTGAAATAAACTGATTATATATATATATATTACGCAAACGGATGGATCCCGGAATTGAAAAATGATTTTCCCAAACTCACAATATTTTTGAACGGCCTATCCAACGATATCCAAAATCATGGAATAGACGAGAAAACAAAATATCAACGCCATTTAACGTGCAAGGGAGGTATCCTTAAAAACATTTTTTTCATGTTTTTATTTTACGATTTTCTCGGCGTAATTAATATGTATATTCATGCCAAATTACAGCCTTCTAGTACTAAGCGTCTCTGAGCTAAGCCGGTGACAGACGTAAAGTCAGACAGACAGACGGACATGGCGAAACTGTAAGGGTTCCTTGTTGACAACGGAACCCTAAAAACTCTCTTATTAATTTTAATGTAATATTCGTCTCCAGATGTGGAAGAAATGGATCGACAACAAGAGCTTAGGCGGTCAGGAGCGCCTGAACACCATCATGCAGTGCTTACTGCTGCGCCGTACGAAGGTGCAGCTGGTGCAGCGCGGCCAGCTCGCCTGCCTGCCGCAGCGCACTACGCACGTCAACGAAGTCACGCTCTCGCCCAGGGAGATGAACGTCTATCAGAAGGTCGGTATAACAAAGTGCACCTGCTGGGCATACGCCTCTATACTCGATGTTCGGCTTGATCTCCGCTGATGTTGATGGTCTTATTCGTATGTTACTCAATACCTTTATTGCTTTATCATAATGGGTAGTTAGGTAGTAACTATACAGGGTTATTTTTAAAACGTCAATAACCTCTTAAGGGGTCATTGTACTCATCATTATGAACAACTTTTACTACGGAACCAAACCTGAAATCGCGAGTTTTGGTCCCATAGTAAAAGGTGTTCATAATGATGAGTACAATGACCCCTTAAGAGGTTATTGACGTTTTAAAAATAACCCTGTATAATTTAGATCATTATGGACCCTGTAGGGCACAGCAAAAGGGTATGAGAGAGGAAGCCCTGTTTTAGGAGATCATTAAGCTACCTTTGTTAGCAGCCGCATTGCGGAGATCATCTCTGCAATAACATTATTTTCATTCGTCTATTGGTAATGCACAAGCAACTTTATGTCTGACGCATAAGATTTGTTTCTATTTTCTAAAAGTTCATACGATAACCTCATAGAAAAATGGACCTCCAGTTATTCCCGAATTGAACAGTTTTCCGGGAAACTTTGTTTTTTATTTACCTCATACGAACATAAAAGTAGCCAAATCAATCCAGCCGTTCTCAAGTGATGCGCTTACCAAATAACAACTTTGCATTTTTATTTATACAGGGTCAAATTAAATTAGCTAGCGAAACTCCGCAGAAGCGATGGGTATCGATATCTAAACACGAAAAAAAAAATGATTATTTTTTGGTGTCAACGACTCCTGGTAGTGTTGTTACTGGATGTATGAGTAGAGAAAATCTGTTTATTTTATCGTGTTTAGTTATCGATACGCGACACTTTTGTGAAGTATTCACAAAAAAACAGATTTTTTAAATTGACATTTCAAGTGACTACAGTTGATGACCCAAAAAAAACTCATAATTTTTTTTTTCTTTTTATCATGGTTAGATATCGACACCCTTCAAGTCTGCGGAGTTTCGCTAGCTAATTTAATTTGACCCTATATAGATTTGAAACAGTTACACCAGTACACACACACACAGTTACAGTTAAGACCAAAGGCCAATTATTTCAAATATTTATTTTTAACCACTTATCTATAACTATAAAAATCAATGCCACTTTTCGTTGTAATTTTTTAACTCAAGAACGGGCTCACCTATCAAAAAAAAAAGGTTTAGGCTTTGTTCGGACTATTTAGTAGATGGTTTAAGTGGAGTTTTTTTTTTTTTTTAGGTAGGTAGGGTAGGTATTATTTTACCCATAGAAAGCCACGTTATTTGTGAGTGTCATAGAGTAAAAATGTTTACCGCCCAACGGAGTGGGCACGGGTCAGCTAGTTTCTCATAAAATTAATTAATCTAAAATTATTTTTAATATTAATTTGAATTTTTATATTTATATCTCAGAATCATTGTACAAATCAAAATTCATAAGGTATTTTTCATACTGTCAACTAGCCTATTCACACGCCCCCTTTTATTGCAGGTGCTAGTATTCTCCAAGACGCTGTTCGGTCAGTTCCTGCACCAGCGCGCGGAGAAGAACGCGGACGCACAAGGTTTCAGCACCACCGGCAAAGACAACGCGTATGCTAAGATGCATAAGAAAATGATCGCTTTACAGGGTATGTTATCTACAATAATCTACAGGTATACAACATGTCCCGGAATTAACGCAAAACCTCTTAAGGGGTCATTGTACTCATCATAATAAAATCGCGAAAAAATATCAGCTGTTTCATACATTTTGACGACGTTATGAGAACATAAATGTAGGAAACAGCTGATTTTTTTCCCGATTTCGGGTTTTGTTCCATAGTAAAAGGTGATCATAATGATGAGTACAATGACCCCTTAAGAGGTTGGTTAATATATGTCTATATGCTTATGCTTCACTATTATTTTGGAACAGAGGTTAATCTTTATTTTTCAAATTAAAATTCTTTATTGCAAACTAAGTGTACAGGATTTTGTAGATGTTGACAATAGGTAGGTTCTAGAACTTAGTTGCCTGTTAAGGCATTGCAATCTAAATGGTTATAAAATATAAGAAGAAAAAAATTTACATAATATTACAGTTATACTTTATCATTATTCATATATTTTATATTATCATTATATTAATTATCATTATTCATTCATATACAGGGTGGAAGGGATATCGACGCGAGTCCGTTTACCGTGGATTCAGTACATCATTCTTGACCCCCTGCGTTAAAATTTTACGTTGGTTATTTAAAAAAAAAAACGCTATTCCATACATTTTGACTGAGTAGGTATTGCACTTCTGTAGGAATTTTTTTTTTTATTAAAAGAAAGGATTTTTTTTTTTAATTACCGACGAATGATGTACTGAATCCATGGTAAACGGATTCGCGTCGATGTCCCTTCCACCCCGTATTATATAATATCACTTACTATTCATAGAATGAATATCACATCATTATATTAAGTATCACAATCATTACAATATCAAATAATTATTTATCTTCAAGGAATTCTTGTACAGAGTAGTATGCCTTTTTAATCAGGAAGTCTTTTAGCTTCCTTTTAAAAATACCAATTGAATGCTGGTTCTTGACTTCAATGGGTAACTTATTATACAGGGTGATTGGAAGATGGGTGCAAAGCTTTAAGGTGAAGATAGTATAGACAATTTAGAACCATTTAAGCCATGGTTGTCTTAGACGAAGTCTTACCAAATTTTTTTAACCAAATTTTTAAGTTTTTTTTCGGAAATTCTCAAAATTTAATGTAAACTGCATAATTATGGCCAAATTGAATGATAAATGAATTAATTTTTTATTTATTTAATTAAAGTAATGTGTAAGCAACCAAGCAAAACATGTTTTAGGCTTCTGTGTCATTAGACATTTTTTTTACAGATATTTAAAGCTCAGAAAAAATAAAAAAATTGTACAATACGTCTTTTAAACCTTATTTTAAAAAAAACGGAGGGTGCTTTTTTTGTTCAAACCTTTTTGAAGACATGCTTGATAATCGCTCTTTCTTTTGAGGTATCATTTATGCGGATATCTTACAAATTATTGAAATTAGGACCTACAAACCAATTCGAGGGAGAAATTTTAAATTTTAGGCAGTCTAACAAAACACAAAATTTTTGCTTAAAAGAATACTTTATGTGCTCGAAATGATAACATTGTTCAATTCTAAGAATTTTTGGCACATGCAGGAACCAATTGAGGGGAACCCATTGAGGGGATTCTCTAAACAATGGCCACCGAGCGCGGTGCGACGGCATTTCCAGGTAGAACGCCCAATGAATAGCAAAAAGCGATAAGAGTTGGTTTTTACAGCAAAATGGTCTTAGTTACTGAGGCAACAAAGTCGTTTTTCTTTAGTCAGGGTCAGTCGGTCTGTGATGAAGCCGTTACATCTTTTACTTATTAGTCAAACTACTGCCCTTGTGAGTGGACGTTGTCGTGTTGATTCACAATTTACCGTGTTCAGTTGTAGCCCTTTGCGTTCCTGCACGTGTTGTTTGCGTTAGTTTTGAACTTTTTTGTTTCACCGTGTCCATTCGTAGCCTCGCGCTCCTGCACGTGTTGATTTTTGACTTAATTGTGTTGAGTTGACATTTAGTGCGCTCCTACGCCGTTTTTCTTAATTGTTAAGTGACTATGGCTACTTTTTCCTATCAAGAATATGCGGATATCGTATTTATGTACGGTAGAGCAGACGGCAATGGATCTTTGGCGCGACGGATGTATCAAGAGCGCTATCCGAATCGCAGGATACCGAGTGTCCGAGTGTTTTACAACACGTTTCGTCTTCTTGCCCAAGATGGGTTTCACCGCGTGGAACCTGGAGTCAACCCGGGCAGACACGAAACTGCCGTCGACGAAGACATTTTAGCAGCATTTCAAGCGGATCCTACTACCAGTACTAGAGCAGTAGCTCGAAATTTAAACATTTCTCAATGGAAGGTGTGGCATACAATGCACCAAAATGATAAGTATCCGTTCCATGGCAGGAGTGTGCAAGGTCTAGTAGAGCAAGATCCCCAAAGAAGAATTCAGTTCTGCCGTTTCCTCCTCAACAGAGACATCGAAGATGCGTGGTTTCTGAAATCAATCTTGTGGACGGATGAAAGTAAATTTTCAAGGGAAGGTATTACAAACTTTCACAACATCCATGAATGGGCTGACGCAGACAACAATCCACATTTTAAGAAGCAGGTGTCATTTCAGATGAAATTCTCTGTGAATGTATGGGCTGGAATAATTGGCAGAACATTGATTGGGCCCCACTTTTTGCCTGATCCATTGAATGGCGAAAATTATTTGCAATTTCTGCAAATTGATTTACCACTGCTGGTAGAGGAATCAGGTGTCCCGATCTTCGAAAGAGACCGAACAGTCATCTTTCAGCAAGACGGCTGTCCAGCGCATTGGACTTTAAATGTAAGGGAACACCTCAACAATTGCTTTCCTGATAGCTGGATCGGCAGGGATGGACCCATCCCTTGGCCCGCTCGCTCCCCAGATCTGACCCCGTTGGACTTTTTCGTGTGGGGCCGGGCCAAGGAACTGGTGTATAACAACATAGAAATAAACACTAGAGAAGAATTGATACAAAGAATAAATTCAGCGTTTGAGACAATGAAGCAGGAGATGATGTTGAAAATAACGACTACAGAAGTTAGAAGACGGGGCCGTGCTTGTATTAGGAATCACGGCCGTCATTTTGAACATGAAAAATAAATAATTTTAATTCAAATGTTGTTTTAATTAGTCTGCCTAAAATAAAAAATTTCTACCTCAAATTGGTTTGTAGGCCCTAATTTCAATAATTTGTAAGATATCCGCATAAATGATACCTCAAAAGAAAGAGCGATTATCAAGCTTGTCTTCAAAAAGGTTTCAACAAAAAAAGCACCTTCCGTTTTTTTTTTAATAAGGTTTAAAAGACGTATTGTACAAATTTTTAAATGTCTGTAAAAAAAATGTCTAATGACACAGAAGCCTAAAAACATGTTTTGCTTGATTGCTTACACATTACTTTAATTAAATAAATAAAAAATGAATTCATTTATCATTCAATTTGGCCATAATTATGCAGTTTACATTAAATTTTGAGAATTTCCAAAAAAAACTAAAAAATTTGGTTTAAAATATTTGGTAAGACTTCGTCTAAGACAACCCTGGCTTAAATGGTTCTAAATTGTCTGTACTATCTTCGCCTTAAAGCTTTGCACCCATCTTCCAATCACCCTGTATATTTTTATGCCCATACAAACATTATTATGTGATGCTTCTCAATGATTGGATTGTTTATCTTCAGGTGCACAACCAGTAAAGTCCCACGAGATCCTGGTGCTACTCTTACGTCTGCGGCAAGTATGTTGCCACTGTGGCCTCATCGCCGCCATGCTGGACGAGGAGAGCGCGGCCGACGTGCAGGAGGACCCGGCGGGGCAGGACCTGCTGGCCGAGCTCAACAAGCTGTCGCTGGAGGACAAGAGGAAGGTAAGCAGCGCAGCTGTACCATCGAGCTACGACAACCTTCATAAATCTGCTTAGAAACTTGTAAATAAACGTCAAAAGTGAAGCGTCAACGATATTCACGTTACGATTAACGATATTTATTTGCCAATGCCTAATCCTCCTAATATCCCGGTATTAGGAGGATTAGGCATTGGCAAATAAATTGATTCAAAATCAATATTTTTTATTTCACATAAGCCTACATGGGCACTTATGAAACGTCAGAAGCTAGGTGCACGGTTCCAATTGGTCGTTTCCTATGGAGAAGAGCCGGCAAGAAACTCCACGGTTACTCTTTAAAAAAAAAATGCTTTTACAATGTTTTCAAATTACAGTGTTAATAGGTATGAGAGGACAGCGTAGGCCCGTCAAAAGTACCAGGTACTTAACAAAATAGAAAATGATCTACAGATCTACAGTGTATTAAGCCTACAACATTCTCACATTGACAAAAAAAAAACAATATAAATTGTGATTAAAATAATAAAAGTTAGAACCTTGTTGAAATTGAAATTGTAGGTATAATAATGTCAAATAAGAAAAACCTCCATATGGATTCACCCAATATTTTCTTCGACAATTTTTTCTTTATTCGTCGCCTTAGTGACAGGAGCAGAATAATACTCCTTTCGCGGTCCATATCTAGACAAAAACTGAACGATGGTTACTGCCTTGTACCCGCCACTAAAAACCACCCCGGTGTTCCTTTCCCACAATTTCTCCGGGGATCATGGGATTATGTGCGACTTTCGCGATTCCCGGCTGGGTCCTCTACCCATCTCTGCACCAACATTGTCATGCGCCGCACCTTAAAAAATAATTGTAATTGCGACGGGTGACTAGCACCACCAAGGCCCGCTTGCACTACAAATCACTAAATGCATTTAGCGCTAAACCAATTTAAAACATCGTTCTATTTCTGTCAATCGTGTGAAGATAAAAGAGACAGAATTATGTTTTACGACTTATAGCTAGCTAAGGTACCACCTACCTCTTTAAACCAGGGACCGTACAACCCCGGTTAAGAGTTAAGCCTTTCGAAGGGGTAACCCATTCAATGGGTTACCTTTATCATGATGTAACCCATTGAAAGGGTTTTATACTAGAAACCCATTGAAAGGGTTCCATGATAACCCATTGAACGGGGTTTATACTTGAAACCCAGTGAAAGGGTTACATGATAACCCATTTCAATGGGTTCTATACCTACTTGAAACCCAATAACATGAAAAAATCACAATATTATGTTATTTCGATATCCGCCCAGCACGCGTAGCACGACCAATGCTATCTCTATTCTACCCAGGGACCATTTTGGTTACCATTTTAGAAAAACCCTATCGAAAACCCTTTCAATGGGTTACCAAAATTTAATTTAAGCCGTTCATAAGGGTTACCCTTATCGTATGGGTTTTTTTTACCGCTTAGAAAAACCCTTTCAATGGGTAACCAAAATGGTCCCTGCTTTAAACACCTATATTTTGTGTCGCAGAGTCGCAGCAACAAGTCAGATGACGAGGATGAAGAAGAAGGCCCGCCTCAGGAGGGCACGACGGCTGCGGAAGCCATCCGCTCGGTGCTGTCTCCTAACAACCCGGTCTTCGAGCTCAGCAACCCGTCTTCCAAGATCACGGCTGTCATGGACTGCCTCAACAAGGAGGTCTTCGCTAATAAAGGTACGAATATCAAACTCCTTTGGGTTTTGGGGCCAGTAATGTTATGTCACGCTAAGGGCCGATTTTTCAATCCTCAGATAAACAGACAGATACCCCCTTATTACAAAACATGGTTTATCTTCAGACCCAGGATTAAAACATGGAGCCATTATTGAATTTCGAACTTTATTCCGACGATGGTAAAATTCCTAAACACAAAACTGACAACTTAGTACCGAACTAAGTTTTCAGTTTTGTATAAAGAACGGTATTTCAATCACTGTTACGTTCTTATTACAAAAACTGGCTCCATGGTTTAAGCCATGTCAAAATATAAATCTTGTTTTGTAATATGTCGGATAGGGTTTATTCGATAGATAGCAAAAAAATCAGTTGTTCAATCGTCAAATAGGCTTTATCCGTCGAATAATTCACTTATCTGAGGAATAAATCTATTTGGCTCTTTGACGGCCAGATAACCGCTTAACGCATAGAATAAACGACGTTGACGTTTAGTTTTTGTGCTTTACTAGTGTACTGGATATTTTTGATAGTATTGAAGATATAGCATTCAATTCAATTCATTTATTCATCAAATATAAGCATTGAGGAAGAAGCCATAATTGTATCACTATCGTGACGCGCTTGGAGCCCTTTTACGTTCGAATAAATATTTATAACCTTTTCTTCGACGTCGGTGAATTTAGGGAGAATTCGAAGAACCCCCTCCAGTTCTGTAGGTACATCTCCTGTCTTTGGACAGAGGATTTATTTTTCGTAGCTTTTTTATTCTCTCATTACAAGAGCGATCAATTGTTGAGATTCCACATGAGTTGAAAGAAATTTATAACAGAGTCATGTCACGTTTTTCGTATTTTTTGTTCTCGGACATGCCGGTTTCCTCACGATGTTTTCCTTCACCGTTTTGAGAGCAGTGGTGATGAAATAATTTACACAAAGTAAAGCGCCTGTCTTGGCTTGTAAACTTGTTTACCTTAACTTGGCAAGTGTACTAGAGGACACATGAAAATAAGATATGAGTTTCAACATATTAAACGTCAATGTGTTTTAATAATTTTAGCTACTCTTTGGGACACTATTAATATTATATAAAGTAACAAACTAATATCATAAAAATTATAAATTACAATGTATTTAAGCTATTTATAAGCTATTTAAAAATAAATTAATTGTTAATTTGCAGTTTTATACTTTGCCAGAATACTGTACCAACATGTGCTTTGCATTTTGCCAAGTTATATGTCTATCTATCCCTTCGAAAGATACAGTTTTGATGATTCATAATTATGTTCTCTTAGGCGACAAGGCCGTAGTAGTATCTCAGTGGACATCAGTACTACGGCTGGTAGAAGCACAGCTGCATAATGCTAAGATCCGCTGCGTGACGCTGAGCGGCAACGTGCCCGTGCCCGCGCGCCAGGTCTTAGTGGACAAGATCAACGACCCCAAATCTGACATCAAGGTATAAGCAACTTTTTTCATTAAATAGATTAAAGGCTGATTTTTCCAACGGCAGATAAGTATATTTATACAACATGTCCCAGAATTAACACACAATCTCTTAAGGGGTCATTGTACTCATTATTATGAACAACTTTTACTCTGGGACCAAATCTGAAATCGCGAAATAATTCAGCTGTTCCGTACATTTATGTTCTCATCGCTCGTCAAACTGTAATGCCACTTATTGATTTAAAATGCTTGTTTGTAAACAAGTATTTACAATCATTATGTGGGATTTCAGTTGAAGTGGAAAAATGTCAACTATCTTTTGGAGGGCACTATACAGGGTGTTAAAGTAACTGCGTGCCATAGCTTAAGGGTAGGTTCAGTATCGATAAAGGAACCCAGGAATAAAAAATAAAAAAATAAAACAAAAATATGTTGCAAGATCAACCTAATTTAGTACCTACTAATTTAAAATGAATTTGACGGTCCTAAGCCCTTTTAAGTACGAAGAGACTTATTTTGTATGTTTTTTAATGCAATTTTTTTTTATATATTTTTTTTTTCTTTGTTTCTTTTATCGATATTGAACCTACCCTTAAGCTATGGCACGCAGTTACTTCACACTACACCCTGTATACATTCTTCCTCATCTCTTTTCGAAAGTCTCGTGTAAATACGCCTTAAATCAAGCTGGAAACTATTTAGTAATGTATGAATGTATATCAGGTGATGCTACTATCTCTCTGCGCGGGTGGCGTAGGCCTCAACTTGTGTGGGGCCAACCACCTGCTTCTGCTGGACCCGCACTGGAACCCGCAGCTCGAGGAACAAGCACAAGACCGCATCTACCGCGTCGGGCAGACCAAGGACGTCAACATATACAGGTAACAACCATCTGCTAACATACAGCGTGCTGCTACAGAGGCGACATTAATTTAACACACGTATACAGTTTCGCCTTTACGTTTTGTGAAAATGTTTTAATTTAATTAAACATTATTATTTATTTACAATTTTCTAAAATAACCTGTTCTTATAGAACTGCACAGAGGCAATAAGCCGGGGGCATGGATCATAAAAAAAAAACATCTTATCAATTATATAACTAATAACGTGCAAGGAGTAGGTGAATTGAAAGAGAGAGAGCTTTATTATTTAGTTTGTTTAAAAATTTTTATTTTTCTATTTATAATTATTTATAGTAGGTACTTATATTAAAAATAAAAAGTTTTTTTTTCATAATGTAATTGAGAAAATATATTTTTTATGATTACTGGCCACTAGCCCTACCAGTGTGTGAAATTAATGTCACCACTGTAGCGGCACGCTGTATCGGAACTGTTAACTCTTCTGCTGGTAGATGGTTTTTAATTGAAACTCCAAATTGCACTTGACAGTATATTATAAAAACAGGGGGGTACAAGTATAAAACACGGAGCGCAAGAGATGTGCGGCGGTCGCTATAGCTACATCGGAACCACCGGGGCCCGCGCATTGAAGGCTCGGGCTCCGCGCACCCCCCGCACCTCTTACCCCTTACAATTAATTAGATCGCGAACAGGTACCAACTATCATCATAGAAAAGAAAGATGTCCACTGCTGGGCATAGGGCTCTCTCAAGCATCGCCAGGTAATACAACTATCATCATAGAAAATAAAGATGTCCACTGCGGACATAGGGCTCTCCCAAGCATCGCTACAGTGACCGGTCCTGTACTGCCCATATCCAGCGGATTTCCCGTAACCATCACTGCGTTCGCGTTTAGTTTCCAAACATGTAAACAAAATTTGTTTACATGTTATTGTGAGTTTATTGTACGTTTGTTTACATATAAAGGGTCAAATACGATTAGCTGGTGAAACTCCGCAGACGGGACGGGTATCGATATCTAAATATGATGAAACAAAAAATGAATTAATTTGATGTTTTTTTTTTTGGATCTTCAACCGCCGGTAGTGTAGTTACTAATGTAAAAATATATCAGTTTTTTTGTGTAAACTTCACAGACGTGATGGGTATCGATATCTCAACACTATAAAACAGATTTATCAACTCACAGTTCACGTAACAATACTACCAGCGGGCATTGATCCAAAAAAATCAACCAATTTTTTTATTTGTCAATTTCATTTAAATCAAATCATTTATTTTAGATCCATGGGTAAATTTTACACAATCATGTCATAATACAAAATAAAATAAAATAACATCGCAAACTTATAAAATTAAAATCAAAATTAAGATCAAAATACTCCATCCATTATTATAGATTTAACCCTGTACATTTAATATAATGTTTTTGAAAAAATACCTTTCAAATCAAATCAAATCAAAAGTCATTTATTCAAACTAGGCTGAGAATCAGCACTTTTCGAACGTCAAAATTTTCTTTAATACCCGCACATGAAGTTTAGATTGTGCTACAAAAAATAACTTTTTCAACAGTACAGTAGGCCGCATGTCACTGGTAACGCGTTAGTCTCCGTGAACTGACCTAAGGTAGTACGGAGTTTGAATAGAATAGCACTGACGTGCGGCCTGCCGTACTAGCCAGTCTGAAATCAAATTAATTTCAACTAGGATACAGTTGATATTTGATTACATGGACATTACGTCAATGCAGTTGAACACCAGTATCATAGAATACCAGTATTTTACATGGAGCGACTGCCCTCCACAACCCAGTAACTGGGTAATACAATACCCCTTGGTAAGACTGATTGTCAGACTTTTTGGACTTGTGAAGACCCCTAACGACTTTCAAAAATCCACGAATGACAGCCGGGACCAGCGGCTTATCGTGCTATCCGAGGCACGGAGGAGTCTCGGTATGTAAAGATGGTCACCCATCCACAGATCAGCCCCGGTAAGCATAGCCGCAGCCGCACGCGGGTCGTTCCATCAAGTTAATTGCATACTACTAGCATTAATATGGATAATATGTACCTCTACGTATTATACATAACACGGCGAGGAACCCAATGCCGATTCTGTGACCTGTCTCTGGTGTACTTAATGCTTCTGGTAGACAGGTAGTTGAAAACCAAACTCAAAGCATTTATTTCAATTAGAACATTTACAGGCACCTTTGAATTATCTGTGAAGCTACTGCCCATTCCAAAGCGAAGTAAGTCCATATGGAGAAGAACGGGCAAGAAACTCCATGGACACTCTTTTGAATAAAAATCATTTCGTTACAGAGGTTTCTTGTTCGACAAATACAATCACAGAACACATAAACTCAGACCGCCTTATTAAAAACAAGATTTATATTTTGACATGGCTTAAACCATGGAGCCAGTTTGTAATAAGAACGTAACAGTGATTGAAATACCGTTCTTTATACAAAACTGAAAACTTAGTTCAGTACTAAGTTGTCAGTTTTGTGTTTAGGAACATTACCATAGTCGGAATAAAGTTCGAAATTCAATAATGGCTCCATGTGTTAAACCTGGGTCTGAAGATAAACCTTGTTTTGTAATAAGGGGGATTGAGATTACAATTTTCGTGCTTACAATACACACACACTCCTGTGACAATGACTGCTGGCCTGCTGCCCGCGCGGCAGTCGTATTCCCTAAATCATATTTAATTAGCTGAATAAAACTTACAAACAATACTAAGATGCTTATCAGTTAATTCTTTTATCATTAAACAATGCTTATATTCACAAATGCAAAGGCGGTTTTAGATGAAAGCTTAATTAGTAACTTCACTACCTTTTTACCACTTAAATTGAAATTGATTCCGGTAGATCAATGATTTTAATCAAACAACAAGTTTTCATAGAGAAATGTTTGTGTAAAATAATCGAGTTACTTTATAGTTTCTAAATTATTATTGAAACTGATTTAGTTCTCGTATTAAATTATAACATTGAGGTATTGACCACTCAAATGTAATCGCCGCCATCTTCTACGATATTGGGTGATTCGAAATCATAAACACAACTTAGGCGTACCCCACATTAGGCGTGCGCGTTCCTCGGGCGTGTGAGCGACTCGAGCGCCGCGTGCACTCTCCACACACGCCGCAGGGCAGCAAAACGTGTCGCTCCACGCCCGAGGAACGCGCACGCCTAATGTGGGGGACGCCTTACTATGTCAAATGAAGAATTGGACTTCAACCTAAAAGTCATTCAATGCTCTCTTTTAATTTTAACTATCGTTTTAACCATCATAATTAATTTTATAATTAATCTTAAAACAATACAAGATGTTTCTAATTCACAAAGGAGCTAATAGATGGCGCCTCAAGTAATTATTATGATTATGATAAATTGGAATAATTCATTAGTTACAATAGTTACGAATAAGATTATTTAATAATATCATTAAAATAATATACAATATGTAACAAAAACCCTGTTGTTCCTTCTACCTACGTTTTAAGAATCGGTATACATACGTAAGTGACAGATATTGTTGAGAGAGTGAGGGCACTAAAGTGGAACTGGGCTGGTCATATATGTCGAATGGCTAATGATAGATGGACCAAAAAAATTATAGAATGGATCCCAAGATAAGGAACAAGGTCTAGGGGACGACAAAGGAAAAGATGGGCAGACCTATTTGTACAAAGACTAGGGCCGAACTGGATGACCAAAGCCAGAGACAGACATTACTGGAGAAAACTGGGGGAGGCCTACGCCAAGGAGGCGACTACTACTAATTTAATTAATTAATACTATTTACTATATATATATTATAAATAAATTATTTCATCATAAAATTTAATCAAATAAATTTTCAAATTCAATGCACTATCATAAATATAATTATTAATTATCAAATAATTTAAAAGGTGGCGAATCAAAAATATAATTTTGCATGTTAGAAATTGTAATGATTTATTGTTAATCAAGAATATGCATGCTATAAACATTTACTTTTTGGGAAAAAGTGTAAGAATGTAGTAGAATAAATGGCTTTTTTATTTATTTTATTTATACATACGTAATAAAGCAAGTCATTTATAAAAACTGTTCAACAAAAATTATTAAAATAAATATTTAATTATTGATATTTGTAATGTTTAACTGATTTCTAACCTCTTTCATTCTTTGTTTTTGACTTCTCGACTAGCCAATACTCAATTTTTTTAAATTATATTTGCACCAATGTTGTGCTTGTAGGTAAATGTATACGTCCCTAAAAGGAACAACAGGGTTTTTGTTACATACTGCATATAATATTGATATTATTATTTTATATTATTTATCTTAATCTTCTATTCATCGGCCAAAGAATTAGCATCGCCATACAACGTGGCAATGCTGCCAGCCTTTTGGGCACTTTTCCTGTTGACAGCGACGCGGACGAATTTTTTGATGCCTTATGATTCTGTCCCTCTTTTTTTTATATACATGTACATATTATTATTTTAAGTCTGTTAGCGTATATATTATGTAAATATTATTTTAATAAATGTTTATACTAATAAAGCAATGGATTATCTTAACAGGCAGACGCTTGTAGCGGCGATATACATATTAATTTATTATAAACTGGCATAATTAAATAAAGAAATATCGATGTTTAATCAAGTCTTAAAAATCATGCAAAGCCGGGGCGCCCCGCTAGTATTATAAAAATTTAAAATATATTAGTGAAAAGTTAGTCACAACGCAGTGTTATCTCAGGAACGTTTGAATGTCATTGTGACTGCACGACTCCGCTAGCTGCCAAGTTTTCTCATTAGCCAAATAGCACCTTTCCTGAAGAGTGCATGCCAGATATTTACACCGCCGAGTAATCTGTGACGTCAGTAAACACTCGCTCCAATTACCTCATAATAATAAACGATTCGCGGATTCGTCTGCATTGAACGTTCTGTATTGGCCACTTCACTTGGCGTATTTGTGCAAATATTCGCGTTATTTTGCTTATACAAAATCAACTTTAATTAAAATGTGCATAGAGTATATTTTATATTACCCAATTAAAACGAATATGTGAACATATACGCTGTTGTGAATTTAACACCATGCTAACGACTGCTGATCATGGGTTGGTTTGATCACCAGTCGGGCAGTACGAGTTATTGAATTTTTCCAAGTGGAATTTTCCAATTGCTGCCCGGTGTCTGGATTTATGCCCAGTTAATGGCGAAAGGCTCGCCCCTACTTAATTGGACTTTTTATTGATGTAAAAGCTCTATAGGCGCACGTAAAACCGATTGCTGGCGGGGCGACGCATGCCGCGTGGCGATCGGCCACTATACAGTCTACAACATTAGTTTTTGTTTATACTAAACCCGAAAAGGGGTCATTGTACTCATCATTTTGAACAATTTTTTCTATGGGACAAACCTTGAAATCACGAAAAAAAATCAGTGTACATTTGTGTTTACTTAAATCGACAAAATGTATGGGACAGCTGATTTTTTTTGTTGCGAAAAAGTTGTTCAAAATGATGAGTACAATGACCCCATTTCGGGTTTAGTGTACACAAAACTAATGTTGCATATGTGTGTGTAGTGCGATGTTTCACATCTGTCAGTCGTCCCGTGACATCTCATTTTTTTTTGCCTCCCGGATGAAAGGTAGCCTATGTCTTTACCCAGCTCATGGTTTACCCATGTGCCAAATTTCATCCAAATCCATGCAGCCGTTTTAGCGTGAAAGCGTTACAAACAAACAAAATCACTTTCGCATTTAATTAGTTAGGATAGGTTCTCGTTTGACAACTATCTCCCTTGATTGGAAGCGATGCGATGGTGGGGTCGACGATAAAGCACGTTTGCCCAGAAGTAACCTATTCACTCGTGACTTATGGCCGATTCCAATAATTTACGAACTGTTATAGGTTAAAATTATAGCTGTCGTATCATGTCGTATAGTCGTATGGTTACTTCACTAGTTACGTCGGAATTGACCATCGCGACGTAACTAGTGAAGTAACCGGGGTTGTTCCTGATGCATATTTTTTCACATCAGCGGATACTGATGCTGATTTTTATCATTGATATCACCGGATGCTGATTTTAATTATTTTCTTAAAAAAGCAGGAGAGAAGTAGTGGCCATTATGAATTTATACCTAAAAGTTGCACAGTTTTCCTTGGTATTGAAATAAAATATTGTTTTAATAATTTTGTGACTTTTAATAGAAAATAGAATCAAACTAAGTACCTAGTTTAGTAATAATTAGTACTAGATTAGTAATTAAGTACCTAGACTAATATGCCTGCTATCTATCTTTCATTAAATGAATGTAAAATTTCCAAAGAAAGCAAGTATAATGCAATGGATTATTGGTCAAAACTCGCAAACGAAAACAACCCGTGCTATAAGCCCCGCCCTGTTTGTGGTCATGTCACGACTCGAACTTCAGCCTTAATAATCAGCATCGATCAATGCTGATGCTGATTTTCGCAACAACCCTGGAAGTAACCATACTACTCGATACTCACGATAAATCGATTGAAGTTAAATATCAAAACGGGCCTATTATTTTTGGACAACTTCTAAGACTTGTATCTTTACCAATAATGAAGCAAAGACCTCATAGTAGCTTTGCATATTAGACCCTCGCATATGGAAGTAGCTATCACAGGTAAAATAAGCTACGAGTCTATTTATATGCCCAGTTTGGCAATCAAAAATGTTATAATTGGTAAATAAAACGATCCGTTTTAGTTTATAGGAACCGAGTAGTAAACCCTGGTTATAGCAACAGGTTATACGTTAGCGACTAGAACATAACTGGTGAAACTCAGATGCATTATGCACCTCTACCTACCAAATATTATCCTGCCTTATGTTACATTATGTTAATCGAACTGTTTCTCTCTTAGATTCATGTGCGTTGACACTGTGGAGCAGTCGATCAGGAAGCTGCAGCAAGCCAAGCTGGAGCTAGCAGAGAACGTACTCACAGGCGCTAAGAAAACAAACAACTCGAAACTCACTATAGAGGACCTGAAAGTCCTGTTCAATATGGGCCAGTAGATGTTATGTTTGATCTTCAATGAAGAACTGTTTTTATTAATTAAAATGTGATTTATCCTTTAATTACTCGCGACAAAATAATTTCATTATCAGTTGCGCGGGGTCAGATTAGACCCCGATTTTTGATTACTAATAAAACACAAAAGTAAAACTACAGGGTGAAATTAAATTAGGTAGAGAAACTCCGCAGCCGTGATGGGTATCGATTTATAAACACGATAAAATTTAAAAATAATTAATTTGATGATTTTTTTTTGGGGTCATCAACTTATGTGTGGTGATGAGATATCAATATCTAAACAAGGTTAAACATATCAAAAACAAAAAAAAACAGTCGTAGACCCCAAAAACAAATCTGCAATTTTTTTATTTTATTTTCTCGTATTTAGATATCGATACCCATCAAGTCTGCGGAGTTTCGCTAGCTAATTTAATTTGACCCTGTATAATCACTAATACACCTCTCTAAGTTAGATTTGTTCCCCAATATCATGATGTCATGAAAAAGTTATTCATTGGAACAAATCTAACTTAGACGTATTCATGATTCTAATGATTATAATTCTGTAAAAACATATATTATGTTATAGTCGCGAATCATATTTTGATACAGCTGCGGATTCACCGAAGGAAAAGGTGGTACACCTTTTTTTTTTTGGATTAAATACCGATCAGACCCTGCGCGAGTAATTAAGGTTAAAACTCTCGCTTTAGTACAACCAGCCAAGTTTAGTAGAACACTGGCCGGAATACGGCCTGTTTCAGGTACTAAACAACGGTACTAAAGCCCACTTGCACTACAAATCACTAAATACGTTTAACGATAAACATCACTCTCTGTCAAGGCCGGAACTACTATGGGGCAACCGGGGCCCCTCACTAGGAGGAGGGGGGGGGGGGCAATATTGACACCCGTCCTACGAGAAAGCACCGTTAAATAATTTCACGACCATTTTACAATAACTTGAATTTCCTTTTTGAATTTCGCGTCTCATCCATTTGAATTTCGCGCATATTAGCTGTGCAGCTGGGAACCTACAATTGAGAACCTGCCTCTATGCAATCCTGCATCGCGCAAACAGAGTTTACCGCTCAACTAGCATTTATTTTATACAACATCCCAACATCAACCGTCGGACAGTTGCCCACCAGACACAACACCCGTCTGGTCGGAGGATCCTCCCTTTTCTATAGAGGATGAGTGAACTTTACACCCTGTTCCTCATGCCTCTAAACTGGTGACCCCGAGTATGAACGTCAGCGCAACTACTTCAACGTGATGTCATCATCATCATCCCTCCCTCGAGCTTTCGAACGGCGAGTCACACAGCCAGCCAGCACCCACGGCTTCAACGGGTATCCTGACCACCAGCATGCAGTGGATGCGCATTCCTGGTCATCATCCATAGCCTCATCAGCAACCTTGGCACAGCACACTGCACTTTCGGCCGGTCCACAAGCAGCGAACATTATACCTCTCCTGGTCGACGCCAGCAGTCAGCCACAACCCGGCGCTGTACCACATCCGACTCACTGGAGCATAATGCAGCGCCACCCTGACTCACTGGGGAATCACCGCAGACAGTTCCGACTCACCGAGAACTATGCGGCACCCGGTTCCGACTCAATGGAACCCTCTACTGGCACTGGCAAGCATCGCAAGATACACGACTCAGCCCACTATCGACCTCCGGTCTCCGGAGGGGAGTGATGTAGCGGCATCAACATCGCCACATGCGAACTACGCGTCACACTGACGTCACGCAAAATCTTGCATCGCGCAAGCAGAGTTTACCGCGCAACTAGCATATATACAACATCCCGACATCAACCGTCGGGCAGTTGCCCACCAGACACAACACCCGTCTGGTCGGAGGATCCTCCCTTTTCTATGGAGGATGAGTGAACTTTACACCCTGTTCCTCATGCCTCTAAACTATCTAGCAGTCTCCGTCGAGGTAGAAGACCTCACATATAGTCACAGTTTTGAGCTTTGTCTCAGATTTTGAACCGCTTTTTATATAGTGCTCTGTGTCCGCTTTATTTACGTTGCGAAAATTATTATCATTATAATAAATATTTTAAATAAGGCCTAATAAAAAGTACTTTTTGTACCCTTCCAAGCATTGAAAATGATTGATGAACGAGGCCCCATTTTTTGTCCTGCCTCCGGGGCCACTTAAGCGAAAGTTACAGCTCAGTGTCTGTCATCTTCAAACAATTGTCAGAAACGGAACGATATTTTCAAATCGTTTAACGCTAAACTTATTAGTAATTGATTGTGCTAGCGGGCCTAAATCCGTTAAATATTAGCGGATGAAGTCACATTCGGTAATATTTGAACTTGGTTTGCCACTCGAAAACTGACGTCAAATAATTTTCACCAATAATTTCGAATTCATAATGATGCAAATAATAATGTTCCTAAATGTGTATCCAGAAAAAATATTACTATGTGCCATTTTATATGATTGTAGGTTTTATGAAAAAGATTAATGGATACAGCAATGATAAAATGTGTGCATTCATAAACCTATGAATAAACATTTCAGTATCGTGCATAAAAGTCTGCAAATAACTTGGATTTGTTCGTGACGTAACCCATGTTATCATCAATAAGAAGTGATTGTCGTGTGTATGCCTAGCTGTACATGAATGGTTTGTAAAGTTAAGTAATTAAATAGTCTTACTACTGAAAACTCAAAACAGGGAAGCTTGGCACAGAAGGGCTGCTAATGGTGATAATGCTGATGATTGAAAACTTTTTAATCAAGGACTTAATAAGTTTTCAGTCATCAGCATTATTCAGTAAATCTGACTTTTAATCTCTTGTAAGACTTTATGATTATTGACCAAAACAAACACGCTTTTAATTATTCTATTCAAATATTATTTTTTTTCACAAATGGCAGGGACTAACAAATAATTTTCAATTCAGAATGACATTATTTTATTGCTACATTTAATCATTATGAGTTGATTGTTGTAAAATATAGTTTTAAAGAATTATTTTTGATACCTACTTGTAATATTTTATAGATTATAATATTGTTATAATAAATAATTATGTACCTAATGTAATAATGCCGTTTTATTATTGTTCCCTGGGTATATCTACCAGCGGCGAGGTGCCAATTTTTGTATGAGAGAAGCCGAAGCGAAGCCGATTTTAACTTACTTTCTTGTTTATAGTAAAAATTAATTAATTTACTTGAAAGTAAGTCTTTCTTTTACTGAATTTAACACCATCTATCGTCAAGTAGCAGAACCAAAAAGACATCACTACACAGACAAAACTTTCGTGTTTGTTATTTCAATTCAAAGCTAATAAAATAGGCGTTTTTGCTGTTGGAATGTTATGGTGAATTAAACACCCGCGGTGTAACTATATTTTTTGGCAATAGTAGACACTATCGACTGTGTAATTTGCGAACTTCCGAAGGGAAGCCGGTAAGAATCGTGTTTTATGGTGCTTTCGCCACTGATATCTACTTACTTAATAAAAATTTACAATTCATTATTTCACCACAGACAACGCACTGCATAAGTTGCTGGGTCTGCACAAGAATTCATAATAAACGAAGGTGAGTACAGCCCGATTTAAACTTTATGGCCGTTCGGAACATGAGGCGAGTCGCTACGCAGAAAAGAATTCACGTGTCAGCGGGGCTGAGGAGTGGGGTCTGCGCAACGAGTAGCACATTTCAGACCCATCATAAAGTTTACTTCAGAGCCGTCATAAACTTTGACGCGTACTATACTAAGGTTTTTTGACATTTCATCCCCTAAATAGGGGTAAAAAGACTAATTTTTGCCGATGGGAAATCACACGGCTGGCTTTAATATTAATAATAATTCATTTATCTAAATTCCCCTCCTAGTTCCAGGCCTTTTTCTAGACAGACGCCACATGGTCCACATGTCCACATACAGCATGCAAGTGACTCACAACAAAAGCACCTAATACATAACAAAAATAAATCAAACGTCACAACACAGAAAAGGAAACTGAAATCATTCAGGAATTCTTCAAAAAATATCAAGACGGACAGATCATTCACCGACAGAGACACAACATGCACAGTTATCTAAAAATAAAATAGGAATCACGGCCGTCCACCGCGGCTCACAAATAATTATTACCATTTCACGCGGGAAACGACTCGAGTACCGCGAATATTTTGTTATTAAAGTAACTTTTTTTTTTATTATGAGTATCGAACGCAGGTCTTGCACGAGCCAGGCTCCACACGTCACCATGCGCCTTCTAGCCATCATAGTGCTGATAACTGGCTTGCTTTGCATGTTCGGAGGTAAGACCGCCTTTCAATTTACTAACACAAAATAATAAGTTGGATGGTTGGATGTCAGTCATAAATTATATTAATGGAATAACAACTTGTTTTGGTGAGTGTACGGATAAATTATAAAATTATGTGATACCTACATAATTATGTGATGTTGTTTACGACGACCGGCTGTTTGTGAAGTAAGGAGAATTTATAAATTGAGGGTTTATGAATGAAATTAATAGGTACGTCATAATAGTAACACAATTGTAATGCATGCCACGTGGAAGTAAAAATAACGAAAAACTTTTTTAACGTTTACCTAAAAATATTCAGTGTAAAAAAAAAAGAAAAAAAAAAGTGTTTATTCAGTTATGGAAGGTTTTAGGTGTGTATTCATAGGCAATCAATTAACAGAAGTCAATGTTTTGAATTGAACCTGTGTGGCGGCAAATAAGTACTTACGATCAACGCAGAGAGAGAAGCAAATGCTCGAGCATTTTTTCATTGATACATTGAAAATGGAACTCGATCACATCACGTCTCAAATAGAGTTTAAATTAGAGTGCAATCGATGCATGCTCGGCCATATTTTTCGGGTTTTACCTACTCACATTTTGACTTGCTTTTCTGTCTACGCTAAACCTTATTTGACAAAGCGTAGTGGCGTAGTGCATTAGGCCGGCTACTTAAGGTGCGTGATTTGATCAAAATCAAAGGTCCGTGCAAGTCTACGGTTTGGAGATACCTAGTCCTGCAATTTAGATTTTTATGATAATAGCAATCGAGTATAATTCTATTGCTTAGTTAGTGTTAGATACAATCTGGCTAAAGACTTTCAACCCCTACCTATAATGATTCATGATGTTTTCAGGCTATCTTCTGGGGCGAGTGGCTCGTCCCGAACCGAGAAAAAGCAATGACATGCTGACTTACAACCTAACAATCATAGCAGATAGTATTTACAAAAAGGCCAAAAGGATACCACCGAAACTGATTCACCAGAATGAACCAGATAAGATTCAATTAAGATTGTTAGAAATATTCAACTGCAGCCAGCTATGCGGGTCGCTGAATAAATATAATCTGGCGGAATTCGTCAGGAATTCTATTAATTTCCAAGTGACGAAGTTAATGAAAGCCGTGAATAATGCGTCCGTGTATTTAGATAGTTTTAGCTGACATTGGTTATATATTAGACAGTCTTTAATTTGATACTTCTGTGTACCTACTCATTTTCCATTGTTTGTGAAATATAACTTATGTCGATAGAATAGAATACTCTTTATTATGTACCTACACCATAAAAGTTACAGATAAAGGTACCTAAATGTTGAAATTTGATGTGTTGATAACAACTTTATTATAATATAAGCTAGCGTAGAGAAAGAAAGAAAAATTGTTTATTCTTATCATAAACAGGATGGGAAAGAAAAACTGTCACTGGAAGGAATAAGTGGTAGGTTTTTAAACAAGGTTCGAAAGGAATTGGTGACTTTCACTCGTGATATCATAACACTCTACTTTTCATTTCGAATATAAGGAAAGTAAAAAAAAATTGTTCCGTATCTGGGGTCAACATTTAAGAATCGCTTGAACTCATTTTTAATCAAAACCCAGATTTTGAATTCCGGTACAGCTTACAGAGTTAGTATTCCGTCAAATTATAATTGTCCTTTTTATATTTTGAATAAATGGAACACACCGCTTCACCGGCGCGGGCCGTCTCGCATAATATGTTTTTTTTTATTCACACTGGCTGTTTATACACTCACTAGACCGCAGATTTTTTTTAATCGCAATTTTTCTTAATTAATTAAGTAAAACCATTCGTAGCCGACAAACTAACCAAATATAGTTCTATTTTTAAATTCATTCCCGCCGTAGGGAGGGAATCAATTACTATGAGTCTTTCCCGCCCAAGGGTGGGAAGCAGCGTTTTCCACCCGCTACTCAGACCAAACAAACACTACTTTCCGAGTATGAGAAATGAAAAGTTCTTTTCCACCTTGTAGACAGGTATAATATAACTACTTATTTAAAGGTATCGCTGTGAGATTATTATCTAAAGAGAGACAAAACCGGCCATGTGCATGTCCGACCAAGCACAATGAAGGGTTCCGTAGTTGGGATGAATTTATGCCAAAAACAAACTTAACATTGTAGTTGAAAAACATGGTCTCCCTTATATAGATATACCTCACGGTTAATTCTTCAACTGCAAATGTAAGATTATTATTATTACTCGTTAACTTGTAAAGCCTATATTTAGCTGTTATAGTTTTTCTTTTAATTTCGTTATTTGTAGGTACTACTGCCATTAATTTTTTCACATAACCAAAAACAACCATTTAGCTGGCAGGGGCCAAAGAGTAGAGTAACTTTATACGGGGCAGACACTTGACTAACAAAAATTGGCACTTTAAAGCTTAATAATACGTAAGCGCATCCATAAATCGAAAAATAGCCTTCACAGACCCTCAATATTTTGAACGGTCTATCCAACGATACGCCACGTCGTGGGAATGGGATAGACGAGAAAACAAATATCATCCCCGCTTTACGTGTAAGAAGACGTACCATAAAAAAAAATTGTTTTTCAATAGGTATTTTTATTTTACTTACTTACCACTTTTTCGGCGTGATTAATATGTATTGCCATGCCAAATTACAGCTTCCTAGTACTAAGATTCTCTGTGCTAAGCCGGGGACTGACAGACAGACAGACGGACATGGCGAAACTATAGGGTTCCTTGTTTACTACAGAACCGAAAATGCTAAGTTTACCCAATCAAAATGTGTGAAATAGTAGCTTTTTGTGTACCGATGTTACTTAACAAAAGACGTATTCATAAAAAAAAACAAAATATCCTATGTTTGCTGTAACAGAATATACAAGTCGGCTACTAGCTTCCAGACATTCGAAAAAAATTAAACATTAAAAATAAATAATAATACTAGTTCGTAAGTACTTAGTAGGTACTAAGTAGTTAATTCATGAATAGATAATATAACATAATATTATATGGAATTAAAAGTTGTCATTCTTCATACTCTATGATTCTTTTTACTAAAATTGTAATGGTTTGCCATGACTTTATCAATGAAACAATTACCTACCTAAGTTTATTGTATACATATACATAATAATATTATTTATTATAAACTTACACAAATGATGTGTACATAGTTAATCTACATCTTTGATAGATCTTTGTGAATGAATTAATATATTTTTAACCGACTTCCAAAAAGGAGAAGGTTTTATGTTCGTCTATGTTTGTTTGTTTATTTTGTTTGTCTATTCTTCGATTTCTCCGTTAATTATTGACCGTTTTAAAAAAATAAATTGTTTGATAGAGTAGGAGGTGGTCCTATTGTCACAAGCGGGGCGGGGCGGGCGGTATTCCAAGGAAATTGAGGGAAATCTGCAAATTTTATAGGCACACCTGGAGCGATTTGGGTATTTTTTATAATAGCTCGTGCATTTGCTCTCAGAAAACACCATTTGGTGAAGTGGAACTGAAGATGAAGACCACAGATGGCCATTGGAACTACATAATAATAAGTATTTAACGGGTTGCGATTTGATTAGGTATTTTAATAAGGTTGCTAACTTGCTCACCAATTTATGGTCGTCACAACACATTTGGTAAGTGGCAGTTCTCCTGCTTCTTATGAGGAGACTGGAGAACTCCTCAACAATTAACGCGCCGGGAAAAGCAATATTTTGTAAAAGGTGATGAGCAGATGACATGAAGCTATCCAGTACTACTTAAGTGAGCTATCCGCTATTGTAACTTAGATAAATTACAAACTGACCAACTAAAAAAAGAGAAAACTTAAAAACTACAATAATTCAAAGAATTCATACAAAAATCCCATGAAACCATCGAGATATAAGTACTAACGTACTAGAGAAGACACCGTAAATTCCTACTTTGTCTCGTTCAACTGCGGCGATCGCGCCGCACCTCACTCAGTCGCTCTCTAGCTCTTTCGCGCCTAGTACTTCCGACAATAATAAATTATATAGAATAAATACACTTCCGCAGCAAATCTAGCGCTGTGGTAAATTAGTTACGGTTTAGACGAATTGTTATTATTATAGCGCTGCGCGAACTAAAGATTCAAATTACGAAGAATAGGACAATTCAGTTATTTGACGTAGCTTCTCTAGTACGTTAGTACTTATATCTCGATGCATGAAACTGTTTTTCGGTAAAACTGTCCAATATTTTTTTTTTTCATACGTACCCAATTCTGACTTAGAAACATTATAAAACAAACTAGCTAAATCAGTCCGGCCGTTTTCAAGTGTTGCGATTACCAACGAGTAGCATTTCATTTTTATTAAATAGATTTTAGAATATAATAAAACGAATTTCAAAATAACTTTTATTGTGGACGCAAATAACAATGTTGCGTTGAATCAACAAAATTAAAAACTATATATCTTTTATCTATGGTATTTTGTTTTGGCTGTGGTCTCTGGTGCTTGTTTTGTATTGGCCAAATATAAAAGTGACATTAGTTTGCAACCAATCACAATCGAAATTTCATGTGGTGAAAATATACTAACCAATTATATTTCTTCCTTCTCATAATGCAATGGCGTCGTTGAGGTTACCGAGGTTAGCATCATTCTGCAAGTTCCGGTCCGCCAACTCCGCCATTTTGATCGGAAGGCAGATTCGTTGTATTGCGCTAAAATAGCGGCGGTGAATTTTTAAGAGATATAAGTTATATTAGGAAATAAATTGACAATGGTGCCGGTGAGTCAAAGTTTTTGTGCTTGTTCAACAAATTTTACTATCTTTTGAGCTCGTTTTGATGAATTTCGTCCCGTTTCAGCAAACGAAGGTGTTCGTCGGCAGCCTGCCGCAGGGCTCGAAGCCGGAGGAGCTTCGAAAATTGTTTGAGCGCTTTGGCGCTGTGACGGAATGCGATATAATGAACCGGTGTGGATTTGTGCACATGCAAAGTGAAGAACAAGCTTCGGCCGCTATTCGTGCGCTCAATAATACGTCGTTCAACGGCGGCCTCATTTCAGTAGAGCGCGGGCGCATCAAGGAGCGCGGCCAGCGTGGAGGGCCAGGAGGTGGCGGTCGCGGCGGCGGTATGAGAGGCGGCATGCGTGGAGGTATGGACCGGCGCGGCGGTGGACCCATGCGAGGTGGGCCTCCGCTCCGTGACTCTCCCTACTCGCGCGACCGGCCTTCACATCCGCGTGGCATGCCGCCTGGCGGTCCGCCACAGATGTCGCCATACGAGCGCTCCGAGCGGCCACCACCGCCCGCGTACGATGACCGGTACAACGGCTACGGCGGAGAAGACCGACGTGGATTTGCTCTGATGGAGCGCGGCGCGCGGGACCCATACGCGAGCGCAGCGCCCATGTACGCGGAGGAGAGGCGCTACGACGAAATGCCTCCCATGTACGCTGACGATCGTCGCGCGCCGATGTACGCGGATGAGCGCGACCTAATGGACCGCCGGGCTCCGATGCGCGCGGCGCCGCAACAGATGCCGTACGAGCGCTCTATGCCGCCGCGTCCGCAGCAGATGCCCAACGGTGACATGTTCAGCAGGCGCTCCCCTATGTGAGTTGTGAAACTTGTACTAGTTGATATTCAAAAAAAATTGCTAGCATCAACAACAACAACAATACATAAAAACTGCGAGGATGAAACAAAATGTTTGCTGCAACTATGACCTCCTATAATATCTGTATCTTTGACTAACACATCACTTTAAATGCTGTGATCGTTGCCACTAGATCATATTTCACACTAATGTATCTTGCAAGTTTGCAATTATATTGCATTATAACAGTGGACTCCATTGTTCAACGAGAATCCATTGTGTACTGAGCTTTACTCTAGTAGTCATTGCAACAACTTCCAACATGCTAACCTCTGAGACAGAAAAAAAAAATATCTTATATTTTCAATTTTTTGATTTTATATTTTCAACAGTTTTCATTCCCGTTCAGTTTTCTTAGCAGTCTCTCTTCAATCTTCCTGTCCTTAACTCTAGATTATATATTTCATATTTTTTTTATTTAAAAAAATTAAGCTAAGGCAATAGGACTACTTGGTTTTATAATTTTGTTATTTGAATAGTATTTCCTTGACAACTAGGATTGCATAAGATTGAGTCAAGAGTCGAGACAAAATAGGAAAGGAGGCCCTTTGCTTTATACACCTAGCAAAGAAGGCCCTTGGTTTTATAATCAAACACTAAGGAAGGGCTGTTTTTCTGTATTATTATTGACTAGCTGTGCTCACGGATTCGCTCATGTGACTGGATTCTATTAACATTTTTTCTCAGCAAAATAGATCTTGCAGTAAACTGTTGAGGAATATGGCCATAATAAAGTATTGCTAATCCCCCATAGCAAGTAGCGTGATAATATATAGCCTATTTGATGGCGAGACCTTTAAGGAATATTTAGCAAAAATTTTACAGAATCTATTCAGTAATTTTTGTGTCAATCCAGACAAACATACTCAAGATGGCACTTGTAACTTTTCAGGCGTGGTGCAGCCCCTGGTGGATATGACAGAGACCCTTACGCGCAGCAGTACCCCCCCATGGGACGGTAAGATCTTGCACTTATTATCCTCGTAACAGCTGACATGGAGTATACAGTCATCCTTGTAGTTACAGGTTTTCCTATTTGTTCATAACTAATATTAAAACAGCCCAAATTTAGAGAGAGAGAGAGAATATACTAAGATCAAGAACTATTCTCCAGCGGAGTATTTACGTGGTCTGATGTTTGACTTGTTAGCTTGCGAACGATCGCTCGGCGACATCGTAGTTGCGTCATGCTTCACTTTTACGGCAATCCCAAGTAGCAAGGGTAAAGAAATTGAGCAGTCACGGGACGATTGTCAGATGTGAAACATCGCACTACACACACATTTACCCACTACTACATATAGACTATAGTGGCGATCGCCACGCGGCATGCGTCGCCCCGCCAGCAATCGGTTTTACGTGCGCCTATAGATGTTTCGTATCAACAGGCTTACTACGTGAGACATTATGGAAATTTTGTCGTGTCTTAGTTGCGTTTGCGTATTTCGGCTTTTAATTTTATTATAACAGTAGATAGAAGATAAATCTCTGGCCTCCATATATAGAGGTCAGTGGGATAGATACAGTTAAAAGCGTTTACAACGTACGGCATTTCGTACAAACTTTCAAGCCCTTGTTTTTCGAAATGACTGAACCGATTTTAATGAAACTTCATACGCATGCAGGATACAAAGGTCTAAAAAGTTAGTTAAGAACATTTTCGAAATGTCTTATTTAAAAACAGCTAACTGGAAATCTCTGTTTCTATGGAAAACTTAAAATCTGTCTAATTTGGCTGTAACACAATTTTTCGAAAATGTTCTTAACTGACATTTTAGACCTTTGTATCTTGCTTAAACGTATGAAGTTTCATTAAAATCGGTCGTAAACGCTCTTAAAGTATGCCACAAAAACATAATAATTTGAACAAACAGGAAAACTTGCTAACAAATTCTTGGAACAATTGCAACCATGTAAGACTGACCTCATATAAAATAACTCGCTAATCACCTGTCTACTTCTTGTTAACTGTTACATTCCATGCGTCACGGCTGCGTCACCATACTGGATATACCATCACCATACTCTTATCTGCAAATATCTCGTAAAATATGATCATCTTTATAAATACTTTCATTGCTACGAAGTTGTGAGCCTGAACAAGATAAGGTCACTTCTGTCATAATATCAATGTTGATCGACGCCGCTCCCAGATAACTGTAACGCCTCTTAGGTTGTAGTGAATAAAACGTTACATACGAAACATATTAGACGGATAAAAGAATTGATGATACAGTAACGATAGTGCGTGGTTTAGTCGAGGTGCGGTTTCACTATGAACTAAGGCGGTGTGTTCAGTTTCCCTGAGGGTCGGTCGTGATGTCGTGTTGTTTGTATAGCGGGGGCGGCGCGGCGCGCGGTAGAGAGCTGAGCGGCATGGGCGGCCCGCGCCGGTACTAGCGGCGACGCCTTGCTTACCTCGCTAGGCTAGGCTCGTAGTAGTACCACGTGACACGAACAAATCAGTACCTAGTGCCGTGCGACGGTCGAACTAGCCGCATTCGCGATTCGACGCAGTGCGTGCGTGCGAGCGTCCCGGACCCGTAGCTTGTAAGTCTAGTACGAGTGGAAAATTATGTGAATCACTTTATATTGTAATAAATGAGAGATATTATTATATTGACGGAACGTTTTCATTTCACCTGCTGATTGATAACATGCTCCATGTTACATTTACGATCGAATTAGTTTTATATAATTGTTTGGATTAATTTCGATAATGATAAGTCTAAATGTTAAGGTACATTTTGTTTAAGTTGTATTTACATTTTAGATTAAATTCCTTAGAAATGAATTTTTACTTTAATTACTCTCCTACCGGCACTAAACTCTTCATGCATGTTAACCCCTGAGATCTTTGGCTTCGAATACTGCTTCTCCTTGGTTGCGGTACTTCTGTTTAAAATTTGTGGTTTTATTGCAGGGTGCCTTAATGTCGCGCGGTCGGCTCGGGCTGACCGATATCTGACATTGCTTGTTGCAAATGTATAACTGTTTGCAGGCAGTGATCCGTAGAGGGGTGCGTTCATTGACATCTAGCGATCTTCTTAATCTCTGTCTCTTATAGATATAAAAAAATCTCTCTTAAAACTTAGAATTCGATACGATTCGTTTTAGGCTACTTAAACCCCGCCTCTAAACCTACACTCAAAATAACAACCAGAGAACTACTCTAAAATTGCGTCCACGTAACTCGATGCGAACGCACCCCAGGCTGACTGCTCTGCTTGGCTCCAATACGCGATCACAGCAAACCGACAAGTCCGGAGCGAGTGACGCTTAGGGCGACATGACCGGCTCTGCTAACAATACATAACGCTGTCGAACGGCGACAAAGTGCGTGCGAGTCCTTTCAGATAGTTAGATGCGGCATGACGATGACGGCTTACGGCGGCGATACGTAGTCGATGCTAAAGCGACGGCGTTACGCTGTATACGTTAGGCGACAACGGCAGAAGACACAGGAATGCGAAAAATTACAAATCGTAAGTACGGCTGAGAAAAACAGACGTTAACGGCGTGCGTTACAGAGCCCCGAGCTCGCAAGTCGATCTACCAAACCATTGTGCACACAGTGCGCTATAATCAAAAACGTTGCACATCTAAATTTCGAGTTTTGTTACGGAAAAATAATTGCGCATAATATCTGCAGTACACATGAATATAGCCGACGATACCTTATAAAGTAAAGGCCTAAAAAGTCGGCGTTTCAATCTATAATTCTCAATAAAGTTCGTAAACGTTCACCTGTAAACTGTCAAGGCTACCATACATGGTCAATAATTCATCAAATCAGTCAGATCGTTCCGTAAAAATTCGTACCGTGTGGCAAGATCAAGTACGACGGCCGGAACGATTAGAAGCAAGTCGTTGAAACCAAACTACACGATCATTTTCTGTATCTGCAAGCATACAGTCAAAACCAATAGGATCCGATTCATCTGTTCCGTTTTATCTCTTTGTATGGTAACCTTAACGTTACTTCTACGCTTTAGATTTTTTATGTGGTGCTCATACTATTTCTATGTTCCACAGGGATTGGGCGCCTTGATGAGAATGCTCAAGACTGAACATTATGACCAAACTGGAAGAATTTCTTGTTCCTCCACCCTTGTAGGAGGACCAAGGATCGTGTACAGAGTATTTTATGATGCAATAAATCTATTTTCTGATAAAAACTTGTTTTTTTTTTTTTTCAATAATTTCCCACCTGTTTGTACAATAATATCTCAGTACCGTACAGACGAGAGGATAACGAGGAACTCCCGGAGCTTTCAAAATAAAACTCAATTAGATTGCTTCCAACTTTTATTTAGCATATTCAAAATATAATTTCACGTAATATATATTATTATGAGATTAAAACTTTGCCGATGTATCTCACTATTTCACACTTTGTACTCAAGCTAAGCTTCACACGTCAATTCAGTGACAGCAATGTTACAAAATTCACTGCGACTTACATCTTTGGGATATGGCACTAGTTCTACAAACAAGCATTTATAAAACTAAAATCATTGATGTTTGCTAAAAACCTAAGGTAATAAGAATTTAATATTCAATAACAAGTAAGTGAATATCTAAAACAGCTCAGCTGCAAATAAAAGTAATTTCACGAATTTAAAATAATAATATATTAACATATTACCCTCCTTTACGTCACGCAGTCGCGTAAAAATATACAAGAGATCGGTATTAGTGGTTTCAATAACGACGGTATTTACAGATACAACTGTAACATCCATGCTTAGGTATGTTACTTATGAGTAACTGGATTTACAATAATGCAATAAAAATAATTTAATTTGTAATGCAGCTCATAAATGCTAAATATATCATTCTCGTTGCAGTCTTCACAACAGACATTGCAGGTTCTAAACAATAATTTAATTTTGAAATATCACAAACAAAATCAACTAAACACTGCTCGCTTAAAACTATAAAGTACTTTTTAAAAATATCAATACAAATTAAAATTTCATGAGATTCTTAAATAAAATGCGATCACGCGCAGTGGACGGTAAATCGTTGAAAGTACACAAAATATTAATGCTAATTTCTTAATTCTTTTGTAGAAGATAATAGATGTGAAGTTTTAAAACAGTTATACCTATTAAATCACTTTGTATACTCGTGAGAATTTCAAATATAAATTAATTAAAAAAAAGCAAAGTCATATAATAAAAATAAATCATTCGAGACTGGCGTTTGCGCACTGTGTGACCATGTCGACTAGCATTGGTTGTCAAATCACAAAGAGTTACAATACTACATTTATGATAATGCGCGGCATACACTCGCGGAATCATATAAAAACAAATAGATAATAATTAAATTTCATTACATTTCTAGTGACATGTTCAAATTGATGTATTTTCCCATCCTTTCTCACACTTATATTGTCCATTACAAAAAATCATTTAAGACTTCCTGAATTCAAAAGAAGTAGCACTTAATAATTTATAGTTGCCATTTTATAAAATCTTTCGCCCGCGTATAACCCTCTTGAACACTCTTAATTATTACGTGTTAGGCAGTAGCATGAGAGGAGCCACCCAAGTCCAGATTAGCCTGAATTTAAAATATGTATTCTAAAGGCTCCATGTCTTGTCGACCAATGTAACGAAGAAATGAATGGTAACTCCCGACCTTTACTTGACCTGGCCTTGTTTGTTTTGTCTTTGTATCAGCTGCTGTGCCTAATCGTGAAGTCCTACAGCTAAAAACGGATTATTCGGCTTTAGACAGATTCTGGTTTGGGCAGATTCGTTTTACGGCAGAAGTAACATGACTAACATAAACCATACAATATATGTAATGGTATATTTAAAGTCAATTTCAAAATAAAAACCTCAGGCATCAGATCAGAGGGCAATTCCCGTATTTTTAACAACGTTCGCTGAAATTTGTTTGTTGCTGGCATGAGATTGCGACCTGAATTTGAACGTGTTTAGGTACGAGAATTGACCTTCAGGTCGTGTTTAGGACCTTCTAATCGCAACAAATAGTTTTCCAATCAATGCATACTTCTGAATTTAATCATTACATAATACTTCTGTAGATGACTGTAAAATATCTGTCATATCAAGAAACTGCCAAAAATAGAATCTGCCGTAACAAGAATCTGCCGAAACCAGAATCTGTCCTAAACCGAATAATCCCTAAAAACATCGTTCCGAACTTAAGAACATCAAACCATATTGACTAACATCTGGTAATAAAGCAAGCTAAACTTTTACCTCCATACAATAATTAAAATCACAATGTCGAGAGGTGTTTGTAAGTACATATTGCTACTTCAGTCTATAGCATTCTTGATAGGCGACCATAACATTGCAATTAGCACATAGACAAAATCAACGGCTTAAAGACTAAACCATCCGCCAAAAAAACGAACGTGCGGGGTAGAAGAAGTAGGTATGATAGCTCCGTGCCTGGGAAAGAATTTTAAGATATTGGTCTCGGCTCATTTGTAAGATCTTTGAAAGTCTTTACGAATAGTTAGAAGCTCGAAAGTCTGTCAACCTGCAGTCTTACCAAGGGGTATCGTATTACCCCAAAATGCTGGTATTCAGGTACAATCATTGCGGACACTGGTGGTGAGGGTGAACCGATTTTCAACCTTATTACTAAGGCGGTAAGGCAGATGATGAAGAACGATAGTTCCTAGCGTTCATTAGGACGCTCAATTCCAAGATAAGTGTTAATCTTAGATAAATATCCGAAGTGGAGCATTATTTTAAATTGGAATTTCATAAATGCACTCTGCTTGTAAGTAGGTATGCGAGACATTTTTGATGATTGATATAGTAAAAGGGAACATTAGTAATTCTTTTATTTAAAAAAGAAGAACCTCGAATAGCTAATAATTCGAATGAATGATTCGAATAGAACAAGGATTCAGCTAATTGCTGGAGTCCATCGAGCTAAAAAGCTTAATAACATGTTGTTCTAACAATAGACACTTGAAGGGGACAGTTTTGGTTTGGGAAGTTTTGACGACACCAACTTGCAATGAACATTGCTATGTTTGAAAATTGTTACCATGGGTTGGCTACCCATGGTAACAATTTTACATTCACAGCGCCTTAAGGCGACGATAACCGACTTTTAATGATTTTATACTGAAGATCACGTCTAAACGAGTAGTATTAATGATTTGAAAAAAATATATGTTTTAGTAGAGCATTTTCTCAATAAGTTAATATGAGAATATTTTATATTATGTTTATATTAAGTACATAGTGAAATTAATTTGTAAAGTTATGTCTAACGCGGATAAAAAACTGAGAATGGCGCAAAATCTACTAAGCGTATTTTTCTGACACCTTCACCAATTTAAAGATAATTTAATTATTGATCTTTTAGTATACGCGTTTTTATTAAAATATGTTTTGTTTTGTGTATAATAAATTAATAATGCGTCATATTGGGGACAGCGCTCCTTGATGGGCGAGTCCTATTACTGGCTGAACGTACGACGCGTTGCGTGAGCTCAGTACAGAACACGCAAGCTAACCACTCAAGGTCTGGCATATATCTGCGTCTTAATGTCGAAGCAGTAAGGATAGTTTTTGTAGTTTAAAATACTACTAACGTGCGGGGTTGATTGAAATAAATAATATGCCAACATTGAAAGAAGGTATACTTAACTGGGGCGGTATTTATACCCGTTGTCTAATTCTAGGCAGTCGCCCCATGTAAAATACTGATATTTAGCTACATCCCGTTGGACTGGTAGCTGACCCCAACAAACAGTTAAACCAGAAAAGTTGTCTTCGGTAATCTTCTTTCGTCGTGCCACATTTTTGGAATTGCTTAGAGTTGTTAATATATAATTTTGTAATCATGGTAACACAAAATAGGCAAGTACAGTCAGTGCTCTGCATAAGCCGACCCTTTTCCCCTTCTTCTTCTTTATAAGAATCTTTGTATCAATATTTTAATTTTAAAAGACTGTCCGTGTAGTTTTTGCCCGTTCTTCTCCATAGGAACGTATTTAGAATGGGCAACTAGCTTCATATTTGTAACTGACCGACTTCTTGACAGTTCAAAAGTGCCTGTAAATGGTTTAATTATTTCTTTCTTTCTCTTTCTTTTTTTTTAAACGTTGCCCCAGACTAGGAATTTCTCCTATATTGTGGGCGCGTTTACAAACATTTAAATTCACATATACAAACAGCCAGACCCGGAACAACTACATGTAGGTCATACAAATATTTGTTCCGTGCGGGAATCAAACCCGCGACACGCAGCGCAGCAGTCAATCGCTTAACCACTGCGCCAACCGTGCCGTTTGAAATAAATGCTTTGAGTTTTTTGAGAGGGGTCAGGTAATGCAGGGCCCTGACCATACTTTCATGGTAGTAACAGCTCTATATTAGATCTCATCAGCGCGCGTTCGTATTTCCGATGATAGACGATGATGCCGGAAGTGCATACGTTTCTTGGGAAATCTGTAGTTGGGAAAAACTAGGCAGATGATGCTTAGTGCTAATCGCCTCGTAAATGATCGCCACTAATCTACGAACCGATTCGTTTAACATAGCACCGTCAGATCATTAAATCTAGTGCCAGGTACACAGTAAATAGAACATGTTTTAAATAACATACCACGTTTATATTAATTATTGCTAACATTAGAAGGCAAATCGTGCATCGATTGTACTATTAAGGAAGGCAGACGTGACGGGTTGCGCGTATGATTTCATTCGCACTACTGATTATCTAATTTTACCATTGACAGAGATTTCCATCTTATGTAATTAATTAAGATGGTTGTAAAGCTCACTATAGACCAAATCTATCATCAGGGGGCCTAAAATGGACGCTTTGGCAGAATCATAATATGATCTGCGTACAATTCATATCCCGCAATTCTTCTGTTTGACAGGTTTGTATGGAGTTTCGTAAAATAGTCCACAAAATATGAATTGATAAAGTGAAGTCTAATGTCAAATATCAGCTGTCAAACAGATGAATTGCGGGATGTATGAATTGGGTATGTAAAGTAAAAATTAACCTATGCCGATTCCAAAACCATTTCGAGATTTTAAGCTTCTAAGACTTATTTTTCTATTAATAGGTCTTAAAATTATAAGATCGTATTTATTTTCACAAAAATACTTAAAATCACTTGACTTTTATTTGACCTCTAAATGCCGTCACAAAGCAGCCTGAATTGGAAACTTTCAGTGCCTCTCGTAATTAAGTTGTTCTTTATGTGTCAAGTGTCATGTCAACGTCAAATTTACATGAAACACATATTACTATTCTATTCAGCTACATATATACGTAAATAGTGTAGTTTTTCACCAGCGGCGGACAGTACAAGTCGAATCACATCGATGTATCCCCTCAGGCAAACTAACTTACGTTCAAATGATCTTCACAATAAAACAGACGCCGCCCAGACTTGTACTCAACATTTACTTCCTCGCACCATTTCCTTTTTAAGGTTTCTTTTACTAACAATCAATTTGTGTCGGCTATTTGTTGTGGTGTTTCTTATACTTGACGGTATGAAGCACTTAGCAGAAGTAGTCTTTGAATCCATTCATTTTATTAAGCCATATCTTGAAACTAAAGTACGGAAATCGCTAAAGTATGAAATGTAAACAAATTAATTGTCAAATTTGACAGTATGACTGAATTTTGGTTTTAAATAAGTGTTAAACGTGGCAAAGATCCTAAGCTATTCAGTTCTACTAGTGACGTCAGTACGAACAATACTTTAAAAAAATATATAAAAATAACTACAGCTTGTAAAAACAAAAAGATGAAATTATGTGTTTCAAATACTCTTATCATTAAAATAAAAATATAAAAACATACCTGAAAAATACTTTACATACCTAATTGTAAGCAAATCATAATTATGATTCTGCCAAAGCGTCCATTTTAGGCCCCCTGATCAATATGTAATTTTTTTTCTATACCTATCTAATGATATTTTTGTTTCTAGTTTTCTGGCATTAATATCATATTATGGTCTGACGATTAATCTCACCTCCGAATTCCCAAACGACACTTATAAGACGTTTTTAAAAGTTTCTTGGTTACATCTCTAAACCCGGTTTCTGATATTTCTTAGCAGAGTTTATACAGTATGTAACAAAAACCCTGTTGTTCCTTTTAAGGACGTATACATTTACCTACAAGCACAACATTGGTGGAATTATAATTAAAAAAAACTAAGTATTGGCTAGTCGAGAAGTCAAAATCAAAGAATGAAAGATGTTAGAAATCAATTAAACATTACAAATATTAAATATTTATTTTAATTCTTTTTGTTGAACAGTTTTTATAAATGACTTGCTTTATTACGTATGTACACCGATTCTTAAAACGTAGGTAGAAGGAACAACAGGGATTTTGTTACATATTGTATATTCGATAGTGGCAGGAGTATTGGTTTGGTAACATGATTTTCTGAACATTCAGAACTCTGCTCAAATTCATAAAGTTGAAAGAATAACGATTGAGAGTTTATCGAGGATCTAAGAAACCAGGCATTTACGGCGACTTAAAAATGAGTTGGTTTGAGAATTCAGCCGATAGGTCTATAGTTTGCTTTAACATTACAATTTGTACCTATAATAATATTTCATCTAGATTTGGTATCATTTGTACATTCATTGGAACATGAGGACAGAATCTGTTATTAGTGGGACCCTTAATGGAAAGGAGGTGATAGAAGCAAAGGCAAGGAAACACGAAGGGAGAGGTATCTAGCAAGGAATGACTAGCAGGAGTTAAGTAAACGCCTTGCTGACTAAAGATTTTGAAGAAAAATACTATAGATAACTGAGAGTAGGTTCGTCAGTATGTTTCTTCGATCAACAATACCATCTAGATATAGGGTCGGCGCAAAAAATACGTCTCGGTAAATAACAGCGCACTTGAGACGTGAGCTCTTATTTTGTTTAGTTCGCTTGAGACACAGCCAACGTAAACACGTTTCACAATACCGCAATGTGTATTCAAAAGTTGCAAAAATAATGCCCGAAAAAGCAATTTTCAAAATGAAGTAATATTGTTTATGAAATACCGCTCACAGCTTAAGTGGAAAGCCAGTCTTTTTGTATTTTTTAGGGTTCCGTACCTCAAAAGGAAAACGAAACGCTTATAGGATCACTCGTGTAGCTGTATGTCTGTCAGTCTGTCACCCTTTTTCTCAAGAACGCGTGAAGGTATCAAGTTGAAATTAATATCAAATACGTAGGTCTACGGTCCCTTGGATCTCTAAAAAAAATCAAGCTTCTAAGTCAACGCAATAAAAAAATACGTTGATTTATGCGACATATTTTGATACTCGCAAGTAAATCAAAATAGGGTACTTCCCGTGGACACATTTTGACGGCCAGAGTGTCTTACTTTCGGTACCTAAAGAATAAGTTATATTTTAAGCTTTGTAACTAACAAGTTTTGAACAAAATTGCCGATTTTATACCACCGCTACAAATTTTTGGCCAAGGTTGGCCAATACACGCGCATACTTTTGTGTAAAAGAACAGTAGATGCGTAGATTAGATTATTTTAGACTATATTACTAGGTGCCATGGTTGTAATTAGGTTGAACTTAAAACTTTTGTCTCAGTTCGTTAGTAAACAAAATGTAGCTATACAGGGTCAAATTAAATTAGTTAGCGAAACGCCGCGGATGATATGGGTATCGATATCTAAACATGATAAAAAACAAAAAAAAAATTGTGGGGTCATCAACCACCGGTAGTGTAGTCACTTTAAAATCCGATATTTTTGTGAAAACTTCACAGACGTGATGGGTATCGATATCTCAACACGATAAACAGATTTTATTAACTTACGCGTCAAGAACCAACACTACCAGCAAGCGGTCGCGGAACCCAAAAAAATAAATCATTACTTAAATCTTTTATTTTGTCGTGTTTAGGTACCCATCACGTCTGCGGAGTTTCGCCAGCTAATTTAATTTGACCTTGTATAAGTATATATTCACACGGACAGAGTCTAGCTTTGATTTTGTACGTGACCCGTTATCTAGTTGGTATTGTTGATCGAAGGTATGTTGGTAAGAAAATACCAAAACAACTGCAGATGTACCCGTGGTGGTACTTTAGAGCTGGTTTTTATTTCTCATTATTTTTAGCGTAGTAGATGTGCGTTGCCATTCCAGAGAGAAAGTTAAAATGTGTCTTAAAGGTGCATTTAATTAATAATTACGCTGGACCTTCAAACCAGATGTATATTTGGATGCCTAAAGGTGAAATCACACTTACAAGCACGGAATCCCGAATATCCCGGATCAGTATGTTTTTGCAACTCTTTCTGTTACTTAAAGGCTCCAGCCACACGTAAACGTGCTTTCAAAGCAAATGAGTGCGGATTGCCGATCAGCGAGTCTGAGGGCCAGTTTCTCGAACGAAAATTATCACAACATTTAATGTGATAAATTGTCAAGCGCACGTAAACTGCTGTGATTGGCTGTTGAGAAATCATTCAACCAATCACAGCAGTTTACACGCGCTGGCCCTAAGTGTAATGTCACATTTATGTTACATCTATCACGGATCAAAAACCATTCTTCAAAATCTCTAGCCAGAATAAAAGGAGAAAGACGTTGGTATACTAACGCCGTATATTGCGCCGTATATTATGATCGCGCGTACTTCAGGGCTTGGAGCAGTGGCTTCTCCTCCTTTAGCGAGTCCTTGAGGACCAGGTCGGAACTGGTGAAAGGCGCGGACGGCTGGTCGCTCTCCGTGTCTGTCTCCGACCGGCTTCGAGACTCCGAAGTCCTGGAAATGAGGTGGGGAATTATAAATAATAAAATAAAAATTCGTTTATTTTAAATTTTTGTCCATAAGTATGTTTGTTAGTAATCAAATTCAGTTGAAGCAGTTTCATAGCGTAATTTACGAGCGGGCGTTATGAGACTCTTGTGTCATTGTTACAAGGTATAAATTAGAATGATTGATGCGCGTTCGAGTAATGCAACATGTACAATTGTACATGCCCAGTTAGATTTCATTGGTGAAAGTAAAAATTACATTTCTTTAAATAGGTTATAAGTAGTTGGTATTTATTTATGCTAAACCATTTAATCTCTTAAAGCCACTGGGCTTTACCAGAATACTGACTTATTGGAAACGCTGATCAACATTCCAACATTGTTGCTGCAACATCATTTTGTTGCTGGCAACAAAATGTTTGGAACTCAAACTATTACCTGTAACAAGTTTCCCGCAATACAAAAGCATAACACAACTTAGGCTCAGCGCAGACAGAACGGAGCGCAGCGGAGAGGATTTTACTAACGCACTTGAAAATAAACTTTAAAATTATTACAATAAAGTGCATTGAATCTGACAAAAAATGCTCGCGCGTCCTCGAAGATACGCGGGATTCATACGCGATCCATAAAGAAAATGCCCAAGACCGCGTGGGGATTATTCCTCTCTGTCTGCGCTGAGCCTTCGGGCCTTATCATACTAGCGAATTGCGTGCGTCCTCAAAGCGGAGCGGGCGCGCAACGAATAGGTTACGGGCGCGCAACGAACACGCCGCGGCTGCACAGCGAGGATGTCGCGGATGTGAGGAAGAAGAAAGTGAGGCGGGGCGGCCGGGCTGGTAACCTATTCGTTGCGCGCCCGCTCCGCTTTGAGCACGCTCGCAATTCGCTAGTATGATAAGGCCCTTAGAGGTCAGTCAATAGGTAGGTTATGACTTACAAAAGATCAAGTTAAGTTTAATAGTAGAGTGGGGAAACGTTAAAAAAAAAAACAATTCGGCAGATTTGTAATACGGTGTTCTAATAGAGCTTGTGCTTATGTGTGAAAAAATAGGTGTACAAGCGATCAACGTGCAGTGTTTTTCAAATACGTTGCAATGTAGATAGTTATGAGTAGAGATCGGATATTCGGATGCATTTTACCTAAAGTACGTTTTTTTTCCGGAAAAGGATACAAAGTATGGAAACAGCTTCTTAAAATATATTTTTATACCGGGATCGCGGGGTTTCATTAATAACAGTGTGTAGGTATACAATTTTGTATTCCTAAGTCAAATCAAATCAAAAACATTTTTATTTCACATAAGCCTACATGGGCACTTATGAAACGTCAGAAGCTAGGTGCACGGTTCCAATTGGTCGTTTCCTATGGAGACGAGCCGGCAAGAAACTCCACGGTCACTCTTTAAAAAAATTGGCTTTTACAATGTTTTCAAATTACAGTGTTAATAGGTATGAGAGGACAGCGAAGGACCGTCAAAAGTACCAGGTACTTAACAAAATAGAAAATGGTCTATAGATCTACAGTAAGCCTACAACGTCCTCACATTGACAAAAAAGTAAGTAAAGTATAACAAATATTTCTATAACAAATATAAAGTATATGAAATATATTTATTCGGGGATCCACAGTACAAAAGAGTAGTTCTTAAAAAATCGTCAGTCCTGGAAACCGACACTTTTTCCTGTACCGAAGCGCACTCCATACTAGTCCAACTCTCAAACTTCAAATGAAACAAACATCCAACTTCGCCAAAAGTATTTACTTGTCACAACCAAAGGACAGGTGATAAGGAGAGGAATAAGTTCTAATATTTATTCATGGAATCGGAATAATTTTGTATTTATTTTAAAAATGGATACCTAACACCCGATCATGATTGAATCATAGCTAAGTAAATAATTTTCGTTATGATTGTAGAGGAGGAAGACACACTGATTGGAAACTACGCGGGTTTTAATTTGGCATGAAACCGTTTTTGAGCTGGAATTACACTTCTTCACATACCTATTTTTGAAGTAATACTTCTTTAGGCACGAGAGCGTTACGGAAGCGAGCGAACGGAAGTTGAGAGGGAGATATAAGTTAGTGAAGATAGAAAGAAAGTTACGTTTCGTATATTACTGTAGGGGCAAGAGAGAGGTGCGAGCACACGTTTTCTTTCTCTCTTAGCCAGTTGCGTTTCGAATATCTTCAGACACAGTGCAGGCCTAATATTGTAAGTAAGTAAGTATAATTAGTATTACTATTTGTAAATTTTACTTCAGTCGTGTAGTCTAAAGCACACTCGTTTTTAGGGTTCCGTACCCAAAGGGTAAAACGTGAACCCTATTACTAAGACTCCGCCGTCTGTCTGTCTGTCCGTCTGTCACCAGGCTGTATCTCATGAACCGTGATAGCTAGTCAGTTGAAATTTTCACAGATGATGTATTTCTGTTGCCGCTATAACAACAAATACTAAAAAATAGAATAAAATAAATATTTAAAGGGGCTCCCATACAACAAACGTGATTTTTTTGCTCGTTTTTGCTCTTTATTGATAACAGCAACAGGTAGACGCTTGAAATATTCACAGAATATGTAGATATATATTGACTATAGAAATAAATAATTAAATTAAAATAAAACAAATATTTAAGGGGGGCTCCCATACAACAAACGTGTTTTTTTGCCATTTTTATTTTTTATTCGTAGGCTGGGCCATATAATAAAAAACCAAGTGCAGAAGTACTACAGTTATAATTAGTTGCATGCGTTCACACCGTTAGTTACTACCTCACATTTTTGCTGATAATATTGTTAATTAAAGCCACACGAATGGATCATACCGCGACTTACACAGTCTTGATACTTTTCTTAATAATTGTCGATACGATGTAATTTTCTTTCCCCGCGCTTCACAGATTTGTCGAGACCCCGACTTACAAGATCTCCGGTGCCAACCGGATAACTAAGGGGCATTACTTTATTATAATTTAAACACCAAATATCCTCATATCAAGATATTTGTATAGCTGCCGAAGTAATCGGTAAGTAGTGTTGTAGGGTTCCGTAGTTACAATATTTAGGGCCTGTTTTAGTATCCGGACAAGCACTACTTATACAACATTATTTTTTGTTTATACTAAACCTGAAAAGGGGTCATTGTACTCATCATTTTAAACATTTTTTTCTATGGGACCAACCTTGAAATCGCGAAATAAAAATCAGCTGTTCCATACATTTTGTCGATTTAAGTGAACACAAATGTTTGCTAATTGCTGATTTTTTTTTCGCGATTTCAAGGTTGGTCCCATATAAAAAAAAATTCAAAATTATGAGTACAATGACCCCTTTTCGGGTTTAGTATAAACAAAAACTAATGTTGTATAGTAAATTAAATGGAACTTATCCGGAGGTAGTGAAATATGCCTTGAAAGAATCGCCACTCAATTGAGATATTTTCCTTTGAAAGTAAATCATTGAGTATTTTCACCTCATGATAAAACACTTATCTACCATTCGGCTACGGAACCCTAAAACGGCTTAAAGAAAGCAAATATAAACCAATCTTGACATTCAAAGATTGTTAAGGATTCTTTAGCACACTGACTTAATCAAAAATGTTGTTATCATAAACTTACAAGTGAAATAATAATTTATTAATTAATGAATACAAGACAATCAGTCAGATTTTTTTTTAAATATAATTTTCATTTTTAAATTTGGAATTTTTAGAGTTGCATTATACGTTTTTGTGTTGCACTTCTAGCTTTTTTTGTTCTATTTCTTAGTTCTTGTGCTCAATAAAATTCATCAGCTTGTATAAGACAACAATATTTTTTAAATAGTTTGGTGCGCAAATAGAATCGCTATCGTAAAAGCAGCATCGACACAAATATATTAGAAAAAAAATATGAAAAGGAGAAAAAAAATTGCAAAAAGTTTAAGAAGAATGTTTGAAAAATAAAAAATAAAACCAGTGTAAATAATTTAGAGTACCCCAATTTAGCGGCCGTGTTGATCCACGTCATCCATTCAGACCTGAGGATCAAAGTGCGAATTTATTACCACCGAGATATTCCGAGTGACCGCGCTGAAAATATTCGTACCTAATAATAACACAACACACATAATATCACGCCTGTGTTCCCGATGGGTTAGGCAGGTGTACCCACATAGTACAGTCAGCATCAAAAGTCGATGACCACATTCAAATTTTCAAAATCACTGTACATTATATATTATTATTTATATTATTGATTTTGAAAATCTAAATGTAGTCATCAACTTTTGATGCTGACCGTACCTACCTTTTTTTTTTGTTCACGGGGTGGAAAATCCTCATGGATGTCCTCCGCCCTGGGGCGGGTGGAGGGGTCTGTCAGACTCTTACTGACTAAAAACCACCCCAGTGTTCCCCTCCCACACTTGCACCGGGGATCTTGGGATCTGTTATTCCTTCCGCAATCCCCGGCTAGACCGTACCTACCTACACCAACATTTCGCCAGTTAGGTTTGTTCCATGTAATAGAGGGGCGCAATCAGGTATTGTTATTGAACGTCCAAGCTTTGGAACTTTGACAAAACCTAATTTGATAAAACAAAAAACAAAAAAAAAGTTAAAAAATTGAGTTTACTTTGGGCTCTGAATTCTAGCGGTTTTAGTCAGTGGCGACAACGGTGTTGCTATTGGAAATATATCGTATTTGATACATTTTCGATACTTTGTATTGAATATCGATGTATCGAAATAATAGATATCGCTCAAAAATATCGATATATCGAACTAAAAATATCGATACATCGATATTTTTTATACAAACCTAACAACACCCGTCTGGTAGAAAGATCCTCCCTTTTCTATGGAGGATGAGTGAACTATACACCCTGTTCCTCATGCCTCTAAAGTCTCAACAGCGAGAGTTGAAAATTCAGTGCATGATAAAATCCCGGCACTATATTTTTACGTCCGTGCGAACGTGGGCTTACTAGACTGATGTAAGGTTGACCGTATATTCATCGTATTTTTTTGATCTATACTATTATATAAAACTGAAGTATCTGTTTGTAATGTCATGCTTTTTATTAAATGCATATGAAAATATATACGGCACTATTAAAATAAAATACTGTCTGTTTGTTCCGGGTAATCTCCGAAACGGCTGAACCGATTTGGACGGGACTTTCCAAGTTATGCTACTTTTATTTTAGAAAATGCCACGTCTTCGTTGGCGTTATTGGTCATTAGGCGTAGATGTCCATCCTCCTTTATTTAGGATATTTTATTATCTACATACAATATTAGTTTTAGTATATGCGAAAACCGAAACACGTGTCTAGTATTTTTATGTAAAGAATCTAAGTACTAAATTTCAAAACTATATCATGAAGAATCACAAAGTTATAAGGTTGTTATGTTACCGGGTTGTCCGTACAAAAACATGCTAACGGCGCCCCCGCGCCTCCAGGGTCGTCTTGCGCTCATTGATAATAATTTGGCAGTAGGTACCTAACCGTACGGCGATTGTATTGTAAGTATTTAAATGGTGATAACATTTTCTATCACACTTAAATATTTTTGGGACAAAATATAACATGGTGTAAAAAATATTGAATTCTGAACAAACTATATTCAGGGTTCGCATATACTACAAATTATGTTGTTTATAGGATATATTTCAGTTGCAATGGAATTTGGACTTTATAATGAATGTCATTGAGTTTGTGTTCCTAAAGCATGACAACTCAAACTTCAAGCATTTATTTTGCTGTCAAGGAGTCGGCCAGGGTAGGTAGCTATAGAGAAGAACGGGCAAGAAACTCCATGGAAATAATTATCTGAGATCCTGATTTCAATCATAGGGTCAGTTACCTGTACTTCCGAGTGTTGTTGGGAGATAAGCAGGCCAGATGTTTGAGCAGCGTGTGACGGGTTGGTTCCACACACAGCTTTGTTGGGGGCAGGTCTACACAGAACGTGTTGCGAGTGTCGCCCAGGAATGTGGTCTGGTAGTTCTCCATCTGCAGTTGTAGGAGGAGCACGTCTTCTAAGTCGGCCTCGCTGAAAATTAAAGTTAAGTCTCTCAAACTCACCGCTAGTTGCACATAAGCCCATTAAATTGAATTCCCCATTAAAAGTAATGCTGTCACTTTCTGATACGTTCATTTAGGTAGAGACAGCATTACTTTTAATCGGGAATTAAATTTAGGAGCGTTTACGACGTACGGCATTTCGTACAAACTTTCAAGCCATTGTTTTTCGAAATGACTGAACCGATTGTGATGAAACCTCATACGCCTAAGCAGGATACAAAGGTCTAAAAAGTTAGTTTAGAACATTTTCGAAATGTCTTATTCAAAAACAGATAACTGGAAATCTCTGTTTCTATGGTTTCAAGTCGGTCTAATTTGGCTGTAACACTATTTTTCGAAAATGTTCTTAACTTTCTACGTAATCGGAGTATAATAAGTTTCGTTAGTTATCATAGAAGAAAATGTAACTAATAGCTGAGCAACAACAAATGCACTATAATTTCATTAAATAACAAATTGGTCTTGATTTTCTGATATTTCCATCATCATTTCAGCCGAAAGTCATCCACTGCTGGATATAGGCTTCCCCCAAAGGGGGGTTTGCCACCACACTTGTCAGGCGGGTTGGCTATCACAATAAGGGGTTAAAATACGTAGGGAACGCTGCTGCCCATTCTCTAGTCAGTCTCTTTGTCACCTTTTACGACACCCACGGGAAGAAATAGGATGGTGCTATTCTTTACGTCCGGCACCATACGGATATTTGCATAGTTAAATAAAACCATGACTTTTAATAACTATACACCGTGGCTTTTAATCGTCTTTCAACGGCTGCCCACTTCATGTATCCAATGACTACTAATCACACACAATGTGAACACAAGAAGATTAGTGGTAAAAATCCTAGATTAAAGTATAACAAAACTACCCACCTAGCCGAATACAAGAACTGCGCGAAGTGTATGTTGGACACGCAGCCCTCCTTATCTTCACTATCGGTGTACAGATCCGTGTCTCGATAGTACATGTACAGGAAATCATTCAGCTGCTTGGCTATCACGGCGCAGCGGTCTTTGTCGCACATCTTCGCCGGTGGACCCTGAGAGCTCGAGAATTAATCGGTACGATAGGGGAAGGACATTATGGCTGGTCAAACGGAATGAATATGATAAGTCTTAAGAGCGTTTACACCTTACGGCATTTCATACAAACTTTCAAGCCTTTATTTTTCGAAATAACTGAACCGATTTTAATGAAACTTCATACGCATAAGCAGGATACTAAGGTCTAAAAAGTGAGTTAAGAACATTTTCGAAAAATAGTGTTACAGCCAAATTAGACCTTAGATTTTAAATTTTCTATAGAAACATAGATTTCCAGCTATCTGTTTTTAAATAAGACGTTTCGAAAATGTTCTTAACTAACTTTTTAGACCTTTGTATCCTGCTTAAGCGTATGAAGTTTAATTAAAATCAGTTCAGTCATTTCGAAAAACAAGGGCTTGAAAGTTTGTATGAAATGCTGGTGAAAATTACCGATTTTCATGAATATCGTTATAATAATAATGGAAGCGCTTTTCTAAAAACCATAACTTAAAGGCGAAAGCGTCAGGGTATCCCGCGAAATTCAAATTTTCTTACGGTTTTTGCAATTTGCTAGTCAGTAACACGTTGTATGTTGACTTAAGTATGACTCGCGGCCGTATCAAAAAATGTAGCGGCATCAACATCGCCACATGCGAACTACGCATCACACTGACGTCACGCAAAATCCTGCATCGCGCAAGCAGAGTTTATCGCGCAACTAGCATATATACAACATCCCGACATCAACCGTCGGGCAGTTGCCCACCAAACAACACCCGTCTGGTCGAAGGATCCTCCCTTTTCTATGGAGGATGAGTGAACTATACACCCTGTTCCTCATGCCTCTAAACAAATATGATGAAATTTTCTTAAGTACTTTCTTCGTAGAATCCTATATATTGAATGACTATTAAATAGTCAAAAAATTAAAGGAAAAATTAGAATTGGCCTCAAATGTCATGATTTCATTAAACAGTCATTCGATAGGGTAATATGAACTTAGAGAGTTTTATTGCTGATTTGTATGATTATAAATCTACAAATAAATATTTGTTACAATACATGTCAATACAACCTCATACAGACCAGCAAATTGCAAAACTCTAAAAAAAAAATGAATTCGACATTACCTTATGGGGTTCTGCGAAGGCTATTATAAATTGAAGTATTAATAATCCCGAGCTTAGATCAATGTGATCAATTATTGTTACGAGGTTTGAAATGTTATCTGTAGTTTTCAACAGATTCGATAAATTAGGATGTAAAGTCCGTCTCACGAAAGAAGTCTCGCAAACGCGGCGCTGGCGAATGCGACGGAATCATAAATCTTTATTTATTTCAACTCAGGCACTAGTTAATTATATGCACAATCTTAAATAGAGAAAGATGTCTGAATAATGTCGCCATTAAAGCGGCACGCTGTATATTATAATAATAATTTTATTAGTTCCATTTATTGCGGCGGGACTTCTCTCGTGAGACGGACTTTAATGTTGATTTACAAATGCGTAACATATGGAAATAATAAATTCAAGAAATAAAGGGAGGTCTTAAAGCTAAAAATAATGATAATATAAATAAATTATGGGAGTGCGGTCGACATGAATTGTGGATGAACTACTAAGTTGATTAACTAAGCAAAGCCATTGTGTAGCGTACTAAACCAGGTTCCCACTGCGTTGTGACGACAAATATATTTATTTAAATGTACAGTCTAGTCCTTTATATCTTCGGCAGTTTCCAAATTCATTCCTTTAACTACTAATAGGACACATAGTATGGGCACATAACACCTTTTGAAGCTACACAGACTATTGCATAAAAAAACTATATTTAATTACTTGATAACAAAAATCAAAATATAAAAAAAAAACAAGTATCTTGACATGTGGATGGGCTCTGCAATCATTGTACCTATACTCGTTACGGTTAAATGCCTAATAGTGGAGAGCCTCGACCAAAGCCGCAGGAGGCTCTCTTTGCGCGGCTGCACTGGGTCAACGGCTTGATTCACAAAGCAGTACAGTAGTACCCAATTGATCTAATGTGGTCTAATCGGCACGCTCCACGCACCGCGGTTCTTTTTCCTGTACCGCTATTGGTCGGCAGCTGCCGCCATGTTAGCGCGCGCCGCGTGGCATGTTTGTCAGCCGCCATACTTCTGATCGAGTGCACGCTAACAGCTCCAGTGTATTATGAACCTTATAATAGTGACCTAAGGTTGATTGTAAGTTTTAAGCATTCTTTCGTTAATCTTCTGGGCCATACTTTCTTTTCTGTGCGAACGAAGATTCACGACGCGCCTTATCAATTGGGTACCACTGTACTCCTAAACACGGCACGCATACGGAGGAGGTTCCTCTCTCTGAGAGCCCGACCACTGAACCGGTTTAGACCCCGAAATCACATTTTTTTATATTTTTAAATGTTTATTATAAAATTATTTAAAAATGTAATTAATATGTATGTAAAGGAATCAAAATATCATACACTTTTGAACCAATGTTGAGTTGACATCAACTTATAGCGTTTTGAATGGCCGGCCATTTTATGAAATATAAATCTCTTTTTTATTTTTTTTGTCAGAGTCTGATAATGTCACTTTTTTAATCCGTCCTGACATGTAATGAAGATGCCTGAATGTCATTTTGCGGTATTGACATTACGACACAATATCATGTTAATTAAGTAGGTCAAGCAGATTCTATCGTGCAAAGAGCAGACAAAAAGAACGTTGCCCCACACTAAGAATTTCTCCTGTATTGTGGGTGCGTTTACAAACATTTAAACTCACATACATAGACAGCCAGACCCGGAACAAGTACTTGTAGGTCATACAAATATTTGTTCGGTGCGGGAATCGAACCCGCGACACGCAGCGCAGCAGTCGATCGCTTAACCACTGCGCCAACCGTGTCGGCAAAGTTACGAAGATATTTTGGATGTGATTGTACCTGTCTAAACCCAGAAATGGAATTCGAGATAAAAAATGTAAACAAAGAAATGTCATTGGCAAAGTGACAGTTCAGGGGTAGTCAACATTTCCCTAGTAATTCAAAATAGGTATTATTAATATTTTTTATTTTGTGTTTTTTTGGAAGAACGTTAAAGCAGCGTGTCAAAACTAAAAATATGATAGCCTAAGATAAGTCCTAATAATAAAGGAAAGATAAACGAAAAAAAAATTTAAAAAAAATATTCTTATGAACAAGTTGCTCATGTTTATTTGAAATTAGGATTTATATAATATTATAATTTATTCACTTTGTGATTCGGACTCTGATGAGTTTGATGAAGAGTCCGAATCAGTTATACAAATTATGAACTGATCCGTCTGTCTATAATGTGATCGAGATCACACATTTTGTCCTCTTGTTTGCTTGTGTTTAACGCAATCACTTCACCGCTGCGGCGTCACCTCTTTTAAACCTGCGAAGTCGAGGCGTTTCGCTCGTTGAAAACACTAAATGAAGTCCAAATGTTTAAGACCACTGCCTTATTGCCAGTATCATAAAAATAATTTTCACAATTTTATTTCAAACAGTTATATTTTATTCTTGGATTGTTGTTTACGTCACTTTAAAGTTGAAATCTGTGTGCAATATTATATTTTAACTGTTTAAGATATGCCTACAATTTTAGCAATATGATATAGTACTTTTCGGCAAACTGCACGATTGAGGTTATTATTTAAAATTGGCAACACCTTTGTTTACATTTTTTATCTCGAATTCCATTTCTGAGTTTTCATTAAAATACGGCACTACTATCGCGCGCGATTATTTTACAGTGCGATTTTAATTTTATTCCTTTTGACGGCAGGTCACAGATTAAAATCGCCCTCTATTCAAATCCTGTTCATTTGACATTGGAACAGCCAAGTTGAGTTATTGGAACGCAGCTAAGATATCGATAATAGAAGAACAGACTTAAAGAAATTGTCACTTCACAGTAGGAACCGGCTCATATAAGTTACAAAAGCATACACACATACATTCGTATCGTCAAGCCAGGCCACTTGCCGGGTAGGCAGACAGACAGCGGGAAAAAGAAGACATTAGTACACAGACATAGTTAGATTAGTCACAATACATAAATACAATATTATTATTACTCTAAACACACTTTGAAAACACCAACTAACAACCAATTGAATTACAACAATTTCAATATCATTCATTAACAACAATATAATATTATAAGATTAAATTAAATTAGGTGGCAAAACTTCACAGACTTGTTGAGGTATCAATATCTAATGATGAATTACAGCTGATTACTGGCCCAAAGGCTGCGAGTTGTTACTTGAACTTAAGATTTTTTTATTTTTTGTGCTTTGAGTTTGATCTCAAAGCATTTATTTCAATTAAACCATTACAGGCAGTTTTGAATTGTCAAAGAGGCGGTCAGTTAGTCAGAAAGTTGTGGAGCTACTTCCAAACGTAGATTCTATGGAGAAGAACGGGCAAGAAACTCCAAGACTCTTTTAAATCACGATATTACAAAATCCTAGGTACATTATTCTATTTAAGTACTTCTATATGTGAGAACAATGTAAAAAAAAACTATTCAAAATATAAAATTAAATAATAAACCCTGGCAGTTAAGAAATGACCAGTATCAACTGACGACGCCCGTTCACGAACATGACGCGTGGATAAATATCTTGATTAGATATCAATACCTCGGTGGTGGCGATCTCTCGCGTCCGGCCTGGTTCAAGCATGGTTCGGAGTGAGAGTTCTGCGAAGGAGGAGGCGGAACGCGTGAGGGAGAGGCAAAGTTCGCGCACTCACATCCCTAGTTGCCGCGAGAGACGCCCCGAGCGTCGGGAGTCGCAGGCCGATTCCCGGCCACCGTAGGCCTGGGCTTGCGGACGGTGAGCGATGGGTAGCTCGTCCGATAAGGACCAGGCCCGGGTCTATGTTCTATGTTAGAGGGTTTGGTTTCCGCACTTAGTCCTTCATGTGGACCATTGTGCGTGGGCCATGGCCGCCGTCAGTGGTTTATTCCAACCAGCAGGCCCGGGTCGACGGCGCGTTGTGTTCCACGCGCGCCTCAAAGAGTAGCACCAACTGACGAGGTCCGATAGGGCCAATGCCTGCCATGGTTGCGAGTTTGTCCAAAAGGGATATCGTGGGCCTGGCACACAGGTATCTGAAGGAACACGGGTGGGTTTTAGTCAGTAAAAGTCTGACACGCCCTCCCGCTCCCGCCAGAGCGGGAGAAGTTATTTGATAATTTCCAACCCAAATAAAAAAGATATCAATACCTATCACGTTTGTGAAGTTCCACCGGTTAATATTAATCCTGTATAAAAGGCATAGGTATAGTCGACCTCGTTTTTGCTTTACCACCCTAATGTTGAATGTCACTTGCACGTCATGTTTCAACAATAATGAAGTTTCAATTTGCTACGAATTGATTATCATTTGTGACTTCCGAGTTACAGCTACAGCTTTATGTAAGGGGGCACACACATTATGCCTGGAGTCTTTTATGTAGGTACATTCTGTTTACGTTTTTTTAGTTTCAACTTTTTATTTCTGCTTGAGTATTGTTTTTTTTATTGGTATAGTGGCGTGTGCTAGTCAACATAAGGCAAATAATTTAATGTGATATTTTGTGTTGCGTAATGCAATTTGCATTTTACATACTATTGTATAGAATCAAGTTTTCTAACTGAACAGACAGCTGTGCTACTGGGGAGTTTGTTGCACCACTTGTTCTTCCCAGCTAAAGCACTAGGAACTGGTGAAGGGTGGGCATTTTTTGGGGGACTGTCTTATGTATTTTTGACGTTAGAGTGCTCCCAGCCTAGTTTGAATAAATGACTTTTAATTTTTACATAGAAAGTGCTAAAGCAATTACAAGGTCGGTTAAACATAAATAGAAATACATGTTATTTTGGGTTACTTTTTTGTGTGTTAAGTGTATAAAGCTCGTGCAGCATGCGTATAGTTCGTCACCTTTACATTGTAAGGCATGCGCAGCGACGCGGACGCGCGCTTTAGGAAGCGCAGCACCAGCGCCGCGTGCGCCGCGCCCAGCTCGTTGCTGGGCGACGACACGCGCTTCAGCACGTGCGTCAGGAACAGCCCGAAAGCGCGCCGGGCCTCGCCCATTCTAGAAAAATCAAAAACATTCAAAAATGACAATACACTTAAGACGGAGATATATGCCAGTGACCTTGAGTGGTTAGCTTGCGTGTTCTGTACTGAGCTCACGCAACGCGTCATACGTTCAGCCAGTAATAGGACTCGCCCATCAAGGAGCGCTGTCCCCAATTTGACGGATTATTAATTTATTATACACAAACCAAAAGGTATTTTAATAAAACGCGTATACTAAAAAATCAATAATCAAATATTATCTTTAAATTAGTGAATATTTCAGAAAAATACGCTTGGTATATTTTGCGCCATTCTCAGTTTTTTATCCGCGTTAGACATAACTTTACAAATTAATTTCACCATGTAATATAAACATAATCTAAAATATTCACATATTAAGTTATTGAGAAAATTCTCTAATTTAAGATATATTTTTTTCAAATCATTAACACTACTCGTTTAGAAGTGATCTTCAGTATAAAATCATTAAAAGTCGGTTATCGTTGCCTTAAGAGGAGGCTCCCTATTTTTATGTTAATTTGCATGAATATTGAACAGTCACACAAATAATGAAAATTAAACTTTAGTATATGATTTATTGGATATTTTAATTTCCATTTGAAGACAGTTACGTAATTGTATTATTTTCGCACGATACATTTTTATTCGAAAATCATGTCGTTTTTAAGGATAATTTTAAAAACAAACAAGATTTCGGCTTTTATGTCTAAAATAAATATTCACAGCAAGAAAATATAGTTTATTATCCAGCCACCAGATATTTTTTATCTAGATCAATTATTACTTTAGTTATAAACGAAATAAGAATTGAGACTTATGTTATTTAATTTTAGTTTTGTACTCGAACACGATCAAGTAGCTCAAGCGGTATTCAACTTTATTACTGATATGTTAGCGCTTAGCACATAATGGAGTGGCGGGGAGCATGGGGCGGAGCTTGCGTGGAAATTTGATTTAGACTGCCTGGTCTTAATTACCACATCAAAATTTGGTGAAATCAAACTGTCTAGTCTTTCCCAACTATAAAGAGGTCGGCAACCGGATGCAGTTAAATATCAATATTTTACATGAAGCGACTGCCTATCTGACCTCCACAAGCCAGCAAAAAATGACTTCATTCTAATAAGCAGTTTGCCATAATGACATTAAAGCCTGTATTCTCCGAAGCATCGGAGGTGTACAGTACAACCATATTTTCATGTTTCTGTTTAAGTTCGAATCAATTAATAAATCAATTCAGCCTATCGCAATATTCGCAATCCACTGCTGGACATAGGCCTCTCCCAGGCTGCGCCACAACACCCTGTCCTCCGCCTTCCGCATCCAGTCTGCCGCAGCCACCTTTTTAAGGTCGTCGGTCCATCAAGCTGGGGAGCGTCCCACACTAGCTTGCCGATACGCGGTCTCCACTCCAGGACTCGTCTGCTCCATCGGTCATCGGTCACTTCAGTTTGTTTACTCTGCAAGCTATGTCGGTAACTCTGGTTCATTTCCGGATAATTTCATTCCTGATTTTATCCTTCAAAGATACTCCAAGCATAGCCCGCTGGGTGACCTTGAAATTGTGGACCAAGCCGACTAGCAGTGTCCACGTTTCGACACTGTATGTCATGGCGGGCAGGACGCACTGGTTGAAGACCTTAGTCTTCAGACACTGCGGGATAGGCGACGAGAAGACTTGATGAAGTTTTCACAACGGCAAACCCAACTGGATCCTTCTGTCGACTTCTTTCTAAGATCGAGTGATGGAAAATATTTATTTCCAGTTCCAAAGAGCAACTAGAATGCGGTCGCTCAATGATATCGACCATAGAGACCGATCCAGTGTGGTTTTTGGCAACCGGCTTAGATTACGACGTCAATAAGCTGGCCCGACAGGGCGGCATGCGACCATGGTTATACGCTGGGTATCACCCCACCAATGAGAAGATTTGAAAGTAGTAAATTGTCTATTAGAACATTGATTTATTAGGTTTGTCACAACACTGAATTTCTTAAGTCTCACGAAGAATTTCACGCTATCAGACTACTTTTCCTAATCTGGAGTGTTCTAATGTACTCACGTGAGCTTCATGCCGTCCATCAGCTGTCTCTTCACCAGCTCCTTGGCACGGCGCGTGTCGTGGTGCTGCGGCGTGGTCTCGCCCAGCCATACGGCAGGAGCCTGGCAGGTTATGCTCACTGCCTCGTAGCGTTTTAGCCTTAAAATGGAATACCATAACATATTTCAGTGTTTAAATATTTTATACTTAAGCTGATGGGTCGCTATTTCAAGCCTCTAAAAATGACTCGTTGTAATTAGTAGTACGTGTACGGTTCACGTACAATGTATTAAACTGCATACCCAGCAACCTACTTACTTTATTCACTTATATTAGCGTTAAACATATTATTAAGTTAGTTGACAAATTACTACTAGCGCGAGCGCTGCGGATTAGCATCCAAATCTTTACTTGTAAATCGGGCTACTTAATAAACTTTCAAGTGTTACTAAATCCGTGGTTTCCGTCAACTCACCTAAACAAACTTTAACTACTTCAAGTGAGCGAGCTATAACTTATTGTACAAGTGTAAGGTGCCTACTACTTCTGGACCTTACAGTACGGGTACTATAATATTGAACAGTCGTTGTATTCACTACCTACCTATATTTCGTTGGTTTAGGTAGTTAAAAACATAAACAAAAAAAAAACCACGTGACGAGACAGCTGTGAAGTAACCGACTAAATATACCTGTCACTTCAGTTGTCATGCTACTTCACAGTTATGCTCTTCAATTTAGCAAAGTTATAATTCGTGGACGCTCTTTACAATTGACAGATTACAAAATATTATAGTATTAGTATTAATCTAATTAAAATATTGTGCTCAAGCAGTTACATCAATGAAGAGTAGTTTAAGAATAAAAGATAAAGTTTAACATACATTAAAAAGAGGAAACTATCGTAAAAAAAAAAACATTTAATTTGGTAATTAGTTACAACGTGTTTTTAAACAAGAAAGTGTAATCTATAAAAACACTTTTTACGATTTGTTTACCTTTATTTAACTACCTAAACCAATGGAGTATAGGTAACAAATGTCCCATGAGGTGTGCCTAGAGAAATCGCGTGATGTCACGCGACGTTGCCCGACTAAGCATAACATATATAGAGACATCGAAAATTATGAAGGTCGTGAGATAAGATGACTGGCGACGGCAGGAGACGTTTGTCTCCCTAGTCATAACACGGCTAGAAGTTGCACAGGAACGATCGTTGTGGCGATGCTAGAGAGAGATAGATATACAGGCTAGATTTTTGAAATGCACTAAGAACCTTAATCGTTATGGCTACAGAAAGTTCTTAGAAGGGCCTTAAGATTTGGAGTATTTGCTAACTGCATTCACAGATTTTGGAAGAAATGGAACAGTTAGCTAAAAAAATGACAATTCTCGCGTTTTATTTATATGATGCCAATCGATGCAGTTTTGTTTAACAATTAAAATACTCTTCAGGACCAACCGAGGTTAGATTACTAGAAGGCCATAAACCGTAAATAATCCAGTGGTCGTCTTACCTCTGCGGCGTGTCTGTAAGGCTGGTGGCGACAGTGGCGTGTTGGAAGTGCGGCAGCACGTGGGAATGTACCAACAAGTTGTAGTTGTGCTGTACCACCTGGTATGGGATGTTGTTGTTCAGTGATGTGGAGCATACCGGGATGCCTGTTACTGGGTCTGAGGAAGATAATTATTCACATATTATAATGACACCGTGTGAAAACTTGAATATGTATTTTCGTACAGAAAATGACGTAAATTTAGAGTCGGCAACAATTAAATGACATCTTTACTCTGGTCACATGATCACATCCTTAGGAAGTCTGTTATGCGTACTAAGCTTACACTGTTAAATCGATTACGATATCAATTTGTATTGAAAAAGAATCGAATAAACGGCTTTCAGTTTTGCGCAACAACTCTAAATTAAGCATTTTACATTGAACCATGAAGCCAATTATTTAGTGAACAGTTTATAAGTTAGACAATCAATATGATCTTAATTTTAGGTAACAATAAATTAATCGTCATCGGTGTTGCGTCTAAGCGAATCTAACGTCAAATAAGGTACGTACCTAGATACTGCGAGTACTTTTGCCAAGAATTCTGCGAGGGGAAGATCCTGACGAACCCCCCGCGCCGGGCGTACTGCGCGCGCACGGCCCGCACGAGCCGCAGCTCCTCGCCCGTGAGCGCGGCCAGCGCGCCTGGCGGGCCCGCGCCGCCCGCCGCGTCCGAGGGCTGACGCTTGCCCCGTATGAATACGTTTTCAGCTGAGTGGACGCGGCGACACTGTTTAAGGACAACTGTGTATTCAACCTATAATGTAACTTCTGGGACACAAGCCTCCTCTCTACGAGAGGGAGTGGGCCATCAGTCACCCACGCCATCATACACACGGGCCCGGTGCCGGTTGGACACTGACAAGACAACTGACATAATAAGTATTTACATACCATTTTTCTGGACTTAGCAAAAGCTTTTGACACAGTCTCTGCCCCGCTCCTCTTCGAGAAGCTGGAGGGGTTGGGAGTGAGAGGCACGCAACTTAAATGATTTTTGATTACCTCACAAATCGCATGCCAAGAGTAAGGGTTGGTGATATATGCAGTGATGATCTTGACATCACGTAGGGGTACCATAGGGCAGTATGCTTGGTCCCACATTATTTTTGACGTAAATCAACTACCTTCGTAACCTGAAAATGCACGGTGCGGGACGAAACAGCTCTGCCTTTTCACGCAAATTCATGGGAAGCGGTCCATTCAAATGCTCAGCTCAGTTTTGACATGGTCACAGACTGGTTAAAAATAACAAACTCACTTTTTACGTATCTAAATCTATGTATATTTCCTTTTCCATAAAAAATACGCGATCCCTCCTAATAAAAATCTTTCAATAACATCACACAAGCTTTTTTGCTAGCCTAGTCTTAATAAAAAAAAAGTAAAAACTAAAACCCGACTACGACAAAAACACGAACTAAAAAGGTATAAACAAGACATCGATGTCGATTTGACAATGACTATTAATTAAAAATAAAATCGGGTTTCGTATAGCCGGAGTCACACACGTCAATACTTGAAATCGTACCGATTACGTGTGACTCCGGCTATACGAAAACTGATTTTATTTTGCCGTCCCAACATTATTATCTATTAGTAGATGTTTGTATTACTGTGAGTTTTCCGGGTAGCCTGGACACCTGGAGACTTGTAACCCAGTTATTCCTGGTACAGGCTCCAGTCTCCACAACATCAATGTATTTTTGTATACAAAATTATGTATTGTACATTTTATCTGGAAATGAGCTATTCTCACGCGTGGGTAGGCCCGGTAAAAGATAAAATGACCTTGAGAAGATCGCGGGCATCCTTCGGAAACACAGGACCGCTCGTTAACCCAATACTTGGGAGAGGCCTATGTCCAGCATCAGTGGACGTCTTTCAGTTATCTTATCGATAAGTCATAATTGTCCGATCAGCAGAGTGTGGGTGTGGAGCCCCACAGGATATGACACCATATCTCCTGCCCGTCATGCGCAACTAAACTATCTGCACCCTCCAGGACTTAAATTAGGCAAACGACAGAACTGTCTAAGTCGACTTTCAGCTGTAGATGATCATGATGAACGATGATGAACTTACCGCACCGATGCGCATCTTGAGCGAGTTGCTTTGTGTAGAGATGTCGTTCTTGCACATGGGCACGGCCGGTAGCCCCACCAGGGTCAGTGTGTCCGCCAGTAGAGCAGACTTAACTCGCGCGTCTAACGGACTCTCGCACGCCAGGCTGGGTGATAAATGATAAATGATTTTTATTTCTGTAAGTAGGTTTGTACAAATACTTTTACACGTCAATCATATTTTAAGAACTAGATGAGGTCGGCGTTTCCTATCTGACTACTCTGAGAAGAAAGGCCGAAACAAACTCAGAGGTCACAGTCTCTTTTAAAGTCCAGACATAATCTTGGTCAGATCATGTGAAGACCATGCAGATTGGTGTCTGAAATGGTCTTTTGAGGAAAGAACCACACAGATTGAGTGGACCTGACCAGTCAGTGCACGCATTTGTCAGTAATCGTGCAGCTACTCAGAACTTAAGGAGCTCAACGATGCGACGATCAATACCAAAGAAAGGACATTTGGGTAGGCCGCTTATATGACTCAAACTGCCAGACCATGATTAACAATAACTGAGAATAAAAGAAAAGAAAAAAAAATAACCCACATAGTCTTCACATTCACAATAATTAAAATAATATATTATGGTGAGAAACACAATATATTTGTCTAGATCCAACAATTATATCTAGCCGTTTGGTTTATACGGGGGATAAAGCACGAGTGCTACAAAGATCTTTTGGCGATTTGACATGACAGTGTTGTTGGAAAACATTTATAAAATTGTTAAAATGATAAAACAAGATGGCGCCGTTAGTTCTGATTTCTGTGAAATACGGACCGTTCTTTGCAGTCGGGCAAAACATATGTTCACGATGTGAAATTTTATTAGGCAGAGAGATAAATATAATTTAGTAAAACGAATTTCAAAACTTTTATTTTGTAAATAATTGTGATAGGTACCAATATTGAAAGTAGAAAATGTTACCTGGGTGACAAATTGATTTCCAGTAACCATGGTTTCAGCATGTCGTCAATCAGAATGTCATAGCCGAACAACTCTGAAACAACAATGCGCTACAGTTCGTGTCAAATAAGGTGGCGATAGCGGTTATTGCCCTTTTCTATTATCTTTTCGTAAGAATCTAAACGACAAACTAAGTATGTATTCGTAAAAAAATACATAAAGACAGCACGTCGCATTATTTAAAAATATTTTTTTTTTGGAAATACGCGAGACACATGACCCCAGGATCAACTGTTCACTTCAAATTATGATTTTTTTTACATCGTTTTTTTTTTTTGTTATGTCGATACATCACGACTGTGAATTTCCACTAACTATACTCCATTTGAAATAAGATTAGACATTTAAATAAACCTTTTTTACAGTCTGTTCAACCGATTTTGACTTCTATTGCGTTGATGGCATGACAAATGGCAGCTGTAATAAACAGTAGGTATTGTAACCACGTTTTTGCTTTTAATGCCATCCTTATGCCTACGGAATAGAACTCAAAATCGATTGAACGGACTGTAAACAAGTTTATTTAAATGTCTAATCTTATTTCAAGAGAATAAGAGTATAATTGAATTCAACTTCGAGTGTATAATGTACTAGGGTACTGTTACCCAGAACCTCAGATAGACAGTTGGCGCAAATACTGGTATTCAGCTACATCCATAAGGCTGGAAGCCGACTCCAACATGGTTGAAAAAATAAAAGTGTTTATTCACAGACATAATATTTTTGCTCAATATAAATTTACTAATTACAAATACACAGCTAATTAAAAATTACAACATGAAAAAAAAAAAGAAAAAGACACTTAAGCGTCGAACTACTTGTCCGCATCGCTGCCAAACGTGCCCAGAAGACTGGCAGCATTGCCACGTTGAATGGCAATGCTAATTCTTTGGCCAAATTACGAGCCAGCCCTCTGGTCACGTGAAGTGTCGATCAGTCGGCGAGAAATTCCTTAAAAAGGAGATGCGCACTCGGGCCCCATGACCCGAGCGTTTCGACCCCAAACGGCTCAAAACTGTAGTTACCCATAAGATTACAGTATTTGCGCCGCTTGAGGGTTTCAGCAGCCGCAGCAGCGGAGCCAGCACAGCCAGCCGTGCTTGGAACATGAGATGGCGCAAGGGTGTCGACACAGGTTGCGTCCCACACTAGAGGCATACCCACCCCCATATTTTTTAGAATACCTACATAAAAATGTAGGTATTGTAAAAATTATTTTCTGCCTCCCTACCTCTGCCAAACTGCAAAACCGTTTGTTGGCAGACGTAGCTCCCTTATTAGTATTTATTTTTTAATCACACTTTTCACAAAAAACAAGACCTAGGTAGATGGTGATAATATACTTACCAAAGCAGTTAAAGAAGTTGGGCACAAACACCCTGGCAGCCGCAGTGATGGTCTGTGCCGAAGACAGGATGGACTTGACCACCAGGTCCTCTATAGCGGCCATCAGAGCCGTGGTGTTGCGACCTTGCTTGCGCAGGTGGCGTAGTAACGCTGATAACGTCCACTTGTGACCTATGTTGCCGGCGTTTGGGTCGTCGCATCTGTTGGGGGTTACCATAGAGTCGTATAGCAGGTCGATATGAGACTATCATAGACTATCCTAGAAATATGATCAGAGATGTACGAGTAATTTTGATATGAAGAAACTATGACGGTATAATATTATTATCTACTATCCTATCTATGTCTGTGTGGTGCCGGACGTAAAGAATAGCACCTCCCTATTTCTTCCCGTGGGTGTCGTAAAAGACGACTAAGGGTATTTACTAAAGAATGGGCAGCAGCGTTCTCTATGCACTTTAACACCATACTGCGATCGCCAACCCGCCTGGCATAGGCCTACCCCAAATGGGGGGTTTGCCGCAATTATGGCAAACCCCCCCTTTGGGGTAGGCCTATGTCCAGCAGTGGACGTCTTTCCGCTAAAATGATGATGATGATAATATCTAAATATGATTCAAATTGTGTATGATCAAGATCATAGTTAAGGGATCCTAATTGACAGAAGCGTACAAATATGATCATATCCGTCTAAATGGCGAAAAAATGCAAGAATTTTGACTGAAATAAATATCGAAACAACAAAAAATATTAATAAACCTTTACGAGGATATCGAGTATCACTACATAGTAAAAAACAAAGTCGCTTCCCGCTGTCTGTCTGTCGCTATATATGCTTAGATCTTTAAAACTACGCAACGGATTTTGACGCGGTTTTTTAATAGATAGAGTGATTCAAGAAAAAGGTGTGTATGTATAATACAAGTATAACATAGTAGAGAAACACTGATAATTTTAGAGGTTTCTAATGTGATGTCGTAAATAAACACATTTTTTTCGCAAACGCTGGCTGAATACTAAAATATTGTTCACCTTAAAAGGGTCACAAAAAGTCCGCGATGGTGGTATATGTCTGTCTCTTAGGAATAACCCACAAACATTCTGTAGTATATAGGGTAATTTTTAAAAAAAGTTGCCCCACGCTAGGAATTTCTCCTGTATTGTGGGTGCGTTTACAAACATTTAAACTCACATACACAAACAGCCAGACCCGGAACAACTACTTGTAGGTCATACAAATATTTGTTCCGTGCAGGAATCGAACCCGCGACACGCAGCGCAGCAGTCAATCGCTTAACCACTGCGCCAACCGTGTCGTCAAATTTTTAAAACGTCAATTACCTCTTAAGGGGTCATTGTACTCATCATTATGAACAACTTTTACTATGGGACCAAAACTGAAAATGCGAAAATAAAAACCAACTGTTCCCTACATTTATGTTCGAATAATTCGTTAAAATGTAGGGAACAGCTGATTTTTTTTGGCCATTTCAGGTTTGGTCTCATAGTAAAAGTTGTTCATAATGATGAGTACAATGACCCCTTAAGAGGTTATTGACGTTTTAAAAATAACCCTAAATTTAGTATCACCATTGCACCCGTGCGAAGCCGGGGCGGGTCGCTAGTTTTTTTTATAAATGTTAACCGTTTTTAGGGTCCCGTAGTCAACAAGGAACCCTCATAGTTTCGCCATGTCTGTCTGTCTGTCTGTCCCCAGCTTAGCTCAGAGACCCTTAGTGCTAAAAACTGTAATTTGGAATGGGTATAATGAATCACGCCGACAAAGTGGTAAAACGAATCTTGTTTTTTTTTTTTGTCCATAAGCTTAATATTACGCAAACGGATCCGTGAATCGAAAAATGGTTTTCACAGACCCGCAAGATCAGCAATACAACTCTCTAAGTTCGTAGAAACCTATTAAATGACAAATTCATGAAATAGTCATTCAATAGGATTCTACGAAGAGAGTTAGTTGTATTGCTGATTCTAATGATAATAATTCTTTAAAGCCATATTTGTTACGTCCGCGAATCATATTTAGATCAATATACAACGTGTTACTGACCAGAAAATTGCAAAAAACGTAATATAATTTGAATTTCACGGCCTACCTTAGCGCATCCTCCATAAACATTACATACAACTTCAAATAAACCAAAATACACTCACTTAATATAATCCGTATGGTACTTATTGATGCTGTAGTTACAGAGGTGCATACAGGGATTCCACAGGTTCTTATTAGTCTTGTCGTACTTCACGGTCGCGAACCGAACCAGTCCTTCTTCGTACAGGTATATGAGGAGAGGATCGATGGAAGTAACGCACACGTAGAGGCGGAGGTCGCATTTGTGGCCTCCAATTAGAAGAGGCTTGTCTAAGTACTTGGCTACTACGACGTTCTCGCCTTTTGGGATTTGTTCAGGCTGAAAAAAAAAAATAAGTTGCTTAAAGATATTCCCCCTTATTACAAAACTAATTCCGCATTATTACAAAACAAGATTTATATTTTGACATGGCTTAAACCATGCAGCCAGTTTTTGTAATAAGAACGTAACAGTGATTGAAATACCGTTCTTTATACAAAACTGAAAACTTAGTTTGGTACCAAGTTGTCAGTTTTGTGTTTAGGAACTTTACCATAGTCGGAATAAAGTTCGAAATTCAATAATGGCTCCATGTTTTAAACCTGGGTCTGAAGATAAACCTTGTTTTGTAATAACGGGGAATAGGTTTATCTTCAGACCCAGGTTTAAAACATGGAGTCTTTATTGAATTTCGAACTTTAAATGAAAGAACGGTATTTCAATCACTGTTACGTTCTTATTACAAACTGGCTCCATGGTTTAAGCCATGTCAAAATATAAATCTTGTTTTGTATTAAGGCGGTTTGGGTTTAATAAAATATTGTGAGGATGAAAAGGGAATGCATGAGTGATTAGCATGTGCTAGCTGACATATGGGAAATCATTTAATTAAATGTTTTGTGTTGCGTAAAATAAATTATTATGCATACTATTTTATGGAATCAAGTTTGTTCTAACTGAACAGACAGCTGTGCTGCTGGGGAGTTTGTTATGCCAGTTCTTCTTCCCAGCTAAAGCACTAGGAAGTGGTGAAGGGCGGGCGTTTTTGGGGGACTGTCTTATGTAATTTTGACGTTCGGAAAGTGCTGAGTATCAGCCTAGTTTTAATAAATGAATTTTGATTTTGTATGATGACATTCTTAGCATATTGGAGTATGTCTTTTCATGGCCGGTTAAGGCCTGCGCGGATTTTGCAAAGCGCAGTACAGCGCGGTTTTCACCCCCAAACAAATATCAACACCGCGTCTCTAAAAATAAAGTCGAATATAAATAACTACGCACCAGTCCGTTTTGATGCTTTTTCAACCACAATAAGGATGATATTTGTATGACAGGAAAAACCGAGCTGCGCTGCGCCTACTCAGATGTGCACGGAACAGATGTTGGGATCAGCTTCCAGAAGTCTCAAGTATTGCCTATACTTGAGACTTCTGGAAGCTGATCCCAACGTCCCCAAAACAGTTGGGAAAAATTGATTACGTTGCTACTTACAGTATTAACAATATAAATCCCACGCCCCCTACTCGAAGCAGCCGGCTTCACGATCCAAGGTCCCTTAGTTCGGTAGTGGGTGGTACAGAGGTCCTTATACTCTGCGGGCATCAGGAACGTGGTGGGGATGAAGTCGAACTGCTTCAAACCTCGGAAGTACTGCATCTTCTCAATGTTCTTAAAGAGTTTGTCTTTGCGAGTCAGCTCGTATGACCTGAAAGAGGAATGGCCCTTTTAAGCGAAGCTTATTTTTCAAGTTTTTGAGCTCAAAGGCCTATTTAGGCCATCATTCCACGGGCGCAAAAAAAAAGAAGCTTTGGGGATATTTCCTTCCTATGAAGCACTGGAATAATAATACCTCTAGCACTTTATAGTATGTTGCTAGATTTTTAACGATTCTACAGTCAGGGAACTTGATTATTAAGCAAATTAACACACTACGTCAATTTACCGTGTCATAGCCATTTCATATTTCGAGAGCAGTGTTGGCCCAGTGGTAACGGCTCCGACTTACGAGTTGCAGGTCGAGGGTTTGAACCCAAGAAGGCGCTTTACTTTGTGTAAATAATTTCATCATTACTGCTCTCAAAACGGAGAAGGAAACATAGTGAGGAAACCGGCATGTCCTAGAACCAAAAATTCGAAGACATGTGATATCTACCAACCCGCACTGGGCCCGCGTGGTGGGCCCGCCTCTCGAAGAGAGGAGGCCTGTTTCCCAGCAGTGGGAACATTATAGGCTGATTGCGCATTATAAGAATGACAGTTTTGAATTTACGGACAGTTTAAGTTAACAGTTTATTTGCTTAACAGTCAAGGTCCCTGACTTTACAACGTAAACAGCACTTTAGCAAATGCTGCAAGCTTCTTTTGGCGCGCGGCCAAAATCGGAACTAATGCCGCCACCTTGTTTTGTCAATTCAATTTCAGTGACAATTTCACAAATGTTCACCAACAACGCCCCCCTGTCAATGTCATTTAGGCGCCAAAAGATGCTTGTAGCGCTCCATTGAGGTAGAAAAACTAAGGAGATGGCATATTCTACCATATGAAGAATAGTTAAACAAATATCTATCATATCGACACAGACATGTCATTAATCGTTTTGTTTCTTTCTAAGTAATCAAGAGCTGCGTATGAAAAGAGAGACATCTAAATGTTTCTCAAGGACTAAATTTGGCAACACTTTTGTGTGACGTCAAAATCAAGTCTGTGCGTGATCGGTCGTCATGTTTAGTGCCAAGTTTTGTACGTCAAACGGTTGTTTGCTCTCTCTCGTGCACTCGCAGTTACGACCCTACGAAAGGCGGCCATTTTAAGTGCCCGATTTTGGTAGGTATGCACGCTAATTTTGTAGGTATGACAAGTTCACAAAGTTCCTAAATCAATCAAAGAGCTAAACTTAAATAGATTTAAAAGTAAACTTAAAGATTTGATTTGTAATAAATGTTATTATAATTTAAAGACTATATGAATGATACTTTGACATCTTAATTGAATTGTAATCTTTTAAATTTTGACATCAACTCTTTGATACTCTGACATGAAATGATACTTTGACATCCTAAATAAATTGTGTGGAAAGGATAATTATTTTTAACTGACACACCTCAAATTGTAATTTTAACCTAATAATTGTATGTACCTTGGCAGAATGTGATGATAAAGATGACTTAAGACCATAATATGTACCATATTCTGACAAATAAATGATTATGATTAATTTGTTCTACATGCTTCTAGCTACTTTAGTCGGTGTCCAGGGCTTGGTCAAAAAGGTTCACAAAAGTAATTTACCTCGGGAAGTGATTGACTTTCTGTTCAATGGTCATGGATTGGAGGACGGCGAAGGGGATCAGGGGTGAGGACCACATGAGTCTCCAGCTTGTGCACTCTTCATCCACTTGGAGCAAGCCGTGGGCATCCAGCAAGGTGCGGAGTAGAAACGCAGTGAACTACTGTCAATATTCTTGAATTAGAGTTACGTGCTTTTCAATGAAAGCTTTGCAAAGAAACTATAGATGTCCTGTGTGAAATATGTAATTTTTTTTTTTTTTCCAAAAAATCGTTTTTGCATTTTCATTTTTGCCACCGACTTCCGAAATTAGAGTAATTTTTCCCTTGTAGTGTTTTATTTGAAGGTCAATTTGTATTTTTTTTTATAAAAAAGTTATTATTTTTCACTTATTAGTTGTGGACGTGTGGTACCTACCCCACACAAATTCGAATAGCACTATCTGCTATGTAAATAACAGTGACAGGAAGTTATTTTATCATCACCCACATAAACCAAGTGGAAAAATACGTATTATTGAAGCTAACTCAAATACAGGCAAAGTAAATAAACATTTTATGGGACCACCTATGAAACAAACCCTTCAAAAAAAAAATAAAAAAATCCAAATCAGTCTAGCCGTCTTCGAGTTATAAAGGAACATAAACAGGGCCAAATTAAATTAGCTAGCGAAACTCCGCAGACGTGATGGGTACCGATATCTAAACACGAAAAAATTATTTGATATTTTTTTGGGGCCCCTGGTTGTGTTATTGGAAGTCTGGAAGTACGAGTTGAGAACTCTGTTTTTTTTTTTCGTATTTAGTTCTGTGAAGTTTTCCAAAAAAAAACCGATTGATTATGTCACTACTGGCGGTTGATGACCCAAAAAAAAAACTCATACAATTAATTTCTTTTTTGTTTTACTATGTTTAGATAAGGATAACCATCACGTCTGCAGAGTTTCGCTAGCTAATTAAATTTGACCCTGTATATAAAAAAAATATTCCGACGAACTGAGAACCTCCTCCTTTTTTAAAGTCGGTTAAGAAGGAGGTCACTACCGAGATGACGATTAATAAAGAAGTATAAGACTCCAAATAAATTGAGATAAAAGCAGGAGAACGGAGAAGTTTCTTTCTTTCTTAGTTTCCTTACTCTTTTAGGAAAGGAGGTCTAAGATACCCAACAGTGGGTGATTCCGTGTTATGATGTTAATGAGAGTGGTACAGGTTATCTGATACTAACGTGTCTTCAACGCTTAATAGGGTATTTGACAGTATTTTTTTTAAATTTAGGTTTTTCGAAACCAAAAAAAAAACTAAGCCACAGTAAAAAAATGTTTTATTATCTCAAAAAATGCCGAAGTTGTATGCGTTTTAAAGTCTATTGTAGATAGTATCGTCTGTGTGGTGCCGGACGTAAAGCACTCCCCTATTTCTTCCCATGGGTGTCGTAAAAAGCGACCAAGGGACTTACTAGAGAATGGGCAGCAGCGTTCTCTATGCATTTTAACACCATACTGCGATCGCCAACCCGCCTGCCAAGCGTGGCGATTATGGCAAACCCCCCCCTTTGGGGAAGGCCTATGTCCAGCAGTGGACGTCTTTCGACTGAAATGATGATGATGATGTAGACAGAGACCGCACTGCTGCGATCTGACGTCACAACACAGGAACGCCATAGGTATAGTAACTTCGCGCCATTCAGTACAATGATCGTTTTGCGTGACATAGGATAGTAGAATAATTTCAAAAGCTTGTAACTTCTCCATTTTTCCACCGATTTTATGTATTTTTCACAAATCGTCTTTTTAGGGTTCCGTACCCAAAGGGTAAAACGGGAACCCTATTACTAAGGCTCCGCCGTCTGTCCGTCTGTCTGTCCGTATGTCACCAGGCTGTATCTCATGAACCGTGATAGTTAGACTGTTGAAATTTTCACTGATGATGTATTTCTGTTGCCGCTATAACAACAAATACTACACAGAATAAAATAAATATTTAAGGGTTCCATTCAACAAACGTGATTTTTTTGCCATTTTTGTAGATAATGGTATGGAACCCTTCGTGTGCGAGTCCGAATCGCACTTGGCTGGTTTTTAGTAACACCTAAAAAATAAGAATTATTTTTTGACAGCATTCAAATACCCTATTTCCCTGGATGGATTTAATGTGAAACCATTAGATAGTATTGATGACGTAACATAGGGGACACTTTCCAGAAATGCAGATACGCTAATAGAATAAGATGTCGTCGTGTAATATCGTGTGGCAACAAAAAAAATCCATGAAGGTCTTGCATTGCTTGCCCCTTTCCTCATACACATTACGCAAAAATCAACTCTACCCTAGAACGTAAATTTCAAACAAAAAATTCAGACTTCCTTATGGATGAAGTCGCGGGCATACTATGTTATGATGAAAATATTGAAATGAACCTTTGATGGAGACCAGGCAAGATACCATACAATATAACCATTCTTACACTGCGTCAAAATTTCGGAATCAAATACCAAATTCAAAAATACTGACAGTAATTCACGTTTCGGTACCCAAATCCTTACCTGGGGAAGTGGTTCACTCTCTGGTAAGACGACAGGGCCCTCAGGACGTCCGGCTTGGGGTGTAGTCCTGACCACAGGAGGTTGAAGTCTTTGACATCCGCCATCGCTTCCTGCAGACCATGGGCTTGTAGTAACCGGTGAAGCAGCTTGGTCTCCGTGTTCACCAGTTTATAGGTGATTTTGAGGAGTCGAGCTGGCATGTGGCTGCTTTCTAGGACCTGGTGACATTTTATTTTTCTCAAGTTTCGTTGTGATTAAAGTTTTTGAGCTTGCAGTCACTAATAGATGAAATTAAGTGGTTTTTGGATTGGTAATTTAAATAGTAACTGAGTTGCCATGCCAGCCTCATTATCGTAGGAGAAATACCTTCACCGGAAAAGGGATGGGGTTCAGTTTATTCATTTTCGAATTAATTTCTAAGTACACAATGTTGTTGTTTATTTGTCAGTTAAAACTACGCTGCCTTTCCGCAAAACTAGGTCGGCATAAAATTGCAAGAATAATCAAAGATAATCAAACAGTTTCTAAATGAAGGAACTCTTCCAAAACTCCTCAAAGTAATTCCGTGTGGTGCCGGATGTAAAGAATAGCACCATACTATTTCTTCCCGTGGGTGTCGTAAAAGGTGACTATGCATTTTAACACCATACTGCGATCGCCAACCCGCCTGCCAAGTATGGCAAATATGGCAACCCCCTCCTCTTGGGGAAGGCCTATGTCCAGTAGTGGACGTCTTTCGGTTGAAATGATGATGAATGATGATGTTCCCTTTTATTTTTGACTTACAAAAGTTAGCTTATAAATACAGGCCTTAGTGTTACCTTGACGCAAGAGCTCGTGTCTAAGTACCAGCCGCATGGGTTGATCCATCAAGTAAAGCTACGCTTGCCGAAGTTGGTCCATGGATGGGTGACCATCTTTACATACCGAGACTCCTCCGTGCCTCGTAAAGCACGTTAAGACGTTGGTCCCGGCTGTCATTCGTGATCTTTGACAGCCGTTACGGGCGTCAGAAGCCCGAAAGTCTGACAATCAGCGTTAGTCTTACCAAGGGGTGTCGTATTACTCAGTTACTGGGTTGTGGAGGGTCAGATACGCAGTCGATCAATGAATACTGGTATACAGCTGCTTCCGGTTAGACTGGAAGCCGACAACATCATAGTTGGGATAAGGCGGGCAGATTGAGTGTTACCTTGACGCTCTCGACTTCCTTGATCAGCAGATGTTCAGAGTCATCGCTGTCGAGGACTGGCGACGTCGACCGCTGACACAAGGGGGCCTTACGCTTGTGCTTGCCCTTGTTCTTCTTGACTTTCTTATCGTCTTTACTGTCTGGAAATGGAGAATGTACTGTCTAATAAGTTTCTAGCGTAATCAAATTTATTATTCGGTTTCAGTATTTTTGCCAACCAAAGTGCCGTAAGATTTCACAAGTGATTAAATTAATCCGGACATAAGATACTGGGTGTAATCTCTTTAATCAACTCAGTAAAGAGCATCGTCATAGTTTTTATGATATTAATAAAAGTATGATAAAATAATATATTAGAAGTATCAGTACGGCTGTAAGGGATAACGAACTGTTATTCGGCAGCTACTAAATTCAATGACAATTATACTAAAGTCCGGTCGCGAAGCAGAAAGGATTTCGTACACTGACCCTTCATTACTTATCTCTATCGCTCGCGCACAATTTATTGTATTGCCGTGCGACAATTGTGCGCGAGCGATAGAGATGAGTAATGAGGGGTCATTGTACGAAATTCTCTTTGCTTCGCGACCGGACTTTAGTTTATCGGATAGGTACAGACAGGGATGGTTATATTAAAGGTAGTAGTAGTACTGCATTCAGGCGGACCGGTGGAACATTATCTAATATTTTAACCGCTCCTCTTCCCTCAACATTAATAAAAGATCGTATTGGTTAATTTACCTTCGCTCTGCCTAAAAAGTTAGTCAGCTCCTGACGAGCGTGCTACAGCAATATAATGTACCTTTAGAAGCATGAGGTGGCGGTTCTTCCGGCGGCTTGATGTTAGCGGTAGTATTCTCGATATTCAGATGTTTCTTTAGCGTGATCTTGCTCAGGTCGTGGAGCACGTCCTCGATGTCCCGCTTGTGGTTCACCGGGTCACGCCCCTCGTGGCCCTGGTCATCAGTGCACACCGTCTCGACCATGTTAGTCTCGCTAACGTGCCTCACTATGTAAGCATTGCCATTATACTTATTATTACTAGTCCCAAATGTCTCCATTACATCGTGCATTATATTCTTCGGTCTCATAGCGAAGGAATGCGGCTCCGCGACCAGTCTTCGCGCCATATTCTTAGCTTTGTTCAGTAGTATTGTAGTCCCTGTGTTGTTCCCTATTGTTTTAGTTTCCGACTCCATGGAAGGCGTCCTGGATGCGAGGACGCATGATCTGAAGATTAGAATTGCTCCCTTAGTGCCGATGGGTCCTCCGGATACCCAGTCTGATACGGAACCCTCGTTTTCTTTGGCTGGGGCATCTTCATCATTTCTTCTCATTTTGTCTTCGTGTTGTTTGTCTGCTGTCGTAAGGCCAGAGGTAGACGGATTCGAGGTGTCTGACGATACATGTGGACTAGAAAAGGGATTCCAATAAAGACATGATGGTAATGTAATAAGTTACGTGTAGATTTGTCGCATGAGGTGTGATTTAGCGTTCAGGTTAATGTCTTACTTGTATAAACCTTCGTTTGGGTAATGGAGACTACTGTGATAAAAATCAAGACGTATGCATGGCATGCAGCTCTTGTGTTAAATAAGTTTATTTATAGCTTTTATTATATCAACAACGTTCCTGCGTAAATAAAATAAGACAGAAGAAGTTTTGTGTATTTTTAGGGTTCCGTACCAAAATGGTAAAAAGAAACCCTTATGGTGAGACTAAGTATGTCTGTCTGTCTGTCACACCTGGATATCTCAAGAACTACTAATGCTATCAACTTGAAATTTAGAATAGTTTTAGATGACGTTTGCTCAACTATTTCGCAAACACTAAAGAAACTAAAAAAAAAAAAAAAATTTTTTGCAAAAGGGACTGAAAGGGGATCTTAATTTTTTTAAGTGGGGCTACTAGCCCCGTGTGGGGTATCATATGAAAGAGCGCTGTTTGCACATTCTCAAAAAAATCATTTTTTTTAGGTAGCATTTTTCCGACTTTTGATTAAAAATGTAAAAAAAAATACAGTTCCCCCCCCCTTATCTCCGAAGTTTGCATAGATAAAAATCTGAAATTATTCTATGTGATAGAAGTTTATGTAAAGATTACAGGAAAAATAAAACGATGTCTCTAATTAGCACAGTTTTTTCAGAAATCATCGATATCATATATATGTACGGAACCCTCGGTGCGCGAGTCCGGCTCGCTCTTGACCGGTTTTTTTTTTACATAAAACTTCTACTGTCTTGATTTTATTTAAAACTAAAATTCACGACTGAAAAGATGGAAACTAGAGAACGAATTTACTTTGCCAAAAAATATTACATGCAGTCATCCAAAATCTCTGTAGGTACTAAATACATTCTATAAGCATTGCAATAAGCCATGCCAACATGTGGTCACTATGGTCAATCAATGAGGCGATTGTGTGGCCTTATATGGTGAAGGCCGATCGGTAAGTAGGTATAATATATAGGTAAGTACATTCTATTCACTATTGAATCAGTTCAGTACATAGTTGCTTTATGGCTGCGTTTGGGCGAATACATAATATTGACCTCATCTCATATGATCAATAATCAACGTAAACCGCGAAGAAAAAAACAGCTGTTCCCTAGATTTATGTTCTCATAACTTGGCAAAATGTTGCGTGATGCTGATTTTTTTTCGCGATTTCAGGTTTCGTCCCATCATAAAAGTTGTTCATAATGATGAGTACAATGACCCTTTAAGAGGTTTCCAGGTTTAGAATTTACACCATGTATACCTATAAAGTAGGACAGCCGTCTGTATGTTTAGAAGCGGTAATCTCAAAAAGTGCTGAACGGATTTTATTCAAATAATCACCAAAAGATAGCGTCTCCTATAAAAATTAATGGTGCTACACTAATTTATTTTTAACCGACTTCCAAAAAGGAGGAGGTTATATGTTCGGCTGTATGTTTGTTCACCGATATCTCCGTCAATGATGGACCGATTTTGAAAATTATTTTTTTGTTTGTAAGGGTATACTCCCGAGGTGGTCCCATTGCCACCAAATCAGGATCTGACGAGGGATCCCATGGAAATCGAGGGAAACCCTCAAATTTTATAGGCAAACGATTTGGGTATTTTTTATAGTAACTCGTGCATTTGCTTTTGGAAATCACCATTTGGTGAAGTGGAACTGATGATGGAGACCACAGATGGCCACCGGAACAATATAATAATAAGTATTAAACGGGTTGTGATTCGATTAGGTACTTTAATATGGTTGCTAAGCAATTTATGCTCGTCACAATGCGTATGGTGAGTGACAGTTCTCCTGGTTCTTACCAACAGAACTCCTCAACAATTAACGTCCCTGCATCGGGAAAAGCAATATTTTGTAAAAGGTGATGAGCAGTTGACATAAGGCTATTGTAACTTAGATAAATTAAAAACTGACCCACTAAAAAGTGAAAAATAAAAAACTTTTTATAAAAAAAATGTAACCGACTTCCAAAAAAACACTACAAAGTGAAAAACAACTTTAATTTCGGAAGTCGGTGGCAAAAAACTAAAATACAGATCCAAAGACACCGACTTCCGAAATTAAAGTTATTTTTCACTTTGTAGTGTTTTTTTGGAAGTCGGTTACATTTTTTTAGACTAGCAGCATCTGATTATAACGCCATTCTTTGTAGCCTTATATAATTTAACTTTGGCGCCTCTACTTATTTGATGGATATTAATAGTTACGAATTCACGATCGCAGTGTGGAACCCTTTGAAATCAAGCCACCTGAATATCCGTCTGTCGCAGAATACATCTACTGTGGCACTGACCTGCCGATATTACGAATTTCTCATCAAAAATTCTAATCAGCGCTCCGTATCCTTTTTCGTAACACGGGAGGAAAGGGTAATACAAAGTTCTACAGTGTATTGAACTGTACACAGGAATATTGTCACGACAAGTAAATTGATAATAAACATTATAAATATTAATATGTGAGGCTGCGTTCAGACGTCACGCGCACGCTACGCGCCCGCCCCGCTCGCTTTTAAACTTGTTGTATTATATCATTTGAGTCTTAGGACACATCAATAGATCTCAAATTGCATTTATCGAAGCCCACCCGCACACGCCACGCGCCCGCTTCACGCTAACCCCGCACACGCCTTCAATTCAATTCATTTATTTGCATAACATAATCCGCCATGTCAAAATATAAATCTTGTTTTGTAAACAAGATTTATATTTTGACATGGCTTAAACCATGGAGCCAGTTTTTGTAATAAGAACGTAACAGTGATTGAAATACCGTTCTATAAACAAAACTGAAAACTTAGTTCGGTACTAAGTTGTCAGTTTTGTGTTTAGGAACTTTACCATAGTCGAAATAAAGTTCGAAATTCAATAATGGTTCCATGTTTTAAGCCTGGGTCTGAAGATAAACCTTGTTTTGTAATAAGGGGGAAGGTGTTTAAAAGATGTTATATAAGGCGACCTTAAGCCCGCGCTTCGGCTAGTGCCGTATTGGCTGTGATTAAGGGCGTTTTTTGGTAATAAGTTTTTAATAATAAGTAGTATAAGCAGGTGCGAGGCGGGCGCGTGCGTGCGCAGATTTTGCGCGGGGCAAACGCGGGTGCAAGGCGGGCGTAACGTGTGTGCGGGACTTGCGCGTGGTCGGCGCGGGTTATCTGAACACGGCCTGAAGCGAAAACTTTATACCCCTTTTTACGAAAACTACGCGGACCGAGGAGTATGAAATTGGCCATGAATCTGATGATGACTGAAACTGATCTCATGACTTGAACATAGTTAAGTGATAAAAATGACAACTTGAGCATGGAATCAGTAGGAACTTATTAATAGCATGGAATTAGTAGGTACTTCATAATAGAATGGAATTAGTGTACTCATGGAAATAGTAAGTACTATATATTTGTAAGTAATAGTAAGTACGATTGTAAGTAGGGTCTAATTTCAGCCAGTGGGCGTGTGCGTAGTCGCAGCGGAATAATGACGAATTTCTTAATTTCAGTTTAGCAGATATTTAGTGTATGACGTCGTGTAATTGTGTATGGTAAATTCAAATTTGTGCATCCAACCATTGGGAGCTATTCAACAAAAACTGTTTCCGCTGGAACTACGTCGTCCTAGCGGCACTTTTTGTCAAATTTCTTTAATAGATTTTCAACTTTATCCCTACTACATAAAGGCTTCTACATACCAGCGCGACTTGTCGCGCGACGCGATACGGCACAAAGGCCCCGCGTGTCGTGGGACGAGCGGTGCCTTTGTGTCGCGTCGCGTCGCGCGAGAAGTCGCCCCGGTATGTAGAAGCCTTAAGGTTAAAGGTTGATTGGGAAAATTTTACAGTTTCGGGTAGCTTGACCTGCTCGCGTCTGTACAAGAAAAAAAAATACATTCAATAATTTCTCGTGTGTAACTAGAGGTAAATGTGTATGTTTAAATGAAATTTGTGTGTCTTATATCTGCGAAGATAATCAAGTTTCCGCTGCGCTGACGTTTGGCTATTTGTTGAAAATCATATAAAACGGTTTAGTGCAGAGTTGTAATTTTTTACGCAAGTTGCTTTGAATTTGTGTGTAATGTTTGTGAAAACAGAATTTGAAAAAACCATACCGTTCAGAAGATATACACGTAAAAGTAAAATAAGCTTATTGTAAAACATGGTAGATGTCGGCAGAAATGTTTGCCCCGTGTTCTCGATGTCACGTTAGAAAATTCTTTAGCGACAGACCTCGAAAAGTGCTTAAGTGCTTTGAAGTAGAGAGAACTTTGTACAAAATAACTTGCTAAACAAATGTCATAATAGATCCACACGCCATAGCCTACAATTCAAATTTCAACTCTTTATTAGTGGCTTTTGTTGACAGGATATTAATTCGGTTTTGTTACAGTTGTAATGGCATTTGGTTTAAGTTTTTATTTTTCCTATTTTATACTTATATCTTTTACTTAGATTCTATCATATTTTGTGATTGTCAGAACTTTGTAGGCCTTGTGGACTGTAGATTCGTTGACCATTTTCTATTTTGTTAAGTACCTGGTACTTGTTGCCAGGCCTACACTGTCCCCCCATACCTAGCAACACTGTTATTTGAAAACATTGTAAAAGCCAATTATTTCTAAAAGAGTAACCGTGGAGTTTCTTTCCGGCTCTTCTCCATAGGAAACCACCACCTAGCTTCTGACGTTTCATAAGTGCCCATGTAGGTTTATGTGAAATAAAATATTTTTCTCAAACATGCATGGAAATATTGTCATTATTTTCGAAGAAAGAACACGCGAAGTATCGAATTTACGGTCAAAGAAAATCAAATCCGTTGCAGGAGCGTTTTTCGAATTTGGAACATTACAACGCTCCAGCAATGTTGTATGAAACGGCGTGCTGGGGTTATTAAATACTCTTTTTTTTTTTAATTCTACCACTTATTTTGTATTATTATATTATTTTTCTTTATCTATCATCCTATTAATTGTTTGCTGCACCGTACGACGTCATACGTCGGCGCCGGCTGTCACTGAAAACCAGCGCTGGGGCTCTGTTTTGCATAGGGTCGTAGTATAATGCTGAGCGATAGCCGTTTTGCGTGGATGTGACGCATGTTTTCCCCAACCTTTTCTTATTTTTGTGTTTATGTTCTTTGTTGCGTCATGTTTACCGCAAATAAACGTATTTTCTTTCTTCTTCTTTCTTTTACTCCGAAACATGGCAACCAAGGAAGTAACTTATCAAAGGTTTTATTTTAATTTCGAACTGGCTTGTAAATGGAAAGCTGTATATTGAAAAAAAAAACTAATTAACACATTGGCGCGTGACAAATTATCGTTGTTCGTCATTGAATCTGTAATTTATAAATAATTTACTTTCCCTGCATTCTTTTGAGAAACGCACTATAGGTATATGCCTCGGCGGAAATGGCAATTGTCTGTCTCGTATTAGTAAAGTCCTCGCATACGGCTCGGCCTTCAAACTCATACTCGACCTGCAATTGCCTATTTCACGGCCTTTGCAATAATGTACTATTGATTTTGAAAACTGCTTTCCCGCCAGGTCATATCTGAAAGAAACTGCAACTGTTTTCCTATTTTATTTATAACTATCTTTGATAGAAATGTTCACCACGTTAATCTGCCTAATTTACAGATTCGTATTCAACACGTTCTGTTGGCCCATTTGGGCGCCAAATCGCCAGTCAGACCATACTCGGCGAATTTATAGCCAAAAGCTTTATTTTCGGCATTAAGGGCCACGTAACGAATAAATTCGGACTTCGGCACGCTAACTTACAAACAAACCAAAACAAACGGAGTATGAATGCAATCAAATTCTGATCGAATGGCACAAGTTGTTACCAAAATATTTTGCATGTTTCAATATTATCATATACAGCAAAACGTGCTGTACCTGCTACTAGAATTCCTGAATTAATTACGTTTCTTGTAAGCATAATTTACAGACGGATAATCACATTAATCATCACACTAATATTATAAAGGCGAAAGATTGTGAGTGAGTGAGTGTGTGTGTATGTTTGTTACTTCTTCACGCTCAAACGGCTGGACCAATTTTGATAAAATTTTGTATGGAGGTAGCTGACACCCTGGATTAAGACATAGGCTACTTTTTATCCCGATATTCCCACGGGATCGAGACTTACGCGGGTCCACGGACCACGGGGCGCAGCTAGTATGGATATACAGTATGTAACAAAAACCCTGTTGTTCCTTTTAGGGACGTATACATTTACCTACAAGCACAACATTGGTGGAATTATAATAAAAAAAAATAAGTATTAACTAGTCGAGAAGTCAAAATCAAAGAATGAAAGAGGTTAGAAATCAGATAAACATTACAAATATTAATAATAAATATTTATTTTAATTATTTTTGTTGAACAGTTTTTATAAATGACTTACTTTATTACGTATGGAGAAGTCAAAATCAAAGAATGAAAGAGGTTAGAAATCAGATAAACATTACAAATATTAATAATAAATATTTATTTTAATTATTTTTGTTGAACAGTTTTTATAAATGACTTACTTTATTACGTATGTATACCGATTCTTAAAACGTAGGTAGGTAGGAAGGAACAACAGGGTTTTTGTTACATATTGTATAATTATGTAAAAATTAGACTGTGGCGCTGCCAGTTAACTTTAAAAGTAAACTGAAAAAGCATTCTTTAAACCTGACTGCACGGGCTCCTACATAATTTGCTTTGGCGAAAAGTCAAATTCAAAATATCTTTATTGTGGGTGGTTTAAGTTTGTTACAGGTCTTAACAATAAATTAGTGTTCCAATATGTCCTACCTCATAGGCATAAAATAATTATTATGTATTGTCATTAAAATTATTTTACATGTAATTTTTTTTTTTTAGTCGTGGACCCTATACAACCAGCCATAATTTAATAATATACGCATATTTAGCGTAAAATTATACCTATGATCAATACAAAATCGTGTTCATCTACCGTGACGTGTGAAGGCAGCCCAATAACCCTAGGGTGGTTTGCCAAATGAGAGTAACCTTAGCAACGTGTACCTACATCTATCGATCGCCGGTTTTATGGCCAGGGAGACACCCTTGCTTTTGGGTGAGGATACAGTGCTGGGTTTCAAAATATTTATATTTTTTCGAAAGACGAATTTATTGGAGTACCTGAGCATTTCTCAAATTTTTTGACCGTAGCCGCAATGTGGATGTCCCATGTTTTGGTCTTTGATTATTTTTTTACTACGATAACATAAATAATATACATGACTGTCGTAACTTCATTGATATTACTAAATTATCAGAAAAAATATCAAAACTATAAATAAACCACACTAACTACAATAAATAATTAATAATCTAAAATACCAAAATTTTCGTAGTATGGAAAATAAGTTGTCCCATTGTGACCGGAGTGATTTTGAACTCATTTATTTCATTACATTCTAAGAAACTGAATATATGTTATAGTCTTAAAACACTACTTAGAGTATTTGAATACATGTTTTATTTAGTATATAGTGAAATACGTCGTTAGTTAATCAGTTTTCGGAAAATAATATTGTCCCATAAAAAATTCCAAAACGGAAATTCAGTTTTTGTTACCGATTTTTGTGTCGAAAGATTTTTTAAACTACTAATTTAGGTAGTGTTTTTTCTTTTGGCAATACTATTGACGACATTTCACATCGCCATTTTGATTGTGATGTCATTTCGGTGTCGACAACAGCCGCGACTTAACGTTGTGCCCTGCACTGCGACGAATTCGTTCCGGATTTTGTTATACTGTGTGAAGGTAAGTTCAACTATACTGAATATTCTTATTAAAATGGATAAATAGTTAGTTTTATGGACTACAATTTGATGTAAAATACTGTTTTAACTATTGAGTTTTAAAGAATATGTATTTTTTTGAAAATCTATAACCATCCTTTCGTTACTTCTGATTTTGTTACTTTCGCGTGGTAACGTATAACCAGAACGAAGGGTAACAAAAAAGGAGTTTTTAAAGCTAAGTATAGACTATAGTATTGACTATATTCGTTTAACCTCAATTTTCATAATGTTATATTTTGTTATGTTTATATTGCTTTTGAAAATTTTATCACAGGATTAACGGCTAAGCAGCGGTTTTTATCCTGATTTCTGATTATTTTTTTTTATTTTTCAGGAAAATCACCTCAAGGTGTGTCTCAAAAATGGTGATTTACCTTGATATTGATAAGTTTCTGAAGAAGACAGACTTTCTTGCTTTTTTCGAAGATAATATTGTATGGCCCTGGTCAGTCACACATTTCGTACTATCAGAAAAATGTTTTGGATGTGGAAGTGCAACTAATAATATATTGCATAGTGTTTTTCCACATTTTGTAGTAGCAATGAATACTGAACAGATCAGACTGTTACTAGACAGTAATTTATTCTGGTGTAAGGCATGCAAAAGTTTCAGTGTCTACGACCACTACCCTGAGGATGAGTGTGTATTTTGTAATGTCTAATTTTTAACTTTATTTTAAATATTTATAAGTATTTAGCTCTGCAAGGGCGTTGTTTTTTACGTACTTATTTTATGTATTCGAATAATTATTAGTTTTCGTGACATTAAAAAAATATGTTGTTTTGTTTATAGGTATTATTAAAAATGTTGATTTTAACCAAAGAGAATTAAGACTGTATGAAGACTCAACTGATTAGTTTTTATTTGTTTCCTTACTGAAAGCTTTGCAATAAATTTTTAATTTTTGTTTTGATTTTAACTTATTTTGTTTTCATTTTATGATAAAGTGTCAAGTGTGTATGCTAAGCCTTACATTTCCAATTTTGTTACCCAAGCTTCTTGTTTTGATACTGTCCCAAAATTATGCTGATAAATAAGATAGATATTTCTTTTTCTTTCAAATGAAACGCAATAATCAATCATTTAAAACAATTTTATGATAAATATTATTATAATAAATAGAAAATATAGCATCCTTCCTTTCCTATCATAAAGGAAAACTAAACTTTTTGTTGGAAAGTATTCAAATGGTAACAAAAAATACTCAGTATTGCTAAAAACAATTTAATTTATTATATTTTTTGCAATTTTTACTTTTTCAAGATGTTGTTTAATTTATGATCTACATAGAAAAACATAAATTTATAATACAGTCTGCATGTTTTTTTATGGTTTTCACTCCTTTCCAAGTAACAAAATAAGAATTTTTATTTCGTCCTTAACTTATATTTTATAGGTTTTTTGTATAAAAACTCTAATAAAACAAAAAAACAATTAGAAATTCAGAATCTGTCTAGATTTAGCTAGCTGTATTTAACATAATATGTCCTAAATATACATATTATTTTTTAAGACTATTTTTAAAATTATGGTCAAAAATTTTGAGAAATGCTCACCTAGATAATCAATTTTATTTTTACCTACATACTTTATAATTTTACTAACGACCCGCCCGCTTCACATGGGTGCAATGGCGACATGTCAAAACATTGAGATTTTCTTTTTGTGTTTTTATTTGCGTCATGTTTATCGCAAATACACGTATTTTCTTTAGATTCTATGCTGTATCTAAGTTAAATATAAAGTAAAGCAAATTTTATTTCATAAGAAGAGGTACAGTCTGTTACAAAGTAGGATGACAACTTAGGAATAGTTTTATAATATACAGGGTGTTCAAGAAATTGCGTGCCACAGCTTAGGGGTAGGTTCAGTATTGGGCACACCACAATTGCGGCGGTAAGTCCCCTCTTTAAGGAGTGGCTAGAAAGGCGCCACGGCGTCCTCACCTTCCGCCTGTCGCAGGTCCTCACCGGACACGATTGTTTCGGGAGGTTCCTGTTCAGGATAAAGTGGGAGGAACCGCCCGGGTGTCACCACTGTGTGGATCGCCCGGAGGACACGGTGGAGCATACGGTGGAGGTCTGCCCTGCTTGGGCAGAGCACCGCCGAGTCCTTACGGAGGCGATCGGCGGCGACGATCTCTCGCGTCCGGCCCTGGTTCAGGCCATGGTTCGGAGCGAGAGTGCATGGGAGGCCGTCACCTCCTTCTGCGAAACAGTAATGCTCGCGAAGGAGGAGGCGGAACGCATGAGGGTGAGGCAGGGTGCCCGCCCTTCCGCCCTTAGTCGCCGCAGGAGACGCCCTGGGCGTCGGGAATCGCAGGCCAATTCCCGGCCACCGTAGGTGCGGGCTTGCGGACGGTGAGCGATGGGTAGCTCGCCGTCCGATAAGGACCAGGCCCGGGTCGACGGCGCGTTGTGTTCCACGCGCGCCTCAAAGAGACGTCAGCGCCAATTGACGGGGTCCGAAAGGACCAATGCCTGCCAGGGTTACGAGTCTGTCCGAAAAGGATATCGTGGCCCTGGCACACAGGCATTTGAAGGAACACGGTGGATTTTAGTCAGTAAAAGTCTGACACACCCTCCCGCTCCGCCCAGAGCGGAAGAAGTTATTTGATGATTTCAAACCCAAAAAAAAAAAACACGAAAATTATTGCAAGATCAACCTAATTTAGTACCTACTAACTTAGAATGGCAATCGTTTAGAAAACTATATAAATGCTTTAATTACTTACCTACCCAGCTAGCAAAAAATAATCTTACAAATATCCCAAGACCATATTTTTTTCAGTCTTATATCACACTTATAGACACTTATAAGTGTGGATTTGGGCGCACTTTATAAGTATATTCACCCTTACAATTGCCTTGTAATGGTCTCGCGAAGTGTATTTTCAAACTTACAAAACTCCAAACTAACAAGTGACTTACAGTGGCACGCTTTAAGGGCAAATAACCTTAAAGTCCTCTTACTAATGCTATTTTAAGTGTAATATCGCTAGTAGTCCTCTTTGTGATCCCCTAATAAGAGTGTAATCACAAACCGCCGTGAAGTTGGGAAGTGCTTTGAAACGTTTGCGAAAATAATAAGTATTAGGAACTTATAATATTTTATTTCACTTTCCTACAAAACGCTAGCGTGTAATATATTTTCTAATTTCTTACTCACGTATTTGTCACGTACTATATGCGATTATTAGGTTGCGAAGTAGTTTTTATCGAGTAATTTGAAATTTGAATAACAATATTATCACGGGCCTTTATAAAAATGTGTCTTTTATTATAAATTATTTTAATTATTTGTGAAATAATATCAAAATGTCGCCATTACGACTCATAAGTGCTTCATCAGAAAAATATAAGTCCAGTACTCTTGTGTAAGGTTTATGTAAAACTAGAGACAATTTCTGGAGTTAGACATAACAAAGAAAATAAATAACCCTAAATAGAGAATTGTTTAAGACACTTGTAGGACTTTTATAGTGCTACTACTCCTTAATATGTCTTAGGTGAGATAAATCACACTTTTAAAATAATAGTTTACAGAAGTCTAATAAAACACTTAGTAAAGTCACTTCTAAGATTGAATGTACTTATAAAATGTATTTAAAAGTAATAATTAAGAATTAAAGACAATTAAACTTGTAAAAGGCGCTTATAATGCCACTGCTCATATTAATATTATAAAACGTTTTCTTGTATACGTCTATAAGGATATGTTATAAGTATGAATGATCTTAAAACTTAAATAGGCTTATAAAATAGCACTATTAGAGTTTCTGGCTTAATCAGAACACATATAATCCTTATATGAAACCATAGCTCTTACAGGCTTTTGTTTGTAAGGGTATTTAGGGTTTCTGGCTTAATCAGAACACTTGGAAACCTTGTATGAAACCATAGTTCTTACAAGCTTTTGTTAGTAAGGGTATTTTGCTAACTGGGTACCTACTATCGAACGCGTTGTCATTTTGTCCTTCACTTCTCGCGTCCGAATACTAAGGGCCCGGCGCATTATTTGCTACCTATTTTTTTGCTTTGTATTTACTACCATAAATGCTCATTATAAAGGAGGTAGGAGTCTAACTCTCGTCATGCCATCTACATAAACCTCATTCTCATAATTGCAGCAGTCAACAAAATAGGGATTATTTCATTATTTAATTTCGACTTCCCTAACGTTAACGTATTAAGATTCTCTTTACCGAACAGGCACAATTCCACTCCTTTTTATTTTTAAACTAAGATCAAAAACAGCAGCGAGTCTCGTACACTTGGCTATCCGCTCCGCTCATCAATGAGTCACCGCCTCATTATATCGTGCCGATTTTCGATACAAGTTTACGATACGCTGCAGCGCTGTCGGAACAACGTGCATGCTTCCCGACGTACCGCTTTTTGCGTACATTTGGACATGCTATTATAATGGTGTTTATAAATATATGTAATCAGAAATACCCGGGTCATACAAGCCTTTAATACTTTAATAATAGCACTTGTTGAAGTTGTGGAATTTCTTTTAGATTAAGAGCGTTTGCACCTTACGGCATTTCATGCAAACTTTCAAGCCCTTGTTTTTCGAAATGACTGAACCGATTTTAATGAAACTTCATACGACATTTCGAAAATGTTCTTTACTAACTTTTTAGACCTTTGTATCCTGCTTATGCGTATGAAGTTTCATTAAAATCGGTTCAGTCATTTCGAAAAACAAAGGCTTGAAAGTTTGTATGAAATGCTGTAAGGTGTAAACGCTCTTAAACTTATATAATAGTAATATGTTTTCAGAGTTTTCATTCTTATCCCGCTTAGCAGCTTGCTTAAGAATGTATATTTTTCATTAAAAACAATTACTGGGTTTTATTTAATTTACTCATAAAAGGGTTGATAACTAGCGTAAGATTTTATAATCAAATTTTTCAATTTATAAAAGTTATTTTCAAGTATAATTATTATTATACAGGGTGTTAAAATAACTGCATGCTATATAGCTTAGGGGTAGGTTTAGTATCGATAAAGGAACCCAGGAAAAATAAAAAAATAAATTCAATTTAAAAACAAAAATAAAATTGCAATATCAACCTAATTTAGTACCTACTAACTTAAAATAGCAATCGTTTAGAATTTAATTTTTTTTATTTGGCGGTCCTAGCCCGTTAAAGTACGAAGACACTTATTTTTATTTATTTTTTATGTTTAATAAAAAAAAAATCTTTTTTAATTTTTCTTGTATTTTATTTTCATTTTTCCTGGGTCCCTTTATCGATACTGAACCTACCCCTAAGCTATGGCACGCAGTTACTTTAACATCCTGTATAAATAGATAGAACCACAAAAGGCGTAACAAACAAAAAGTACTTAAGGATACAGTGCTATTTCAATTTGCTAACACTAACTGATGAACTTTTGCACAGTCAAGTAATTTGCATTTATTTTGACGCACATGACTCAAAAGTTACGAATTTTAATGCAAAACGCAGAGTTGGATACGGCCTTGAATCGCAACAAAAAAAAATAATTATATTAATGCAATCTATCTATTTGTGTACTGCTTACTCAGCTTAGTAACTTTAGTAAGTCAGTATTCTTAACCCTCACTGACTAACACGCGTTTTATTTATAAAAAAGAAAAAACCGGTCAAGTGCGTGTCGCATGCACAATGAAGGGTTCGGTAGTTGGGATGAATTTATCCCAAAAACAAACTTAACATTGTAGTAGAAAAACATGTTCTCCCATACATCGATATAAGTCACGGTCAATTCTCCAACTGCAACTGTAAGTTGGTCGATTATTACTTCTTAACTTGTAAATCCTACTTAGCTGTGATAGTTTTCATTTTAATTTCGTTGTACTACTGCCATAAATTCTTTCAGATATCCAAAAACAACCAAACAGCACTTTAAAGCTTAATATTACGCAAACGGATTCCTGAATCGAAAATGGTTTTCAGTTTCACAGACCTGCAATATTTTTGAACGGCCTATGCAATGATACCCCACCCCATGGGATAGACGAGAAATAAAAATATCATCCAAAATTTACGTGCAAGAGAGTAAGAGAGGTACCCTAAACAAATTAATATGTTTATACCCATGCCAAATTACAGCTTTCTAGTACTAAGTCTCTGAGCTAAGCCGGGGACAGACAGACGGACGGATATAGCGAAACTATAAGGGTTCCCTGTTGACTACGGAACCCTAAATACATGATAAAAGACTTCATGCATTTCAAACAAGAAAAAATTAGTTAATACCACAAAAACTGTCTTCTCATCTTCTAATCAAAATACCAAAAAAAAATATCAGCACAAAACCAATATAAAAATACTCACATAAAAACCATGGCTATTTAAACCGATCGTAGTGAGGCAGCGTCCGAAATAAGTTCGCGTTCAGAGTTATTGTAAATAAACAATGATCGCAGGGCACAATGCGTCCGTCACGGTTGAACGATGCACACTGACTGGTGATCGGTAACTGAATTGACAAGTTTGTCAGCGCGACTACTATGTAGTATGTAGAGTTAAGTTTTTGATAAGGGCTTGAACAGACAAGAAAATCAAAACAGCACAGAATTGTCAAAGGTTCGACCAGTCAGAAATATGAAGCTATTGTCCATTCCAAAGCGTAGTAGGTTTTTATGCAGGCAAACGGGCAAGAAACTCTTTTGAGAACTTAGAACCCTAGCAGTGGCGAAAGCACCATATAACACGATTCCTACCGGCTTCCCTTCGGAAGTTCGCATCAACAATTCTACCGCTATTGAAAAATGGCCAAAAAATATAGTTACACTACGGGTATTTAATTCACCATAACATTCCAACAGCAAAACGCCTATTTTTTTTTTTTTATAACTCGATTATAACTTAATAGTTAATAGCGCGTTGATCAAATCTCAGGTCATGGCATGCTAAGACAGACCCCAAAGGTCTAATTGTGTGCTTTGTTTCAGTGTTGTAACTTGTAATTTATAATAAATAAATAATAAATAATTAGCAAACTGAGCTGAATTGAAATAACAAACAAGAAAGTTTTGTCTGTGTAGTGATGCGTCTTTTTGGTCCTGCTACTTGACGATAGATGGTGGTAAATTCTCTAAAGAAAAGACTTACTTTTAAGTAAATTAATTAATTTTTACTTTACTGATAAGAAAGTAAGTTAAAATCTGCTTCGCTTCGGCTTCTCTCATACAAAAATTGACACCTCGCTGCTGAACCCTAGAGATCTTTTAAAAAATTAGAACCCAAGAGAGATATTAGTGTGCTCAAGGTTTTCATAGGCAGACTAATACCTATGTTAGCTATTTTTTGAACAATGAAAAGATTTTTACGAAACGAAGCAAAACGCGAGACCTACGAGAATCGTAGAGAAGCGTTTTGTCGACGCAAGAATGGACAAAAATTACGTTTCCGTGTAGAAAGTTGACAGTTTTCTACCGAGAAGGGTAGACAAGCGATTTCTATTCTACAAACTCAAACCATTTATTTCTAATGAACCAATTACAGGCACTTTTGAATTGTCAAGGGGTCGGTCAGTCATAAAGATGAAGCTAGTTGCCCATTCTAAAGCTTAGTAGATACCTATGGAGAAGAAAGGGCAAGAACTCCACGGTACAGTAGAGTGATAGAAAGCGTCATGCTAAGGGTTTTAGTCAGTAGTCTGACACGCCCTCCTGCTCCGCCCAGAGCGGGACAAGTTATTTGATCATTTTCCCTACCAAAACAAAAAAAAAAAGCTTGCTGGTGTGTTCTGTAGTTTCTACCTAACCCCATGGAAAAAAGCCGTGAGTTTATTTTATGTGTAGCACCTACTTGTTTTATGCGAAAAAGTTTTTTTTTTTTCTGCTAAAAACAAGAGTAATAAGGTCATTTCGTTTGACGTGTTCGTGTAATCGTGTTGTTGCACGAAAGTGTAATACCATCCAGAGTTCATTCACATGAAGGAAACTTAGTATTTTTTTGAAGTGAAAACTTCTTTAGGCGCATTGAGCACTTTTTGGGTCAACAAAAATCATGGAACTTGCGTCATCGTCACCGAACACTTCGAAACAATTCACAAGTTACTTAGTTTTCACTTCTATCGGCAGTCCACAAAGAATGCCCCGCTTGTTTTTTTTTTAAGTGATAACCTCTTTAGGCGCGTTGAGTACTTATGGGTGAACAAAAATCATGGAACTTGCGTCATCGTCACCGAACGCTTCGTTACAATTCACAAGTTACTTAGTTTTCACATCTATCGGCAGTCCCCAAAGACTGCCCCGCATGTTTTTTTTTTAAGTGAAAACTTCTTTAGTCGCGTTAAGCACTTTTTGGGTGAACAAAAATCATGGAAGTCGCGTAAAGGCTTCTACATACCGGGGCGACTTGTCGCGCGACGCGACGCGACACAAAGGCACCGCTCGTCCCGCGACACGCGGGGCCTTTGTGCCGTGTCGCGCTGGTATGTAGAAGCCTTTATTGTCACCGAACGCTTCCATACAATTCACTTAGGGCCTATACACACCACGTTTTTTAAACGCGCCGTTGACGCGCGTTTGTAGCGATACAGACACGATACGCACGCGAGTCAGACGCAGCCTGTAGACCTTCTGTAGGATAAAAGCGCGCCGTCGACGCACGTTTCTAAAACGCGCGTCAACGGCGTGTTTAAAAAACGTGGTGTGCACAGGCCCTTAGTTTTCACTTCTGACGTGCAGTCCACCGTCTTTCTGTCTGTCTTATTACTTAACTAGCTGTTGCCCGCGACTTCGTCTGCGATCCAGGATGAAAAGTAGCCTATGTCCTTCTCCAGGTCACGGTCTACCCATGTGCCAAATTTCATCCAAATCCGTTCGCCGTTTCAGCGAAAGCGTAACAAACAAACTCCCTTTCACATTAATATTAATTAGGATTAGGATTTCAGAGATCTTGCCCTGAGATCTTGCTCGTCTTGCCCAGATACAAGATCACTCGTGTGTCTGTCACAGTTAAGAACATTTTCGAAAAATAGTGTTACAGCCAAATTAGACCGATTTTAATTTTTCCATAGAAACAGAGATTTCCAGTTACCTATACACTCCATTTGAAATAAGATTAGACATTTAAATAAACTTGTTTACAGTCCGTTCAACCGATTTTGACTTCTATTCCGTAGGCATAAGGATGGCATTGAAAGCAAAAACGTGGTTACAACACCAACTGTTTATTGCAGCTGTCATTGGTCATGCCACCAACGCAATAGAAGTCAAAATCGATTGAACGAACTGTAAAAAAGGTTTATTTGAATGTCTAATCTTATTTCAAACGGAGTATAAGTATCTGTTTTTAAATAAGACATTTCGAAAATGATCTTAACTAACTTTTTAGACCTTTGTATCCTGCCGTATGAAGTTTCATTTCAATCGGTCATTTCGAAAAACAAGGGCTTAAAAGTTTGTATGAAATGCCGTAAGGTGTAAACACTTTTAACTTGTTTTCGCCATTTCTTCTCCGGGGTCGGGTAGTCTCCATCCAGCTTTTTTTTTTTTATACGTCGTGTAAAAGTGATTCCGATACTTATCCGATTAACAGAATAAACGATATCACAATTTAATTTCATATCATCGATAAGCCGACCACAATTTATGGAAAAACATTGAATTCCGTAATAAGTACCTTAATTTTCTTAAATCCGCTTCCGTGCAGAATTCCCATAAATGTCGTTACAGCAGATTGGCTGATCAAAAAAAAAATGGGGAGCATTACTTCTAAATAGGTCGCGAAGTAACATTTTTGCATCTTAATTATTTCCTGAATACCTAATTTATTCGAGTTACCTTTAATTAGTAATGCTGCGTACAGACTGGTCGGACGTAACATGAAAACGTAACATGCAATGAAAGAATTTGCCGTCCACATTGCTGCAACGTATCATGCAAGGTAACAAATTAGGCTTGTAGAAAAAATATCGATATAACGATATTTTAGGGCGATATCTATTATTTCGATACATCGATATAAATTATCAAGTATCGAAAATGTATCAAATACGATATATTTCCCATAGCAACACCGTTGACTAAAACCGCTAGAATTCAGAGCCGTCAAAAAGTAAACTTATTTTCATCAATGTTTTATTAGTTTAAGATTTTACAGCAGACATTATATTTCTAGTTTGGGTCTATGAATAAAAAACAAAAACAATACAATGCCATAAAGTATTTATGCTTTTTAGGGTTCCGTACCTAAAAAGGAAAGACGGAACCCATAAAGGATCACTCGTGTGTCTGTCTGTCCATCTGGCACACACAGCTGATTTGCTTCGAATCTACTGGACCGATTAAGTTGAAAGGTACACTTATGAACTTCTGTGACCCAAACACGGACGTGTTAAGTAAATTAATTAATTTTGAATATGGAGGTCACTTTTGGGGGGCAAATTATAAAATTAAAAATAAAAGTTTTGCTGACTGTACCGTGTGACATATCAAATGAAAGGGCTTGTTTTAAGGAAAACAATTTTTTTTTTTTAATAAATACTTTTGAAATTATTTCAGAAAATAGATGAAACATTACCATTCCCCCCCTTTTCTCTGAAACTACTGAGCCTAAATTTTGAAATAAAATACTTAAAATAGTTCTTCACTTATAGATCACAGGAAAACGTATAAGAAGTCTGTGATCTTAAAATAACATGGTAAATCACTCAATATTGTGAGTACAAACTTACATTTGCAGTTGGAATGTATGGGGGATCATATTTTTCAACTATAATGTAAGTTTCTTCTTGGGATAAATTCATCCCAACTTCGGAACCCTTCATTGTGCGTAGTCCGACACGCACTTGACCGGTTTTTAGAAAATTTCACCGATATATCGATGTTTTTTTTCGATGTATCGTAATCGATATCAATTCACCGATTTCTCCGTCAATTATTATGGACCGATTTTGAAAATTCTTTTTTTGTTTGAAAGGGTATACTCCCCAGATGGTCCCATTGCCACCAAATCAGAATCTGATTAGGGGATCCCATGGGAATCGAGGGAAACCCTCAAATGTTATAGCCAAAACCACCTATAGCACCACACCACCACCCATCACCTATAGCGATTTGGCTATTTTTTATAGTAACTCGTGTATTTGCTCTCGGAAACCACCATTTGGTGAAGTGGAACTGATGATGGAGACCACAGATGGCCACCGGAACAATATAACAATAAGTATTTAACGGGTTGCGATTCGATTAGGTACTTTAATGTGGTTTCTAAGCAATTCGTCACTATGCATATGGTGAGTGGCAGTTCTCCTGGTTCTTACCAGGAGAACTCCTCAACAATCAACGTCCCAGCATCGGGAATAGCAATATTTTGCAAAAGGTGATGGGCAGTTAACGTTAGGTTATTGTAACTCAGATAAATTAAAAACTGACCCACTAAAAAGTAAAAAATAAAAATTTAAAAAAAAAAATAAAAAACTGACTTCCAAAAATAACACTCCAACGTGAAAAATAACTTTAATCCAAAGACACTGACTTCCGAAATTCAAGTTATTTTTCACAATGTAGTGTTTTTTTGGAAGTCGGTTTTTTTTCTTTATAAAAAGTTTTTTTTTCTGCTTTAAAAGCAGATACTGGCAACTTTGCCCACAATTCTTGCAGCAGGGGTCCGTTCACTCTGCTCTCCAGACAGTGAATATTTTCATGTAATCCATTTACCTCTAAAACAACAACAGGCAGCTAACAACCAGCCAGCTAGCTCATTTAACAATGACGTTTACATAAGGAAGGGTCTATTCACAGATTTAGAGTAGGCTAGACACCACAAGCCGTCCGACCAAGCGTGCCCCGCGACGATTATTGCGACTTCCTATTGCATGTCAAATGAAAAAATGTCAACGCTCGTCCACTCCTGACGAAGTCTAATAGCTCACAGACGCGCTTAGCGATTGAAATGATTCTGTTTACATTGAGCACATCACTAAATAGCTGGGGTGATGTCGTCGTAGGTACCTATAAAAAAGATGAGACGCTCGGTTTTCATACTATCTAAGGGCCTGTGCACACCACGTTTTAAAAACGCGCCGTTGACAAGCGGTCGTAGCGATACAGACGTGATACGCACGCGAGTCAGTCTATTCTGTAGGATGAAGCGCGCCGTCGACGCACGTTTCTAAAACGCGCGTCAACGGCGCGTTTAAAAAACGTGGTGTGCACAGGCCCTAATGAACATGCAGTATCTAACCTACTCTTAATCAGTGGGTCCATTAGTGAAAAGAGACTGTAAGTCTGTAGCCTTACAGTCTCTTTTCACTAATGGTCCCTTCCTTATGTTTTCAATATTTTAAATCCGATCGATGCATTTAATTAATTGTTTGTTGAATTTCGGCTTGAAAATAAAGTTGAATAAACAGTATATTCAAAAATTTCGTGAAAGTGTATCGCGCTATTACACCATGATGGGGTAAAAAAATCGTCCATCAGTGCCTGGCACAGGGTTCGCGTGAAAGAACAAAATTACTCAAAGGGTACTCTAGGTACTTACTCGGAAGGCGAGGGGGTTAAGGTGACAGAAATGCAGTAAAACAAAGATTATTGAACTGCGCAAGATAGGAGTGGATTTAAAAGCTCTCTCATTCTATTTAACATAAGTAAAAACATCACACCATATGCAGGCATATAGCATATAGGGCAGAGGTGTTTAATGCACAATAATCTTTGGTACTGAGAAATCAAAATAAAAAAAAAACGAGCGAGCCTTAGAGTAGTCGCATAATATGTGTAACATATAACATCTCACCTTGGTAATAAGCAACTGAGCAGCGGCAGAAATTACCCTCAAAATTTAAAAAAGCTAAATACTGAAATATTTATTCAAATAATTTATTCATTGATAGTGGTCGCCCACTGGTCGTAATTCGACCCCCTCTACTTACAATCTCTAAAGTACTTACTAATTCCATGAGTACACTAATTCCACGCTCAAGCTGTCTCTTCCTGTTACACACTTCCGTCCCTTTTCACGAAATAACCACAGAAAAAGAGAGGGAAGATGTCACACATAAAAATAAAATCACCCACATTATCATACTCCCCGACTTGAGGATCGAATGCAACCCATGCGCTCAGCCGTCATGTTTGCGACGACTTAGGACCTAGCCCAGCAGCATTCTATTAGACAGGGACAAAGAGATTTAAGACAGATACTTTAGAGAGGCTATCAGAAGTAACATCATTGAAAAATTGTGATCCCATGTCTCAGTGACGCCGTCTAGCATAATATAGCAAAATTCAATAAAAGCTAAGTTTGGTATTACCATATTGCACAATTAGGCATTTTAAGTAATTCGAAAATAATTTTCTTTTGGTGGAAACGAATGAGAATTGCGACTTGACATGCAGGCGTACCACATTAGACTGAGCGACTTTTGCCCACTAGGACAAATGAATGATTACGATTTCGTTCGCTATGTCCCGTCTATTGTTAAGTAAATAATTGAATGTCTTTAGACAGGGACAAAGAATATCTACCCGTTTTTAGTAGTAGTTGGACCTCTGCAAAGTATTTTTATCAATATAATTAGTAAAGCAGGCGTTGCCCCAGGTTACGGGATAGGTACGCTTCCTGTCGAGCTCTTACGAAATTGAGGGAAGACACGCGATATAATTGTTGTTGACACTGAAAATTTTTCGTGAACTTTTCAAAGGGATAATACATTTAATGGCTTTATTTAATGGTAAATTATTTGTTTTTCGCTATGACTTCGGACCTAAAACATAGGTACTCTGCGGTTTTATCATAATTCAAAGCCTATGCATATACTATGTAGGATTGTTTTTAACCGACTTCAAAAAGGAGGAGGTTATCAATTCGGATGTTTATATTTTTGAAGTGAAAACTTCTTTAGGCACGTTGAGCACTTTTTGGGTGAACAAATAAATACAGTAGTATTTTCATTTCAATACAAAATGGCGAGATGATCGCACTTTGGCCAGTACCATTATAAATCTCGTAAAAGGTGAATTAATGGTACCATTTTTGTAAACTTAATTTTAGAGTGTATAAATAGTTAGAAGACACACAAAAAAGCCTGTTAATAAAGGTTCATAGTAGCAAAAAATATGCATTTAAAGAATAAAAATGTTTTTGAAACATACCTATTTTATTTTTTTTCGCCGTCTAATCAGGCGATGGCTTCGAAAATACCTAATATAATTGCAAATACTAAAAAAACTTGGCAACCCTTGGCCTATAAAGGTTTAATAATAAGCGCGACCTCGACAAGTAACAAATACGCACCAACTTCAATCCGGATTATGGTAGATAAAAGTTTTTTACTGTAACAAAGACATAAAAAGGTAAGTACTTGATTCAGTTGAAACGATTTCCATTAGTCAATTGCGTTTCGGTCGCAGTCCATTGCTTTTTAGTCCAGGTACGAACGAACGACTTTTTAACGCGATGATTTTTTATCGCGATCTCTATTTTCAACTCGGTGTGGACCTGAGCATTGACAATCCTAGCGCGTCAACAAAATATACTGTTTGATTTTCATCTCTCGGCGGCCGGGCGCGGGCACTAAGCCGTGCGTTCGTAAAATCCAATGCGCGATCAAAAATCGCCCGTGGGAGGCGAACCCACGGGCGATTTTCTCTTGGGCTCGTGGGCATAAGGAACTAGGGTTTAGGGAGTTTAGTTTCCACTGTATATTTAGTATTTTGAATATGCGCCACATTAATCTTTCATAATTAAGGGGCCGGCGTAGCATGCGTAGTTCATACAAACGTAATACCAAAATAATTTGTAAATCAAACATATTCTTAAGGTAGTGTGTATTTATTTCGATTGGATTACAGAATATCTATGTTCCCAAATCTATATTTTGAAAGAACAATGATATAAAGAAGAGATATGAGGAATTAAAAATTTCTATAGAAAACTTATTTTTCTCATTAGTCTTGTTTAAATCAATGTCCATTCAAAATATATATTTGGGAACCTAGATATTCTGGATTCCAATCGGAATAAAGAGATACCACCTTAAGAATATTATTGATTTACAAATTATTTTGGTATTACGTTTGTATGAACTACGCATCCATCGCCGGCCTCTTAAACCAGCATGTATATGAATTCGAAAATGCGTCGCTTTGAGCTTTCGATTTTAAATCAACCTGTATGTCTTCGAAAATGCGTCATCTATCTTGCATAGGCATACCCTATTTATTGAGACAAATGTATAATTAATGTAAGTACAATCAACTTGAAGCTGCATGAATGAGTAAAAAAGTCTAAAAAAACAATAGTGTGAATCATGTGTGCTTTCATAAGTAACTATTTGTGTGTATGTTGCTAAATGTAGATTGAAACCTATTGACTTGATTGAAATATAAAAATAATTATAGGCCTGCTTGCACCATCAATCAGAAGATACATTTAACTCAACAAAAATAGGTAAATCAAACACTATCTACTAGAGCTTGGCAGAGGCAGAATTAGGTTTTTTTTTTAATGTTTATACAGAGAAGAGTGGAAACTGTAAGAGGGACCTTTGCCCAGCAGTAGGAAAAATAGGTTGAAAAAAAAGAAGCCCCTTCAACATATTTAGTGGTTTTTTGTGCAAGCAGGCATAAATCTATGTAAGTAGATAAAAAGAAATGTGATGGAGATAATAAAGTGTAGTTGAAATCCAAAAACAATACCTTGTTTTTTTTAAAGAAGTAACATAGGGCTAAAGAAAATTGAAGGAATGCTATATTTTTATTGTTTATGGTTTAGGTACGTTTGATTACTCAGTTATTTTTAGATTTCTTATTAGAGAAATAAATATAATGGAATATGTTTATTAAAACACTAGTTTTATATAAAATAAACCTGATGTGTGGACGGCGGTGGTTGAGTACTGAGTGTACCTTGGGTATATCGCCGGGTGGCAATCTAAAACTAGGCTCACCCTCATCTTCCTGATCCATGGCTCTTTTGTAGCAGAAAACAAAATTATTCACTTACAATAATGACTACAATAATTACCATTTGTATTAGCTACATGTTGTTTAATACAGGTATAAATAAAACTGGGTTTTAATTTTTTACTTAAGTATAGAATGTCTGTTAATAATACTGACCATTTTATTTTATTTTCTAGGCAGTCCAGGCTCAAGAATGTTAAATTAATAAAACATGTAGGTAAGTTCTTCTTCTTACTCAATTTGACATAAAATATTACTTTGAATACTTTTTACTGTTGAGCATTATGAAAACTTTATTAGAAAAATGTTTATACGTATAATTATTTAATTATACCTGCAGCCCCTGCAGTGCACCCACCCATCACTGCAGAAGTAGGCAATACGACAGGTCAGAATGCAGAAGGTATCACAAATTAATTAAGCTGTAAGCAAAGACACCGCAAACCGGAAAAAACATCCACAAATCAACAACGTTGGCATTTACCCACAAATTACGTTTAAGTACAGATTTTTACCTTTACTTTATCCAATGTAAATCGCAACTTTTCAAGCATAGGTTATATTTATATTACTCACGACTAAGGCCAGTATCTCTTCGCCGGTGGTATTGTTTCCTACCGAAGATTCAATTATTAACACTAATAATTTCACATTTCTACGGTTTGGTATTTTTTTTTCTATTTAAAAATTAAAGTTTAACTAAAAACCTACAAAAATTTTGATCTGACTTTATTTTTATATTTCAAAATTGACGCACGCACGCGCGTTGCCAATTTTCTAAAGATGCATTCGTAATCGTAAATATTTCTTTTGTTGGAAGGTTGTAAAAAAAATCCGATAAACCGTAATCCACACGTTTGAGTTAATTTTTAATTTTCTTGATTACATATTCATTATTCTATATTTTTGCCTTTGTTCAATAGTTTTGTCGATTAAACTGAATGCCCAATATATTTTGGAACTTAAGACTTTATAAACGATGGCTAGCGCAGAGGAGTATCACAATATTTTCGTTATTTTCGGGCTTTCTAGGGTTCTTTGGTCATCAAGGAACCCTTATAGTTTCACCATGTCCGTCTGTCTGTCTGCCCCCAGCTTAGCTCAGAGACTCTTAGTACTAGAAAGCTGTAATTTGGCATGGGTGTACACCGACAAAGTGGTAAGTAAATAAAGACATGAAAAAAAAAAATAGGTTACTATGAAAAAATATCATCACCAAATTTACGTGCAAGGAAGGTATCCCTTGCACGTAAATTTGGGGATGATTTTTTTTTTCTCGTTTATCCCATGGTGTAGGCTGTAGGGTATCGTTGGATAGGCCGTTCAAAAATATTGCAGGAATGTGAAAACCATTTTCCGATTCAGGAATCCGTTTGCTTTAAAGTGCATTTTTTTGTTGTGAGTCAAGTGTGTGCCCAGCTAAATTATTGTTTTTGAATATGTGAAAAAAGTTATGGCAGTAGTATTTAAAATAACGAAATAGAATGGAGAACTATCACATCTTGCGAGTAATAATCGGCCAACTTAAGTTTGCAGTTGAAAGTTGAGTTTGAAAAGTCCGAAAGTCTCCAATTTGTAGTTAGGTAGGTAAGTATATCACTTAAAAAAATATTTATTTGCAATTACAAACTTACATTTCCAGTTGAAAAATTGACCGTGACGCATTTATGGAAGAACATGTTTTTCAACTGCAATGTTAAGTATGTTTTTTAGATAAATTCATCCCAACTACGGAACCCTTCATTGTGCGTGGTGCGACACGCGCTTGGCTGGTTTAGTGTTGTAAGCATGTCACAGCTTCTTAGATAAACTTATGTTGCGGACTCCGGATCTTTTTTCTGAGTCTGGTTAGTGGTCAATAAAATGTAGTGAAAATGTGGGAGTTGCAACACATCATACGAACCTAATGCGGTCAAGATATTTTCAAAAACCTGCTTTTTGTCATAGCTTGTACAGACGCCAGCACATCAAGCTACTACAATCTGTCAAATTTATTTAATAGATTTTCAACTTTATCCCTACAGCATAAGATTCAAGGTTGATTGGGAAAATTTGACAGTTTGGGGTAACGACCTGCTGGCGTCTGTACATTTAATTTAAGTTCTCTCTATTTTAATTTCGCAAGGTTATTTATGATTCGATGTGCGTGTGTGAGGTTGGAGTCGATACCAATAGGTAGGCTATCACGTGGGAATATTTTGGTTTCAAATCAAATCATTAGTCATTTATTCAAACTAGGCTGAGAATCAGCACTTTTCGAACGTCAAAAATTACATGAGACAGTCCCCCAAAAACGCCCACCCTTCACCACTTCCTAGTGCTTTAGCTGGGAAGAAGTGGCGCAACAAACTCCCCAGCAGAACAGCTGTCTGTTCGCATATAAAACTTGAAGCTATACATTACTTTAAACCTCTGCAAAGTTAGGAAGAATCGTACTTATTTGACGTTATTTTTATACTTGTTTCATACACTCAGAAAGTCAACCTGAGGTATTATAACAAGTATTTTATCTTTCAATTTTGTAGTTTTGAAGTGTTGTAGCACCTACAGAGTAGAATCCGAAATATTTAATGAGCCAACCAAATGGCTCATCACTAATCTTTCAATAAAAGCATAACACAAGTATTTTTCTAAATTTTATTATACAATAAACTTACAATTAATACACAACTCATACAATAGAGTTTGATTTATGCATAGTAGCTGAGGTTAGCCTTCTTCTTAGCCTGGACTTCCAAGATGGCGTCCATGAAGTCTTCATGAGTGACGGAAGTGGCGGAACGACGGAGGGCGATCATACCGGCCTCCACGCACACGGCCTTGCACTGCGCGCCGTTGAAGTCGTCGGTGGAACGAGACAACTCCTCGAAGTTCACGTCGGGACAGACGTTCATTTTTCTGTGTTAAGTAAAGTTATGGATTATTCACCTGGATCTAATAATTACATGGGACTGGTATTTCCATTGCATTGGCAACGAGGATTAAGGGCCGAAACAAATAACCGCGTTGCGGTGCCGCAACGTTAAAATCGGCAGTTTGCGTTGCGGCGTCGCGAAAAAGAGCGTTTTATTGTCGTATGGTAGAGTAACCAGTTCCTCGTGATTTTTTATTGTGGATAGACGTGTCTCTGCCATGGATCGTCGTAATAAACTTATTGCTTATTTGTTATTAAAAAGACATTACTCTGTTTTAAATAAACGACAAAGAAGATACTGGATACATCCATTTAATAAGGCTATGAATCCCGATGGCGAGTACATTCCTGAACCAAAGATACAAATAAATCGATGTCAACGTCAGACATTTTAATTTTAAAACTGCTTCCGGGTTGACGCGTGTTGTTTGCAAGAGTGATAGAAACAAACTGAATCATTGTCAACAAGTATGACGTCATAACGCTGGAATTTGCGCTGCGGTGCGGCGCCGCGCCGCTGAAATCGGAGCTGACGCCACGCCACTGCCAATTTTAGCGCTGCGTCGTCGCAACGCGGTTATGTGTTTCGGCCCTAAAGGGGGTTAACTACATCAAATAATGTAGTTTTGTTTGATAAATTTTTAGATACAGTATAGGTTATCATTGTTAGTTTATTTGATAAACAATGCCAATTTCGTATTACTTAAGGGGACGATAAACGACTTTTAATGATTTTATACTGAAGATCAAGTCTAAACGAGTAGTGTTAATGATTTGGAAAAAATATATGATAAATTAGAGCATTTTCTCTATAACTTAATATGTGAATATTTTAATTATGTTTATATTACATAGTGAAATTAATTTGTAAAGTTATGTCTAACGCGGATAAAAAACTGAGAATGGCGCCAAAATTTACCAAGCGTATTTTTCTGAAACCTTTACCAATTTAAAGATAATTTAACTATTGAGCTTTTAGTATACGCGTTTTATTAAAATACCTTTTTTTTGTGTATAATAAATTAATAATGCGTCAAATTGGGGACAGCGCTCCTTGATGGGCTATTACTGGCTGAACGTACGACGCGTTGCGTGAGCTCAGTACAGAACACGCAAGCTAACTACTCAAGGTCTCTGGCATATATCTGCGTCTTAAGTGGCCCGTAATGTATCGAGTTCTACTGTTAAGAGGAAGCGCTAAATTAGCCCGCGAAGTTTTAAGAATTTTCTTAAGTTTTTTGCAATTAGCAGGTCAGTGTCAGATTGTATGTTGATTAAAATATGATCCACGACCGTAACAAATATGGCTTTACAGAATTATAATCATTAGAATCAGGAATACAATTCCTTAAGTTAGAATTGGCCTGAAATGTCCTGATTTCATGAAATAGTTATATTCAAATAGGTAATAATGAACTTAGAGAAATATATTGATGATTTTTATGTTATACGGCCGCAAATTGTGTTTAGATTACTCTGATTCTGACCTGCAAATTGCAAAAAACTTAAAGAGGCTGCGTAGTTGCATGCGTAGTTCATACAAACGTAATACCAAAATAATTTGTAAATCAAACATATTCTTAAGGTAGTGAGTCTTTATTCCGATTGGATTACAGATTATCTAAGTTTCTAAATATATATTTTGAATGGACACTGATTTAACAGGAGTTATAAAAAAAATAAGTTTTCTATAGAAATTTTAAATTCCTCATAAATCTCGTCTTTATATCATTCTCCTTTCAAAATATATATTTGGGAACATAGATATGCTGTAATCCAATCCAAATAAATACACACTACCTTAAGAATATGTTTGATTTACAATTTATTTTGGTATTGCGTTTGTATGAACTACGCATGCTACGCCGCGCCGGCCCCTTAAAAATTTTGATTTTCGCGAACTCTTCTGACGTTTTCGCCATAAGTTCGAATTGGCCTCAAATGTCATGATTTCATGAAATAGTCATTCAATAGGTTAATAATATGAACTGATGATTTTTCTGATTGTAATTCTATGAATAAATATTAGATACGACCGCGAATAATATACGCGGTTGGTAAACATCTGTGTAAATGTGTCACAGAAATTGTTTTTACAAAACAAGATGGCTACGTTTTATTCCGCCACGCGCCAAAATAATCTTTGGACCGTACCTTGAATGGATCTGCATGATGCGTGCCCTTGCCTCCTCGTTGGGGTGAGGGAACTCAATCTTCCTATCCAGACGTCCAGAACGAAGCAGGGCTGGATCTAGAATGTCCACTCTGTTTGTAGCTGCAATGACCTGAAATTAAAGTTGTAAATTGTAGGTCAACAAGATTGACTTTTGATTAAATAGTATAATTTTTTAGGGTTCCATAGTCACTGACCTGCAAATGACAAAAAACGTAAGAAAATATGAATTTCGCGGGCTACCTTAGCGCATCCCTCTTAAACTGCTAACTTAGTGTGAGTCAAGTGTCCCCCCCTGCCAGCTAAATGGTTGTTATTGGATATGTGAAAAAAATCATGGCAGTAGTACTAGTGCATGGTAGTAGTGGTAGTAGTTATATCTGTAACTTTTATGGTGTACCTAATAAAGAGTATATTCTATTCTATTCTATTCTAAAACGAAATTAAAAGGAAAACTATCACAACTAAGTAGGCTTTAGAAGTTAACGAGTAAAAGTCGACCACCTTACTTTTGCAGTAGGAGAATCAACCGTTACGTATATCAATGTGTGGGAGAACATGTTTTTGAACTACAATGTTAAGTTTGTTTTTGGGATAAATTCATCCTAACTACGGAACCCTTCATTGTGCGTGGTCCGAGACGCTTTTGGCCAATTTTTTTTCCTGGTTGCGTTTTTGCCTCAATATGTATTTTGTTACGTTAGGGTATAGCAGCACCAACTGACGGGGTTCTTTAGGACCAATGCCTGCCAGGGTTGCGAGTTTGTCCGAAAGGGATGTCGTGGCACACAGGCAAATGAAGGAACACGGGTGGGTTTTAGTCAGTAAAAGTCTGACACGCCCTTCCGCTCCGCCCAGAGCGGGAGAAGTTATTTGATAAATTCCCACCCAGGAAAAAAAAAAAAAGGGTATAGGCTTAGGATTTATACCAAAAGCATCAGACAAAAATGTAAGCAAATGGATCAGAAAACGTACAGGACCTGTGAATACAAATTGGTAATGCCACTTACAAATGGAGTGCTGTTTTGATTATTTGAATACATCATTGACAACATTCTAAACCCGAATTTTAAAACGCCTTGAAACCAAAGTTTTTCATTGGTCAATTTTATTTATTGAGGTTAATTTTATCATTTTCGTCGATGATTTTTGATTTACAATTTAATAATGTTATTTAAACAATAATGGTTTGAAAAAGTGTTGAGATAAAAAGTTGTAACCTTCTAAATACAGATGAATGTTTTACTGATCCTCTTTAGCAAGTGATGGTGTAGGAATAATATCTGAACAGAGTTAGTTTACACTTTAATAAAATAATTTTGGAACAGACATTAGGTTGATGAACAAAACCAATCTTATAATTACCTTAATATCAGCAGTAGAACTGAATCCATCAAGCTGATTGAGGAGCTCCAACATGGTACGCTGCACTTCACGGTCACCAGCCTTCTCAGAGTCGAAACGCTTCGTACCGATAGCATCAAGCTCATCAATGAAGATGATTGCTGGAGCCTTTTCCTTGGCTAGGGCGAAGGCGTCACGGACGAGCTTCGCGCCGTCACCTGAAAGTTAAGAATGTAATTTATTATACACCATAAAAAAAAACATACAGCCGAACATAATAACCTCCTCCTTTTTGGAAGTCAGTTAAAAAGAGTCACTAATGTTGTTGTGAATAAGATGGTACACACGGCTACACATCAAGCTATACATGTCCAGTTTACGCTGATCTCTCATTGTACGGAAATCCTACACAAGGCGAGATCAGCTTATACTGGAAATGTATAGCTTGATGTGTAGCCGTGTGTACTAATTATTATGGCTGGATAAAAGTTCTGATTATTATTTCATCATTCATCATTTCAGCCGAAAGACGTCCACTGCTGGACACAGGCTTCCCCCAAAGGGGCGGGGGGTGTGTGCCATAATCGCCACGCTTGGCAGGCGATCGCAGTATGGTGTTAAAATGCATAGAGAATGCCGCTGCCCATTCGCTAGTAAGTCCCTTGGACGCCTTTTACGACACATCACGGGAAGAATTGGAATGGTTCTACTCTTTACGTCCGGCACCACACGGATTATTATTTCACAAGCTTACAAAAACCTATTTCTGTTATGATGCTGGAAGATAAATAATTCATCACATATCATTCAGTTAAGAGCGTTTACACCTTACGGTATTTCATACAAACTTTCAAGCCCTTGTTTTTCGAAATGACTGAACTGATTTTATTGAAACTTCATATGCATAAGCAGGATACAAAGGTCTAAAAAGTTTAAGAACATTTTCGAAAAATTGTGTTACAGCCAAACTAAACCGATTTTAAATTTTCCATAGAAACAGAGATTTCCATGTATCTGTTTTTAAATAAGACATTTCGAAAATGTTCTTATCTAACTTTTTAGACCTTTTTATCCTGCTTATGAAGTTTCATTAAAATTGGTTCAGTCATTTCGAAAAACAAGGGCTTGAAAGTTTGTATGAAATGCCGTATGTTGTAAACGCTCTTAAATTTAAAATAGAAATAAGAAGAAACATGACAGAAAACACTTACCAATAAACATTTGCACAAGTTGTGGTCCAGCCAGCTTCAAGAAGGTAGACTTGGTCTGCGCAGCACACGCTCTTGCCAGCAATGTCTTGCCCGTACCAGGGGGACCATACAGAAGCACACCTTTGGGTGGATGAATACCAAGATTCACAAATTTCTCCTTGTGTGTCATCGGGAGCACCACAGCTTCAATTAGTTCCTAGAGTACAAAATTAATTAATTCGTTTTTTATTAGGTTTAGTGTTCATCATTTCAGCCGAAACACGTCCACAGCTGGACATAGGCCTCCCCCCAAAAAAAAAAGAGGGGGATTTGCCATAATCGCCACGCTTGGCAGGCGGGTTGGCGATCGCAGTATGGTTTAAAAAAAAAGCATAGGGAACGCTTCTGTCCATTCTCTAGTAAGTTCCTTAGTCGCCTTTTACGACACCTACGGGAAGAAATAGGATGGTGCTATACTTTACGTGTTAGGATATTTGACTGTTTTAATAGGTACTTTATTTAAATGTATTTTTTATATTTTGTAGATAGTTTAAACAATAAATTATTTTATTAATTGTAGTTGTAGGTATTTGGGTGGAAGTAATCTCATACACATTATTTTAAGTAATTGTACTATGGAGGATTAACTAAAATCTTGATCAGTACACAGCACTGCAATGCTGGGATGCAAACTTCAGTGCATTTGTTTACAGTTCTTTAATAAATTCTGATCCCATGAAATCATAAATGTAGAAAGGGGAGTGAATTTCAATATTAAGAATATGCATGGTTGTCGACTTTGCCCGACAAAAGAATTGAGATTTAAATGGGTGCAAAGTTCTGTAGATAATCTTGAATTTAAAATTATTTACACTAAGCTAACTTAGGATAAATTGAAGCTCAACATTTGACTTGACTAGTTTTTACCAGTTAACCAAACTTTTAGAAGAAAATAATATGTTGACCTTACACAATATAAAAACAGTAACTTACGTATAACTTATAAAAAAAAAAACAGGATTATCTACAGAATTTGGAACCCATTTAGATCTCAATTCTTTTCTCGGCAATGTTGACAACCACGCATATTCTTAATATTGAACTTGGCACCCATTTTCACATTTATGTTTTTGATGGACTTTTGAAGGATGATTCAAAAGTGATTAAATTAACAAAACAATAAAAGCAACCTTTCAACATAAAACCTATTCTCCTGTGAAAGAAAATTGCTATTATAATTTTGAAAGGGTACTGGGTGGATGAAGGACTAGGTGTTAATAAAATTCGATTACTGGGAAAATATTACAAATCAAAAAATTGACTGTTCTCTGATTTTTTCCTTTGTATACACACAACCAAAGTGGGTTAGGTTTTGTAATCTATGTCGGTCAGTCAGTGATAAAAATGCAGATTTTTAGACATTAATATCTCAATAACTGTATGGAGCTGTATTTATGAAATTTGGGGTTCTAGTTAATCAAATCAAATTTCATTATGATAAATGTATTTGAGTTATTAAGGGGTCAAAAGTGGCTCCAAATGGTTTGTGTAATATAAACACACAGCTGGTGCGTCGCCAGTTCTTTTTTTTGGCTTGACACGCTGCTGCATGTCTAGATTTGACTAGATGGTAAATAATTTCCAAGATATTAGTTCCTAAAACAACATGACTAGGCAAAGCAAAATAATCGAAACTACAAAATTCCTGAAACAAACTAACCTGAATCTGTTTGTCCAAACCACCAATATCTGAGTACTGCTCAGTTGGTCTCTCATCCACTTCCATGGCCTTGACCCTCGCGTCGTACTCAGCGGGCAAAGTCTCGAGTATCAAGTACGAATCCTTGTTGACACCCACTAGGTCACCTGGCTTCAGCTTCTCAGCGTCAACTAAGCCAATGACTGGCAAAAAGTATGTTTGGCGAGTGGAAGTCTTGATCACCGCGCATTTCCCTTTACGCTGCGAGTCCAGGTCTACCACAGCACCGTCTTCCTCTTCTTCTTGAGGGTCAACATCCAATAATTCTATGACATTCGATACTAGGTAAGGCAATGTTTTGTTCACTTTGATTTTCTCTGTGTTCTCCTTTATTTTGTCGTTTTGGGCTTGCAGTTCATGTGAGATCCTCATTACTTCACTTTTCATGATTTTAATCTCATTGTCTAGGAGTCTCGTACGGCTGATGATTTCGTCTGTCGGCATGCGGAGAACTTCCTCACTAAGCGCCTCCTCGCCATCTTCCCAAATAGATTTATCTTCTAATGTTGTAGCCATTTTCAGATTTATTCTAAATGAGTTGAGAGAGACTCAGAAATACTGAAATAATGCCAAAGCGATGCAAAACAAAATTGTTCAAAATCTTAAAGTGGAGTCACCAACCAAAATGAATTGTCATTCTGTCATTATTTCTCAATTCTGATCACAGAACACATAGTACTACTTTTAATCTGTGGAACACATATACTCCTGATTCTGATTCTATGGATGAGACCACAGACTAAGGCTGCATTCCGAATTAGGCCATAATCGATAACAGCGCTCACAAGCTCAGCAGGCTCACATCTATAATTTGCGTTTCGAATTAGCTATCACTTTTCCAATACCAATTCCAATTTTAAATTAATGGCTCCATCGTTTTACCGATGATTCTGCCAATGTCAAGGTTGAAGGAAACAAAGTGTATTCACTGAAGTTGACCGGTTGTATTGTCTATCTAATTTAATTAATTCTGGATCCGATTGAGTAGCCAGCTATCACTTTTGTTCAAAATCTTGGAGTCACTAAAATGAATTGTCATTCTGTCAATTCTGGGATGGGACAGGTGAGATGAGACCACAGACTAAGGCTGCATTCCGAATTAGGCCATAATCGCTTACAGCACGTTACATGAATATTTTGCGTACCAAATTAGATACGAGCCATGTTGTCACGATTATGACACCCTGAATTACTCAGAGCTGTCAACAATTTGGAAGTTTCGGAACGCTCGTGCACGCGCTCACGGTTGGATTACAGTCGGTGCGTCCCGAGTTGCGCTGTGATCGATTTGAGCGTGCTTACATCCATACCGAATAAGCGTGAGTGCAAAAACGTGTATAAATGTCATGCGAATCGTCGTATACACAAAGAAATACTGTAATCCAACCGTAAGCGCGTTCAGCTGTCATAATCGGTATTTCTAAATAGGAACGCAAATTATTGATGTGAGCGCTGTGAGCGATTATGGCCTAATTCGGACAGCAGCCAGTATTTATTTTTGTATACACCACACACACACATTTGTACACTTCTTCTTCTTTGATCAGATGTCGACTGTAGACAGAAGCATCATTTCGAAAATGCCACACTAATTAGATACGATGTTACTAAAAAAAAAACAGCACAATTGTCATTTTTGACAGTACTCACGGTGATAGGGCATGGTCGGCGTTATCCCATGATGGCGCATGTCATGACGTCATCTAAGATGATTTACGCGACATCGTTTTCGCACTCACGCTATTTCGGTACGGGTGTAAGCACGCTCAAATTGATTACAGAGCAATTTGGAACGCACCGTAAGTCAGAGACAGAACCACAGAATACAGAAACCACTAAATTCTTTTCCTCAAAACAAGTCAATGGGGATAAAAACTGAAAACTCGTCATAGGTGGCAGCACAGTTGTCCGTCTACAAATCGCCATTGTTTTATTTGCTTACTTTTGTGTATATACAAATTAAACGAAAATTAGATAGTTTGTATGCGACTTGGAGTGTAGCACTATTAAAAGACGAGCTAAGGACAGGGGAAGCGTCTACCACTGGTAAAAAAGCAGATGTAGTGGAAAACTTTAGTTCTCTTGGGAGCATCACCTGTCACCCATATGTCTTTAGGTTTCAAAAGGATAGGACATAGTCTCGACGAAATATTGGGTTTCTGTTTTTTTCTGAGAGCTCTCTTCTACAGTTTTCGTCTTTTAACTTTGGCAAATATATGGGTCCCCGTATTTTTGCCGTCAACAGCTGCGCAATGGGGCAATTTTGCGAAAAAGAAGTCACTTGTTTACAATAAATGTATGGATAGTGATAGCTAAATAGCTGCCAAATTCTTAGACGTTGGATAGTAGCGACATCTAAAGTGAGCAAGTGGCAGTTTATATCCTCATTATTTCTAAGGAATAACGTAGTTCCATAAAACTATGGTTGCAACAACGATTATAGTGATAGCACCCACATTTTCTCCTCTCAGCAGCAGCACCAACAAAAGTACCCATTATGACGGAGATTTGATTCGGCTTTGGTGATTTTTTTTCTTCTTTTCTGTTGCTCCGTACATGGCCTCGTTTTAGGAAAAATACTCTGTGGTTTCATGTGACATTGACCACTGACAAGAATGAGTGACAATCATTTCGATTTTTGAATCGATGTATTTTTGAGTTGATGTACAAAAATTTTCGAAACTTGGTGCTGCGTTAAAATATTTGGATAGTTTTTGTTTATTGTTGTAAAATACTTTTATAAGTTTAAAAATGGCCTTTTCAACGTTTTTTCGCCCGTCAGGTAACTAAACAGTTAAAGTGATTGTTTTGCTATTACATAACCGCAGCTGTTTCAAGCCTTTTACTCACACTTCTGGCTTAGGTTTATTAGTGCCTATTGGCACATCACCTAAGTCCAAATTTTTCAATAAATTCAAATAAATTACATGAATGCTCTCGGGTTGGGATGGGTATGCGTATGGGTTCCATCCAAATTCATAAATTCAATTATTATTTTATTTCACGTAAACTAACATGGGCATGTATGAAACGTCAGAAGCTAGGTGCACGGATTCAACGGAGAAGAGCCGGCAAGAAACTCCATAGCAATTTGGTTGTTTATTACACTCTACAAGTTAGGCTTTTAGCCAATAATAGGGCTCTAAGACGACCCATACAGTATTTACTAAAAAAACTCAACTGCAATTAAAAAAATATCCTACAATTTTTGTGCACCTAATGTACAGTTGCAGACTAAAAATGTTTACCACCTTGATGTTTATCACATTTCTGTTTTATTAGATTGCTTGATTGATGAAAGCCATATTTAAAAAATTGCCATAAAAAAAACCTGTTCGCTTGCTGCAATTAATTTAAAACAGTTTCAAATTAAGTACTAATTTGTATGCACTCTATTGGGCCTTATTACAAAACAAGGAACATCTTCAGACACAAGTTTAAACCATGACGCCATTATTGAATTTCGAACTTTATTCCATCTACGGTAAAGTTCCTAATACAAAACTGACAACTTAGTACCGAACTAAGTATTCAGTTTTGTATAGAGAACGGTATTTCAATCGGAGTTACAATCTCATAACAAAAACTAGCTCCATGGTATCAGCCATGTCAAAATGTAAATCTTGTTTTGTAATAAGACGGTATAAGTATAATGAAAATAAAAGTAACTAAAACAAAAACATTAAAAACCTAGAATGTCACATTAGAAAGAAAAAAGAGAGAATTATCATCATCAGCCTACAGCAGTCCACTGGTGGCTCCAATCGCACGCCATTCACCTCGATTCTAGACAACTTATGTATACAAAAAAACGGTCAAGTGCGAATCTGACTTGGGGGTTTATAAGGGTTCCATATTGTATTGTATGGACGGAGAAGCAGATGGACAGCGGAGGCTTAGTAATAGGGTTATGTTTGGCACTCTTCGGGTACAGAACCCTAAAAAGTAATAAAGAACCTGCACCCTAATTGTGCTTTCAATCTTGAGAGTTTCGAAGGCTGCTAATCCATTGCTTCATAGCTTTGAAAGATTTTTCTGCTCAACAACATAAATAATGCAATAAACGTGGGTCACTGTTAGAATGAAACCCATTGTGATAAGCTACAGATATTGAAATATGATAAGCACAATGTACAGTGGCAAGCATTTCAAGTTACTACAAACTATCAAATTTTCTCATTCAATTTTGAACTTAACCTTCAATATTTTAAGGTTTTTTTTTTTTTTTTTTTTTTTTTTTCATTTGGAGAAATTTGACAGTTTCATATAACCTGATGTGCTGGTGATAAGCACAATGTACAGTGGCGAGCACTTCAAGTTACCACAAACTGTCAATTTTCTCATTCGATTTTAAACTTAGCCTTCATCATTTTAAGGTTTAAATCATTTGGAGATATTTGACAGTTTGATATAACCTTATGTGCTGGTGACTACAAATAAGCAACTCTTTTAACAGACCTGCAAGAGGATCTTCTTCTTCTTCAATGTGAGGACGTTGTAGGCTTAATAGACTGTAGATCTGTAGACCATTCTCTATTTTGTTGTAGGCCCGTCAAAAGTACCTGGTACTTTTGATGGGCCTACGCTGTCCTCTCATACCTAATATTGCTGTAATTTGAAAACATTTTAAAAGACCATTTTTTTTTAAGAGTAACTGTGGCTCTTCTCCATAGGAAAAGACCATTTGGACCATGCACCTAGCTTGTGACGTTTCATAAGTGCCCATGTAGGCTTATATGAAATAAAAATATTTTTGATTTGATTTGACTTCAAAAGGATAGGAACAAACTTTATTTAATAAAATATTATACACAACAATAATCATTATTATTATTTGAAAATTATAATAAAATGGAAGCATGTTTTAATTGCAGTATGTGGAAGTCAGGTGTTTACACAACAAATAATGAAGCTAGCAACACAGGCATCCCTACAGCGGCCCGTGACTAGTATGCTGCCCATCAGTACACAGGTTGTCAAGGAATTGAGCAGCACACCAATAATAAACTCTGTAAGTTAAGTTTATTCTTTGCCCTCAGCACCATAATTGCATAATACACATTAGAAAAGTGGTATTGGACACATTCTTAGTAAAGACAATTTAGTAGTTTAGATTATAATTTAATTATTTATTAGTCTATCTATAAGGCTAGATTATAATAAGATTAGGGTTCATTCTATTGATGAATCCTAGGACAAGGGAAAAAACAAAAAAAAAGTAACAATATGTCTGATTTTGAAGTATATTGCTTTATACAGCGTGCCGCTACAGTTGCGACATTAATTTGACACACTGGTAGGGCTAGAGTGGCCAGTAATCATAAAAATAAAATACTAAGATAAATAATTATAAATTGATATATAAAAAAAAACCAAATAATCTAAATAATAAAGCTCTCTCTTTCCTCCAATTCTCCTACGCCTTGCACGTTATTTGTTTTAATATCATTGATTGGATGTTATGATCCATGACCTCTGCGCATTTTCTAAAAGATGCTATTTTAGAAAATTGGAAATAAATAATAATGTTTAATGAAATTAAAATATTTTCATAAAACGTAAAGGCGAAACTGTATACGTGTTAACCTCTCAGACCCTGGCCACTAAAGCGGCACGCTGTATGTTCGAAAATTTTGTCTGCTCAACAACGTACCACCGCGAACGTTCCCGGTCAACTTTTCGCCCTTATGCCCATAGTAATAAGGTTGAAAAGTGGTCGACCGCGAACTTTCGCGGTGGTACATAACGCAATGAATGTTGTTGAACTGTCACAATGAAACCCATTGCTACTGATAGTGTGTTACGCAACTACCCGCAGTTTGAAAGCACATTAGGTCGCGTCCTAACCAAAGCGTTCGTCGCGTGGACACGCGACCGTCGCGTCGTGTTCATTTGGTTCGGCTAACCCGAACGCGTTATCGCGCCGTCAGATGGTTTTCTAAACAAGAGTGACGTATGAACGCGACGATCGCACATTTGCGGACCGTTCGCTTTGATTAGGAACAGGGGTTAGATTAGGCTAGGTTAAAATATTAAAAAATAAAATTTGTATATAGGTATTAAAGTGTAATGTTAATACCACTTCACTTTGCACTAGATTATACTTGTGTTAATATAATAAGAGGAGGCTCCCTATTTTTATGTCAATTTGCATTCATATTCTGAAACAGCTACACATACAGTCAAAATGGAACTTTAGTATATGATTTATTGGATCTCTTTCTTTCCATATAAAAGACATTTACGTAGTTGAACTATTTTAAAGATAATTAAAAATAAAAACAAGATTGTTCGGCTTTTGTCTCTAAAATAAATATTCACAGTAAGAAAATATAATTTACTAGCTGCGGCCCGCGGTTTCACCCGCGTAAGTCTCGGTTCCGTGGGGCGTATCTATTTTTTATACCCCTAAGTGTTAAGGGTGGGTCCTTAACACTTAGGGGTATAAAAAATAGATAGTAGCCGATTCTCAGACCTACTGAATATACATATAAAATTTCATCAAAATCGGTCAAGCCGTTTCGGAAGAGTATGGTAACTAACATTGTGACACGAGAATTTTATATATAAGATTATCCAGCCACAAGATATTTTTCTCTAGTACAATTATAACTTAAAAAAAAGAAAAAAATAAGAATTGAGACTTAAGACGCTATTTAGTTTCGTGCTTGAACATAATCAAAGAGTGCACGCGATATTCAACTTTATTACTGATGAAATTTGTTTTAGAGTAGAGAGACTATGCAGTCTTAAGCCTTTTTATTATATTAACACAAGTTTTGTTTATATTAAAATATGTATGTTTAGGTTAAGGTATTTTTCTATGTCGCCTAAAATAAACAGTATTATTATTATTAATTCAGAAACAAAACTAAACATTACAAAATGTGGGGTTTTCAGGTGCGTTCATTCCGTACGTCGGCTGTGATGTCGGGCAAGCCGCACGACCACTCTAAATTGTGGCTGATCGAAAAGGGAGTGGCTGTCCTAATGGTACCCCTGATACCTCTGGGACTACTCATCCCCAACAAGCTCTTTGACGCGACCCTCGCTATCCTCATCTGCGCGCATTCTTTCTGGTAAATGTACATTTTAATATAATTTCTTTCTTAAGTTATTTAGTGGTGCTTATTAGGTAACAGTGGTTCGTGGTGTGACTTAAAAGTGCTCTCAACCTACTTGTGTGATTCTCCTCGTCCGGAAACTTAACCTTTATATTCAGTTCCAAATGTATCTGTATAAAGTGTAAGCAGACCCTGTTCAGGTTAAATAATTCTTACGCAATGACTCGCTAAAGGGAATTAACACCTTCATGTGTACATATACTCCATTTGAAATAAGATTAGACATTTAAGTCTGGGACCATTTTGGTTACCCATTGAAAGGGTATTCGATAGGGTTTTCTAAAATAGTAACCAAAATGGTCCCTGGGTAGAATAGAGATAGAATTGGTCATGCTACGCGTGCTGGGCGAATATCGAAATAACATAGTATTATGATTTTTTCATGTTACTGGGTTTCAAGTAGGTATAGAACCCATTGAATGGGTTATCATGTAACCCTTTCAATGGGTTTCTAGTATAAAACCCTTTCAATGGGTTACATCATGATAAACCCATTAAATGGGTTACCCCTTCGAAAAGCTTAACTCTTAACCGGGGTTGTACGATCCCTGATTTAAATAAACCTTTTTTACAGTCCGTTCAACCGATTTTGACTTCTATTGCGTTGGTGGCATGACAAATGGTAGCTGTAATAAACAGTTGGTATTGCAACCATGTTTTTAGGGTTCCGTACCCAAAGGGTAAAACGGGAACCCTATTACTAAGGCTTCGCCGTCTGTCTATCTGTCCGTCTGTCACCCGGCTGTATCTCATGAACCGTGATAGTTAGACAGTTGAAATTTTCACAGATGATGTATTTCTGTTGCCGCTATAACAACAAATACAAAAAAACAGAATAAAATAAATATTTAAGAGGGCTTCCATACAACAAACGTGATTTTTTTGCTCGTTTTTGCTCGATATTGATAACAGCAACAGGTAGACGGTTGAAATATTCACAGAATCTTTAGTTATATATTCAATTTAAAAATAAATAATAATAATAAATTAAAATAAAACAAATATTTAAGTGGGGCTCCCATCCAAAAAACGTGTTTTTTTTGCCATTTTTATAGATAATGGTACGGAACACTTCGTGCGCGAGTCCGACTCGCACTTGGCCGGTTTTTTTCTTTTAACGCCATCCTTATGCCTACGGAATAGAAGTCAAAATCGGTTGAACGGACTGTAAAAAAGTTTATTTAAATTTCTAATCTTATTTTAAATGGAGTTTATAAGGTTTTAACTTTATAACATGATTAAATTGTAATTGAAAAAATATCGGCGAAAATTAAGGTTATAAAATGAAAAACATGTTTCAAAGTGAATTAAAATAGGAATAATAAAATCAAGGCACTCAATTTGTGAGTGGCACTACAGATACTTTCGGAACAGATGACACCTACTCCATGAAAGTAGGGTAAAGTTTGCATCTCTGCTGACTCCCGCGGAGAATACAGGCATGAATTGCTTATTATAACTTACCTACAGTCCTGTGCATCCTTTCTCATTCCCGTTCCTATCCATTATTTTTCCCACTCCTCAGGGGTATGGAAGCTATGGCTCTGGAGTATGTCCGTGTACTCCTATTTGGACCCTTCATTCCTAAAGTAGTGATGGGACTCATTTACTTCCTCTCGGTGACCATGCTAGGAGGCCTGTTCTACCTCGTCTTCAATGATATCGGCCTATGCAGAGCTTTCTGGAAGATTTGGAGGAACATGAAAAAACCCAAATATTCGAAGAAGGGCAAGAAGGGGGGCAAGAAATGCCCTTAAATCAAGGTTTTTTTTTATCGGTTGTAGATAGTAGCATATAGTAATATAATACGCCTGTATTTGCCAAAGGGGTAGGCAGAGGCGTGTAGTACACACATCTCACCAGTTATACATAATTATTTATATCATAATAATGTACAGTCAAGCACATCAAGTTACCACAAACTGTCAAATTTTCTCATTCGATTTTGAACTTAACCGTCAACATTTTAAGGTTTAAAATCGTTTGGAGAAAATTTGACAGCACAGGTGACTACAAGGGGGCGTGCCTATTGCCCTAAAACGGGCACAATCTAAACTCCGAGCTGCTTTTGAGGAATTCTTAATGGACTAAAATCCAATAACACTAGGTTAGGTAGGTAATGGGGGTTTTTCCGTTACTAATTTTTGTTTCATTTGTAGGGGTCAACGATCGCATGTACTTTATTTACTTGAAGTATGAGTTTAGAAAATCAGTACCAATTTATTTGGTTTTTATCATGTTTAGAAGAAGAAAGAAAGAAAGAAAGAAAAATATTTTATTTGGGACACGCACAAGAATTACAAAAATAGCATTTAAAACTAACAATATGCAAAAAAAAAAACAATCAAGACTGTGCGATGAAAAAAGGCGCCTATCTCAGCATAATGCTGCGATATTTATAAAATAAATGCCGCAGCGCTGGCATTCTGATAGGGCCACGGACTCACCCACGGACACATATACAATATTAGTTTTAGTATATGCGAAACCCGAAACACGTGTCTAGTATTTTTATGTACAGAATCTATGTACAAAATTTCAAAACTGTGTCATGAAAAATCACAAAGTAATAGGGTGTTTATGTTACCGGGTTGTCCGTACAAAAACATGCTAACGGCGCCCCCGCGCCTCCAGGGTCGTCTTGCGCTCATTGATAATAATTTGGCAGTAGGTACCTAACCGTACGGCAATTGTATCGTAAGTAATTAAATGGTGATAACATTTTCCATCACACTTAAATATTTTTGGGACAAAATATAACATGGTTTAAAACTTATTGAATTTAATTCAGTTCCTTATTCTGAACAAACTGTATTCAGGTTTCGCATAAACTAAAAATAATGTTGTAAGTATACATTTTTTTTAGATATCGTTTATTTTAGATATATTAGTTTAGATATCGATAGCATCATTCGAGTTTCGCTAGTTAATTTAATTTGCTCCAATAGTACTAGTTAGAAATTTGAAACTAATTGTGTGCATTTCTCTTGCAGGGGACTGGAAGCGATCGCCATAGATTACGTTCGCGCCAGTGTTGTGGGGCCCATTTTACCTAAAATTGCCCTCGGGCTTGTGTACCTCATCTCCATAGCAACCCTCGGTGGTCTGTTCTACATCATCAGCCACGACATCGGCATCGCCAACACGATCAAGCAGATCTGGGCTATCAAGGCTGACCGTCAAAAATAAATTCGGTTACGTTGGTATAGCTAGTTTTTAATAGTATTACTGTAAAGTAACAGTTATGGCACATTGGGTTTTGGAAAAAGTTTCTCTAGAGCGTTGTCTCTGTTACTCTCTGTGACAGTCTCTTTCTAAAACTTGATGTTTCAATGTCAGATGTTTCTGTATGTATAGACCATAGTATTACGCAGGGGTTGCTTGCAAATTTAGTTATTTCGGCATTGAATCAAGGTCCTTTTTGCTATGACTACTCAGCAGTCAGGAAATAATTCTGCTAAAAAACGCGGTTTAATCATTAATTTGATTATAAAAGGTTGCTTTTGAACTTGACAAATGATTGTTTGATACTAATTCCGAATTAGCAGAGTTCGTGATTGTAGAGTAGTCTGCGAAAGTATTGATCAGGTACTTAAAAGTACAATATTTCGAAATTGAGTTGTTTTTATCAATTTTTTTTTAGTTGTTTACCTTAAATTTTTTTCTTAACAATTTGTTGCTTTACGCGCCTTCTGCAGGTGGGATTTAATTTATTTTTAGAATAAATGATAGTTGAAAACTGCTTGGTTTTATTTGTGACTATTGCTTATCTACTTAAACATTACTTAAATAAATTATCAACTGTAAAATTAGAACTTTATCAGTTAAGTATTTAAATCATCGTTCTATTTCTGTCAATCGGTTGAAGTTGACAGAGACAGAATGTTGTTTTAAATATGTTTAGTGCAATTAGCAATCTGTGGTAGTCGCTAGCACATCAATTTACCACAGTAAAATTTTCCCATTCGATTTTGAACTTAACTGTCAATAATTTAAGGTTTAAAATCATTTGGAGAAATTTGACAGTTTGGTGTAAACTGATGTTCTGCCATTAATTAGTATCAGAAGAAAAATAAAATTTAATCACTACGTACCTACTACTCTACTCTCCTCACATAAGAGCAGAAAATTGACACTAGGAAAACAGATATTTTTTCAAGAGTGACAATTGTCTAGTTCTATCTAAAAATTGCTTTTTTAACATCCTCTTTATTAAAAATTACCATTTTTTTTGGTGTGCTTGGCACAGTTTTATAAATCCTTCTCATTAGAGCGTCAAATTCTTTATTATGGCTAAGTGTGTCAGGACTCGCGCACGAAGGGTTCCGTACCATTATCTATAAAAACGGCAAAAATATCACGTTTGTTGTATGGGAGCGCATATTTGTTATTTTAATTTAATTATTTATTTTTAAAGTGAATAAGGTTCTGTGAATATGTCAACCGTTTACCTGTTGCCGTTATCAATATCGAGCAAAAACGAGCAAAAAAATCACGATTGTTGTATGGAAGCCCCCTTGTTCCAAAAATGATACTGTAAAACTTCAATTTCACTGAAAAAAAATAGTTGCATGGGTTTGTGACGATTTCTACCAAAAATTATACTGTATAACATCATCACAAAAATTATGTCATGAATATAAATTAGCTGGACATCACTAACAGTCGGTGGTGTCGCGGGGAATAGTGATTTCTGTCATTCTCCACGACACCACCGGTGGTGTCGTTTTCAGTGGTGTCGTGGGGAATGAACGATTTTTTTCTGTTTTTTTTGTATTTGTTGCTATAGCGGCAACAGAAATACATCATCTGTGAAAATTTCAACTGTCTAACTATCACGGTTCATGAGAAACAGCCTGGTGACCGACGGATAGACAGACGGCGGAGCCTTAGAAATAGGGTTCCCGTTTTACCATTTGGGTACGGAAACCTAAAAATGCCCTATTGTGCTGTTTTAGAAACTAAACACGATAGCAGAACCAAAAATGTATCAAATAGTGGTTTAACATACCATCGGTAAGTCCTAATTTATTTTATTTCGATTAAAATTAGAAAAACAATATTATACGGAACGTTGCAGATACGTTACGGAAATATCAATCTTGTGTATAATGATTTACAGCTTTAAATTAAATGCATTTATTATAATAACATCTAGCGGCGGGTAGCGTAACTTGTTCATTAAACTATTCCGTGTGCGCTTTAAACGGCTAAAGGTAATAATAAGTACAAAGAGTAAGGGACTAACCACAGACGTTGCCCCACACTAGGAATTTCTCCTGTATTGTGGGTGCGTTTACAAACATTTAAATTCACATACACAAACAGCCAGACCCGGAACAACTACTTGTAGGTTATACAAATATTTGTTCCGTGTGGGAATCGAACCCCCGACACGCAGCGCAGCAGTCAATCTCTTAACTAACTGCGCCAACCGTGCTGTCAACAGCGTGTACAGTGGTGATGAAATGATTTACACAAAGTAAAGCGCCTGCCTGGGTTCTCTGGGGAAATCGGTTCCGATTCCACTGGACCACCCCTGCCCACTGGTGTAGAAACTATGCCTAAATATAATGATAGTTAAAAGTGTATATGTTCGATCCCGAAGATGTCCTGCGTACGCGGCGCAACTTTATTTCAACGTACGCAAGGTTGTTATTTGTTTGGCAGTGAAACATGTTCTGCGATGCGCCTCGCTAGATGTATGTCTGTATCTCTCTCTCTCTCTTTAGGGTTTTTTAGTTAGTTCCGCTTTATGCGCAGCATTTCCTAATTGATATATGGGTCTGTCTTAAATTAAATCTTCTAATCTTGTCTCTTTGTATTAAGAACGTTATTTTCGTCGGTATAAAATTCAAAATACAATGAATGAATCTAAGATAAAGGTAAGATCTAAGAAAGTAAGAACTTGTTTTCTAATGCGATGGAATTATGGTTTATTTCTTTTAGTGACAGCTAGGCGTTTAGTGTCCCGTGACGTGTGAATATTGCAAGTTCTCGCTTGTGCCTAGCACAGTTTTATAAATCCTTCTCATTTTAGCATCAAACTCTATTATTTCCCGGCTAGTGAGCTGGGCATTTTTTCCTTTTTCTTCCAAAAGATCTAGAAGATCATTGACCCTCCTTTTAGCCTTTTCATTACGGTCGTGGTCGCCGTAAGATTGTTGGGTCGTGGTTTCGACAAGATGGGTGGATCCCAGAATTTGTTTGAAGGGTTCCGCAATACGTTGACTGTGTTCCATAATTTGATGGTCAGGTTCATTTTGTTCATAACTGAAGAAGTGTACCCCTTCTTTGTTTCTGATTTCCTTTACAGTCTGCAGTAGTTTTGATCTCAGGCTTATGTTTCTAGGAAGCTGAAACAAGGTTTATTGTTTATGCAAATACCTAATGTGGATGGAAGATAGAGATTTAAACATCAAATGGAACACATGTATAGGTACAGTCAGAACATAAATATAATAAAGAGTATGGACAGTTCGGCAGTAAAATCAGATTTCATGATTGATTCATCGGCAATAATATCTGGGGGCCTAAAATGGACGCTTTGGCAGAATCATAATATGATCTGCGTACCATACATATCCCGCAATTCATCTGTTGAGATGTTGTTGTTGTTGTTCATCTGTTGTTTGTTTCATTCATCTGACAGTTTTGTATGGAGTTTCGTAAAATGGTCCACAAATTATGAATTGCATAATGATGTCTAATGTCAATTAGCAGCTGTCAAACAGATGAATTGCGGGATGTATGAATTGTACGCGGATCATATTATGATTCTGTCAAAGCGTCCATTTTAGGCCCTCAGATATCATGATTGATTAAAATCTTCTACTAAAAATCTGTTATTCACTCAGTGCCAGACCAGCACAGCCTACATCGCTGGGTTTAGAACTACGAGTTTAGAAGCATGAAATGTTGCACAAGAGTTCCATATACAGCTTGTAACAAAAACCCTACCCGGTCCGAAAAGGGCACATATTATATGTAGGTAAGTACCGCAATAACATTACCAAAAAGTAAGAAAAATGATTGAAATAATAAAAATGTTATTGGTATTTGAAATACACGTTTTTTGTACGAAAATTACGCCAATTTTATAAAAATAAAGCAAATTTTCAACAGAGGTCATAAGTTATGATTTGTTATGACCAGCTACACGACGGCCGCTCGCGCCCCATATTTATCCAGGTATCAAAATATCCGCATTAAAAATAAAATGGCGGTGTTTTATTTTTCTGTAAATTACCCCGTATCTTAGCACGATACCGATAGCAACACCCTCACAGAACGGATAGGGTTTTCGTTACATGTTATTTATAAAAAGTGAGTTAGTGCTCACTTTTTCAAGAAGGATAAAAAAAATACATTCTATAAATCGGGTTAAATAGGGGGGTGAAAGTTTGAATGGAATTTGGTTTGTCATTTTTGTCGTTGGAAATCCCATGGGGCACACACGGCACCCGGCTTGTAATTTTATTTTATGAGAAAATTACCCCATCATTCATTTCATCAGACAAACTTAGATCATCTATTCCCTGAGCACTCTGTACCGAACTGGTGTTGCCAGATCTGAAAAATAAATGATGTTAGACATTAGTTACGACATAACATTAGTTACACATTAGTTTCCAAAAAATACAACTAGGGCACATATTTAATTATTTATCAAATTCCTGTGTTCTCTGTTAGGTAGCGCTCACGTTCCGTTATTAGAGGTCAGATTCGTTGGTTTTACCTCTAATGAATGAATGAAATGTACCGAACCCAGCGTGGTTGAACCAGACTCGATTGCTTGAATGAACCCAAAGATTTACCCTAGTCCCTGAATCCTCATGTTTCATGGGACTACAGAGACCATTGTGTATCAAAGAGTAGACCGGGGGGCGCGATAATGGTAGGGAAGACGTGCCCATGGGATTTACCCGTTGGTTTTACCTCTTAGTAGTTAAATAGGATACGGCTCAGGATCTATATTCTTGATTTTGAAGTATATTGCTAATCCATTGTTTATATATTGGAAAAATTTGTCTGCTCAACAACGTTAGTAACGCAATAAATGTTGTTGAACGGTGTTACATCCGGCCTGGATATCGTGGCCCTGGCACACAGGCATCTCAAGGAACACGGGTGGGTTTTAGGCTTAAAAGTCTGACACGCCCTTCCACTCCGCCCACAGTGGGAGAAGTTATTTGATAAATTCCCAATAAAAAAAAAGTGTGGTGTTACATCCTCGTGCCTCGGAGAGGGCGTAAAGCCGTAGGACCTGCCCCTGATCTCTCTGCGGTCGTGTGGGATTGCCGTCCCATCAGACTAGGAGAGTGGGAGAAGAGAGAGTGCACCTGTGTTTGTGCACGATTATAAATCTCCTGCGTAGTTGATCCTGGCTAGTCTCATGAGATTGGGCGCCGTATTTCAGAACGTCAAATTACACGGTACAATACACGACTACCTACTGACAAATGCGTTCACTGACTGGATAGGTCCACACAAATCAGTGTGGTTCTTTCCTCAAGAGACCATTTCAGACACAAATTTTTAGGGTCCTCACATTCATTCATTTTAATTTATTCAGTAATATAGTTACATTTTTATACATTGATCCGGCCACACACATGATCAGGCCAAGATTACCTACGTTTATACTTTAATAGAGACTGACTGACCTCTTTTTTTTTTGGTTGGGAAATTATCAAATAACCCGCTCTGGGCGGAGCGGGAGGGCAGTGTCAGACTTTTACTGACTAAAACCCATCCGTATTCCTTCATTTGCCTGTGTGCCAGGGCCACGATATCCCTTTCGGACAAACTCGCAACCCTGGCAGGCATTGGCTCTAACGGACCCCGTCAGTTGGTGCCGAGAACTCTTTGAGGCACGCGTGGAACACAACGCGCCGTCCCTCACCGTACGCAGGCTCGCGCCTACGGTGGCCGGAAATCGGCTTGCGACTCTCGACGCCCGGGGCGTCTCCTGCGGCGACTAGGGGCCTGTGACCTCTGAGTTTGATTCGGTATTTCTTCTCAGAGTAGTCGGATAGGAAACACAGAACTCATCTACTTTTAGGGTTCCGTAGTCAACAAGGAACTCTTATAATTTCGCCATGTCCGTCTGTCTGTCTGTCCGCGGCTTAGCTCAGAGACTCTAGTAGTACGTAGTACTAGAAAGTTTTTTTTCTTGGGATAAATGCATCCCAACGGAAATGTTCATTGTGCGTGATCCGACACGCACTTGGCCGGTTTTTTCATGTCACGGGTGGTCCCATAATAACGTCTTGTTTGCCATCCAAAGACAATTAAAAAATTACTAGGTAGGTAAGTGACAGTGTTTGTATAAACCTAGTTACAGAAATGAAAACTTTTATCATTTACCTGCGGTAATATCCTGGAACCGTTTTACGATTGAAATGCTTGCCATTTTGTATAGTGAATACTGGCAGCATTACAATCTTTGGTTCGCAATTTCCCCGACCGTGGCAGGTTGGTACTGGAGTTCCTACACCCGTCCCGTGCTGTAAGTTTGGCGGTGTAGATTCCAAGTTTTTCTCTGTTATTGAATCCAATAACAGGATTTTCGGAACTTCCTGTTGCCTCTTCATCGCTATAATATACAATAAAAATATTTTAGCGCGATTTCGACTGACTCACAAAGGACCTCGTATTCGTAGGGGACAAATGTACCGCTACACGTGTCACTCTCCCTAGAGATGTTGGGTGATTTCGAACAACGTTGCCAGAAATCTTGTCTCACGACTATTTTCATCGTTTTTGATGTCACCAGACATATCGAGCGACGTCGCCCAACATCTCCAACGACACGTGTTGCGGGACATTTGTCTCATAGTGAATACGAGGCTTAAGTACCTGCAGCTTTCAGACCGACTTTTCAGATTTGGATTGATGCACTGCATCCGATTCGAATAACGTAACATAACATCACGCTTGTTATCTCCGAAGGGTAAGGCAGATCCGAATGTATAAAATACGATTCGATTCGTATCCATGTAATTATAATTTTGTTTGAGTGCCACACGCGTTTTCTTGATCCGTTTTCATCGAATGGAGTAAGCGCACTTACTAGTGTGATTTTAAACTAAAATTTAACTATGTAATTATGAATGCATTGTGCCATATACCATCATATATTTGGCGCATATCTCTTATATATTTTTCATAATACGCTTGTGTGGAAGTGGCTGTAAATAAAAAAAAAACATTGTATTAAAACCGGGCTAATGGGTTTTTCTATAGGATAGGGTAACCTTCATATTTTTGTAACATTATTATAATTATTATGTGGGTAAGTAGGTAGGTACGGTGCAGTAGGTTAATAATGAACGCAGGGCGTTTTGGTACGGAACCCTAAAAGATATCGGGTACAGTGCGGCCGTTGAGAAAGTGCGTTCCTACTTCCTAGCACCTGTCAGTTGGATAATTTCTAGTAGGTACCTAACTTTAAGGTCTACAGTGGTACGAGTAGCCCGCGAAATTCAAATGATCATGTTTTTTTTTAAATTTACTAGTCTTTATCAGGTTGTATCTTGATCAAAATTCGCGACCACAAAAAATATGTATTTACACAATGATAGTCATTAAAATCATTAATACATATCTCTAAGCTAGATTTGTTCCATAAGAACTTTTCCATACGAGATTTGTTCTTAAGGAACAAATCTAACTAAGAGAGATGTACCTATTAATGATTTTAATTCTGTAAATACATATTTGTTAGGGTCACAAATCATATTATGATGAAAATTTTAATTTCGCGGGCTACCAGTGCGGATCCATCATCTACCGATCCACCTTCATCATCTTTTTTTGTTACTAACGCATTAATTAAACGTGTCACGACTAACATAGGTAGTTTTAAGATATTAATGTAAGACTAACAAAATATGGACAAAAATTAGATCTGAATTAAATGTATTTTATTTTTGTTTTATTTATATTAGGATCAAATTCGCAAAACACATATCCGTTACTACGAAACTGACAGGTGCAAGGTATCAAGAACGCGCCATTCTCTCAACTGTAGTTATAATCGGAACCTATCTACCTACTATAATTAATATAACCATTGACGGCACGGTTGGCGCAGTGGTTAAGCGATTGACTGCTGCGCTGCGTGTCGCGGGTTCGACTCCCGCACGGAACAAATATTTGTATGACCTGCAAGTAGTTGTTCCGGGTCTGGCTGTTTGTACGTGAGTTTTAATGTTTGTAAACGCACCCACAATACAGGAGAAATTCCTAGTGTGGAGTAACGTTTAAAAAAAAAAAACAAAACAAACATTTACATAGACCACTCACTCAATTTCGCCCAACTTAGAGATAAACTACGATAACATGGCGCGCCCCTCCAAAATACAAAACGATTGAAAGTATTTATGACAGTATTTACAAAGCGCCACCAAGACTCACAACGCACTGTGTGCGTACTGAGACTGCCGTCAAACAAAAATAAATCCGAGTAGTTAGTTATTCGTAAGGATTTGACTAAATACATTGAAACAGTAATTAGGATGAGCGGGCCATGTTATCGTAGTTTATTTCTACGGAAAAACGGAACCCATATAGGATCACTTCGTTGTCCGTCTCTGTTTGTCAGTCTGCCAAGACCCTTTTTCTCAAGAAAGCATGTAGGTATCCAGTTGATTTATATCAAATACGTAGGTAAGTCTACGGTGCGTTAGTGCTCTAAAAATAAGCTTATACGCCAATGCAATAAAAAATACGACCATTTCTACGACATATTTGATACTCGTAAATAAAACAAAACAGGGTACTTCCCGTTGACCTAGAACCATGAAATTTGGCAAGAAGCAAGGTCTTATAGTACAAGTAAAGGAAATATTCCAAAAAACGTTCATTTGTAGTTTTATATATTTTTTTTTTTGCGATTTGAACTTTATTTGCAGGTGCAAAATTGACCGTGGCGTATATCGATGTATGGGAGAACATGTTTTTCAACTACAATGTTAAGCAGTTTGTTTTTGAGATAAATTCATCCCAACTACGGAACCCTTCATTGTGCGTGGTCCGACATTCACTTAGCCGGTTTTTTTGTTGTAATCATCATCATCATTTCAGCCGAAAGACGTCCACTGCTGGACATAGGACTCCCCCAAAAAGGGGGGGGGGATTTGCCATAATCGCCACGCTTGGCAGGCGGATTGGCGATCGCAGTACGGTTTTAAAAACATGCATAGAGAACGCTGCTGCTCATTCTCTAGTAAGTCCCTTACTCGCCTTTTGCAACACCCACGGGAAGAAATGGGATGGTGCTATTCTTTACGTCCGGCACCAAACGGAACGGTTTTTTTGTTGTAATCGGTGTTTTTTTTATTGTAGGTTCTTATCTTATTTGGCAAACTCATACCTTTTGATGTACTTATTGTTGCTTGTTGTTTTGTTGGAACATCTGTTCTAGGGCTAGGGACACAAAGACAGTCTTTGGTTTCTCTGAATTTCGGAGGACAGCCGCATCTCGTCCACCCGGTACCCTTGACCGGTGCCGTGGTGTTATAGACGGGAGTACCTGTCCTTGAATAATATGATAAGTAGCATATAATATGCCCGGACTGGAAAAAAAGATAATTCATTGTTTTTTATACGAGGGAAATACTTTAAGAGAGTGTAGTACGTAATCATGAAAATGAATAACTTACTATGGGACCAATCCGAAATATTGAAAAAAAAACAGCTATTCCCTTTAAAGTGCAATACATACGCGATCAAAATGTAGGAAACAGCAATTTTTTTAGAATTCCGTAGGTAACTCAAAAAACCCTTACAGGATCACTTCGTTGTCCGTCATCAAGTCAGGTATCAAGTTCAGATTAATATCAAATACGTATTATAGGTCTCCCTTGGAGCTCTAGAAAATTCAGCTTCTAAGTCAACGCAATAAAAAAATACGGCTATTTAAGCGACATTTTTTACTCGCAAATAAATCAAAACCTATACCGTCTTATTACAAAACAAGGTTTATCTTCAGACCCAGGTCAAAACCATGGAGCCATTATTGAATTTCGAACTTTATTCCGTCTATGGTAAAGTTGCTAATACAAAACTGTCAACTTAGTACCGAACTAAGAACGGTATTTCAATCACAGTTACGTTCTTATTACAAAAACTGGCTCCATGGTTTAAGCCATGTCAAAATATAAATCTTGTTTTGTAATAAGACGGATAGGGTACTTCCCTTTGACCTAAAATCGTGAAGAAGAATAAGAGAAGAGAAGCAAGGTCTCAAAACACAACACAAGTAATGGAAAACGTCCGAAAATTGTTAATTTGTAGTTTTGTCACATTAAAAAATATTTATTTGGGATTACAAACTAACATTTGTAGTATAAAGAATTGACCGTGACGAATATCGCTGTATGTATGGGAGAACATGTTGTTCCAATGTTAAGACGGAGATATGTGCCAGTGACCTTGAGTAGTTAGCTTGCGTGTTCTGTATTGAGTTCACGCAACGCGTCATACGTTCAGGCAGTAATAGGACTCGCCCATCAAGGAGCGCTGTCCCCAATTTGACGCATTATTAATTAATTATACACGAAACAAAAGGTGTTTTAATAAAACGCGTATACTAAAAGATCAATAATTAAATTATCTTTAAATAGGCGAAGGTTTTAGAAAAATACGCTTGGTAGATTTTGCGGCATTCACAGTTTTTTATCCGCGTTAGACATAACTTTACAAATTAATTTCACTATGTAATATAAAAATAATCTAAAATATTCACATTTTAAATTATTGAGAAAATGCTCTAATTTGACATATATTTTTTTCAAATTATTAACACTACTCGTTTTGACGTGATCTTCAGTATAAAATTATTAAAAGTCGGTTATCGTCGCCTTAAGTATGTTTTTGGGATAAATTCATCCCTACTACAGAACCCTTCATTGTGCGTGGTCCGACACGCACTTGGCTGGTTTTTTCATATGTCACGGGTGGTCCCATATTAACGGCTTGTTTGCCATAAAAATACTAGGTAAGCATACGTAACAGGTCAACGAAATGGAGACGTAGGTAATAGTCGGTAGGTACTCACTAATTGTATATTGTTAAAAGCCTCAATTGCAAAGGGTCTTATTTCATGTTCATAAACTCCGATCGCGCACCCGACGTGTGTGACGTTACCCACCACCATCTTGATGTCAAATTGAGATTCTTTTCTAGTTATGTAAAAATGAACATCGAACAAATATGATTAAACTCAACTCAAAAAAATTAATAGGGTAGGGGGTATTTTTTAGGGTTCCGTATCCAAAGGGTAAAACGGAACCCTATTACTAAGGCTCCGCCGTCTGTCTGTCTGTCTGTCTGTCCCTCTGTCACCTGGCTGTATCCCATGAACCGTGATAGTTAGACAGTTATTTTCACAGATGATGTATTTCTGTTGCCGCTATAACAACAAATACTAAAAAATAGAATAAAATAAATATTTAAGGGGGCTCCCATGCAACAAACGTGATTTTTTTGCTCGTTTTTGCTCTATATTGATAACGGCAACAGGTAGACGCTTGAAATATTCACAGATTAAGTAGATATATATTGACTTTTAAAATAAATAATTAAATTAAAATAAAACTAATATTTAAGGGGGGCTCCCATACAACAAACATGTTTTTTTTTTTGCCATTTTTATAGATAATGGTACGGAACCCTTCGTGCGCGAGTCCGACTCGCACTTGGCCGGTTTATTTTTTGTTCGTTTTTGCTCGATATTGACAACAGCAACAACTAGACGCTTGAAATATTGTATTTTTTTTGCCGTTTTTATAGATAATGGTACGGAACCCTTCGTGCGCGAGTCCGACTCGCACTTAGCCGGTTTTTACTTCGTTTTTTGGCAAAAAAACGAACTAAAAAGTAAAAAACATGTTGTATTAATTAGTTAATCTAGGCTGTACCTATATAAATAAGTACGAAGAGAAAGGTCACTCATTTATTTGACACAGATAAATAAAAGTATCATTGACGTTCTGTGGAACAGTTTTTCAACAAGATGCAGCTGAATACCAGTATTTTACATGGAGCGACTGCCTATCTCCACAACCCAGTAACTGGGTAACACGATAACCCTTGGTAAGACTGGTTGTCAGACTTTTTGGCATATAGCTACCTGTAACGACTGTCAAAGATTTACGGATGACAGCAAGCCGTTAGTCCCGGGCTTAACGTGCTTTCCGAGGCACGGGGGGATCTCGTTAGGTAATGGATGGCCACCCAATCACGAACCGACCGCGCCAAGCGTAGCTCAACCTTATAAACTTAACAGAGCATATTAAATATTAGCTATAGTTACCCTTTTAAATCTGGGGAACGGAATATTTCATCCCGGGTTATATGTGCAAAGACTTCCCAATTTGAAAATATGTGGTCAATTATTGCTGTAGCACTACTGGTTGTGTTAGCAAACGTGTAGGCCATCAAAGGATTCGGGAAGTTTTCTGAAAAAGAAACAATGATTTTTAACGGAAATAGTCCTTCAATTATTTATAAGAAAGACTACCAGAAATGGTCAATATTCATCTTTTTCTTTAATAACTAATTATTTTAAAATTATAAAAAATATATATTTGAAATCCCCACAACAATCCCTTTCATTTGATATGTCACACGATACAGTTCGAAAACTTTTTGTTTTTAAATTTTCTAATTTTCCCCCAAAAGTGAACCACAAATTCAAAATTAATTTATTTACGTTACACGTCCGTGTTTGGGTTACATAAATTCATATGTGTACCAAATTTCAACTTAATCGGACCAGTAGATTCGGAGCAAATTGGCTGTCACAGATGGACAGACAGGCAAACATGACGTGACCCTATACGGGTTCCGTTTTTTTCTTTAAAGGTACGGAACCCTAAAAAACCGTCGAGGTAACTTACTAGTAGCAGCGCAAGTGTATCTGTGCTTTCCCAAACACTGAGATAACATAACTTGTGCGAAAGCCGCCAACTCGCTGTCCCAGAACTGTAATTTTTGCAAGTCTATAGTTTAATAATAATCATTATAATGGCATAGAGCAAGTCACCAGATTCTCAAATATTGACAGCATAATTATCTACTAAGTAATTTAATGATTATGTCCATGCTCTAAGGCCGAGATCTATAAACGTCTTAACACGTAGGCACTTTAATTTGGCTAAGCATCATACCTTTGACTGTCGCACAACTGTCAAACTACAACTGAAAGATAAAGACGGGGACATTTCTCGACCTAAGAGGACTTGGCAACGTCTAGAGATCTACCAAGGTATTTAGGGATTGGTCTAACAGCGGTTACACACGGGCGTTTTTTCATCAGCACGTAGATGTTGAATGCTCGTATACATCCTCAGTGCACAAACTACGCAGCCGTGGAATTACGCCTGAACAGTATTTTTTTTTTGTACTTACTACTTTCATCATTCCATATCCTTGTGGCAACTTTCTCTGGCCCTTCCCCATGGCCTGACCTTTGGCTACATGAATCCTCATACTGTAACGTAACATTAATCTCGCAACGAAAATAATCAGGAAAGAACAACAGAAAGGAATTTCAAGGTAGGTCTCATGGTAAGGGATATCGTGGCCCTGGCACATAGGCAACTGAAGGAACACGGGTGGGTTTTAGTCAGTAAACTCTGACACGTCTCCCGCTCTATGATGAGTACTACCCTCCCCTATTTTATTTATCAAGGATTCTTTTTTCGGTAACGGTTTGGAAATCCTCATGGATGTCCTCCGCCCTGGGACGGAAGGAAGGGTCTGTTAGACTTCTACTGACTAAAACTACCCCGTGTTCCCTCGCCAGTTGCACCGGGGGCTACGGGGACACTTTTATAAGCAGTCTTCAACACAGCCCCTGACTGGTGCCACACGGTTTTTTTCAATTTTCCAATTTGCCCTCCAAAACTGACCCCATATTGCAAATTCATATATTTAAGTTAAACATCCGTGTTTGGGTCAGACAAATTCATATGTGTACCAAGTTTCAACTTAATCGGTCGGTAGATTCGGAGCAAATCGGCAGTGACAGACGGACAGACAGACACTACGAGTGATCCTATAAGGGTTCCGTTTTTTATTTTGAGGTACGGAACCCTAAAATGTGCGTTACGCAATTACCCCACTGATCGGTCCAAGTCATCGATCAACCGCAGTCTGGTTGCAACTTTTTGTAGGTAGTCAAGACACGGATATTCGAATTAGGTACATACGTGTTAATTCGATGCAGTATTTCATTTACATTACTTTCATCCAAAGGAACTTTTCTAAACCTTGAGCAAGAGGATCCTGTTTTTCCCTGCACAAGTAAATAATAGGTGTGAACAATAATAAGTGTGGCCTTCTCACTCTAGCGAATGGCACCTCGAAGTGACAGAAAGAGACAGATATACCGAAAAATATTTTGATCCCTGAGTGTAAATTTCACCATTAGGTTTTTATTTGCGTTCGTAATTCAGCTTTCAAAAAACAACTTTAACGCCCGCACATAAAGTTCAGTTTGGGCTACAACTAAAAAAAAAAAGACTTTTTCAACGGTACTAGTCTTGCTAAAATCAACTTAATTTATACTAGCATAAACTTGATATTTGTTTAGGTAGAAATATAACATCAAATGGAAACGAGTATAGTAATAGACTTTAGATAGTTTATATAGATTATTTATTACTTACGTAGTACTCACACACAATGTGTATAAAACTTCCGGTGTGCTGGCACATCGCTCGCTGGTTCGTACAGTAATCGGCCAGTTGGTCGTAGAGTTCAGCGAAAATATCCGCGCAATGCGTTGATTTTAGAATAACGAAGAATGCACATATAAAAACGTTTATTAAACCCTGTACGGAATTGAATGATATGTATTTGATTGATTCCTTTTGGACATATTCCGTTTTCGGCATATTCTTGTTTCGGCACATTCTGTTTTCGGCATAAATCATTATATCGACGGCGAAGTGGCAATAACTTCTAACTGTCAAAGTCAACACGAGTCCCATGGAATTTGGGAGGTAATGCCAATTGCTCGGTGGTTTAGCTAAAAGGTATTTCAACATCTTGATTTATGCTATTGCAATACCTGCAATTAAAAATGTAGATAAGAGATTTTGCTAGAACATGCGAATTCGACTTTTAAATTCGAAACCATAAAAAGTAATTTTCCCGAAAATTTTCGCATAGGAGGTATTGACACTTCGCCGTCGATATACAACAAAGCATCATTATTCTGAAATTTAATATTTTACTAATAAATATTATTTAATTTTATTACGCAAGCAAAGTCACAAGTATTTCATAGTATAATTTATTTACTAAAATGTGCCGAAACAAGAATATGCCGAAAACGGAATATGTCCAAAAAGGAATGTGCCGAAAAAGGAATCAATCATGTATTTCTTGTATGGGCAAATTTATATAGTTAAATTAGGGATAGTACAACAAAAAATGGCGTAACTTCACAGAAGTGTTGGGAATGTCGATTGAATCTAATATTTAGGATATAACAAAAAGATGTGCTAAGCTAACTTGCATAATAAGTCATATGACGAAACAGAAAAAATCATGGACAAGCAAACACAGACACACAAACAAACACACACTTTTATTTACCTTATTTTTTTTTGATGTTCGCGTTTAATAAAGCGTATCCTAAACTTTTTGTCCATCTCAATACTTCACCATGGCGGTGAAAATATATAACCACCTCGCTGAAGAATTTAGAAGTGCTACAGATTTGGAATTTAATAAAAAGCTATATAACTGGTTGTGTGAGAGATGTTTTTATTCCATCAATGAATATTTTGAGTGTAAAATGTAAAACTTATTTTTAATAATTATTATGACATCTAAATATTGACATTACATAAATAATATTGACACATTTTTTATTGACATGACATCATTATTACTGATCGCTATTTTTGATATAAATTATTATTTTAAATTAATTTATTTGTATATAATTTTGTTTTTATGAATTGCATTGTAATCTAAATTTAGTTCTTGAAATGATTACTAGTATTTTAATGTTATTGGTAATTCCTAAATGTGTACTGCATGCTATAAGTATAACCAAGATGTAAAATGTAAATATTTGCACGGCTGAAATGCCGAATATAGTGAAACCCATAGCTATTAAGAATTTATGTATACCTATATTCTTGCAAATAAATATCATTCATTCATTCAAAATTGTACCATTAACATCAGAAGCACTATTTATGTAACCTTTACGTCATTATACCTTAGGCTAGGAGTGCTCATGTTTGAAGATATAGTACTTATTTTGTAAAACTGTATTTTTTTACGTGTACTACAACTCTTTGTTTTTGAATAAAGAAACATTATTTATTATTAATTAATTGTTAAAAAAAAATGATGTTTTATCATCGTGAAGTTTCGCCAGTTAATTTTCGACCCTATCCATGAATATTACACTTCTCACATAAGTATTTCGGGTTCTCCCTAAGTAGTTGGATACATACGTTAGTACTGAATAATCATCATTAAATAATAAAAAGAAATCTTGAAATTCATTGTCCTTTAAAGAAGAAGAAAGAAAATACATTTATTTAGCACAGACTAAAAAGGACACAACACAACGTATTAAGACCCAGATATATGCCAGTGACCTTGAGTGGTTAGCTTGCGTGTTCTGTACTGAGCTCACGCAACGCGTCGTGCGTTCAGCCAGTAATAGGACTCGCCCACCAAGGAGCGCTGTCCCCAATTTGACGCATTATTAATTTATTATACACAAAACAAAAGGTATTTAAAAAAAACGAGTATACTAAAAGATCAATAATTAAATTATCTTTATATTGGTGAAGGTTTCAGAAAAATACGCTTGGTAGATTTTGCGCCATTCTCAGTTTTTTATCCGCGTTAGATTTAGCTTTACAAATTAATTTCACTATGTAATATAAACGTAATCTAAAACATTCACATATTAAATTAATGGAAAAATGCTCTAATTTAACATATATATTTTTCAAATCATTAACACTACTCGTTTAGACGTGATCTTCAGTACAAAATCATTAAAAGTCGGTTATCGTCGCCTTAAACTAGAAGTAAACAAAAAGAAATAAAAACTAGCGAGCCGTACATCTAGTATTTTAGTCGCTTAGGATGTGCAACATCTGACATCTCACCTTGGTAATAAACAACTGAGCAGCGGCAGAACATAACCTCAAAATTTAAAAAAGTTAAATATTTATTCGAATAATTATTCATTACTAGTGGTTGCCCACTAGTCGAAATTCGACCCCTCTACCAATATATTATGTAGTACTTACAAATTCCAGGAGTACACTAATTCCATGCTATTAAAAACTACTTATTCCATGCTCAAGCTGTCACTTCCTGTTACACACTTCCGTCCCTTTTCACGAAATCACGCCCACAGAAAACGAAAGGAAAGATGTTACAAATAAAAAGTGTAAAAAGAAAAACAATTAAAAAGTGTAAAAACTAAACAAAATTAAAAAAAACATAGGAAAGTGTGCCTCGCGGCTGCTTCAAATAGTCCCAGTGTTTGATAATTCGAAGGTGCATAGTAAAATTATTACATACAAGTTTTAATTAATAACTTACTTGTGAAACTTTTATCATGATCAAGTTGTTGAAATTGTGTCAACTTTCTATAATAATCGCAATATTTTTTTTAGGCAAGTTACGCGCAATTTCTTTTATATTTTATTGCTTAAATAAAATACGGCTGAAATCTATGGTGTAACTGAAATCAATTTTGATTTATTACACGTGTAACCTAGTTTATAAAATAGCGTCATTCCACAACGGAAAAGTATTCCGGATAAATTCTTTCAAAGGTCGGTAAATAAATAAAACTTTGACATATTAAAATTATAAATTTAATAGTACAATAAAATATGTATTATTTGTAAAATAAATAAATAATTAACTACTTACTAAGGGGGCTCACTGACGAGCGACACTTCGTCTGTGAGCTCCCTAATTCGAAAACGACTTATTTATTTTGTGTCAATATTATGTAATAAATTGTCTAACTACATTAATAATGTATAGGTACAGTCGCCAGCACATCAGATTATACCAAACTGTGAAATTTCTCCAAATGATTTTAAACCTTAAAATGTTTATGGTTAAGGTTCAAAATAATATAGAAACTTGATGTGCTGGCGACTGTAGACCAGCTTTCAATTTCCCTGATTGTACATTTGCTATCAAGTCAAACAGCAATAATTTGTTTGAGAACTACATAACATACATATTTGACTATAGTGGTCAAGCAATACAAAAAATATTGCTGAATCTTGCAGTCTTAACGGGTCATACTTAAAATATTGGTGGCAACCTGTAATGTTGCACGCACACAGCATTAAAAATAGGTAATGTCCGTACAGCATACCAATTATAAAAAAAAATAACTGAAATTACTTTCAGCGCTTATTCCGTTACAGTTGGTATAGAATTATATCTGGCTGAACTCATTAACCTGGCACTAAAGTAGAAACAAATGAGGTCAGAATTTGTGCATATTTTCTCCGCTGGTAACACTCATGTCCTTGTGACGTGTTGTCTATGGAATATGTCGAGCGCCTCCCACTGCTTCGTGTGTAGAAGGATGTGGGGTCGTCGTGTGCGCATGTACGTCACCGCCTCTGCAGGCGACCAGCCATTTTTCTGTTATAATTAAATATTTAAATAAGTGTGTGCGGTACCTTGGTCTACGAGTTTGATGAGGGAATCAGTTATACGATACGACGTCAATAATAAATAAAGACGCTTCAATTAAGATTTACCGATCAACATCATCATCATTCCAGCCGAAAGACGTCCACTGCTGGACATAGGCCTCCCCTAAAGAGGGGGTTTGCCATAATCGCCACGCTTGGCAGGCGGGTTGGCGATCGCAGTATGGTGTTAAAATGCATAGAGAACACTGCTGCCCATTTTTTTTTTTTTTTTTTAAACGTTGCTCCACACTAGGAATTTCTCCTGTATTGTGGGTGCGTTTACAAACATTTAAATTCACATACACAAACAGCCAGACCCGGAACAACTACTTGTAGGTCATACAAATATTTGTTCCGTGCGGGAATCGAACCCGCGACACGCAGCGCAGCAGTCAATCGCTTAACTAACTGCGCCAACCGTGCCGTCACCATTCTCTAGTAAGTCCCTTAGTCGCCTTTTACGACACCCACGGGAAGAAATGGGATGGTGCTATTCTTTACGTCCGACACCACACGGACTTTACTAATTATAATTCTGTAAATACATATTTGATATGGTGCAAATTGCAAAAAACGTAAGATAATTTGAATTTCGCGGGCTACCTTTGCGAATCCAGCTTATGTAGTATTATGCCAATGCTAAATTCTATGAATGAATGAATGAAATGCGCCGACTCCAGCGTGGTTAAGGGGGATGCGCTAAGGTAGCCCGCGAAATTCAAAATTTTATTACGTTTTTTGCAATTTTCAGGTCAGTAACAGGTTTTATGTTGATCTAATTATGATTCGCGGCCATAACCAATAGGACTTTACAGAATTATAATCATTAGAATCGACAATACAACTAACTCTCTTCAAAAAATCCTACTGAATGATTATTTCAGAAATAATCAATATTTTAGAATTTTCTAATACCTTTTATAAAGTTTCATATTGAGACACGAAGCAACAAAATACGATCTAGATCGTATTTTGTAGAAAATTCTCGACACACTTACCGAGGGTCCCTACTAGCCGTTATTCATAATTTCTTCTCAGTCACGAGATAATATATTTTTAAAGGAGTGGCCCTAGTGGACTGTTATACGCCCCCTTAGCTTTAGAGATATTGTAAACAGAGGAAAAAAATACAGTTTTTTATATGTTTGAGTTGTGTAAGGACATGTTGCACCAACCCCAAATAAATTGGGATAAGGACAAGAGAATGATGATCATGATATTTTATATAGAGGAATAATCATAATGTAGATATTGAGAGGGAGTGTAGGGCTTTAGCGGTCCGAGGTAATGTTGGCACGTAGATTCTCCCGCTGTACCGACCAAGTTAAGATAACACTATTCAAGGCTTATTGTCAGGGTCTGTATACGGGAGGTCTATGGGCCAGCTACACCAAAAGGTCGCTGGATGTCTTGCGCGTCCAATATAATAATATTTTCAGAATGCTCTTGAGACTGCTCCGTTTCTGTAGTGCGTCGGAAATGTTTGCACAGAATCGAACCGATGGCTTTCATGCGATCATTAAAAAAAAAATCGCATCGTTAGTAACTAGAACACGGGTTATTAGCAACAGCATTCTGAAAACAGTGTCAGAGAGTTTCTATTCTCCCATTTTGAGGCATTTTGTGGAGGGGATGGCCAGGTGAGAAACTTGTAACCTGCTTGGTCATCTTCTGTGCAGTGTTTCAAACTATTATAATAATAATATAACTTTGGTTACGCTAACACTAGCTATAAGTATTACTAATAATATGGATCTTAGTTGTCTTTATAAATAAATGATTTGATTTTGATTTGATAATGATACTAATGACCCTGTTCCCGACACCGGTTACTATTTTTTACATTTTAAAATGTTTTTATATATATTTTTTTTTATATTCTAATATTTAAAAATATAATTTGTATGTACTTCAGTGAAATAAAGAGACTAATAATCATAATGATACTAATAATACTGTGTGATATTATTATAATATTAGTAGGCTGTTGGTAAACCTTTATTAATAAAACAGACATACCACCATGAGGTAGCAGCCGACGAGCGTGGCGCTCCGCGTGCGGCCCGCCTTGCAGTGCACGTACACAGAGCCGCTGTTCACTTGCTCGCAGTCTGTGGGCACACCGGACAGTTTCCGGTCAGCTGGCAGGAACCTGTAGGAAATTAAATATAACATATCATCAGGATTTCTTGGCGGGAAAGTGAAGCGTCATGTTCAACCGTTTGTTTAATTTTCCAAAATTTGTGTTTAGCCGAATATTAATGTGTAATAATGGTGGATTATTAACCATTAAGTGTTTGTGAACGTGCATTAGTGTAGGCTAATGAAACAAAACAGTGCAACTTCGCTTCAAGTTCTCTCAAGAAATCCGCGTGAGGTCTCAGTAAAGTGCCACATCTTTACTGAAACTCAAGGGGAGTGGGCGAGGATATCATCATCATGCATTTATAATCTAAAACTAAAACGTGACATTGGCTAAATGCACAAACCGTGCGAAGCCAGAAGAAAAAAAAAAAAAAAAAACATATCATCACTCCTGTATTCCCCTAAGCGACAGGCAGAGTTGTAACCGAGTACATCCACATTTCACCAATAATGTATGATCGAGCCTATTAACATCAACCAGACAAAAATCCAGACCTCGGGATGTAACTGATTTTTAGGGTTCCGTAGCCAAATGGCAAAACACGGAATCCTCATGGATTCTTCATGTCTGTCTGTCCATCCGTATATCACAACCACTTTTTTCCGAAACTATAAGAACTATACTGTTGAAAGTTGGTAAGTAGATGTATTCTGTGAACCGCATTAAGATTTTCAGACAAAAATAGAAAATAAAAACAATAAATTTTGGGGGTTCCTTATTTTTTTTCATCAAGCCCATACGTGTGGGGTATCTATGGATAGGTCTTCAAAAATGATATTGAGGTTTCTAATATCATTTTTTCTAAACTGAATAGTTTGCGGGAGAGACACTTCCAAAGTGGTAACATGTCCCCCCCCCTGTAACTTCTAAAATAAGAGAATGATAAAACTAAAAAAAGTATATGATGTACATTACCATGTAAACTTCCACCGAAAATTGGTTTGAACGAGATCTAGTAAGTAGTTTTTTTTATGGATAATGATACGGAACCCTTCGTACGCGAGTCCGACTCGCACTTGGCCGGTTTTTTTTTATTGGTATGGTGGCGTGTTCTAGTTAACATAACGCAAATAATTTAATGTTTTGTGTTGCCTTTAAATATAATTTTTTTTATTTTTTATTTATTAAGTAAATTATTTTACATACTATTGTATAGAAGCAAGTTTTTCTAACTGAACAGACAGCTAGGCTGTGCTGCTGAGGAGTTTGTTGCACCACTTGTTCTTCCCAGCTTAAAGCACTAGGAAGTGGTGGAGGGCGGGCGTTTTTGGGGGACAAAAAAATGACCAACGAGGCAGTTAGCAGATCAATATTTGACGCAAAGTAGAGTCAGGCGGTTTTGAACCATGTGCAGTGCAAATATAATATTAACTGTCACCTCGACTTACTCTGCACTTCTGCCCTGATAATGATTATGGTACCGGACTCGCAGTCAGAAACATTATCGGAGACTGTGATCTCTGAGTTTGTTTGCCAGATGCCCGAAAGTCTGACAACCAGTTTTACCAAGAGGTATCGTGTTACTCAGTAACAGGGTTGTGGAGGTCAGGTAGGCAGTCGCTCTATGTAAAATACTGGTGTTCAGCTGCATCTGGTTAGCCTGGATGCTGACCCAACCCAACATAGCTGGGAAAAGGCAGGCAGAATAGAATACTCTTTATTATGTACACCATAAAAGTTACAGATATAAATGTTAAAATTTTACATAGGGTGATACAATGGGCAGATTAATTGAATTAGATTTGTTAACACTTGACTTGCTTGGAAAAAACACAATACGCAATTTAAAAAATAAGTTAACAGCATTATTGATTGAAAATTGTTACTACTCGATTAACGTTTTTCTAAATAACAATGACTTAAATCCTAATGTAAATTTCTAATATAAGATAGTTATAATATTTTTATGCAATTTAACGACATATTTAATATCATTTAATGGACTAATTTAATTGTACCCGTTTTTGACTACATTCATTAATGTTTGCATGTCTAATCTAAGGTACAGGGATCACAACCGTTTTTTTAATAACTTATGTCATGTAGGTACATACGGCTACACATCAAGCTATACATTTCCAGTTTACGCTGATCTCGCACTGTACGTAAATCCTATACAATGCGAGATCAGCTTATACTGGAAATGTATAGCTTGACGTGTAGCCGTGTGTACCTACAATCCGTGCAAATAAATAAACTTTACTTTAACTTTTTACTTATGGGAATTAAACATAACTAGCGACAAGTGGGTGTACTACAGGTACACCTCCAACTCAAAGCTTTTATTTCAATTAAACCTATTACGGGCACTTTTGAATTGTCAAAGAGTCGGTCAGCCTAGTCAGAAAGTTGAAGCTATTTGCCCATTCCAAAACGTAGATCTCTATGGAGAAGAATAGGCAAGAAACTCCAAGGACACTCTTAAATTTTTTCGTTGAATGACGACACGGTTGGCGCAGCTAGTTAAGCGATTGACTGCTGCGCTGCGTGTCGCGGGTTCGATTCCCGCACGGAACAAATATTTGTATGACCTACAAGTAGTTGTTCCGGGTCTGGCTGTTTGTGTATGTGAATTTAAATGTTTGTAAACGCACCCACAATACAGGAGAAATTCCTAGTGTGGGGCAACGTTTTAAAAAAAAAAAAAAATAATAAAAATAAATCAAGATATTACAAAATCCTATACTACATTTGAAATAAGATTAGACATTTAAATAAATTGGTTTACAGTCCGTTCAACCGATTTTGACTTCTATTTCATAGGCATAAGGATGGTATTAAAAGCAAAAAAGTGGTTACAATACCAATTGTTTATTACAGCTTGCATTTGTCATGCCACCAACGCAATAGAAGTCTAAATCGGTTAAACGGACTGTAAAAAAGGTTTATTTATACGTCTAATCTTATTTCAAATGGAGTGTAGGTACATTATTCTTGTCGCTTCTTTATGAAATTATTTAAAAACAATACAAAATATAAAAGATTAAAAATAAGCCCTGGCAGATAGGAGATGACCAGTCACAACTGACGACGCACGTTCACGAACATGATACCTCTGCCCAACCCTTCGGAGAAACAAGGCGTGATGTGATGTTATGTTCCCTCACCTATTGGCAATAAGCTCACCCCCTATTACATGGGATTTAAGCATGACTGGCAAAATGTGGGTGTACTACAGGTACATCTCTGCCCAACTCTTCGGGGAATACATGGTAAGTTTGTGGTTTATGATCCTCACCTATTGATAAAAGTGACTCCTTCATAAAGTTTCTCCTGGTCGGGTGCTTCAAATATGTCTGTCGTGGCTAGCTGAAGAAACTCCACGCCCTGCTCCCGCCATTTCTGAAACATTATTATCAAAATGAATTAAGAAAGACAGAAATTCTATAGAGAAGCATTTCATTTAATCTATAATCTACGTACAATCGCCGGCACGTAACTTGGCAAGGTTTTGGGGTAGTGGGGGAAAGTTCGCGCAAAGTAAACTTATGCAACAAAAAAAATGGTCACTTTTATTGTTTTTCATTATTTTATGGTTATTGCCATCATTTAGTTTAAACATGTCTGTTTAGAAGAAAGTTAAAGAATGGAGAGAAATTCGTGAAGTTTATTAGGTGTTATAAATAAAAGATAATAATAACATATTTTTAGTTATTGGTGGCATTTAAAAAAACAATGTTAACGAGAACTAAAGGTCAGCAAGCTTCATTAGTAGCTGGCGCAAAAATCACTCGTAAAATAAACTTAATTTAAAATAGTAACAACAATTCGTAACAAAAATTAACAAAAACAAAGGGTATAATTTTAGTGTACGCAAGTGTAATCGGAAGCGAACGGAACGCGGATCGAGGTGCGGGAGGCGAGTGTCGGCTGACGCACCAATCGCGTGCTCGGAACGGTGCTCCCTCATTCCCCGCGTCCCGCTTGACCACCAAAGATACCTAAAAAATTACTTCTGCGCATCTAACTACTCTTGCCAACTTACGTGCCGGGGACTGAAAGTAGTAGTAAGTCGGGGCCGATACCGCTGCTCTCTGACTATATCCTTGACGAATGTCAAAGATCTAGGAATGACAGTCTGAACCAACGGCAAAATTTGCTTTCCGAGGCACGGAGGGGTCTTACATGTTGGATGGTCACCCATCCACGAACCGACAGCGGCAAGCGAGGCTTAACCTTCAAGCGACTCGTGCGGCTGTTATCATTTAGCCGTGAGCCCCTCCAAAAAAGTACTTCATCATCATCATTTCAACCTAAAGACGTCCTCTGCTCGACATAGGGCTCCCCCAAAGAGGGGTTTGCCATAATCGCCACGCTTGGCAGGCGGGTTGGCGATCGCAGTTGGTGTTAAAATGCATAGAGAACGCTGCTGCCCATTCTCTAGTAAGTCCCTTAGTCGCCTTTTATGACACCCACGGGACGAAATACGGTGGTGCTATTCTTTACGTCGGCACCACACGGACGAAAAAGTACTTACATACTTCTTTAAAATTATTATCATTACAATGTCATTGGTACGTCGTCGTTCAAGTCAAATGCGCAAGGTTGAATATAAGTTTCAAATTGCGCACATTTGTTTATGAATTGAATAATTTACCGTCACATCTTACTATAGATTTTCTTACATACATAAAATCACGCCTGCTTCCCATGGGGTATGCAGAAACTACGGAACACCACCTGCTATCCTTACATACATATTTTGCTTCGTTTAGATTCATACATCAGAGGTAATCGCGTAACACACTATCAGGGGCACTACGACGGATTGGTGATTTCCAAAGAGATTTAAGATAAGCAGATACTAGTACTTAAATAATTTAATGTCTTTGGTGATTTCAGACTTCATTTATTTAAAATCCAGGTTTCCTCACGGTGTTATCCTTCGCCGATATCAGTGATTTTCAAGATAAACTTAAAAAGTAGTGAATTGAATTTAAAAAGTCGCATTAGTTGTTGCCCGGATTTTAACCCACAATCTCGTGCATAAGAGGGGAAGCCGTAACCAATAAAATTGGCCATCACATTTGGCTAGGCTGATTATTTATAATGCCAATGCCGAATGCCAACCAAAAAATACATATCGACGGCGAAGTGTCAATACCATCTGAATTTTTTTGCGAAATTCACTTTTTATGATTCCGAATTTAAAGGTCAAATTCAGATTCTAGTAATAATATCTTAACTTAACTATATTTTTAGGGTTCTGTAGTCAACAAGGAACCGTTATAGTTTCACCATTTTCGTCTGTCTGTCTGTCCCCGGCTTCGCTTAGACTTTTGGTACTAGAAAGCTGTAATTTGGTATGCGTATACATATTAATCACGTCAACAAAACGGTAAAATAAAATCTTGATAAAAAAAATTTTGCTGGTTAAATAACACCACGGAGAGAAAAAAAAATATCATCCCCACTTTACGTGCAAGGGAGGTATCCCTTGCACGTAAAGTGGGGATGATATTTTTTTTCTCTCCGTGGTGTTATTTTTTCGTTCAATAATATTGCGGGCCTGTGCAAACCATTTATCTATTCAGGTATCCGTTTGCGTAATATTATGCTTTAAATTGCAAATTTTTGTTAGTCAACTGCCCCCTAAAAAATAAAAAGCGCCAGCTAAATGGGTATTTTTGGATATCTGAAAAAAATCTTGGCAGTAGTACATATAACGAAGTTAAAAGGAAAACTATCGCAGCTAAGTAGGCTTTACAAGTTAACGCGAATGAATGCGAATGCTCTAGTATCTAATAGTTGACCAACTTACATTTGCAGTTGAACAATTGACCGTGACGAATATCAATCATCACATTAAAAAAACCGGAGACACAACTTTTAAATAAACAGGAAGGAAAATTCTTGTTGATTTATTCATACAACTTATTTGACAATATAGAGAATTAGCATCACAAAACAAATTTTAATAAGTTCCATAGAACCATGTACAGATGAACCACTGTTCTCAAGATATGAACACAAAGGTGGCTTGTTTATTCAATGCTTCGAATTCTAAGCTGTAGATAACTGATCAATAATAATCAGTTGTGTCTGTCAAGTACAATTCGGATTCCTAGTATTATTGAAGGCTAGATAATAAAACATATTACCTTACATAGCTGAATCTAAGCCAAGAATACACGCCAGTGTAACTTGCACACAACTATGCAAGTAGCTTGCAAGTTGTTGTATTATTGCGGGAATGATAATGCAGTGTGTTTCAATTATGCTGACATAGCAGCTTGGGTTCAGATTGACCACAGACAAGTGAGTACTATTTAGTCTGTGGACCAGTGGCTCTGGCGAGTATCCATAGACACCGACCGGACATAAAGTTGAGACGAATAGTGATGGCCCTATATACTACAGTGATGTAATACATGACATTCATATTCATATTTATATCTGTAACTTTTATGGTATACAGACGCCAGCAGGTCAAGCTACCCGAAACTGTCAAATTTTCCCAATCAACCTTGTACCTTATAATGTAGGGATAAAGTTGGAAATCTATGAAAGAAATTTGACAGATTATAGTAGCTTGATGTGCTGGTGCTTTATGTGTCTAGATAATAAAGAGTATTCTATTCTATTCTGACATGCCCAGGTTATCACTAATCAGTTGTAAAGACACAAGCATATGTAGCAAGCTAACTGGCACTTGTGCAAGTACTGGCACGTGTCATTGTGTATTCCTGGCATTATTATTACTAACAGCGCGTCGTCAATAACTATTTTTCACAGTATACTCATGTAAAGCCAGAAAAAGTATTTGCTAAGCAAATTGACTATTAACTTAAATTATTGTCCATAAATTCACAACTGTCTCAGATTTGACAGTCGTATGTATGTATGTTTGAATGTATATATAATAGTAAGTTTTACTTCTACAGTAACATCTTACGAATTAATGAAATCTTTTGTATTGATGGAAATGAGTATGCAACTTAAAAAAAACCAAAGCCTTTACAAACTTTATTTTTATTAACACCACACAAAAGATTTCTTATTTTATCAACAAAAGAGCTCTTCTTTTTAACCGACTTCCTAAAAGGAAGAGGTTATATGTTCGGATGTATGTTTTTTTTTTTGTTATGTTTGTTCACGGATTGCTCCGTCAATTGTGGACCGATTTTGAAAAGTCTTGTTTTGTTTGACAGGTTATGCTCCCGAGGTGGTCCCATTGTCACATAGTCAGAATCTGATGAGGAGAACCCATGGAAATCGAGGGCAATCCTCAAATTTTATAGGCACACCTATATCGTTTTCAGTATTTTTTATAGTAACTCATGCATTTGCACTCGGAAAGTACCGTTTGGTGAAGTGGAACTGATGATGAAGACCACAGATGGCCACCGGAACTACTGAATAATAAGTATTTCACTGTTGCGATTCGATTAGATACTTTAATATGGTTGCTAAGCAATTTATGTTCGTCACAATGCATATGGTGAAGTCCACCATCAGTTCTCCTGGTTCTTAACAGGAGAACTCCTAACTATTAACGCCCCTGCATCGGGAAAAGCAATATTTTGTAAAAGGTGATGAGCAGTTGACATTAGACTATTGTAACTTAGATAAATTGCAAACTGACACACAAAAAAGTGAAAAATAAGTAATTAAGGTAATAAAATGTGCACAAATAAATAGTAGAATCAGCGTATAATATTCCCACTGCTGGGACACAGGCCTTCTCTCGGTGAGATGGACTGGGCCGTAATCTACCACGCGGGCCAGCGCGGGATACAAATAAACAAAAAATAAAATTATTGTGTTTGCTGCCAAAAGCAAAAAAGCATCATCCTTACCTCCGCATCATTGGAAAATATTTTCAACTCATATGTCTCGTTCATTGACACCACTCCTTTCATGTTTTCATCATCTTTCAACTGAAAAATAATAAAAAAATTGCAATTTTTATTTATGATGAATAACAAAATTAAAATTTAATAATTACACAAAAAAAATAAGTTATATACAATTTTGAGCTGGCATTAAACGGCAAAATCTGATTTAAAAAAAAAGTAGAGGTTAGCACTCAAAACAATCATGAGCTAAAATTTTGAGAAAAAAAAAAAATTAAAATGTTCTTGGTTCAATAATAATTAATATTAGACACATGGTTATGACCGATAGGACAGTGTTGTTATTATGCTCTTTGTTAAATCATTTTCCTGATCTGATGCTGATTGTCCTAAATTAAGTACTTACTTAAAAGTATCACTAAATGATGTAATATTACAAATGAGTATGAATCCTCTAATACTATTATGAATTTATGATGAAGTAATTAACCAGAATATTTATGTTAAGGCCTGAAGACGAAAGTACTTACCTATTTCAAATTCTATAATTATGTAAATAAACTACTTGATTTGAAAAAGCAGTATTGCACATGGTCTGGGGAGTATGTTTCGCCACTTCTTCATCCCAGCTAAAGCACTAGGAAGTTGTGGAGGGCGGGTGTTTTTGGGGACTGCCTTAAGTAATTTGACGGCACGGTTGGCGCACTGGTTAAGCTTCGATTCCAGCACGGAACAAATATTTGTATGACCTACAAGTAGTTATGCCGGGTCTGGCTGTTTGTGTATGTGAGTTTAAATGTTTGTAAACGCACCCACAATACAAGAGAAATTCCTAGTCATTTTTTTTTATTTAAGCTTTGCACAAGATTTAAAAAAGAAATGTCTTTGAAAAAGTGCTGATTTTCTGCCTAGAAAAAATGACTTTTGATTTTGGCACTTAGACAAAATTATATTTATCATAATGTTAAAACTTCATTGGATGCAGAATTAATATTTATTTTGCAAAATATGCAAAATACTTGTCATGTATGAATGATGTAACAAGGAAAACAAAAATTACATCTACTTACTTGCTTCTACTTAGAATGAACTTAGTGAAGTTCAACATAATTTTTCTACTTTATTTACTTTACAAGTATATTCATTAATTAAAAGTAATAAAATATGCTAACTAAACGGGGAGGCCTGTGTCCAGCAGTGGACGTCTCTTGGCTGAAATGATGATGATGAGCTAAATAAACCTAGCAAACAAACTAAAATATGGCATCAAAAATTCCTTCATAGCTATCTTCTGGTGATGTGCCCAAAGGAGTGATGGCATTGCCACATTTAATTTTCTACTAAAGTTTTGATTGAAATTGTGAGTATTAGTATAGTATTGTCATAGGTCTTGAGTTTGAACCAAACTCACTGTTGTATGTTGCTAAGAGTATTCATATTATGTACTTGATTATACCATGTTGTTTTATAACATAGCTAACAAATAATGCAATGTTATTGTAGTATTTAGGTATTAACTTGCTAATGGAAAACAGGCTAATAATTTTTTTTTGATTTTTACATGACATTGTAGCAAAAGATCGCTCTAAAATATCCAGCTCTGGTCTGATTGTCTGTTAAAGATTGCTTTTAGCAATAAGACCGACTATTGTGTCACCCAATGTAAAATTTCTACATTTTTATCTGTAATATTTATGGTATACATAATATAGATTATTCTATCTATCTAACTTCTTTGCAGACACAATTTAAATTGTCATTTAATGAAGAAGTAGTACAACAAACTACCTAATAGGCACAACTAACTGTAGTAAAAACTTATTAGTACTTATAGCTACATAGAGTTACAAATAGGTAAGTACATATTTATCACTACCATAGTGTCTTCATATAAAACTAATAATACAAAACAAACATATTCAAGTAGTATATGGACAAATATCACTGCTTATTTATTCTTACATTCCATATAAAGTTTGTGAACTTTGTAAGTAAGTAAATGAATGATATACATGAAATAACTACCAAGCACACAGTGGTTACACTATTTACTATGCTAATGACCTCAAGGCTACTGAGATTTACCTTTGCCACACTGCATAAACCATGGTTTAATTGAAAAAAACACACATATACAAAAAAATTTGGTAACCAAATAACCTACAAATTCGTACCTGTTTTGACATATTCTGGAAAGGCAGTGCTCCTAAGATCACAGTTTCATCCATCCTGTCGTACCAGCGGCGACTGGTCACCTTCTCCATGACCACATTGTACAGTAAAGTCGGATAGAAAGTCACCCTCGCGAACATTGCGGTGGCCTGGTGAATAAACAGTTACAGTTAGGTTTAGCGTCAGAAGTCGGCCGGCGGTTAGTGTATGGCGCTGCGAAGCAGTGACTCTGGAAGTCGGGTACCATGGTGAAAGCTGAATTCCGTGACGTGGTGGGGATTGAATTTTAATTTCTGTTTGGATCCTCCGTAAAGTTGTGGAAATGGCTGACATAAGCTGACACTACTGACAGAAATGACAGTGACAGCCAGTAACGTCAGCCTTGTCAGTGTCAAAGTGCCATTACCCTTTAGTGTTGCCCTTTTTGAGATTAATTGCTACAATAAAAATAACTAAATAACTATTCACAAACCAAAATATGGCGTCGAAAAATTAATCCACATCGCTGCCGATTGGTAATTTATGTAGATACCTTAGGTATATAAATGACTCGAAAATATTACCAACAAGGTTATTATATTTACGCCGCGCCGCTTAAGAACAGCACGCCGAGCCAGGAAGATGGGATGGCGCAAGAGTATCGACACACTAAAGGCGTACTCACCTTCCATGGAAATAAAGACATGTCATCCAGTCTCTTGCCCTCGTCGCAAGCCAAGCCTTTGGGTTCTAATACAGCTGGAACGCCGATGGCGACAATGGGGCTGCATGACAGCAGGGGCGTATTTTTAGATTCAGCGCCCTAGGCCTGTAAGGTTTACCGCCCCATAAATTAATGAAAAAAAAGTAAAAAGCTTTAATTATAAAATAGCCAGCAGTATGCTGATGTGGGCTGAGAATGATGATAATGAATGAAAAACTAAAAAAAAAAATGGAATCTGGAGGCAAAAGTCCTCGCGCACATCTGGGAGTTGCGCGAGGAGGCGAAACGCCCGCCGGGGTGAAACTCCGCTGCCGCGAAAAATCACGGCTCAGCGGACAGAGCTCCGGCAGGATCTCATGGCAGCATGGAGAGTGCGATTATCGCAACCCAGTGCTGGGCACGCTCCAATTGTGGCCATAAGTTCCCTCTTTGAGGAGTGGCTAGAGAGGCGCCACGGCGTCCTCACCTTCCGCCCGACGCAAGTCCTCACCGGACACGGTTATTTCGGGAGATTCCTGTTCAGGGTACACGGTGGAGCATACGTTGGAGGTCGGCCCGGCTTGGTTGGAGCACCACCGTGTCCTCACGGAGGAGATCGGCGGCGGTGATCTCTCGCGTCCGGCCCTGGTTCAGGCCATGGTTCGTAGCGAGAGTGCATGGGAGGCCGTCACCTCGTTCTGCGAAGCAGTAATGCTCGCGAAGGAGGAGGCGGAACGCGTGAGGATGAGGCGGGGTTTGCGCCCTCACGCCCCTAGTCGCCGCAGAGACGCCCCGGGCGTCGGGAGTTGCAAGCCGATTTCCGGCCACCATTGGCGCGGGCCTGCGGACGGTGAGCGATGGGTAGCTCACCGTCCAATAAGGACCAGGCCGGGTCGACGGCGCGTTATGTTCCACGCGCACCTCAAAGAGATGTCAGCACGAATTGATGGGGTCCATTAGGGCCAATGCCTGCCAGGGTTGCGAGTTTGTCTGAAAGGGATGTCGTGGCCCTGGCACACAGGCAAATGAGGGAACACGGGTGGGTTTTAGTCAGTAAAAGTCTGCCACGCCCCTCCCGCTCAGAGAAGTTAATTGATAATATCCCACCAAGAAAAAAAAAAGAAGTCTGTTAGTTATAGTTCACATTTCGAAAGGTTTAATGTCAAGGCTAATGGAATGAAGTTCATTTTTTTAAGAAGTTTAGATCATTTAAAACAGTTTCTACTTCGCCTCCCAAGTCCCAAGGTTTCATCTTCTAGATACCAAACATTAAATTTGGAATTTAGCTCGTATCGCTCGCTTGGGTGAATGGCTAAACTAAAAATCAGCCACAGAGTACATTTATATGATGGCCCCACCCAGGAGGTCACTGCCAAAGGAAACTATAGATTTGGGGTATTTTTTTTTTGTTTCTGCCAGCAAGGTGTCTCTATATTAACTGAATTGAAGGCATTCTTTATGTCAACCTTCAGGATGACCTCTCCCTTGTCAGAATTTAGGTAGGTCGACATGGCGTGTACGGCAGCCTCACAGCCCCCTTTGGAACTGTGACCGTAACCTAGTTGCAGAGGCTGAAATTTTCCGAAACCTCACCATAAAATTTACCAAAACTTTTTGACTGCCATATGACGGTAAGTAGTTTTTACGGCAATAGGACGAATGCCACCATCCCTCTTGCGCAGGGCGCATAGATTGGCCCCATACAGAACGTCGATGAAGGCCTCGTTCACCTAGCAGGAGAGCATAAGATTAATCAGAGCCGTAAGTTTCTTCAAGAGCAACTCACCAGCTTCTCCGGCGTCTGAACATACGAGTATAAGGTCCTTAAGATGCTGAGGACTCAAGACCGTCGAGGCCGCCAGCGCCGCTCCGGAAGAAACAAATGGCTGTGACCAACTCTCAACCTGTAAGGTTGGTGAGGAAGTGATTATCCGGATCAGCGGCTTCGGGAAAAGAACGGCCATCAAATCAAATCAAAAATATTTTTATTTCACATAAGCCTACATGGGCACTTGTGAAACGTCAGAAGCTAGGTGCACGGTTCCAATTGGTCGTTTCCTATGGAGAAGAGCCGGCAAGAAACTCCACGGTTACTTTTTTGAAAAAAATTGGCTTTTACAATGTTTTCAAATTACAGTGTTAATAAGTATGAGAGGACAGCGTAGGCCCGTCAAAAGTACCAGGTACTTAACAAAATAGAAAATGGTCTACAGATCTACAGTCTATTATGCCTATTAACGTCCTCACATTAACAAAAAAAACAATATAGAATATCATTAAAATAATAAAAGTTAGAACCTTGTTGAAATTAAAATAGTTAAAAAAAAAAAAAAACATCGATTATGTGAAGGAAGTATGTAAAAAATAAATAACATAAACGTCCGCTGGGGCAGGGTAGCTGTCACTACCTACTATTAATAAGGATCCTGGCTGCTCCGCTAATGTCACCTTTCCCTAACTTAGATTATACCAGATGGGATATATCTCTTGAAGAGGTATATATCTGTGTCGGTAATTTGAATCTAAATATGAGCCGAAATATTAGTTTTCTTTAATTTGAGCAGTTAATGTCTTTTTGGTTGCCAAATTCTTTTGTACATGTAGGATTCTGTAAGGGAAGGTGAGCAGCTATTCCAAAGCACTTTGTGAATTCTCCCGAGCGGCAAGACGAACGAAACCTGCTAGGTGTTGTGCCACGCGAGGTCGCGCGCCGCGGGGAACTTGCTTCAAGGTAAAGAGTTTTTGAATTTTGAAAGGGTTTTCCAAAACGGGTCAACTATGGATGTAGCTCGTATTGGAAGTGTACAATGTGTTGACACAGGGTCTGAGGCGAGTGCATTTTGTGGTCTGTTTACCTTTCCAATATGCATATTCAGGTCCCGCTTACCTTTAAAAACCGTGGCTGGGTACATAGCGGGCAACTATCCAGGATGCTCGGATTGATGATGATTAATGTTGTGAATCATTACCTAATGGATTTCTTTTAATTCTAAATTTTTTTAGGCTTATGTTTTTTTTTAATTTTTTCCAATCATTTACGAATATGATTTTCTTGGATGTAGTTTTATGATCTTTGTATTATTAATAATAAATTGTCTGTGTAAATAACACGCCTTACACTACAATAGTGCAATATGTCTTATCGTAACAATACGTTGCTCTAATAAATTTTGTAGGCGTAGAAAACTCAAGAAATAAATATGAATTGCGGGATATGAATTGTACGCAGATTATAATATGAATTGTCAGTTTGTGACCATTTTACGAATTTTATGATTCATAATATTATGATTCTGCCAAAGCGTCCATTTTAGGCCCCCAGGTGCCTTCTCGATGTTTTGCCTTCACCAATATCAGTAATGTCCAAGATATACCTACTCAGAAAGTCGGTAAGTTCATAAATTATAAAAAGAAAAAGTCACATTGGTAGGTAGGTAGGTACTTGACCAGATTTGAACCCATAACCTCGTTCATATGAGGCGAGGCCGTAGCCCGTAACCACTAGGCCATCACGACATCTACTTATTGTGAATAATCTTTATGATATCTAATTAATTATGTAACGACAATTAATTATTAACATACGAATGACGTCTTTCATCCCCAAAGATTAATTAACTCTTTTTCTAAAACCGTAACCGAGTGTCCATTATCTAGCTACTGTCAAAATCGGTAATTTTTAACATGTTCGCCTCCTAATATTTCACTATGTGGGGTTATTTTTTTTAACTTATACAATTTATTAATTTGCTGGCCACGCCGGGTTGCGTTCAAAAGTTGAAAGAGATATCATCGACGTGATCTATAGCCACCATTTGTAAGCGCGGCGGGGTGCCAGCAGCGCAACGACATTCCCAATTCAAATTAAATTAAAACGCGGTAAAAACAACGTGTTTCCGTTCGGTGCGTCCGCTATTCAAATTCGGGAGATTCTATCTGTGCTAATTTGTCTATGACTTTAAACTATGGCTGGTAGGTAAGTACTGAGTACCAAAACTAAGATCCCTAAAATCTAAAATACAATAGTAGGTACAATAACATGAGAAAACCATCGTCACTCTGAAATAAATTCCGGCCATAGGTGCTCGAACGAACGTACCTACCTGGCCAACAGACAAACATGCACTGGCAACCATAGATTATACACTTATCTGGCATCAATAGAAGCTGCTTCAAGCAGCTTTAACATGAAGAACTGCAAAACTATTGTCTTTTTGCGTTGTCAATTTCCCATCCACGAGACCGCCGGAGTAGTTGATCTCACGAAGTAAGTCAACAGTGGTGAAATTCTGTCATGCAGTCGAGTCCGGGAGTTGAGTCATGGTTCGTGTTTATTAAACGTTTCCCATAATTCCTTATTTCGTTAGTTACATGACCTCGTTGAGCTTCTCAGAAAACAAGTTGATAATTGCCCAGTTAATGATGGACATTTGTCTGATAAACAAAAGGGCTCGCTCCGATACCTTTCTTTGAGCGCATAATAGTTTTGTTATGCAGATTACGCCGACCCAACATTAATAAAATGCAACGTTCTGTCGCGATAAAATACCATTAAATATTGTTTTCAATTACGCATTTTAAATACTTGATATCTTTGCCATTTGCGTTTACCGGCCGGTAAGTAATTACTTACAGGCCAGAGTAGTTCTATGAATAACTGGTTGGGTAGATAAAATACTGAAAATAGACATCTGCTTGTCTGGTGAACGCTTGTGTAGACGCACATACGCACGGTAATTGCCTTCGTTTCGACATGAAATAAATCATTACCCAAATATATTTTTTAACTATGAACAAGCGAACCGCGCGGGCACAGCTCCACAGCTCGCTACGGAGCCGCGATACCCCGCCTCATCTGTCATCATTAATGCCACGGTATCCTAATAAGTTTGCTACAATAAATAAAATAAGAAATATCAAAGAGTTGCGCCCCGTTTAATGGTTGTAATTGTGGCCAAATGAAATATGGCCGAAGACGATACGGACTCTGTCGTGGGTGTCTACCCGCCTTAATATCGACGTTTACACGCTATAAATATTTTAAATGATTATCTTAATGCATTTGAAGTCGTCATTTACATAAGCGCCGATGGAATGAGGTTGAGACGAGCCCGGTGCAGTTAAAACATTCACACCCCGTTCGCAAAATAGCCGCCAAAGTAAACGCGCTTTCATCACGTACGTCTCATAAATAGCGGCGCGGTGCAGCTCGCGTCGGGGCCGAACTAAATCTGACCGTATTATGCGCGTCCTGTCGAACATCAGACGCTTATTTGTGTCCGAAAAGCGCTCGAAAGACTTAAAGCCTTCCCGGTTGATGTATGGCGGCGACACGTGAATGCCGACCTTTATATTCAAATCGGCGGTATTCAAATGCGCTCGTTGTCTATGCGACGGTTGACAATTCGCGGGCACTTTCGAAAAAGGAACGCGGGAAACGTCATATCACCGACGGGGTTCGAAACTCGAATTTTGCTTTTTGGCGCGTCGATACGCATCTGGCTTCTGGACTGCGTTCAGGCGTCATGTTCGGTTCTTTGCTTTTATTTGAGTTCGATTGTGTCGGACGGAGATATAGTTTGAGATCTGTAGATATTTTGACGTGGGCCGCTGATAAAGTTAGTGTTTCGCGGCGGCCGGTGAGTTAACGAGCGTCTGAGTAATGAGCGATGCTATTGTGATTTGAACAATGGCTGGCGATCGCTATTGTTTATATAATTGAAAATGATATTCGATAACGACGGTTGGGTACGTACGTTTGTGTTTAGATGCGGCACCTGCGTACGATAAGTTGTCAGATAAAAGTATTTCTACTTTCATTCGTGGTATTTTTAAGATTCTATCTGCAGTATTACTTACTTACTTTTACGTGAATTGTTTTACGGTGTATGGTCACGGAGGTTATAATTAGGTACGAGGGCGGTTTATTTACAAATTTTTTGTTCCGAAAGTTGATGCAAATTCTCTCGGAGGACGCGGTCGGATGTCCGCACATCTGCATACAATGCCACGGTGCATCGCTCCAGTTCAGTGGTAATTTACTGCTGATCCCACTGCTTAGATGTCGCCTGAAGATAGTTCGTATCTAATTTAAAGCGAAAATAAAAGGTGTATAAAAGTGCTGAACTGTGCTGATGTTGCGCTCTGCGACTGGAGGGCTAAGAATCAGCCAGGCTGTAGTTAAAATTCAGGGATGCACAGACCGCGGCCCGTGGGCCACATGCGGCCCCCCAGCGATATGCCAGTGGCCCGCCAGCAAAAATTCCCTCGTACATTTCTGCCCCCGATAGAAGAAAAGACGTATCTAACAAAAAGTAAAAACGGAGAAAAAAATGTTTTAATGAATGAAACGGGAAATTGTTTGCTGTCTTCGAGTAAATTAAAATGTTTACATAATAAAAGTTGAAAATAATTCCCACTAGGCTAGGCTTTAATTTGTTTTAATAAATAATATGAATTTATTAATTATTATATTAAAAATAATGAAAAAACCGTTACAACTTAGCATAAAAAATGAAGAAAAATATTACTTACTTAATTGAATAGACGTAAATGGCTAGATGCGTCTTTTAAATTTCAAACGCTTGTGGGTGTACTTTTCTTCTAAGTATTTAGTTTAGCTATCTAGTATATGGGTTTAACAGCAATGGGCGCAAATAGGTATTTCCGCCTTTTTTCTTAAGAATTAGAAAGTATGTAGATAACCCTTGGCTTAGATAAAATGTTTATAAAATTATTTAATAATCCTTTTATTTACGGTAATATATCTAGTATAGTAGGTTTGTGGTTATCTTATAAGTTATAAGCCATAGCCTAATTTATTATTTGTAAATAAAACACAATTGATTATATTCAAGTATTTATTTAAATTCTTTTGACATAAACAAAAATGCTATCCATGGCACAGTAAATTTTAACAATTTTACGAAGTAAATAGGGCGCAAGTGGTTAGATGTGGTCTTTTTTTCTTAATATGAAAGCAGTTTTTTAGTAACGCGTTAGACGCAAATGCTTATTTGCGTCTTATTAACTTCCTCTCAGAAATAGGGACAAATATGCGCCTTTTATATTACTGAACTAAAAAAAGAACTGTAAAGTATAAGGACATTATCTACATAAATGCGACTTTTTAATTAAGTTTCATATAAATTCGTCTTTTCATCTTCAATCGGGTGTAAAAAATGAACAGAAGCGCCCTATTTTGTTGTGCTAAAACCGCATTGGATTGAGTTAGAAAAATATTAAAAATACAGGCAGATGCGCCTTTTTTTTCTGATTCCGGCAATGTATATAACTCAAATCCGGAAAAACTGTTAGATGCGTCTTTTCTTCTATCGGGGGCAGATTTAAAGGAATAATATTGCTGAGGTTTACAAAATATAATATAAAATGGAATCGCACTAAGTGCGCCCGCTGTGCAGTGCATTATGTGTACTCGCAAACTTTTTCGGTATTGAATAATAATAAAACAAAAAATTTAAACCGCCTTGCAAATGAAAGTTTGGAAGCAATTTACGTGTAGTTACAAGTAAATTCGAGCCAAATGTTAAAAGGATTGTAAGCACAATGCAGTGCCACGCTTCAAACTTCAAACTAGTATAATATACTAGTTTGAAACGTGGCACTGCACTGCATTGTAAATTAAATTTTTGGCTATAGTTATGTTTTTAATTTGTGCTGGTGGCCCGCCATTAGTTCAAAATATGCCCAAGTGGCCCATGGTCTCAATAAGTCTGTGTACCCCTGAGTTAAATTAAAAAAAAATAACTTGGTACCCAACGACAAAATATATACAAATTTTATTTTCTATCGGCTGGCAAGAATAATTGAGACAGACGATGAACTACCAAATAAAACATGGCAGTACCATTAAGGTATCGCCGGTGACGGAAAAGCAGGTGTGTTATAGACATGTGATGAAGAGGAATGAGGAGCATGTGACGAGAAATGTGTTAATTATGACCCCGGAAAGCCATAAACGGAGGCAGAATAAAAGATGGATGGATTGTGGTAAGAGAGATGATGAGTAATAGGCTAGAAATGAGATGTAAGTACTCTTTATAACAAAAGAGGCAAGAACTTCAATTTTGAAGGTAGTTAACTTTGAGATGAAGGTTCGTAGAGAGTGTATGGAGGAAAAGGACATCTAAAAAGATGGATGAAATTGTGTGGAAAGAAAGGTGACATGATGGCTAGGAAGGAAGTTGACAGCAACTAGAGTATGGAAGAAAAGGACAAGCAACGTCGACCCTAAAATAATGGGCATAAAGTGCAGAATAAAAGATGGATTGATTGTGGTAAGAGATGTGATGAGTAATATGCTATATGTGAATGAGGCGTTTCGGTATAACAAAAGAGGCAAGACTAAAGGAAAGATGAATGACTGGGAAGGAAGTTAACTTTGAAATGAAGGCTCGTAGAGAGAGTTTGGAAGAAAAAGTCATCTAAAAAGATGGAGAAATTGTGTGGAAAGAAAAGTGACATGATGGGTAGGACGGAGGTTGACAGCTACTAAAGAGAGTATGGAAGCAAAAAACGAGCAACGTCGACCCTAAATAAATGGGAATAAAAAGCAGGAGAAAGATGAAATTGCAAGATATTCTACTTAAGAACAGTAAAAAAAAAAAAAAAAAATTTTATCCATTTTATTAAACTGTAAGCAAACACGATAAATAATGCGATAAACGTCTAATCATAACGATAATAAAGCCAACCTACATTTTATTTACAAACACAGTAAAAAATAACGCTGGGCGTGTCGTATAAATTTTGAATAAACAAAGGAGTTTTTTATCATCAGCTGTTCGTTACCAATTAACTGTTGGAACCACTTGGAACGCCTACCGTTGACAAATTGATGTGAATTTCTGAACGGGACCGCGCCCTTTAAAATTTAACATGGCCGACTTTTTCCAATATATTTCGTGTCAAATGAACGGTAATGTAAGGCTTAGAAGTTGTAGGTTGGTTTACTAAATGGGACAATAATTAATAAATATGGTGTATATAAATAATAATGAAAACATTGGCGGCGATCTTTGTACCGATAGTTGTTACGGTCAACAGCCTTAACGCTGAAGCTTTGGTTTCATAGGAATGCGGTTCCGTCCTACTGCCGTCATGAAATCTGTAATTTTCACCAGTATTTGACAGTACGGTGTCAAAAAACGCTCTCAGCCGTCGGCTCACAGCCGTTGTGGTGTGATCATTCACCGCTTCCAGAGCTTAATAGCAAAGACAATGGAGCCCTTTGGGCGCACATCGGCTAAGACCAAGACGCTTTTTTTAGGCATTTGGATCCAGGGTGTCTACTCCGAAGCGTTAATTCGAGTCCGAACATTCGGCCAATACTTCAAATTTATGTTCGGAGTAGACCCCCTGGAAAGCGTGTTCTTGGACAAGGCTCCGTCACATAGTCGGCTGAAGCCCCTAGGCTGATTCTAAAGAATTGGTAAGCTTCTGAACCGCCACGATATAAAAATACAAATATCGTCGATATGCGTGTGTTCACCTCCACCGACAATGCAGAGCCGTGGTCCATTTTCATTTCTTGGCTTTTCGAACCATCATGAGTGAGTGCACCTAATCATGACACAAAAAAAAGAGTCATCATCATCATTTCAGCCGAAAGACGTCCACTGCTGGACATAGGCATCCCCCAGCACCTCCCCTTCGATCGGTTCTGTGCTTCCCGCATCCAGCGGATACCTGCAGCCTTCACAAGGTCATCGGTCCACCTTGTGGGAGGCCTTCCAACGCTACGTCTTCCGGTACGCGGTCGCCACTCCAGAAACTTTCGGCCCCATCAGCCATCAGTTCTGCGAGCAATGTGCCCTGCCCCAATTCTTCGGGCTATGTCGGTTGAAAGAAAAAGAAAGAAAGAAAATACATTTATTCAGCACAGACTAAGGCACACAATATAACATAAGTACAGCATGTAAAAATAAAAAATAAAAAACAAGTAAATAGTGTAAAGTGCGATGTAAGAAATTTGCGGGTAAGTGTGCCTCACGGCTGCGCCAAAAAGGCCCAGTTCAGCATAAATGCCAGACAACTAGTGCCTGACGCTGGTTTTCAACTGGACCTGAAGTATGAGGTGACGGATGTGAATCAGTTTTATACTGCATACATAAATAAATAAATAAAATAAATTTGTGTCAGATATAAAATAATATAGTGTGATTATAGTGAAAACTGTAAAAAAACAAAACAAAAAAGACACTAATAAATAAATGAGAAGGACACATCAGGACCTTGTTAATATCTAATGAAATCTAACATAACATGTAATATATACAACAGCGGCTATTTGCATTTTCGTGCAACTTTCACCGACAGACACAGAAACACTAACACATACCTAAGTTGGTAGGTACCCACATACATCATATAATTGAGACATTTAGTGCCACCATGTCCAGCTCCCGTTGCGCTTCTATAAGGTACTGCCGTAAGCGTCGTCTAAAAGTGTCTATGCTGTTAATTACTCTAATCGGTGGTGGGAGGTTATTCCATACTTTGGAAGCCGCATAACGAAAGCTACCCCTAAAAGCGGCTGAACCCTGAGACTGTGTCGAGAGTTGTTGTGAGCATTGCCTTCTCCCGCATTCTCGTCTACTCGTAACCCAGCTTAGCTTGTTGAATAGGTAGTCTGGTTTCTGATATTTAACCACACCGAACAGAAGGCAAGCCAAGTGTAGTTTGCGTCTGGACTTCATTTTTAGTGTAAAGTGCTTGTTTAGAAAAGGTGTTACATGGCTTCTGCGAGGGATATTGTAACAAAAACGAGCACAGGCGTTTTGTACCCTTTGGATGAGGCGGTCGGTACGAGCTAATAGGCGCGGGCCGTAAACCGTGTCAGCATAGTTCAACCTAGACAGAACCAGAGTTTCCACTAGCTGTTCCCGCAGTCTTTCGGATAAAAAAGGCCTCACATTGTATAAAACCTTAAGGCGATAGAAACAGTTTCTAACCGAGTCTGCTACGTGTTTCTCAAAACGAAGGTCTTTATCCATAATAATACCTAGATTTCGCGCTTCATTCACTCGCTCAATTGGTTCACCCATAAGTCTCAAGTCAAATGTCACTGGTAACCGAGCCAACTGCTGTCTTGTGCCAAATACCATATATTTCGTTTTTGTTGGATTTAACGACAAGCAGTTCTCCTCAGACCAGGCGGCGATTCTTTGAAGATCATCGTTAAGGTCCTTAATGGCATTATCGTACTCGTCTGGTCTAAATGATATATAAAGTTGGACATCGTCGGCATAAATATGGTACTTGCATCTGTGGAGACATTTTATAATATCCGCACAATACAAAATAAAGAGAATGGGGCCCAATATGGAGCCCTGCGGGACTCCTCTATCTACAGAAATAGGTCTTGATCTAAGGGTAGTGCCGTCACCCAAACGCAAGTCAACAAGTTGCTCCCTATTACTTAGATAGCTGCGGAACCATTGCGTAGCGCTAGGGTCGAAACCATAGTAATTTAACTTCGCTAATAATAGCGGGATATTTATTGCATCAAATGCCCGGGAAAAGTCGAGTAAAACCAGTAATGAGCACATACCCTTATCTTGGGCAGATAATATATTATCAGTAACATCCAGTAAAGCAGTAGATGTACTGCGCTGTTTTCTAAAACCAGATTGTAAATCAGGTAGAACGTTATTTTTTTCCAAAAACAGCGTTAATTGGCGGCTAACGACTTTTTCTAATACTTTGGATAAACAAGGTAATATACTTATAGGGCGTAGGTCTTTTAAAGTAGACGGATTTGAGTTTTTTGGCAAGGGCCGAACGGAGGCAATTTTCCATAGGTCGGGGAACGTAGACGTCAATAGGGAGCGGTTTATTATGGCCGTTACAACATTCAACGTGTGTGGCAGAGTCATGTTAATCATATCCAGAGTAATGTTGTCGTAACCTTCAGCGTTACTTTTAAAGTTGGAGATAACACGAGAGATGTCGTTCTCATCCACTGGAGTGATTGCGAAAATTTCTTCACCATGTCTATGATTTTCATAATAGTTCATAAGTGATGTGCTTGCCACGGGGTTACCGGGGACAACTAAAAAGTTGTTATTAATTAAGTCAGGGTCTCTAAAGTGCGACGGTAGGTCTTGTTTGGGCTTATAGGGCGATAAAGTGGATTTTAGGTTTTTCCATAATAGTTTAGGATCCTTTATTCTATTGTTTATGTTGTGCTTAAAATATGCTACTTTTTCACTGTACAACGAACTAATTACTAAGTGTTTTAGCTCTTTGTAATATATATTTTTTGAGTCGGCTTTCGTTTTCCTATAACTACTAAGTGCGTCGTCACGTAAACGCATCATAGCTTTGATTGTATCTGTAATCCACGGATACGACTTTTCCTTTACAGTACAAGTCTTGATCGGTGCGTGAACATCAAACAAGGAAATGACATGGGTATTAAAAACATGCACCATATCATTAACGTTGTCAAGCGACGAAATAACTTCAAGATTTAAAAACGATAAATGTAAATTAAAGCTTTCCGTGCACACATTTTTAAGCGGCCGAAATTTTACCAAGTATGGCTTAAACTTGTCACGCTTAATGTGAAATTCACCAACTATCATAGAATGGCCATTGATTGAACCCAAAGGTTCTACAACTGTATTTCTTGCTCTCAGGTCAGTACATAGGAGATCTATGAGAGTTTCACTGGATGCTGTAAAGTGAGTAGGAGTTGTGACCAACTGTGAAAGACTAAGGCAATTCAAAAACTCATGAATATTTTTAGTTTTTATCCCGTTCGTGTCTAACAAATTAACATTGAAGTCGCCAAGTACTATGTAGTGGTCACAATTTCCCAATGAACTAATAGAATCCGTTATGGCATCTAGGAAAAGGACAAGGTCATGCCATGGCGGTCGATAGGCTGTACCTATAGCAATCTTTTTGCCGCTCAATGAGATCGTTAACCACATTTGTTCAACCGATTCGAACCTTGGATCGATCGCACCAGTCCAAGTACGCGCGCTCAAACCCCGCCGCAGATAAAAGCCGACGCCCCCACCACGACCCGAGCGCACACTCGCTGGCCGCGGCGTGTGACGCAGACGGTAGCCCGGCACTACCGGAGCGCGCCCCTCTTCGCCCGGACGCAACCAAGTCTCGTTAATAGCCATAATGTCAAAACAATGCCTGTCGAGTGCACCTACCAAGTTATCATGACCTGTACCCAATGAACCAGCATTAAGAAAACCAATTTTAAGGAACGTTTCTCCTTTAGTCATCATTATAATAATATAAAATAATTCCGTTATTTAACAATACTATCAGTGCGCATTCAGTAGTTTCCATTCTAATTTCATAAAATATTATTAGTTTTAGTTCAATTGTAAAAATGTAAATAATTAATATAATTAAATTAAAATGAAAAATAGGTTTTAAGCTGTGATATGTAAATAAAAGTTTTGTAAATAATAAGCTTGTAAAATTAAATATTAGTTTTGTAATAAATATATTTTGTAGATAAATACATGTGGTGCAATAAAACTGGTTTACGTGTAGTTGACAGAGGTGCGCCGCAAGACACACACCTAAACTTACTTTGACAATCAGGACAGTACGAGTATAAGAAAATAATATGAGCTTAACTAGACAAGTATTAAGTGTAACAAAACAAATAAAAACAAACGAAAAGGTAATTTTATAGTGTGCTATTGCCGCCGTTACCCGTTGTCGGTCCGAAGATGCGCTGTAAGTCAGCCTCACAGCGGATGTGGCAAGTGGCGTCTCCGGGTTTGTACCGGGCGAGAATACGACCTCTTTTTGCCCATACGAATTGCCAACCGAGGCGACTGCCGGCTTCACGGGCGCTCCGAAACAACTCTCGATTTATCTTCGTAAGGCGCTCGTTGATGAAAAAGCGCGTCGCAGGGCCCGGCAAATCCAGGTCCGCAGTAGTCATGCCGCGACGCACACGCGCACCCTCCAGCAGCTCGTCACGCAGGTCGCGGCGTGCAAGGCGCACGACGAGGAAGCGGGGGCGGGTCTCCACTGGCGCCGTCGCCTGCGTCGCGTTAATGCGCCTGCCTCCGACACGGTCGGCGCTCACTATGTCGCGCGCTTTGAGTTTGACGCCAATCATAGACGCAACCAACATCACCGTGTTTATTGGGTTTTCACCACTTGTCTCCGGTATGTTGGTGATCTGTATATCATTGGCGAGCAGCTCCTGATCTCGGTCGTTAATATCGCTCCGCAGTTGTGATATCAGATCATTTACCTCCGACGATACCTGGGGCAGAGTGTGTTTATTTTCTAACACAGCCACTCTCTCCTGCAGATTACTCATCCTATCATTAGTTGCGTTGAGAGAGGATCTTAGCTCGGACAGATCATCACGGAGCAGCTGAAATTCATTTCGCACCGTCTTCAAAAATTCCTCCTTAAATACGTTTAGCTCTGCCCTGAGAATGTCTAGGTTGAGGTTGAGCTCCTGTGTAGCGTCTAGGGCTGTGCTGTTTATGGGGCTGGTATCCATCAAGTTAACGAGGCTTTCCTCGTGTCCAGATGGCGCTGGCGTACGCGCCCTTACCGGTGTTTCAGCCTGGTTGTCCCTTACCAGGTTCTTAGTACATTCAGGACAGTGCCATGGGGTCGTTAAAGGGCCGGTATTCTGTATGCCCACACATGCTCGATGGTACCAAGACCTACATAAATTGCAATTGGCGGCCTCTGTCGACGATAGAAACTTGCCACAGCCACCGCACTTAGCCATGTTGAACTTGTGTATTTGTGTAATCGATTAGTCCAAGTAGTACACCGCCAAGGCAACAGATGGCGCTATTTTGAGAAACACGTTTATGGGAGTATTCACGGTGTGTATGGTACTGATAGACACCATAGGCTGAGACACCATAGGTTGCCTTGGTTCACCTGCGGATCTCTTCATTTCTGATTCGATCACGTAGGGAAACTCCAAGCATAGCCCTCTCCATTGCCCTTTGGGTGACTTTTAGCATTGTGATAAGGCCCATAAAAAAAGAGTATTATATATCATATACTCGTACGTGAGTCAACCCACAATTCCTGGGGCAGGAAATTTGCATTTAATATTCGGTGCCTTCCAGAATCTGTCCGTGATTATGACAGATGACTCCGGCGCGTACCACCGTTAATATACATTGTGTGTAATTTAACTGCGTGTGCGCAGCTTGCGAATACTCACCTGCAAAGTCCTGCATTACTCTTGCGCCATTACTCTTTTTAATTGGTAGCTTGTCTTATAAAATAATTTTGTAACAGACTATTAACGTCTCATTATTAGAATTCAGAAGGTATTAATAAAATCTATGTGTCTGATACGGATTTGTATGGATTTTATTTCCATGTAATCTGACGGGAAAGAAAATGGAGTACCTACTGCGTCTTTAGTTGGCGTAAGGAGTAGTTCTGTTCCAACGTATCGTTCCTGTTCATATTCATTCTGCTTGTATATTTAAAGCATTTTTTAAATTTTCATTTTCTGCTTTTGGCATTTTACTTTGAGTCGATTGGTCGTCATGTATGAGCCACTTTCACGAAGAAAACTAACCACACAACCCATTCAAATGCTTTGTTTCAGTGGTCTGTAAATATACTGACGCATTATTTTACGAGAATCTCCGAAGATCGATCTTCATCAATAAAATTTAAACCTAAAGACATCCAAAAGGTTCACCTTAAAACTGATCAAACAAACATCCGATACTCCGAAGAATGTAAATGAATGACGTCACTTTAACCACACTTAACTACCCACATTTCAGTGCCACCGCACCCATTTAACAACTTCAGCTTGCTATCGCAGTCGTTAAAAAAACTAAAGGCACAAAAGCACATGCAAATTGACTTAATTTATCTACATTCATTGAAAAACCTTAGATGTCCCAACAAAAGTTTAGAGGATTCAATTCAAATCTCGCCATTGTTGTCTGCCAAAGTTTCATTTGTTTTTTTTTCTTTTTATGTTGATAAACGGTCCGTTGCCGGTAATTCGTTTAGCTGCCGTCCATTAATTATGTTTTAAATCGGCGGGTCTATCATCGATTTTGACGGCGCGTCACTAGAGATGTAGTTTGTCAAAATCATTCCCACGAGTGATTTGATGCCACAATGTTTGGAGTTTTTGAGGTGGGTCAAATTATAGAGCTTAAGATTAATGTTGGCGAGGAAAGCTAGGAAGCCAAACGATCTGGCTTGAAGTGTTGCTATATTGGAGATGTTTCTACAAAGATTTTTTGGCTGTTTGGACACGTTTTGATTTAACGCTGATTCCGTATATACTCGTATCATCTCGCGAGGTACATAAGGTGCCTAGCAGCAGTTTAGGAGTCAAATAATATTGCAGTTGCAACACTTGTAGCAGTTGTAAACCAAATATAACAGCGGGGTTCTTTAGTTCAGTCCACCGATATTTCGATTTCAGGAATGCCTACATTTTGGTGACCATTGAGTGTGTGAAATAATAGGTTTACAAGTTTATCTAATATCTACTAATTATATTTAGTTAGGTATGAACACTTCACCACCCGGGAACATTTCATCTTTACCTGCACTTTTTTTATATTTCTGCTACCGGCAATCTTGCGTGTTCGCGCATAACTAATAGACAGTTGGCTGTGGTACTTTGACAGTTTGACTAATGTAAAGTCTGTAGTCGATGCTCAAGTTTGACAGTTGAATTAAAACGTAGAATGGCAGTGTCGACATCTGGGTTATTAAAAGGAATAGCCCTTTGATGAACTGATGACGTCAAATAGATCTTTTGGAAGTAATAGGCCTGGACTGAATTATTGGTTGCTAAAGAGTTTTAAGAGTTTTGTTTATGTTATGTAAATTGCTAAATATAAGTAATAAATTATAGTAAGTAGGTATCCTATTAATGAAGTAATCACTATCTAATACGTTGAGTAGGTACCTAATTATTAAAAAAACCGGTCAAGAGCGAGTCGGACTCGCGCACCCGTAACTATATATATGATGTTGATGATTTCTGAAAAACTGTGCTATTTAGAGACATCGTTTTATTTTTCCTGTAATCTTTACATAAACTTCTTTCACATAGAATAATTCCAGATTTTTATCTATGCAAACTTCGGAGATAAGGGTATTTATGGATAACGGTATTTTTTTTACATAAAAAAGTAAGACCCCTTTTCAGTTCCTTTTGCAAAAAAGATGGTATACTTATTTTTATTTTTTTCTCGTTTGAAAAATAGTTGGGCAAACGTCATCTAAAACTATTCTAAATTTCAAGTTGATAGCAGTAGTACTTGAGATATCCAGGTGTGATAGACAAACAGGCAGACTTAGTCTCACCATAAATTCTTTTTACCATTTTGGTACGGAACCCTAAAAACAGTTTAAGAGGTCAGCATCCGGCGTCTATTTATTTATTTATAGTTAACACGGTATAATACTAATTACATTAATTAACATGGAAAACAAAACTATACAATGCAGACAATTATGTCATGAACAATTATTCGCTACTTACTAACATGGAACAGTGGACACCCTCGGATACTGTTTCTCACAGAACATCAGACAACGCGCTTAATTTTACTCCATTCGTCTACAAACACATCACATTCAGGGTTGGCCATCAGGAGGGCATTGAGCATCCTTAAAGTACGACACACAAGTGATTCAGCTCTGGCGACCGTTCTGCAAGGCAGTAGCGCGAACAGATTGTGTCGGCGACTTTGGCGGTGACCGATGTAGTCTAACCGGATGCAGTTGAATATCAGGGTTTTACATGCCTGTCTGATCTCCACAACCCAGTTTTTTTTAAATACCGGTTCATCCTGCCCTTATCCCAATTTATTTGCGGTTGGCCAACATGTCCTTTTCTTACACACTTCTCTAGTCGTCTCATCTCGGTAGTAACTCCCTTCCTAGCCATATCATCCTTCACACAGTCCATCCATAATTTCTTTGGTCTTCCCCTACTCTTATAGCCATTCACATTCATACTCATAACTTTCCTCACGACATTTTCCTCATTCCTCCGCATCACATGCCCATACCATGACAACCGATTTCCGCACTACTGTCACCGGTGCCACTATCAGACTTCCTCGTATGTACTCATTTCTTAATTCTATCCATTCGTGTCACACCACAGATCCCTCTTAGCATTCTCATCTCAGCTACATGCAATTGCCTTTCATTCATCCCTTTTGTGGCCCTACATTCTGCTCCATACAAGACAGCAGGTCTAACCATTGTTCTATATATCTTACCCTTAAGTTTAAGTGGAATACGGGAGTCGCATATTGTTCCCGTAACCTGCCGCCATTTCATCCATCTAGTATTAATTCTGTGCTAAACCGTTCGATCAAGTAGATCGGACGGGAATTAACACTGGATCAATAACGCTATCGCTTTGCACGAGTGAACCGAGATACCGAAAGTCGGAGCATACTGGGAGAAGCGCGCCATCAAGCTCTATGACTCCAGAACTGGCTCCAGATTATCAGTATAAAATAGTTATTATAAGAATAAAAACAATATTGTTCGTAGGAGTCCCGAGTTCTCGAAGAAATAATCTAAATTAATAACAAACATCACGCCTATTTTCTAAAAGGGACAGGCAGCAGACGTGATACTAATTCCTACCCTCATTTCGCCAGTCATGCCAAAAGACCCTAATGTTCCATCAGCTAGAAAATGTACCAGGAAACAAGCATTTAAAAGATGTAGATGTGCTGCGTCAGAAATGCACCTCAAATCAGTCATGTTCACATCAAAACGACGCAGTTATTCGAAGTTATGAGAGTTATATTCCTAAGAATTGAGACGTACCATCGACAAAGAGGTATGCCGAGTGTTTTTAAATCTACAAACATTCTCTGCACTCACTTCAGTGACAGTTAACCCTTCCGCAGCTGCGTGTATGATCGAAAGTCGCGTGTGGTTGTTAATTTTGGTCGCAGAACTGTGTTTGTTATTGGTCGTCGATCGGTGGGTTCGATTAGACAGCAGATGGGTTATCGGGTTGAGTGTTCCGAGGTTGGAATGTCAACCGGTGTTCTGTCGGGTGTTTGTTTATGTACCTATCAAATGTATCGATGTACGTTATTGAGTCCACGGTTCTTTTGTCTAAAACGTATTTGTCTTACCAATTGCACTATTCAAATACTATATTAGGCTAGGAGAATAATATTCTTTGCTACTAACGCAGGTGCTGTTTCATATTATGTTAAGATAGTCCCTTACCTTGTCATTTTCTATGTCCTGTCCTGTCAACACGTTTTCTTCTTCGTCACTCTATCATTCACTCCCTTTTTCTCCAATGTTCTTTCCACGTAGAGATACCTACCCACTGCAGCACTGAAATATGACTACTGTAGTAGGTACCTACTCTCATAAACTATTCAAATAACAGTTAAAACTAACAAATAAGTCTAGCTAGATGTCTCCTCAGTCCCAGTTCAGAATAAAAGCAACAAAACGGAATGCAACATCTGCCGCCAGAGTAAGACGTTAGACCGAATTAATTAATGAACAAATACGACAACAAATATGCATGCATTGAACGTAATTTTTAACCTAGCCTATGATTACAAACAATTTTTAACCCTTATCAGCATACGTTGTTGAATCATTTAAAAGAAATGCGCGTTTTAGCCCGTCTTAGTCTTACTTACCGTCCAATTTCGTCTCAAAATAGCATACACACGTGTGTTCGCTAACGTGCGAAGGGCCTTTGTTAAGGGCTTATTAATCGTCAGCCGGCCAACCCAGGGCAGGGGCGGGGCCCGGGGCGCGGCAATCGCGTGCAATTTGCATCGGTCCGGCTCTCCGGCCACCGCTACTTGACCGCACGCAAACGCCTGTTAATAACGCATTAATAGTACGTTAACACATGCAATCGCATCGCAAGGGTTGATTAATTAGTTTCTGTAATGGACTGCCGCAGGTTCTAGAATCTAGGAATTTTAGTTATAATAATGCTAAATTAGCATAAGGCACTAGTTTGTTAGCGAGCTGTGGTACGTTTTTAAATGTATGCTGTTATCTTTAATGGTTTTCTTAATAAATGGATGCCAGTGGCCTCCTTGAGCCTAGAATTAGCATTGTTGCACGTCGAACGATACTAAGTTCAGTAGAGAAATGGCAACGTTGAAATTGAACCCATAGGACAAATGTACGAATGAACTCAAACTTGTAGCATTTATTTCAAGGCATGTTTGGATTGCCAATAGTTCGGCTGGTAACGTAATATAAATTATTGTTGGATTAATTGTGCGATTGCTTTTCTAATGTTATGTGCAATGCCTATGGAGCTGACATCCCCTGAACTTTTCGTGGCCAAGATAATTAGAGTTGCTTCGTCTTTGGTTCGAATAAAAGTCAATTATCTACTTTGTCTTTATTTAATTTGCTTTGTCCGAAGCATTGTCTTTGGCTCCCTTACAGTAGCAATGGGTTTTGACAGTTCAACAACATTCATTGTTCGTTTGTTATTTACGTCGTTGAGCAAACAAAATTTTCAAACATATGAAGCAATGGATTAGCAGAATCGTTCAAAATCATTCAGATTGTTTTTGGTACAGGGGTGCTGGAAGTGTATGAAAAAATAGGTATAGCTAGATTCGTTGAAGATTGTGTTGGACAAGAACCAAAATAAGATATCTTATCATATAAGTACCTATTGTTTGAGAGAAAGAAGGACAGAAAGAAAATACATTTATATAGCACAGAGTAAGTGACACACAACATATTCTACAAATCTTCTAAGAAATTAGCAGGAAGGGCTCACGGCTGCGCCAAACAGAACCAGTTCAGTAAAAATCCCAGACAACTTGTGCCTGACGCTGGTTGTTGGCTGGTGAGAGTTTAGAGTGGCTGGGGAGGCACATGAACGCTACACGATGAGTATCCTACCAGGATAACTGCACGTTATTCCTTCATCTAAATCTCCCAATGACGTAATTAATTCGTTATTTCGACACATAGGTTTCAGCTGTTGGCATCGCTTCCATGTTTGTTGTCGAAGCGCGCGAAATTATCCAGATTTCGCGGGCAAATCTCCCGCGCACCCACTTTGTTTATGGCCTGACAAAAGCACATTTTACCGTTAGCGCTCGTACCCACGGGCGATTGTTTTACGCGACGATTTTTGACCGTGCAGTGGATTTTCCACTCTCGGGTGTTGAGCCCAGCATTGAGAATCCAACAGAGTGCATCGCAGAACGTCAAAAAAATACACTGTTGGATTCTCAACTCTCGGGGCACAGCAGTGCATCGAGAATCAAGTGCGCGATAAAAATCGCCGTGCCTTAAAATCGCCCGTAGGTACGAGGGCTTACAGAAATGATAATTTTATGTAATTTTAAACTGTATCCCGTTGAATTAGGGACTGATAGAGTGTAAAGTGATGTATTTTTCAATGGTTATTTAGCTTAACTCGATGTTTTGTTTACGTGTAGCGTGAAAATGTTTCTGTGCGTTTGGTCGGTGCACGCATTTGTTTTGTTATTAATTTAGGATAACAGTAGTTATTGTTATGTCTAATGTGTTTATACATTGAGAGTGCTGAAGTGGGAGATAGAGGTAAAGAGGTATACCTAGAGGTTCATCGGGCATTAGCCTATGATTTATTCAATGTTTGAATTCAAGAACTATTCGTTCCGTTACGGCAATTTTTATTACGAAAATTTTCAGCATTTAAGACTTTTTAGATGGTGTTACAGAAATACGACATACCAAGTATTATTTCTGCAAATTTTCATATATTTTAGTTACTTTCAGATAATGGATAGGTAGGGACGTAGGGTTGAGTAGCGTTGCTAGATGTACTATACAAACAATTTCACCGGTTTTTCTGGATGCGTTTTTAAACGATGGTGAACGCTTGTCCAGAAGTAACCTATTTTCCTCGTGGTGTTTAGAATCCTAATAGTAGCTATTAGTTACATTATCTACTTATTACATAAACTTAAACAAACTAACTGATTAAACATATAAGTACATCTCTAAATATATCTATAAAAAAATCGTCTAACCAGCTTTAACATCTCCGATCCGCGAGAGATATGAGATATATTTTTTTAAATAAATAAAAAAGGGGCAAAGAAGTCGTGGCATTAATCCGTTGGCATGAAAGGAGACCGAGCGGCCCCCCGTGGGGGGTGGCAGGTGCGTGCGCGCAGCGTAGGCGACCGGGAAAAATGTGGGGACAAGTGTGATCCCGCCATTGTGTTATTTACAACCTGTTTTAGAACGTTGAGACATTTTTGACACCTATATTCTAACTTACCTCTCAAAGGTAAGTTTTCTCGTCTAAACTAAATGAAAAGGTGGCCCGGTCAGGGAATTCTTTAACGAATAATCCACCAATAGTTAGGATTCATATATTTGGCCAGGGATCCCTAAAACCTGCTAAAAATAAAAAAGGTCGTATCGCCCGCAGTGCCCATACTGCCCATGCGGCAAGCAGGCGGAACCAATCGTTTAGTTACGGCGTCACTATAATTTCATGTGTTCAGACAGGATCAGAGCAGTGGTGGCCCAGTAGAGCAGTGGTGGCCCAGTGGTAACGGCCGCGGCTTACGAGTTGATGGTCGTGAGTTCGAACCCAGCCAAGCGCTTTACTTTGTGTAGATAATTTCATCACCACTGTTCTCAAAACGGTGAAGGAAAATATCGTGAGGAAACCGGCATGTCTGAGAACCAAACATTCGAAGACATGTGACATCTACCAACCCGCACTGGGCCCGCGTGGTGGATTACTGCCCACTCCCTCTCGAAAAAGAGGAGGCCTGTGTCCCAGCAGTGGGTACATTATAGGCTGACTATGCTAGACAGGATCACACAGGATTTCTGGAAAATTGTCCACACGTAGATTATGTGGTTCAAACGGTATGCATGGGAGCGTTCTCATTTTCGCAGTTCAACAATATCATGGATGAGCGATGGATCATCGGTCAAGGGTGTACTAAAGATAAATATTTCCAGAAAATTATGATATAGGTACCTAGTAAATAGCTAGTTATCTTTATGAATAAAGCTCATCAGGTATTCGGTCAGGGCCTTCAGCATTAATTTATTTTAATAAATTCGCATTTTCTCCTAATAATATGCTACTTTATGAATGCAAGTCGAAGTAAAATAAGACTACATGAGAATACGCTATAAATGTGACTCGTGCGCCGCAGGAGCTCCTAATCGATACCTGCGATAGTGCTCCACCGAGGTTCCTATCGATACTTTCGATAGTAACGCATCGAGGTTTATGTCATGTTTTTCATCAGGTTTTTTCAGTTTTGTACCATGGAGCCGCTTATTATGATAAGATGTATGTTGACTTACAAAGCGTGGCAGTTGAGATTATGTCTGATGATGTCTCGCTGATGGTGGCGCGAGTTTGGATCATTCGGTTCCCTACAAAATAGTTGAGCTGGATGGTACTGATCCACGCGTCATGTTCGTGAACGGGCACCGTCAGTTGAGACTGGTCTTCTCTTAACTGCCAGGGCTTATTTGTAATCTTTTAATCTTATATTTTATATTGTTTTTAAATAAGTAATTTATTTTTTTACATTGTTCTCACATAAAGAAGCAACAAGAATAATGTACCCAGGATTTTGTAATATCTTGATTTAAAAGAGTGTCCTTGGAGTTTCTTGCCTATTCTTCTCCATAGAGATCTGATCTACGGTTTGGAATGGGCAAATAGCTTCAATTTTCTAACTAACTGACCGACACTTTGACAATTCAAAAGTGCCTGTAATAGGTATAATTGAAATAAATGTTTTGAGTTTGAGTTTATCGATAACTGTGATAGTTATACCGATGTTCATAATGATTATCAATATAAATTTTACTTGCGTCATTTCTTCTCCCTCAGCTTCTTTTTCTTTTCGAATCGATGGGAATTACCTGGGCCCTATAAATTACTAGGGCCCGGTAGATAACACGTTGATTGCAGCATCAGTGGCTATCAATAGTTCCTTATAAATTCAAGTCCGGTCACTTGGAACTTGGGGCACTAGACGCGGTGAAGGTTCCTGCTTTTGTAAGCCTATTTGTCTCTTGATACACTTTGACTGAAGTCTTCACTCCTTTTAAAACAAAAATAAGCTTTGTGACTCCTTGATAAGACACCCCTCACCAAACCATTACTGACGCAGGATGATGACCACGTTGTACCTTTCCGACCGGGGGAGGCTTCTTTAGAACTGTGAGCGTACACTTTGTCATTTTGCTTGTTGTAGTGCTTTAGAGGTATGAGGAACAGGGTGTAAAGTTCACTCATCCTCTATAGGAAAGGGAGGATCCTCCGACCAAACGGGTATTGTCTGGTGGGCAACTGGCCAACGGTTGATGTCGGGATGTTGTATATATGCTAGTCGAGCGGTAAACTCTGCTTGCGCGATGCAGGATTTTGCGTGACGTCAGTGTGGCGCGTTGTTCGCATGTGGCGATGTTGATGCCGCAACAGTGTTTTTCAATCGTGAAATTTTTTTCATCAGTAAAGAGGATATTCTGTGCCTTTCACCTGCGTATCGGGACAGAAGGCGTTTTGATCGATCCACTCTCTTTAACTGTAGGGATTGATTTAACATGTCTTGTATATCGACGACAAGCGCCGACTGTGAAGTCTTGTTTTATTGTAAGTGACAGAGTCCTAGCGGGAATCTTCATTTCTCGCGATAATATTTTTTGTTTGCTAATGGGGATTCGGCGAATTCTGACTTTAACCGCATTAACAGCCTTCGAGTTCTAACAGCACGCGGCCGCCTAGATCTTTTATGGTCTTCAACAGAGGAAATGTTGGTATATCTGTCGATAGTACGATATAACAACATACGGCTGATAGGTACCAAGCTTTTGAAGTGTCTTGAATATGACCGACGGCTCCATACCCACTTTGTGCAAGGCAATCACTGCAATCCTATTTTCTTTAACACCCCATTCCATATTGTAATTTGATAATAAACACAAAAAAGATATGTGAAATGGCAGAAAATGGAAAGAAGTTTTTAACAGAATAAACGAGTTCCAATTTCAAAATAATTAAAGAGTGGAAAAAAATTAAAGTTTATAGGTAACAGGTATTTATGGCCAGACTAGTTATAATTATCACTTGTATGAATGAATGAAATGCACCGATCCCAGCGTGGTTGTACCAGACTCGATTGATCGAATGAACCCAGAGATTCACACTAGCCCTTGAAGCCTCATGGTTCATGAGACTACAGAGACCACTGTATATCAAAGAGTAGATCGGGGGGCGCGATAATGGTAGGGAAGACGTGCCCTTGGGATATGGAAGGATTATTAGAGCCTGCCGGATATAATAAAATAAAAATAAAATAAAATTTATTCAAGTATAAAGTAAAGTAAAATTATAATTTAGATTAATTACAACCAGGGAAAAATGTAATTCTAACTGTAATGTAGACCTGCCTGAACTAGGTTTATGAAAAACCTGTGTTTCAGGCCATCGATTGACATCAAACATTTAAAATGAAGACAACAATAGGTTTATTACTAAGTTAAATTAAAAAGGAGACATAATATTTTCAATGACTTAAAGGGTCTCTTTGGGTATATTATTTTTAAAACTAGATTATGTAAGATAATATTATGTTTAAATAAATTAACAAATAATATTAAAGTAGATAAAGTAGACACTATTATTAATTAGCTAAAGGAATAGACTTATATTAGAGTAGGTCGAGAGAGCTATTATTTTAAAATTTCTAGTAGTTTTTCCGTGTCTGCGTAATTCAATTTTGACAAATATTCCTGTACCAGTAAGTTACTATTATAACTTAAACTATAAATCTTAAGCACTCTGTTAAACTTGTTATACAAGTAGGGCCCTAAAAATAAATAAAATCGATTAGTAAAAGCATGTTTAGTCTGAGAGTTAGCACATACCAAATCTTTTCTTCTCCTATCTGAAGGTACTGGGTTAAAGTAGAGTTCAGTGTGTTGGTATAAAACAACATTAAAAACAAATAATTGACGTACTGTTAGCACCTTACATGCCATATAAAGCTGGTCTGTAGGAAATCTAAATGGACGAAAAGTAGCAACCTTTAAAACTGCTCTTTGGGCGCGTTCTAGGTGCAGTAAAATTGATTTAGCGGCACCACCCCAGGACGTTATGCAGTAGGTGATAATAGATTGACATAACGCCAAATAAACCTGTCTAATTAATTTAAAGTCGGCAATGTTACGTATATTTTTAAAAATGTATATTAGTTTACGCACTCTGGTGCATAACAAATCGATGTGTTTGCGGAAATTCAGGTTTGTGTCAATCGTGACGCCTAGATATTTGATATGATCGGTTTTAGCTAAAGTGGGACAAGTGCATGCAATGTCAGCATAATGTAAATTACAATTGTTATGCGCTTGAATGTTTAGATTAGTAAGCGTTGGATTAGTGTTTCTCATTGCAAATATTAGGTAGTTAATTTTATCTGTATTTAAAGTTAAGAGATTTTTATGAAGCCAACTAGACACAGTATTAAAACCATTCTGTGCTACCTCAAAGACCTCGGCCATTGATTTAGCTGTGAACAGTAGCGCAGTGTCATCCGCATATGACATAATTACACTCTTTTGGAGTGTCAAATTGCAAAGGTCATTTATATAGACTAAAAACAATGTAGGACCCAAAATACTGCCTTGTGGGATTCCATAACAGCTATTTTTAATTTCAGAACTCATGTATTGACCTATTTTTACACACTGATGGCGGTCGGTGAGGTAATCAGATAATAGTTGCAATTGTATTCCCCGTATTCCCAGCATTTCCAGCTTGTATAAGAGCAAATTACAAGAAATTGTGTCAAAAGCCTTGGCAAGGTCTAAAAATATCCCTATGGTATGCATGCCGTTATCCAAGTTTGTGCTTATAAAATTTGTCAGATGGTGTGTTCACCATGGCTTGTTGATCTTTTAGGCCTAAAACCAAATTGATGCTCAGAGAGTAATTTACTACTTTCAAGATAGTTTACTAATCTACTGTTTATAATTTTTTCCAAAATCTTTGAGAGACCTGTTAAAATTGAAATTGGCCTGTAGTTATTTAAACAACTTTTGTCTCCAGCTTTAAACACAGGGGTGACTACGGCTTTTTTAAGCAATTTAGGAAATATTCCTTTTGTTAAACATAACTGAAAAATGTGAGTCAAGGGAAGGGCAATGACGTATTTAAATCTTTTGAGTATGCTATTAGGTATGGCGTCACATCCTACGGCACACATTTCCTTTAATCCATCTATTATACTTACAACCTCATTAACATCAGTATCTAATAAGACAAAAGAGTTTCGAGCTGCATTTGTCATGGTATGGCTTTGAAAGGAAAAACATCTATTACCTAGATAATAAGTTTTTTTCTGCTAAGTATTTTCCTACGTTAATGAAGAAGTTGTTAGCTTTATTTGCTGCTTCGGTAGGGATTAACTCAGAAGCTAAAAGATCAAGCGGAGTTTCGGGATTTTTGGACCTAAAAGTGTTAGTTTTTATGAATTTCCATATAAGTTTACTGTTTTTACGTGCTTTCTGAAGTTGACTTTGATCATATTGGTTTTTCAGCTTTTTCAACAGATTATTACAAAAATTCCTATATCGTTTGTAAGTAATTGACAATAGTTCATTATCCGGAGCGTTTTTTGATTTTTTGTGAAGTTTGTCTCTATGTCTGATACAGCGAACAAGTCCTGGTGTAATCCATGGTTTAATATTACTATACTTTCTAGGAATTACTTTAGTAAATGTATTTTTCCTTATCTATATGTATCCTATATGCATCCTGACTAGTTATAATTATCACTTGCTTAAAAATCGGTGGAGGAAAACATCGTGAGGAAACCGGCATGCCTGAGAGATATTTCTCAACGGCATGTGAAGCCAAGTCAGAGGCCCACGGGCGGCATAAACAAACTCGGACACCAGGTTAGTCATTAACCATACCAAAAAGAAAAAGAAAGACTTCGTCGATCCAGCTCCTTCACAAACAGCTCTAGGTACGTAGTATTTATACTACTCATATTTCCGGAAATCCCACGGAACTCCTTGTCTAGATATTATGTAAGTATCGTATAATGTCAATGGGATAATTATTTTCTCGCGCAACAGGAAACGCTCATGTTGCTTTCATGTAATTTCACTTTCTCTAGAGCTTGTACAATCTCTACATCTAGGATAATTTAAGTTTCGTTGCATAATCTATGCATCATGATGTGGTCAATTTTAAGGCTTTAGTTCATAGAAAGCGAATAAGTTGACTAGCGGTGTGGAAGCTATAATGTAACGAAGTTGACCTAGACTGAGACCCCGTGAAGTGGGAAGCGGCCTTCTCCTTCTCTTAGACATCCCGGGGGGAGTCAAACACCTCACTCCTCCCCTTGACCAGACGGAGCCCGCAGAGGCGGGCCATCAGTCGGGGGCTCCGTTGAAGAGTGCTTAAGTGGCCCGCGTAGCCCCCAGTGCAAGTGTGCGCGGCAACACGGGGTGGTTTTAGTCAGTAGAAGTCTGAGAGACCCCTCCTTCCGCCCCAGGGCGAGGGAAATCCATGTGGATTTTAGCAACAAAATACGATCTAAAGAATAGCGGCCACATTCCTCTAAATCGTATTTTGTTTATAAACGGTATTAAAAAATTCTAGACACACTTACCGAGGGTCCATAATAGCCGTTATTCATAATTCCTTCTCAGTGACGAGATAATATTTTTTTAAGGAGTGGCGCTAGTGTACCGTTGTACGCCCTCTTAATGGGAAGACGTGCGGGCGTGCCATCGGCCGCACTCGATGATGGGCCCGCTAGGCATGGCGGGCTGACTGACACCCATGGTGCGGCAAATGTACAACTATCTCCCGGGCCCCTGACACATGGTGCTAGAAAGAACAGTGGGGTTTTAGTCGGTAGGAGTCCAACATAACCCTCCGTTCTTCCCAGACGGAGGGTATCCATCCATGAGGATTTCTCAATGGAAAAAAAAGAAGGCCAAACATATATCCACCGCGTCGCCGTCGCCTCGCTTTCGATATGAAAGTGGGTCTAGTTACTCTAGCTAAGATAATCATTTCTGTCTGCGCTGGATTACTAAATAATGAGTGCAGTTAGGCATCTTTCGTCAGTTACGAAGTCTCATGAGCATATTATGTGAACTGGCAGTCGCTCTTTATAAAATGTTGTTTTTAATAGGTAGTAGAAAAAGCTGGAAAAAGGCTTGGAGTATTTTTCATAATTTATACACTCGTGTCTTTCTGTCTCGTCTGACTTTTATTTTTCTTTTTGTGTTGGGTGGGAAATTATCAAATAACTTCTCCCACTCTGGGCGGAGCGGGAGGGAGTGTCAGACTTTTACTGACTAAAACCCACCCATGTTCCTTCCGTTGCCTGTATGCCAGGGCCACGATATCCCTTTCGGACAAACTCGCAACCCTGGCAGGCATGTGCTCTAACGGACCCCGTCAGTTGGTCCTGACATCTCTTTGAGGCGCATGTGGAATACAACGCGCCCCGGCCGGGGCCCGGGCCTAGTCCTTATCGGACGGCGAGCTACCCATCGCTCACCGTCCGCAAGCCCGAGCCTGCGGTGGCCGGGAATCGGCCTGCGACTCCCGGCGCCCGGGGCGTCTCCTGCAGCGACTAGGAACGCGAGGGCGCAAACCTTGTCTCTCTCTCACGCGGTCCGCCTCCTCCTTCGCGAGCATTACTGCTTCGCAGAAGGAGGTGACGGCCTCCCATGGGACTCTCGCTCCGAACCATGGCTTGAACCAGGGCCGGACGCGAGAGATCGTTGCCGCCGATCCCCTCCGTACGGACATATGGCGGTGCTCCACCCAAGCCGGGCAGACCTCTACTGTATGCTCCAACGTGTCCTCCGGGCGATCCACACAGTGGTGACACCCGGGCGTTTCCTCACGCTCTATATTTATGTGAGGACCTGCGTCAGGCGGAAGTTGAGGGCGCCGTGGGGCCTCTCTAGCCACTCCTCAAAGAGGGGACTTATCGCCACAATTGTGGCGTCAGTCCATCTGTCGAAGCCAATTTGCTCCGAATGTACCGGACCGATTAAGTTGAAACTTGGTATTAGTAAGTTTTTATTTTGATTTTATGTATTATGTTATCTCTTCTACTCTTACACACGTTGTCTACATCTCTTCGTCTACTCTCCTGTCGCAGGTATGCTGGAAGAGATTTCTTTAGGAATAAGCCTCACCTTTGTACGTATTTTTCTGTTCCTTTCTTCTTGTCTGTATATATGTGTGTACATAAACTGTTAAATAAATAAATAAATAGGTACCGTGTGACATATCAAACGAAAGGGCTTGTTGTAAGGATTTCAGATATACTTTGTTAATAATTTTAAAATAAAGAGTTATTTCAGAAAATCGACGATAATTGACCACACACCACGCATCCTTATCTCCGAAATTACTTTAATGACAGAAAATAGTTCTTTAATAATAGATTACAGGAAAACCTATAAGAAGTCAATGGTCTTAAAATAACATGGTAAGTCACTGGTAATCATCATGGTAGACTGACGCGGGGTTATATCAGGTATACTTTGACTCTCCGTACCTACAACACAAATGCTAGTAGTTACTATTATGATGACCCTGCCTTACCATTAGGTACTTGGCATTAGCCTCATGTCTTCCACTTTCTTAGGACCAGCCAGACTCCAGGGTGAATGTAGATTATTTCTTATTAGTTTTGTCCAGATCGTCACGACCGCCATCTTCTACATGGTCTCCGTGGTCTCCGCGTATAGGTATGTGCTGTTTTTGTTCTTATTTTGCTGGCAATTTCTTCTTTCAATTCTGAGTGACTCTAACCTGCTTTTCCATTTTAAACAGAATCCTCTGCCAATCAACAATCCTAGATGTATTTCTTAATTTACAAGCATTAGTTAGGTACGTCCAAGGAAGGAAAACATCGTGAGGAAACCGGCATGTCCTAGAACCAAAAATTCGTAGACATGTGACATCTACCAACCCGCGCTGGGCCCGCGTGGTGGATTACGGCCCACTGCCTTTCACCAAGAGGAGGTCTGTGTCCCAGCAATGGGAAAATTATAGGCTGATTACAGATGGTTTTCATTTTCTATCGATATACCTAGTCAGAAGGCCGGGAACAATCCCTAATGCCATGGAACCACGGGTAATTAAAATTACCCTTGGACCCGGTAATGGGTCGACCCACCGGGACCACGGGTAACGAGTGATTATGTATGATAAGTAGGTAATGTCCAACTCCTAAAAATATCCCATGATTCAAGTGTAAACAAAAACAGAATAAACGTGTGATCGATATTTGCAAGTAATCAATTGATGAATCGACTAAATAATCGGCCACCCACACGCAACATACATTACTGGCTTACAATGATTAAGAGGAGTTGTATGCTATACATGTGCCGCAATGTATGGTGGATGAGGCGAGTCGCTCGTTGTGGAGACTTGGAGTCATTGACCGAAGCCTTGACCGCCGCTTAGTGAAAGTTGGACTGCAATGATGCCAAACAAGATACTGGCTGAGATATTGGTTTACAGTTGAATTGATATATCATCAAACGTGGTTTTTAAATGGCAATCATGTTATATTTTAGCATCCAAACGTTATTGGAAAGTTAAAAAGAGTTTTGCAGATTAAAAGCCGGATGTTAAAAATGTACAGGACCCAATGATAATAGATCAAACAGATATCTTACACACTCACAAAACAACCGAAAAAAGTGTGCCACGCAGCAACGGCAGCACACCCCCACTTTTCATTCATTTTACATTTCACTACAAGTAAAATACGTCCCAATTAGGACGTTTTCGAGTCTTCATAGTTGCGCGCTCACAACTTATCTATTTAATATAATATCATTGACAGGACTCAAATAAGTAATCATACAAAATATAGTTTAAAATCTTTTTTAATGTACAATGTATACAACACTTAAAACTAAAAATAATCAACAACAATTACACAATAGTCAACAAAAACGCGATCAACAGCACAGACAACAATTGTTTGCATTCAACAACAATAAATATCACAACATTATAACATAAGTCAACACTGATGGAATTACATCTCCATCAGATCTACGAAATTTGTATTTACACTGGCAACCCCGCTTATAAAAATAAGCTATAGAACCTCTTTGCCCCTTATTTTAATTTGTATTTTTGTTCTTTAGTGCTTGTGGCCGTGGCCTCCTTTGTGGTGGTAGACGTGTTTGTAGACGGGGACATGAACCGGGTAGGGTTTGGGAATGGGGACCTCGACTCTCTTCTCGACCTCAACGGGGTAAGGCTTCTCGACCTCATAGGGGACAGGCTTCTCAACGGTGTAGGGGACTGGCTTCTCTACAATTTTGGTCACGACCTGAAAAAAAGTTTGGGATTATTCTTCTTTTCTAGTGAGCTTTTTTCTGATTTCTGGATTACGGATCGGATCAACGTCTTATTAGACCCTGTGCTTAGAGGAAGAAGAAAGTGCACAAATAATTCTTACTGGAGTATTAATTACTATTTGAAAATTGGGTGTTTAATATTTCGGGATGAGGGAACGTATCCGAATGTAACTGGCTGCAAACTGTCACAAAACGCACTGTTCTTTTATCAAACGCACGCTTGACTGCCCGCGCTTTTACTTTCTGTCATGGCCGACTGCGTTACGTAACAGTTTGATGCAGCAATGAATGGGTAACGTTATGAGATAATTGCAAAAACGCATCTAGACGGAATAACTGTGATATAACACTTACGTTTTACTACTTTATTTGTTCTGTAAAATAATTGTATAGTTTCTTATTGGCATTAACTTTGTGGTTTAAGTTTAATTGAATTGATGTTAGGAGAATGTAGTTTTGCCTGTGAGTGTAAAACTAATTGGTTCCATGTTTATGGTATGGCCTACGTGAAAGGTGCCTTTGAATGTCGATAATTAGTTTTATAGACTGGAAACAAAGAAAGGCACAGCGATTATTTTATAGGTTTTTTATGAAACCACTTGTGAAACTCATAAAGAGTTGTATTCGTTTTATTTGCGTATTAAATTGTGTGTTCCTTTTATTTGTTTTTATTAAAAATGAATGTTAATTAATTCGTATTTTTTAGACTTGACGCGGACCGGATCTACCGACTTTGCCAGGGTATACCGGTATTGCCGTAACAAAAAAGTGAGACCGACTGATTCAAAGTGTGATTTATGTAGTTAAATCAAGAGGAATAATTAAAGATTAATGCAAGTAAGTGCTACTACTGCAATGATGTAACACGCCACAGTGACGTTGATGACTAATTACGAGATGATTTATGAGTATTATTACCTAAGCATTACCAGCCACATGTAATGAATGCAAAGGGCAAATCAATTGAATAAAGAAGGAATCTGAGCTGCAATTGAGCAAAAATTGGTTTTGACGGCACGGTTGGTGCAGTTAGTTAAGCGATTGACTGCTGCGCTGCGTGTCGCGGGTTCTATTCCCGCACGGAACAAATATTTGTATGACCTACAAGTAGTTGTTCCGGGTGTGGCTGTTTGTGTATGTGAATTTAAATGTTTGTAAACGCACCCACAATACAGGAGAAATTCCTAGTGTGGGGCAACGTTTAAAAAAAAAAAACAAAATGTCAGTCTAATTAGTTTTAATAAAGAGGAATTAAGTCTGTGCCGATAGCAACGTCAGAAAGCTATTGTTGTTTTAAGTACCAAATGCCCTAATTAAATCTGAAGAGTAAAGTGTTCATTTATTAAATACATTTAAAAAGAACTATGTTTATAAGATTTATGGCAAATTGCACTATTATTTATTTTTTATTAAGTGAAATATAAAATGCTTGATTAATAAGCTTTTTTTAATTATTCAACCTTGACGGAACATCGGCAGCGAGTACGCAAGAATTAAGAACCTGCTCTATTTTGAAGTTGGTTAAAACTAGCGGAAAACGATAATCCCCCTAATCAAATTTACTTATTTAAAATTCTATGCATGTTCACCTATTACGCACTCAAAGAAAACATTGAGCATCCCAAATCAACACATCCCAAATCAACACCCAACTGACGTAACACACGTGGAATGACAATCGTTACGCAATGGACATTGTTGAATTGGCATAATGAAAGGGATTGTCAATTTGTCATTCCTGTGCGTAACACAATTCGGTGGCAGTGCGTTCAATTAACTTCCATGAGTGACTATACTTATTTTAAGTACGGAAAAACCCTGGGCTGTCAGCTCTGTTGCTTCTAGCTGATGTGCTAATCTTTGGCAAGATGCCAGGAGCTATTGAAAACTTGAAATACAATTTGTGCTGACTTGAGAGAGAAGGATTGGTTCGTACACATTTAAAGCCTAGCTGCCTTATTACAAAACAAGGTTTATATTTTGACATGGCTTAAACCATGGAGCCAGTTTTTGTAATAAGAACGTAACGGTGATTGAAATACCGTTCTTTATACAAAACTGAAAACTTAGTTCGGTACCAAGTTGTCAGTTTTGTGTTTAGGAACTTTACCATAGTCGGAATAAAGTTCGAAGTTCAATAATGGCTCCATATTTTAAACCTGGGTCTGAAGATAAACCTTGTTTTGGAATAAGGGGGTTAAAGTTTAAGCAGCACATTAGGTTACATTAGGTTAAGTTTAGTACCTATATTAAATTAAGTATATAGTATCCCGATTTTGGACCGACGACCTCATGAAGGTGGCTGGGTCAGACTGGATGCGGAAGGCGGAGGACAGGGTGTTGTGGCACAGCCTGGGAGAGGCCTATGTCCAGCAGTGGCCTGCGATAGGCTGAGTTGATGAGATTTTTCCCTAATTTTTCCCGATTTTTCCCTCATAAGCTAGCTAGCTTTTCATTTTAATTTTTTTTACTTATATAAGTCGTTCCTTCTTTATGGCGTATTGCTTGCCTTACAAACAGCGCCAATAAAGTACCTGTAAATGTAAACCTTATCTAATAACAGGAGTCAGAAGCTTACCTTGTAAACTGGCACATGGATGGGCTGTTCCACTGTTACGTGGACGGGGTAAGGTTGGGGGATGGGGACCTTCACGTACTGCGGGACCGACACTGCCACGGGATGGGGGACCGGCACCCCGATCCTCTTCACCACCGTGACGTGATACGGCTTCGTGTGTTCTGAGTGTGAGTGACCTTCAGGCTCCCAATCTTCTGAGGGTCGGGCAGCCGCGAAGGCCGCTAGAAGGAGGATGGCTGCTGTTTTCTGGAAGGTAACGAAATTTTCCATTAGTAAGATTGCAACGTATGATCAAAATTAAACGGTTTTAGGTTATTTTAAGGGCAGGTTTCCGCACTGTTTGTCATTTATATCCGTGACTATATAATATAGAATGTACACTATTAACTAGCACATGATATGAATTAACGCTCGTGCAGACGGACGCCATATCGCGACAGTCTGCACGATTCTTTAGAAAATGTTACATTTAAGTACAAGACTTGTCGGATTCGAACCCACAATCTCGCGCTTATGTAGGTGCTTAACTTCCGGGCCATCCTTTCGAATGTAATTTACATTATGAATTTATGATATGAAGCATTTGCAAAAGGAAACAGTTCCGATTCTATTTTCAAAACGGAATGTCATATTTTTTTAAATGACTATGGTGTCATTGACCGTAATAGCAAGCCCAGTCACTATAAAGCAGGTAGTAACAAAGTTATGATGTAACACGAGTCATTATGTCACAAGCAAAGCAATCACCGATTTAAACTATGAATAATGTATTATTAATTCACATTCAGAGCGTGAGAAAGTAATAAATATATTTTTTTATCAAAAATATTTTGACAGTTCCAAAAAGCTGCCATGATAAAAGATCACACTTTTTTAGTTTCAAACTTCCACGCAAAGGGACCAAATATACAGCCAGGAAAACCGCCACAATTTTCCGATCCATTTTAATGTCGTTGTTACGTCACTTTATATTAAATAATTAAGAAAACACTTACAAAAGCGATCATGTTGAATAGTTTAGATGCTGTTGTCGACTTCTCTAAGTATTGACTGGTGCACTCTGAGATCCCCGCAAGCGTTTTATACTTGGTGAAATGAACAACGTGCCTTTCCATTCAGTGATAGGTTCTTCGCACCATGAAGCAATCGAATTTGAGATCTGTCAAAACGATGCTGCTTTGTTATAAGTACACTGCGGTTTTACAACGAGATTGCAGATTTGATTTACGAACTAAAGAAGCAATGTATGAGATACATATTCGTTTTATACGGTAGTATGTTCTTCTATAGTGAAGTTCGATTGTACTATTCGGGCTTAACAAGGAGAAGTTAATACCAGGTTCTTGTTTTTTTTTTTTTTTTTCTCTAAGTATATGTGCTCAATTCTTTTTGAAGTTATTATTATGGGCGATAGAAAGTATGACAGTTCTTAAATTAAAAAGCCAACTAGGTTTTAAGAGACATATCGTTTTATTTTATGCTTTTTAATTAATGTCACTGCGAAGGGTAATTACATAGACTTATAGTTAATTAGTTTCTATCTTAGTACGTAATACTGGCTGTTTAGGTGAGTTACGGTTTTTAATCAAATTCGTTAGACTATTCGTGAGTGGACTGGAGTCACGAGTCCAGCTGAGCGCCCCCAAATCCTTCAAAGCATCCTTTTCCAGAGCAACTTCGATCCAATACGCGCCTAAGATCGTCACGTTCGGTAATTCAATTAAAATCAAAATAAATCATTTATTCAAATTAGGCTGATTGATAATCAGCACTTTCTGAACGTCAACATTACATAGGACAGTCCCACAAAACGCCCATCCTTCAACACTTCCTAGTGCTTTAGCTGGGAAGAATAAGTGGCGCAAAAGACTCCCCAGCAGCAGTAAGTCTAGTCTAGAGGTATAACAAAAAAAAATAACGGACTTCCGAAAAATACTACAAAGCGAAAAAAAACTTTAATTTCGGTAGTCGGTGTTTTTGGATCTGTATTATAGATTTTTGCCACCGAAAAAAAAATGCACGAGTTACAATACACAATTGACGGAGGAATCGGTGAACAAATAAACATACAGCAGTACACATGAATTTCTGTGATGGGTCACAACAACACGGACGTGTAAATGAATTTTAAATTAGAAAATTAAAACTTCTCGTTTCACAATGTTAGTTACCATACTCCTCCGAAACGGCTTGACCGATTTTGATGAAATTTTATATGTATATTCAGTAGGTCTGAGAATCGGCTACGATCTATTTTTTATACCCATAAGTGTTAAGAGTGGCTTTCCCACGGGATCGAGATTTACGCGGGTGAAACCGCGGGACGCAGCTAGTTATCTATAAAAATGGCAAAAATATCACGTTTGTTGTATGGGAGCCCCCTTAAATATTTATTTTATTCTGTTTTTCAGCAATACATCATCTGGGAAAATTTTAACTGTCTAACTATCACGGTTCATGAGATACAGCCTGGTGAGAGACGGACAGACAGAGGGACACCGGAGCCTTAGTAATAGGGTTCCCGTTTTACCCTTTGGGACGGAACCCTAAAAATTGCAAACTGTACCGTGTGACATATCAAATAAAAGGGCTTGTTATAAGGATTTCAGATATATTTTTTTTATAATTTTTTAATAGATACTTTAAAATTAATTAAAAAAAATAGATGAAATGTAACATTCCCCTATATCTCCGAAAGTACTGACTCAATTTTTTTTCTTTAATGCAGACAGTAGCTCTTTATTTATAGATTACAGGAAAACCTATAAAAAGTCTAGGGGCTTGAAATAACATTGTAAATCACTCAATATTGTGTATATTAACAAAATAATTCGTTAATTGTGATCTAGTTTATTGAAGGCACTTACTGTGACATAAGAGTTGATGATCATTCAAGATTGGTTATGTAAAAACAATCAGGCTTTTAAAAAAGGTGAATGTAGTCCCAGCAGGTTAGTGGAAGACCGAAAGTAACTTTTACATAAAAGGAGAATTTGGTAGCGAACTGATATTATTTTTAGGGTTCCGTACTTCAAAAGGGAAAAACGGACCCTTATAAGATCACTCGTGTTTCTGTCTGTCTGTCCGTCTGTCACAGCCGATTTTCTCCGAATCTATTGGACGGATTAAGTTGTTTGGTACACATATTAATTTCTGTGACCCAAACTTGGATCAATAACTATTATTGATCGAAAGACCCAGACACCAAACTGTAACGTAAATAAATTAATTTTGAATATGGGGGGTCACTTTCGGGGGAAAATTTTAAATAAAATAAAATTTTGCAAACGACTGTGCAAAAAATTATTTTAAAATTCTTAAAAATATATTTGAAGATTTTCTATAGAATGGATTTGAGATGAGGACTATAAATATATTTTTAAGAATTTTAAAATAATTCGTTATTAAAGAAAATTAACCATCCACCCCCCGCCTTTTTTCCGAAACTACTGAGCCTACAATTTTGAAAAAAACATACCTGATAGTTCTATAGGTATTATCGCGGACACTACCGCCTGACCACTTTTCAACCTTATGCTCCTAGTAATAAGATCGAAAAGTGGTTAGGTTGGGTGGTGGTGGTGGTGGTGGTGGTGGTGGGTGGTGGACCCATAAGAAGTCTATGGTTTTAAAATAACATGATAAATCACTTAATATTGTGCATAAAAACTTACATTTGCAATTGAAATCTATGGTGGACCATGTCTTTCAACTACAATGTTAAGTTTGTTCATGAGATAAATTCATCGCCACTACGGAACCCTTCATTGTGCGTGGGTTTTGATGGTTTTACAGAATCTGTACTTTGCGGATATAAAAACTGGCGAATCGTGGGGAAGTGAACACTTCTGCCTATCCCTTCGATGATTACAGGTGGGATTGTTTTTGTGTGAGTTAATGCTGATCTCTATTTGGAAGCTGGTTGGTCCTGCGCCCTTATTGAGTAACTAACACACATGGATTGATAATCCCTTTTTAACCGACGTCCAAAAAGGAGGAGGTTATATGTTCGGCTGGTTGCTAAGCAATTTATGCTCGTCACAATGCATAGGATGAAGCCACCATCAGTTCTCCTGGTTCTTACCAGGAGAATTCCTCAACTATTAACGCCCCTGCATCGGGAAAAGCAATATTTTGTAAAAGGTGATGAACAGTTGAAATTAGGCTATTGTAACTTAGATAAATGCAAATTGACCCACTAAAAAGTAAAAATAAAAAAAACATTTTAATTAAAAAAAAAAAAAACCGACTTCCAAAAAACAAAAAATGCAAAGTGAAAAATAACCTTCATTTCGGAAGTCGGTGGCAAAAAATTAAAATAGAGCAAAAGACACCGACTTCCAAAATGAAGGTTATTTTTCACTTTGTAGTGTTTTTTTTTGGAAGTCGGTTTAATGTTTATGTAATTTTTTTTTTTTATAATAACAGATCAACAAAATCCACTGCGTTATTCTTGTAGAATAGTTGATTTTTTCAATCCTATACCTACAGCATGGTCCGCAATTTTGTTTTCAAAAATATGATGATTTTTATGGAAAAATAATTACTTTAATATCTACTTGACGCCGGCAACAGGTAAACCGCTGTCACTGTCAGATTGCATAAAAAAGAAAGAGATGCGCGATGACCAACGTATGGCGTAAAAATGCAAATAAAAACGTATAAAATTAGATATTAATAATTAATAAAAAGTAATCTATCACCGGGTGCAGTTTGGCATTTGCAATTATAAGGTATACTTTTAATTATAATTATAAAAAAAAACTCATTTTTGCCTTGCCTTTGCCTTGCCTTGCCTTTGCCTTGCCTTTGCCTTGCCTTTGCCTTGCCTTTGCCTTTCCTTTGCCTTGCATTTGCCTTGCCTTTGACTTGCCTTTGCCTTGCCTTTGCCTTGCCTTTGCCTTGCCTTTGCCTTGCCTTTGCCTTGCCTTTGCCTTGCCTTTGCCTTGCCTTTGCCTTGCCTTTGCCTTGCCTTTCCTTTGCCTTGCCTTTGCCTTGCCTTTGCCTTGCCTTTGCCTTGCCTTTGCCTTGCCTTTGCCTTGCCTTTGCCTTGCCTTTGCCTTGCCTTTGCCTTGCCTTTGCCTTGCCTTTGCCTTGCCTTTGCCTTGGCTCCCGCAGACAGTCGCGATGCGAAACTTTATTAGCACAATTTCTAAGAAAACTTCATGGAAAGTGTCTCGCGGCAGGCAGATGATGTAAAGCCTCTAATTCTTGTGAAATCCCTAATAATACCATTAAGTGCAGTAATTTATGAAACTAACGTAAGTAATAAAGAAGAGAACAATGCCCCCTGGTCTACATCTTCTTTAAAAAACTCAATTCGCGCTAAAAATGCGGAGTAATTGCAAAAGTATGCAAATACACGGCCATTAACTAATTTATCGTACGCGAATGTAGATTATTACAGTTGTGCATTTACCACTCAACACAAATGGTACAAAAGGTTCAGAATAATGAAGTTCCACGTGAAAAAAATTAAATGCTGACGCCATATAGTTTTTAAATATTGATAAAATCAAATCTTTATTCAAATCAAATACAATGTTAACATTAAATAGTATCTGTAGGTACACTTGACTTATGCTAGTTAACAAAACAGGTAGGTGTTGCAATCAGCACAAGTAATTTTATAACTTAGTAAGGACTAAGTTATAAAATAACTTGTATTAAGGGCAGTGGTACAAGCCCATAGGTACTACATCATTTTCACAAAGAAATTGCAGGTAGAACTTTGTGTTACAAAAAGAAACAAACTGAAATTATGATAAGACCATAATTGCAGAATTCAGAAAATTTTATTTATTTCATATTTGGATTATTCGTGTTTGTGGGTGTGTGCGTGCAGTGTGATGGTGAACTTTCCGTAATAAATATGATTCCATCATAATATTTTCTCAAAGTAGGTAGCAGTGAATCGTCCATCACGTTCGATGCGATATCGTGATAACACTTATTGCTTATCACCCTCAGAATAATAATAATACCTTTCAGTTTGACAAAACACAAAATATAGTTGTGCTACTGCTTTTACCAAAGGATCCCAGCTGAGCTACATACAGATTTTACCGAATTGTCCTAATTGTGCTGCTGATTTTACCAACAGGCCCAAGTAGTGGTACTGATTTTACCAACTGGCCCTAGTAGTGCTACTGATTTTACTAACTGGCCCTAGTTGTGCTATTGCTTTTACCAAAGAATCCCAGCTAAGCTACTGATTTAACCGAATTGTCCCAATTGTGATACTGATTATACCAACTGGCCCTAGTAGTGCTACTGATTTTACTAACTCGCCCTAGTAGTGCTACTGATTTTACGAACATGCCCTAGTAGTGCTACTGATTTTACCAACTGGCCTTAGTTGTGCTACTGATTTTACCAACGGGCCCTAGTAGTGCTACTGGTTTTACCAATTGGCCCTAGTAGTGCTACTGACTTTACCAACTGACACTATTAGTGCTACTGATTTTACCAACTGCTCCTAGTTGTACTGATTTTACCAACTCGAGTACAACGTCTGTAAAGCGTGTTCTAACTTTCTAAGTGATTCATGCTCTATCAAGTGTCATCTATGTATAATACAGAATGATTTCATGGCTGCATCAGTAAACGGATTAACAGTGCTGACTGAATGTATTCGTAATTTCATTATTTTGGCCTTCCACACGCTAAGATGAAGATTGGTTATTCATGTTTTGAGTGTAGTGGACATTCTGAAACTTTACTTCCTAACGTCTATAATGCTGACGTAATTTGTACTCTGCGTCTCTGACAAAAACACGTGTCCGTTTGTCCGTCGCGCGGTCCGACTTGATAGAAAGTAGTTCTTGTTTATTTTTGTTTTATTTTTTGACTGGTAATACTTTTTTACTTTATGTAGGTGAACGCTAATATTTGTTTGATGGACTGTAAGAATGTTATTGATTAAAGGCTCGTGCAGACCGGTGCGATATCGCGGGCGCGACACTTTCCATGAAGTTTTCATGGAAATTGTGCTACTAGTGTCGCAGCGCGCTGTCGCGTCGTGCCTGTCTGCGGGAGCCTTTATGCATTTTTATCATCGATTTAAAATGTAATATTTTATTGATGATACCTACTCCGTCCTTTAGAAACCTATCTTGGATTTATAACAGAATAAAATAAATAAGTAAAATTCCCGTCACACCTAGCACGCTTATTGCGTAACACACATGGCATAAAAATCCCTTTCATTATGATATTACAACAGTATCCATTGCGTTATATTTACTTTAGAGGTAACGAATTTTTTAAACAAATGAGGCAATGGATTTTATTCTATTGTCAAAGTGAAAGGGATCACAATGTCTTCCCGATTCCGAGTGCCTCAATCAGGGTGCTGCTGGGGGTCTGCTGATCCGATGCACAACCACTATTCTTGCAAACATAGAGACACTAAAACGAAACAAACTAGAAAAAATACATTAAAACCATAAAGTTCTATTTTTGAAAAAACAATAGGCAGATGACTGCCTATTGTTTTTTTCAAAAATAGAACTTATAGTTTCAATGTTGTTTTGTTTGTTTGTTTCTTATTGTTGTTGTTTACTTCTGTCAGCCATCGTCTATGAGGACGATGGCTGACAGTTTTTAATTCATTATTTACCTATAGTATGTATTAAAAAAAAATATAATTTGAGTAGGGGGTTTGTGAGGGTTTAAGTTTTTAATAGGTATATGTAGGTATGTATATCCATAAATTTAAATAAATATTTATTCCACAATTTTCGTAATTGCACCGACCACTGCTTGTCTCTGCATCACCCAAAAGTTGACTGGTAGAAAATGCCTATGGCATTAAGTCAGCCTCTGTACATTTTGTGTACTTAAAGTGTTAAATAAATAAATACATAATTTGTAAATTGTATTAGTGTGTATAAAGGTATACGACATGTACAGGTACACAGGCTGCTGCGCGTCACCAGTCTGGCGCAGCACGTCACTTTAGCATGTCGGTGACGCGATCTCTTATGGTTTGCTCCTACCAAAAATCGCTTAAAGCGTCCGAAGAAGTATTCACTTAAAAAAAAATTGACTCTCAAACTGCCCGCGCTATATCGGACTCCACCCGACGCCACAGCGCGGCAGCGAGGTAACACGCCATCTTCCGGAGAGTTGTTTCCGCATGCATTGTTTACTTATCTGCTTTTTATTGTACTTACGTACTATATGTGGCAATTAACTACTGCCTTCTTAGAGGTTTTTATTTTTATTTTTAAAAGCTGTCGCAAGTCCAGTCTTTTACACAATAAATGCAAAGAATAGAATACTCTTTGATAAGTACACCATAAAAGTAAAAAAAAGGGTAAATGATTGTGAGGGTGGTTGGTTGTGGTGGGTGGTGGTAGGTGGCCCTCAGAGGCGGGCCGGCACTAGCCGGGGATTGCGGAAGTAATAACAGATCCCAAGATCCCCGGTGCAAGTGTGGGAAGGGAACACTGGGGTGGTTTTTAGTCAGTAAGAGTCTGACAGACCCCTCCACCCGTCCCAGGGCGGAGGACATCCATGAGGATTTTCCACCCCGTGAACAAAAAAAAAAATGGTGGGTGGTGGTGGGTGGTTGTGTTGTGTGGGTGAGTGATTGTGGATAATCGGACAGAGTTTTATTAGGTATGTACTAGCCTCTGCCCGCGACTTCGTCCGCGTGTTTCTTGTTTATCATAAAATATATCCTATGACACTCGACAATACTAGAGCTTCCCATTAGTAAAGGAATTTTCGAAATCGGTTCAGCAGATTCAGAGATTACCCCCTACAACCTCACAAACTTTACCCTCTTTATAATAATAAGTATAGATCAGATAAAGTCGCTCACAATGGGCCTTATCAGAACGCTAAAAGTCACCCAAAGGGCAATGGAGAGGGCTATGCTTGAAGTTTCCCTACGTGATCGAATCAGAAATGACGAGATCCGCAGGCGAACCAAGGTAACCGACATAGCAGAAGACATCGACTGCTAGGCGTGCCTTCGTGTCGGACAGCAGCCCGTGTTGCGTCTCCCGTACCGCGCGTGCTGACAGCACTAAATAAGCTCGTGGAAGCCAACCCGGACTGCGATCTGTTCGCCAATAAATTTTTGAAAACAATAGTATTTAATTGTTTTTATTAGTGTATGTGTTATGTTTGTATGTGCTTTGATTTATGTAATTGTTTTTTTTTAAGCCGTCTAAATTAAATAAATAATATATAAAAAAAAATTGCCCGAAGAATTGCCAAGCTTAAGTGTCAGTGGGCAGGGCACATTGCTCGGAGAACTGATGGCCGATGTGGCTGAAAGGTTCTGGAGTGGCGTAAAGCCGTAGCGTTGGAAGGCCTCCTACAAGGTGGACCGATGACCTTGTGAAGACCGCAGGTATCCGCTGGATGCGGGAAGCACAGAACCGGTTGAAGTGGCGGTGCTTGGGGGAGGCCTATGTCCAGCAGTGGACGTCTTTCGGCTGAAATGATTATGATCATGATAGATAAGTATAGATTTAAAAACCTTTCAAGGAAAGGTTTGCTTCTCATACAGAGAAGGAACGAGTATTGGCCTCCACACAAGCTCCTGGGTTCGACTCCCAGGTCGGGCAAGAGAAAAAGAGTTTAAAAGAGTCTTAGTGAAGTAGGTAGGTCTTGTACATCCATGCCTATGTATCTGCAATCAGCGGAGACAGCTCACAATAACTTATATGGAATAATAAGTACCCAACTGTAATACATAATACAGTATCATAGATATCGAGGATATTGTGGTTTGATACTGGTAAGCCTTTCAATAATGTGTTATTGGGATTTTCTCAGTAGCAGCCTGCAAGTCAGGATTTGTGCACGGTTGATGGCAATAGGCTCGACCCCTAGTACATGGGACTTAAGGCGACGATAACTGACTTTTAATGATTTTATACTGAAGATCACGTCTAAACGAGTAGTGTTAATGATTTGAAAAAAATATTATGTTAAATTAGAGCATTTTTTCAATAATTTATTAAGTGATTATGTTTATATTACATAGTGAAATTAATTTGTAAAGTTATGTCTAACGCGGATAAAAAACTGAGAATGGCGCAAAATCTACCAAGCGTATTTTCTGAAACCTTCCCCAATTTAAAGATAATTTAATTATTGATCTTTTAGTATACGCGTTTTTTAAAAATACCTTTTGTTTTGTGTATAATAAATTAATAATGCGTCAAATTGGGGACAGCGCTCCTTGATGGGCGAGTCCTTTTACTGGCTGAACGTACGACGCGTTGCATGAGCTCAGTACAGAACACGCAAACTAACTACTCAAGGTCACTGGCATATATCTGGGTCTTAAACATAACTTGCGAAATGTGGGTGTACGATAGGTACACCACTGCTTGCCCTTCGGTGAATACAGGCGTGATGTTATGTATGTATGTTTGAGTTTAAAAAAAAAACTACTTTGTAGAGCATTGTCTCCTTGTGTGGCGTACCTACTGCTGTTTAAAGCGATGTGCTAGGGTAGCCCGCCCAATTTAAAAAAAACCTTTTTTTTTTGCAATTTGCAGATCATGGAGTCTAAATGGACGCTTTGGCAGAATCACCGTGTGCCGGAGGTAAAGAATAGCACCACTCCATTTCTTAAATTCCCGTGGGTGTCGTAAATGGCGACTAAGGAACTTACTAGAGCAGTGTTCTTTAAGTATTTTAACACCATACTGCGATCGCCAACCCGCCTGTCAAGCGTGGCGATCATGGCAAACCCCCCCTTTAGGAGAGGCCTATGTCCAGCAGTGGACGTCTTTTCGGCTGAAATGATGATGATGATGAATCATATTAAAATTCGTAAAATGGTCACAAACTGACAATTCATATTATGATCTGCGTACAATTCGCCCGCAATTCATCTGTTTGACAGCTGCTATTTGACATTAGACTTCAATAGCGCAATTCATAATTTGTGGAACATTTTACGAATCTCCATACGAAACTGTCAAACAGATGAATTGAGGGATATTAATAAAATTGTACGCAGATCATACCTATTATGAATTGTAAATTTGTGACCATTTTACGAATTTTAATATGATTCATAATATTATCTATCATATACCTATACCACACTCACACACAAACCACAACCGACCAGTTTAACCCCACAGCAACACACTCATACAAACTCTATTCACAATTAAAATGGTTGAGCTAAATGGTGCTGATCCATGCGTCATGTTCGTGAACGGGCGCTGTCAGTTGGGACTGGTCATCTCTTAGCTGCCACGGCTTATTTTTAATTATTTTAGTTTTGAATTGTTATCTTTTTATCACGGACGCTTTTGACGTATTGCATCGTTCTCACATCTTTAACTTCAATATGAATGATGTAACCAATATTTTGTACCAATATTTTAATTTAAAAGAGTGTCCGTGGAGTTTCTTGCCCGTTCTTCTCCATAGGAACCTACTATTTGGAATGGGCAACTAGCTTCATATTTGTAACTGACCGACTTCTTGACAATTCAAAAGTGCCTGTCAATGGTTTAATTGAAATAAATGCTTTGAGTTTGAGTTTGATTAACCTTTAAACCCGTTCAATAACTATGTTAACATCAGAATTATTACGCAATAATAAATATTTTGTAAAACGTGTCAATCCCACTAAAGAACACTGTCCTTCAAGATACAGGATTTTCCTAGTTTGAAGAGTAGGGGTCTTACTCAGTAGTAATAGCCATACCCATCCCTTATTCATACAAACCTGATGTTACCTAGGTTAAGTTTTTTTTGTAAATAAATGATTACTTATATTATGATTCTGCCAAAGCTTTAGGCCCCCTGGTTTAGGTTGTATAATGTGGACAAAAATTATGAATCGTGACCGTTAAGGTGATATGTAAAAAATAAATCATATTATCTATATAAATTATTATCAAAAGAAAGTGACAGAGTCCATTACTTCGAAAAAAGCGAGCGCAACAACGCGCTGGAACCAAAATAAAACAACGTTAAAGCGCCAAACCTATTTTTTTTTTAAGTAAATTAATCTATGTATCAAAAATATTTATTTACAGCCAGAGTTTTCAATTACCTAATACGTACATTTTTAAGGCAATTTTGTAATGAAATTACTTAGAAGTTAAGAATTACAGAAAAAAATATAAAAAAGTTGAGGTATTTTCGGAATTATATTCTTTTAACCTAATTGCGTTTTCCTTCAGTCAGAGTGTTAATCAAGTAGTTAATAAACATACCAACAATTGAATTCATACATGCTGTGATACTGAAATAAATGGTTACAAAAAAGCCCCCAATTTATTTTGGTAGCGCCTTAAAATCATCAACACAACTCTAAGTTAAAGTTGGCTTCAAATGTCATGTTGATTTCATGAAATAGTTCGAAGTTAGTTCGGCCCTATTGTTAGTTTAATAATAAATAAACAGCCCAAGTGTAGGTATATTTATTACTTTGCTTACTAACTTGAAAAATTCGAACTAACATTGCAAACCGTAGCAGAATCTGATCAGGAATTTACAAAATGCAATTATACACAATAGTTAGTTGCAAAATTTGAAACTGTTCAGGAGCAGTCCACCTGCATTGCATACTTGCATACCTGCAGCTAATGCAACTGTTTGCCGATGGAACTGATACGGTTGAATTAACTACGGTATAACTGACGTTGTGATTGTAATTAACATTTTTTGATAAATGTTAATTACAATCATAACGTCAGTTAAAATTAGATTTGTTAACAGGAGCTCGTGGCTAAGCCATAACAGCTGCAAGGGTCGATCGATCAGGGCCTCAAGTCTGCTATTACAATAGTGTCAGAATGGTCGATCATTGATTTCATAATTGTTGATTTTGACAAGTTTGGTAATCTACTATTATAATGGCGTCATTATGACTTTCCAATGGTCGGCCACTGACACTACATTGAAAGAAATTGCATTTATTGGTAATCTCGTACATAATGACAAATTAATGACATTTCTACTAATAGGTTTTATAATAATGGCAATACGACAATGCCAATATAATAACACAATTCTTATAAGAGAACATTGACCGACCATTGATCGACTATTATGAATTTAGCAGATTACGAACTTTTAGCAAAATGACAATGGGATCGTGTTGGAATGACTGAATTTATAAAAGTAGCAGACTTGGGCCCCAGGTTAAGCTACGCTTGCCGGGGTTGGTCCATGGTTGGGTGACCATCTTTACATACCGAGACTCCTCCGTGCCTCGGAAAGCACGTTAAGACGTTGGTGCCGGCTGTCATTCGTGGATCTTTTTGACAGTCGTTACGGGTCGTCAGATGCCCAAAAGACTGACGGGTATCGTGTTAAGGCTTCTACAGACCGGCGGGACACACAACGCGACACAAAAACCCCGCGTGTCGCGCGACGGGCGGTGCCTTTATGTCGCGTCGCGAGTCGCGCCGATATGGAGGTCAAATAGGTAGTCGCTCCATGTAAAATACTAGTATTTAACTGCATCTGGTTAGCCTGGAAGCTGACCCCAATGTCGTTGGGAAAAGGCAGGCAGATTGATTATTGAATTCGAGTTTTTAACACTTGACGTGGATGGGTGACCATCTTTACATACCAAGACTTCTCCGTGCCTCGGAAAGCACGTTAAGCCGTTGGTCCCGGTTGTCATTCGTGGATCTTTGACAGTCGTTACGGGTCGCAGATGCCCGAAAGTCTGACGGGTATCGTGTTACTCAGTAACTGGATTGTGGAGGTCAGATAAGTCGCTCCATGTATAATACTGGTATTGAGCTGCATCTGGTTAGCCTGGAAGCTGACCCCAACATAGTTGGGAATAGGCGGGCAGATTGATTGATGTAATTCGATTTGATAACACTTGACTTGCTTGGAACTTAAACATAACTGGCAAAATGTGGATGTACTATAGGTACACTTCTGCGTAACCCATCGAAAATTATTAAATCTCTAACTTAGCTTACACCTTTAGAGGCATGAGGAACAGGGTGTAAAGCTCACTCATTCTCTATAGAAACGGGAGGATCCTCCGACCAGACGGGTGTTGTGTCTGGTGGGCAACTGTCCGACGGTTGATGTTGGGACGTTGTATATAATATGCTAGTTGCGCGGTAAACTCTGCTTGCGCGATGCAGGATTTTGCGTGTTCGACGCGTAGTTCGCATGTGGTGATGTTGATGCCGCTACACACCCATACTTCACCTGTTAAAGTCCCATTGTACCCAATAGGCGTTGCGAATTTGCGATCCAATTGTTTTCAGTCAAGTTCTGGAGGTCAGGTAGGCAGTCGCTTCATGTAAAATACTGGTATTTAGCTGGTTAGCCTGGAAGCTGATCCCAATATAGTTGGGAAAAGGCTAGGCAGATGATGAATAGGGGGTGAGCCTATCAAGCAGGCATGTGTAAAATTGTCTTAAAAGATCGACTTACAGAAATAAACATCATTAGACCATTTCAATTCACAAATCCAGGCTCCGAGCTGCTAAACTAAAGTTAGAGTAAACAGGCATCTTCTGGGTAAGCTCACTCCATCGTCGACTTTGTCTCTGTCACCTCTGCCCTAGACTAAGGACAAGAGCAAACCCATCCTAAAAAAATAATATTAAAAAAAAACTGAAATTCCAGATGGAAAAAACCCAACATTTTGCCCGAACTGGGAATGGAACCCAAGACCTCATGCAGTAGCGCTTGCGACCACCAGACCAACGAGGCAGTCTTCCTTAGACATCATCATTACATAATATTTTATAGTAGGTACCTTGATATTGTTTCATGTTGACGTTTAGTGGCTAAGTATACTTACTTTCGCCATTTTGCATAGTTCTTTACCTACTGATAAATGATTTTTATTTGTGTAAGTAGGCTTGTACAAACACTTTTACACGTCAATCATATTTTAATAACTAGATGAGGTCGGCGTTTCCTATCTGACTACTCTGAGAAGAAAGGCCGAAACAAACTCAGAGGTCAAAGTCTCTTTTAAAGTCCAGACATAATCTTGGTCAGATCATGTGCAGGCCATGCAGATTGGTGTCTGAAATGGTCTTTTGAGGAAAGAACTACACAGCTTGAGTGGACCTGACCAGTCAGTGCACGCATTTGTCAGTAATCGTGCAGCTCAATTCAGAACTTATGGAGCTCAACGATGCGACGATCAATACCAAAGAAAGGACATTTGAGTAGGCCACATAAATGACTCAAACTGCCAGACCATGATTAAAACTGAAGCGTTCTCTATGCATTTATAAAACCATACTGCGATCGCCAACCCGCCTGCCAAGCGTGGCGATTATGGCAAATCCCCCCCCCCCCTTTTTGGGAAAGGCCTATGTCCAGCAGTGGACGTCTTTCGACTGAAATGATTCCTTTAGAAGTAAATATTACTGGTAAGGAACTATGCAAAAAACCTGCTTAAGTGCTTACCCTAGTCATAATCCTCTCCCACGTTGCGCCACAACATACGGTTCTACCAAATAACACTTAGACCGATCTGGGAAGGCATCCTACGTTCAGCAGTAATACATATACTTGCGGATGTGGCCACTAGAGCAACAAGGTGTTCATTTTCAGTTAATAGCCACAGAAAATACTAGTAGAGTAGCAATAGGCCCTGTTAAGAGCGCTCTCGTGTCTTTTTTGTAATCTGTATTTTAGGAACAGCTCTATTTACTTAAATTCCCACTCAAGTCTCAGACACTTTTTTGGCAATGGGTTTTTTTAATTAAACTTTCGAAAATACGATACAATTATTTTAAGAAATAACGTTTATTAGCCCACCTAGAAAAAGAGGCTCTTTGTGTCCCCTTTTATTTGAAAATGGGCATGCAGGCTGTCATCATAACTCACCCTTGGCTAAAACCTTTCACTCTATGAGTAGATACCGTTTCTAAATTACATAGTTCAAATTAAAAACTGTCTTCTACTCGTATCTAAAAATCTGTTTTCATCTTTTTATCAATATTTAATTTTAGGGTAACATTTTTGTCATTGCCATTCAAGTGCGAGACCACACAAGAGAGCAGTGTGCCACCGATCTAAGATGGCGTCTTCAGCTGTCAAAATGGGGTGAAACGGATTGATTTATGTAATACCTTGTGTTTAGACGCTGTAGGTGGTAACGTAACATGTGCTGTAACTGTTTATAATAGTTTGTTTACATTCTAAAACTTTTCGAATCTGCAATTTTTTTTGCTCTTGTTTGCAAAACAGTCGGCCATTTTTTTGCTTAAGTATATTTGTTTAAGAAATTAAGGGCTTCATGACTTATAAATTATAATATAGGTACAGTTCCTTAAACTTAGTACTGAATTTACTTATTTATTTTTATTTACTTATTATTAGGCTCTTCAATAATGAGTCCACTATTACTTACCAACAGATAATAACACAATTAATTAATTAAAACGGGTACATTATAAATAGTTTAGATATAAATAGTATTTAATAAGAGCTCAATTGATTAGGTACAATAAATTATATTATACTTAGATTAAATTAAATTAAAATATGTAGATTGGATTTTTTTTTGATAATTTCTAAATAAGATTTAGACTAGAGACTGAAATACATTATGGATGAAAACTTGGTAGATTAGCGACAAAGAACTACGCTTTTTGCTAGCAGCCTTTTCACTCCATTCTTCCTGTGCAGTACCTGCTTTGGACACCCTTCCAAGGGATTCTAGCAGTCGTTACAATCAGAACTTTCAACTTGCACGCGTAACATGCGAGCTCACATGGGCATGGTCATGGGTGTGGTCATGCTAAAGCCTAGCCAAGTTTCCTAGGACAGGGTGGCCGCCACAGTACGGTCGCAGAGACGGCCGCCATGAAAATAATGGCAACGGTGTTGGATTTTCCGGTGTCACCAAACGCTCTCTAGGGAAACAAACCAACTTACTTTTAAAAGACAAAATAACAGATTTTAGAATGATTTCTACTGCGCAATGTCAAAATTGAAAAAAATAAATATCGAAACTTTATATTATTAATAATATTTACATATTGGCTAACAGACTTAAAATAATAATAGGTTTGTACATGTATATAAAAAAACCGGTCAAGAGCGAGTCGGACTCACGCACCGAGAGTTCCGTACGTATATATGATGTTGATGATTTCTGAAAAACTATGCTATTTAGAGACATCGTTTTATTTTTCCTGTAATCTTTACATAAACTCCTATCACATAGAATAATTTCAGATTTGTATCTATGCAAACTTCGGAGATAAGGGGGGGGAATGGTATTTTTTTTTACATTTTTCATCAAAAGTCGGAAACTATGCTGCTTAAAAAAAAACAAAAAACTGTTTGGAAATGTGCAAACAGTATTCTTTCATGTGATACTCCACATGCCCTAGTAGCCCCATTTCAATTTTTGAAATGGGGCCCCTTTCAGTCCCTTTTGCAAAAAAGATATATTTTTTTTAATTTCTTTCTTGTTTGCAAAATAGTAGGGCAAATGTCATCTAAAACTATTCTAAATTTCAAGTTGATAGCATTAGTAGTTCTTGAGATATCCAGGTGTGACAGGCAGACAGACAGACTTAGTCTCACCATAAGGGTTCCTTTTTACCATTTTGGTTCGGAACCCTAAAAAGGAGGGAAAAGAATCAACATTTAATTTCATTTTTTTATTCATAACAATTAACATTGTGTTGAACATTACATATTAATAAAATTATCATATGCAGAAACAATACATATACAGGCCTAATTAAAATTGATGTGAATTAATGTGTTCAAGAATCAATCAATTTAAAGTTAGTCAACAAATTAATATAATGTCAAATTAGTAGCAGGTAGAATGTTAAAATTTAATGTCAACAATATTGAGAGCACAGGAAGAGTGCCCAAAAGGCTGGCAGCATTGCCACGTTGTATGGCGATGCTGATTCTTTGCCCTAAAAATAGACCATCCCCTCGGGTCACGTGAAGCGTTGACCAAGCGTTTGACGATATCTTGAAAAACCCAGTGGGCACTCGGACCCTATGGCCCAAGTAGTTCAACCCCAAACGGCTCGGACATAACTCCCAATAAGATTGGAATATTTAATGGGTTAATCCATTGAGAAATTTTCAAGAATATCCTGGGCTTGTGCCCGGTACAGTACAATAAGCCCGCATCCTATTAGGTTTTGGCGCTCATTTCAGTTAAATTATGTGTCCCATGTAAGTACATGGGACTCATAATATAAATGAAACACTACTTACCCCTTCGAGGTTATACAAACTACATGTTATAGGTACTATGCTAATTTATAAAAAAATAGCTTCCACTAACAAGCCTACACATCTGCCGACGTTGGCCGGTAATATGGGACACCTCGACGTGTGAATTAATCTAATGTGCCGATGTTATCAACTGCCGTTGTTCGGACAAATGGTCATTGGACTGGCTTTAAAAGGGCGACGTGACTGCTCGTGATGAATCGTTAGTAGCTCCGGTGTCAACGGTAATGGGGTTTGGAACCTATGACAAATTCCAATTCTAAACTAAAAACTTTCATGGTTTTTTTATTTTTTAACGCAATGCCCATAAATCGATAAATACATACGTTTACCGCATACGAACTTAATGTATCGTTCTATTTAGGTGAATCGTTTGAATAATATAATCACAGAATAAGTACCGAGTACTAACAAAATGGAGCCATGCAGAATGATGAAATGAAATGAAATCGTTTATTCTGTAAATAGGATATAAGAATCACTTTTACACGTCGTATAATTTTTTTTTAAATAATCTAGATGTAGCCGACATTTTCTATCTGACTACCCCTGAGAAGAAATGGCGAAACAAACGCAGGGGTCAAAGTCTCTTTTAAAGTCCAGACATAATCTTGGTCAGATCATGTGAGGACCATGTAGATCCGTGTCTAAAATGGTCTTTTAAACCACACAGCTTGAGTGGACCTGACCAGTCAGTGCACGCATTTGTCAGTAATCGTGCAACTCAACTCAAGACTTAAGGAGCTCAACGACTCGACGAACAATACCAAAGAAAGGACATTTGGGTAGGCCGCTTATAGCGCTCAAAATGCCAGACCATCATTAAAACTAACTGAGAAAAAGAAAAAAAAAGGAAATATTTAAAGAAAAAAGAAATGACCCACATACTCGTAGTGCTCACGATGTTTTACCACTTTGATTGGTGTTGAGAGCAGTGGCGGCCTAATGCTAACGGCCTCGAATTACGAGTTGCAGGTCGTGGGTTCGACCCCAGACAGGCGCTTTACTTTGTGTAAATTATTGCATCATAACTGCTCTTAAAACGGTGAAGGAAAACATCGTGAGGAAACCGGCATGTCCTAGAACCAAAAATTCGAAGATCAGACATGTGACATCTACCAACCCGCACTGAGCCTGCGTGGTGGATTACGGCACACTCCCTCTCGCAGAAAGAGGTGGCTTTTGTCCCAGCAGTGGGAACATTATTGGCTGATTATGTTGTAAGCGGGCCTACAGATCTGTCACTATTAAATTCATCACTGGAAATTAGACCTTCCGTAATGTAGATTTCCTTTAATTTTGTATCTGAGTATATCATTTGCGTCCTGATTTCAGCCAAAAGACGTCCGCTGCTGGACATAGGCCTCCCCCAAGCACCGCCACTTCGACCGGTTCTGTGCTTCCCGCATCCAGCGGATAACTGCGGCCTTCATAAGGTCATCGGTCCACCTTGTAGGAGGCCTTCCAACGCTACGTCTTCCGCGGTCGCCACTCCAGAACCTTTCGGCCCCATCGGCCATCAGTTCTGCGAGCAGTGTGTCCTGCCCATTGCCACTTAAGTTTGGCAATTCTTCGGGCTCTGTCGGTTACCTTAGTTCGCCTGCGGATCTCTTCATTTCTGATTCGATCACGTAAGGAAACTCCAAGCATAGCCCTCTCCATTGACCTTTGGGTTACTTTTATCCTTCTGATAAGGGCCATTGTGAGCGACCACTTCCAGTGCCATAGATCATTTGAGTGTCAGAACCCAATATTCAACTTTTATTGCTGCCATTGCGATGTTCGGTTAAACTATAAAAATATGATTGGCAGATAGATTACCATTTGCAGAATAAACCATCCCATTTTATCCACCTAGTGTTCACGGTTAGAAATAGGGGTGGGGGTAGGGGTAGGGGTGTCGGGAATCACAAAAAGCCTAATAGTAAAGCTCAGTACATAATGATGAACTACCTCGTTATGATAAGCAGTGAAAAATTACAGTAGCACGAAGTAATTATTGCTATGACATTTGTATCAGGCTTTTGCTAAATGTCGTTTTATCTGCATTCATTATGATAGATAAGCTCCACAATTAGCGATCATCATCAGCATCATTTTAGCTGAAATACGTCCCTGGACATAGGCTTCTCCCAAAGGGAGGGGTTTGCCATAATCGCCAAGCTTGGGAGGCGGGTTGGCAATCGCAGTATGGTGTTAAAATGCATAGAGAACGCTACTGCCCATTCTCTAGTAAGTCCCTTAGTCGCCTTTTACGACATCAATTAGCGATTATCATCATCATTTCAGCCGAAAGACGTCCACTGCTGGACATAGGCCTCCCCCAAAAAGAGGGGGGATTTTCCATAATCGCCACGCTTGGCAGGCGGATTGGCGATCGCAGTATGGTTTTAAAATGCATAGAGAACTCTGCTGCCCATTCTCTCGTAAGTCCCTTAGTCGCCTTTTACGACACCCACGGGAAGAAATGGGATGGTGCTATTCTTTACGTCCGGCACCAAACGGAACAATTAGCGATACTGGAACTATATATATTTAAGCTAATGTAGGTACATAAAATTCTCGTGTCACAATGTTAGTTACCATACGCCTCTGAAACGGCTTGACCGATTTTAATGAAATTTTATATGTATATTTTTTATACCCCTAAGTATTAAGGGTGGCTTTCCCACGGGATCGAGATTTACGCGGGTGAAACTGCGGGGCGCAGCTAATAGGTATCTATGGCCCGTATTAATAGAGCGTTACTCAGTACTCAAGCACTACTTAGGACTAGTTTCAACCAATCAAATGGCTTGAATCTAGTCTTAAGTAATGACTGAGTACTGAGTAGCGCTCTATTAATACGGGCCTATATTTCTATAACTAGGTAGTTACATATATTTTAAAGAGGTAGAATTTGTTGGTTTGTATGTAATCGTAAGGGGGTAATGACTGGAACTGCCAGGAACTCCGGAAGATCTCGTGGCTAACTAATAGCAGCCGCACCGGTCGATCCATCAGGTTAAGCTACGCTTACCGGGGTTGGTCCGTGGATGGGTGAGCATCTTTACATACCGAGACTCCTCCGTGCCTCGGAAAGCACGTTAAGCCATTGGTCCCGGCTGGCATTCGTAGATCTTTGGCAGTCGTTACGTGTCGTCAGAAGCCCGAAAGTCTGACAACCAGTGTTACCAAGGGGTATCGTGTTACCCAGTTACTGGGTTGTGGAGGTCAGATAGGCAGTCGCTCCATGTAAAATACTGGTGTTCTGCTGCGTCCGGTTAGACTGGAAGCTGACCACAACATCGTTGGGAAAAGGCAGGCAGATTGAAATTTGAAAACTGCGAGTCGGATTTGAAAAATTCATTTTGCATTTGAGAGGCCAATACTGAAGAAGGTTATAGGCTCTTTAACATCATGCTCGGACCCTTAGGAGCCGGGCAACAAGAACAAAAGTCATAAAGAACGCGAAGCGATGTAAAGGCGCGGGCGGGCGATGCAATGCGATGCAGTGGGTCGGGGCAACAAGAAATTTCACGCGGACGAAGGTGCGGGCACAAGCTAGTCTGAAATATGATTCGAGCGAAGAATATTTTAAAAAACATCACTATAGGTACTGATTTTGCAGTAGAGTCAGTACCTATAGTGATGTTTTTCGTTGGTGTTGTGGTCGCAGCGTGACTGACTCCTGAGCATAGGGTCCTAGGTTCGATTCCCAGGTCTAGCAAAGTTATTGGGTTTTCCATTAGGGTGTGTGAAGTATTTTTGGGAAATATAAACGAAGCAAAATGAGTATGTAAAGAGCGTAGCAGGTTGCGTTCTATAGTATCTGCCTACCCCCATAGAAAGAAGGCGTGGGTTTATGTATGTATGTGAATTCTTCAGTCAAAGTAATCAAATTATTTATTTCAAATAGGCAGAGGCACTTTTGAACGTAAAAATTGAAAAACATAAACGATTGATTCTAGTTGCCCCTTCCAAAACGTAGTTTCGTATTGAGAAGAATGGGCAGGAAACTCCACCGTTAGTTACTCTTTTAAAAATGTTTTACTATTGTTGAAGCCGATGTATTTAGAATAAAATTACTATACTTTCAAAATAGGTAAAAACAAAAAATTAAGCAATGACAGATAATTTAATTAGGAGCATACATGGGTGCTCACATAATTATTTAGCAGTAGCAACCTAGCAGCCCGGAGTCTATATTTATGCGCGGTTGATGGCAATAGGCTCGCTCCTTATTGCACCCCCTTACTGCTCGATATGCTCCCACAGCCCAGGCGATCAATCTGCTGAACGCCCTGATTGCTCAGGATCCGGATGTTGACGTATTTATGCAAAGTAGTAAATATATGATTAATGTTTGCATTAAGTTGTTTAGTTGTTACGTGTAATGATATACTGTTTGCTTGCTGCACGCCTTGGTGTTTACTGTAAGTGTAGAAAGCAATTGTCTTATGTATAAATAAAGGCTCTTACAGACTCACGCGATATCGCGGCCGCGACAGGCACCGACAAAGAAATTGTGCTACTAATGTCGCGTTGCGCCCGTGATACCGCACCAGTCTGTACGAGCCTTAAGGGACTTAAACATGACCGGCGAAATGTGGGTGTCCTTATGGGTAGGTATACCTCTGTTTACCCCTTCGGCGAATACAAGCGTGATGTTACGCTAACCTACAGCTACAAGCTACAGGGTCAAAGTCCACGTTGATATGGAGTTCAACCAGTTCTCCCAAACTGGTTTAAAAAGAATTAATCATGTTGTCTGTATTGCTCAACTTTTTGACTTTTTATTTGTTTTTGGAAATGATTTTATTTTATTGAATCAATGATGTCAAGAATATTGTAAGGGTAAAAGGCATGGAGGTTATGCGAATCACATCTCGGTAAAGGCTTTGCGGATTCGAACGCAGTATGTTCTACAAAAGTGACTTTTTGAAGTGAATTTATACTTAAGTAAGTACACTGAAAGAAATACGTAGCCGAACTAATTAAGTAACTTCAAAAATAACTCAACTTTAGTTATAAGGAAATAAACTTTGCTTACATTTACAAAACTGATTTTTTTATAGCAAAACAGGGTTATGCTACAGTTAACACTATGATAACATTTACGTTTTCCTTTAATAAAAATCACAATAAAATCTGAAAAAAAGATTACTTGGATATCTCGAGGCATCCGTATTTGTAGCAGAAAACAACGACATTTACTTTGGCAGCAGAGATTACAACCATCAAAAGAAATTAAGACATTATACTTTGACTATTCGCGTAAATTTAAAAAAAAATGTTAAATTGACTCAGAAATCGCAAAAAAAAATTACTTAATTAATCAATCTAAAAATAAATTTAAAACAGCCTGGCAAATAATAAATAACAATAAATGTATAACTTATAAGTGAACGTATCTCTCAAATAAACACTTAAAAATAAAGTTTAAATTATTTACAGCACGATTAATAAAATAAATAATCATCATTCATCATTTCAGCCGAAAGATGTCCACTGCTGATGACATATGTCTCCCCCCCAAGCACCTCAGTGCTTGTCATGGGGGGGGGGGGTTGCCATAATCGCCACGCTTGGCAGGGGGGTTGGCGATCGCAGTATGGTGTTAAAATGCATAGAGAACGCTGCTGCCCATTCTCTAGTAAGTCCCTTAGTCACCTTTTACGTCATAGGATGGTGCTATTCTTTATGCCTTAGTAAGTCATCATTTCAGCCGAAAGACGTCCACTGCTGGACATAGTCCTCCCCCAAAGGGGGGGTTTGCCATAATCGCCACGCTTGGCAGGCGGGTTGGCGATTGCAGTATGGTGTTAAAATGCATAGATAACGCTGCTGCCCATTCTGTAGTAATCCCTTAGTCGCCTTTTACGACACTGAGGGAAGAAATAGGGCATTTGGTACTACCTATTGATCATTCTACATTTTAACTTAAAACCTACTTTGTTTTTGTTCTTGTGTTGCGTAGGTATGTTTTGGATTCCAAATTATTAGTTCATTCCAGAACATTTCTATATAAATTGTAAGAACTCATTGCTTGTCCACGCTGCCGTCAGCGCCATCGTAACTCGAGAACTACCGTCTTTGCTGACGAATACCAACGAACTGAATAACACACCAACATGAGAACACAGTTTGCAGAGCGTGCCAAGATCCTTTGATGTGTGCACGAAAAACCGACACTATTTGGTTGGCCGGCCAGTGTTGGTTGCCAACATACGCTATGTAGATCTCTACACGTTGGCCCAACATGCTGGCCCAGCACCTTGGCCCAATGTGTTCAGCGGCCTTAACATAACGTCCTGTAGGTAGTACCTATCGCTATCCTACCTGTAAGTTATGATCACCAGCTTAATAACGTTTCCGAACTAATTACAGGTTGGAGGGTCTTACAAAGCAAGTTATGTAAGTATGGGAATATACTCGCGAGCGACAGCTAAGTAAGTAAGTCAGTCACACATCTATGACGTTTAATAAACGACATGAGGCAGGAAATAAGTACCGGGTAAAACGGGGTGAATAGGGATGCAGGGGTGAATCGGAACGCAATTTTAAAATGGATTTTAATGTTGAAATAACATCTTTTGTTGCCAAAGAGAACTACAATGTGTTACCTGTATTATAATTAACGATTAAGTGTCCTTGTTGGCAACAAACAATATTATTTCAAGGTTAAAATCCATTTTAAAGTTGCGTCCCGATTCACCCCTGCATCCCTATTCACCCCGTTTTACGGTACCTACTAGGAATCACTCGTCCATTGGAAACAAAATGATAATTATACAATTATGAAATGAAAATGCGATAGATTCTCGTGTTGGTATCCCTCTCCATTTATTATTAATTCAAAGGAATAAGACGTAATATTTTTGTATAGAAATGTGTGATTTATCGGTGAAAATCAATTAAGTTGTAAATGCCTAGGTAACATCGCTAACCCATTCCCCAAAGTTATGTTATAGGCAGAAATTAAGAGAACACCTTCGCGTTTTCGCACTGGCACAAGTTCATGGCAAAAGCCTTGCCCCAATTAAAAGGAATTCAAAAGAAATAATGACGTAATTCTTGAGAGTCACGGGAAAACAGACAAATCGTGAAGGAAAATTGGAAAATAAATCTACAATGCCAAGAAAACATACCTACTAGTTGAATGAACAAAGATGCGTGCGAAGCCTACCTAATCTCGGAATGAATGCTTAATTGACCTATTAACTAAATCAGTCATAACTCAACACATTGAATGTGCATTTAAATTACTTACACTAATTAACCATGCCATTGCAGCGATCAAGCGGCTTTTCTCGCCGCCCCCCACATTTCCCCTCGCGGCTTTCCCGAAGGAGGCGCGCGCTCCGCCAATCAACACGACCGCCATGTTGTTAACGGGGCGGAGCCAACTACACAACTCCGTCTATCTCGCTCTATGTTTTAGTTTTCCCGCTCGCACGCAACGCTCGCTCATTGGCGGGGCTGCAATTAAGCGCGGGAATCCGAATTCTATTTTTGAAGTAAATGTTTTTTCAGCGGCAGTTAGGTCGCCAGTTCTGATGACACCCTGTCGAGGAAGGTTGGTATCGATCATAGGGCCATCAAAACTTGGTTGGGTTACATAAAGTAAATCGTGGGAGATTTATGTTTGTGAATTAACACGTGAAGATGTCTGTCTTGATTGATTTATTTGATGTTTCGTTACAAATTGATCGATAAATCTGTTGAATTCGAGGTGGGCGGTTGCTACCCCTTGGTTTATGTTAAACATTTTCATACGTTGATAGCTTGATAGTTATCTATGACATGCTAATGTTTTAGAACATTGCGTAATGCTGCGTGCATTTAATGGTACTGAAACGAATTAAAGGAAATGTCGCTACATTTTTAAACGTGATAATTTTAATGTTTCCGAATCCACTGAGCAATACTTCTGATTTAATGCTAAATATTTTTAACACCCATTTATTACGCCACGGCTAAAGTTCAGTGAGTTAGAGAATTGCCAAATTTACCACGCCTGGCCGACAGATTGGTACCTACTTAGTCATCATTTGGTGATAGATGGACGTTGTCTAGGTACTTAAATTAGATTTATATCTACTTGAATTAATTTTAGAGAGGAAGTGGCCCTTTCTTTGCAGCAAGCGTCAAGTCTCCAGACACTCGTCATACTCTATTTATTCCTTTTCATCATTCTAACCTATTTTTTTTTGGGGTCAGCGTAGAATGTCGTCTTCCATAAGTAGGTATTATCTATATCAGCCGTAGAGTCACCCCCTTTCTTGCCATATTATCTTCAAACTATTAATCCATCGTTTTTGGTCTTCCCGTACTCTAAGCCAACTGCATTCATACTCAAAGATTTCCCTAACCACATGTTCCTCATTTCTCCGCATGACAACCGACAACTTTAGTTAGAAAATGGAAAACAAATTAAAAGATTTTCTTATCTTATCTCCGGTATTCTTTTACTAAGTTACAGGTTGAAGAACAGAGCAATGACCCATTTAGAGTGAATTCAAGACTCCAACACCAAGGACTTTGGAGAAAAAAATCTTGAAAAAAAAGAAAAAAAAAAACGTTTGATTGCGGTAAACATAACGCAAACAAAAGAACACAAACACGAAAGAACAATTCGGGGGAAAATATTCGTCACATCCACACTAAACGGCCACCGCTCAGCATAATGCTGCGACCCTATGCGAGACAGAGCCCCAGCGCTGGTTTTCAGCGACGGCGTGATGACGTCAACTGGATCTTCGGAAAAAAATTGAAAAGTCTCATGTGTTTTATCTGCAATTCCTTATCTATACATTTTATCTATGGATTTTATATGCAATTCTCTATGGATCGATCAATTTTGTCTATGGATTTTCGCCACATAAATTATGCAAGTATTTTCCGAGATGAACTCATTTCTATAGGCGATAATTGGGTCCCATAAAAGTATCCGGAAAATAAAACCGGCAAACGGTACTTGACCTACGACTGACGCACACTGGACAGTCCCCCGTTGTCACCTTGCAGACTAACATTTTTACTTCGGTATGAGCAATGTTCAAATAGGTATAAATTATAGATAGTTTGTGCCAATACAAGAGAAAGGATTGCATTCATTACGTTAGGTATTTTTACTCCCTCTTACAGAAAGGATGCTTGAACTCCAATTGCATAAAACGCTAAGCAAGTCTTCCTCCACAATCTGAGAGATTTTGACGGAAATTAATAATCCATTGCTTCTTATTTATTATGTTTAAAACGTTCTTATGTTAGTTACGCTACTATACCCCGTCAATTGTGTTTGGGCTACAGCACCAGCTTCTCGAATCCATCACCAAGAACCAGTACCTGAGCAGGAGTTGATGAATGTGATGATCAACGCTTGTCCCTTTTCTGCCTATAATAAGAGTAAAAGTCATGGCCTTGCAGTGTGGAGGGATGTAACAGAGCTCCTAATTTTTTGTGGTTCACCTCCATTAAAAACTGGCGGAGGTACGATTTCTTGCTGAAGTTACGCACTTGCGGAGGTGGAGGAGAAGTTCCGTTACAATCTTGGTGTGACGGTTACTTACAGGCCAGTATTATAGTATTATAATTTATTATATTTATGATAAAGTACTTAGATAATTATTGCTTTTTAATGTATACAATGACATTCAAATAAATTATAACGTAGCAAGCAACAATTACCTACATAACTGCATGTCATAGATATTGTACACATGCAGACTTACGCCTGTCCCCCATGGGGTAGGCAGAAACTACTAAACGACACCTGCTCCGATTCTAATATAATTTCCTTTTTCTTCGTTCACGGTCAAACATTGAGTACCTACTACGCAAATGGCGTTTTTAATGGCAATCACCTTAAATGAGTGTATGTCATGGGTTCGATAAACAAATGTGCGACATGACATTACTTTGACTGGTCGTTAGTGCGACGAGTCATCCATTGATCCATTAATTTTGTCGCGAGTCACGACACAAAGGTGAATAAAATTTATAAATAGGATATCAGCCAAAGAATTTATATTGTTATAAGTATTCCCGAAGTCTCTCTATAATCATAATCATTTACTTATTTGTAAATAACTAGGCGTTTATAAATACAGATGTTAGCTTAGATGAAATAGAGCACTAAGTATGTTATGCCAGGAGGCGTACAAATATGGTGTTCAATTAAAAACAAGTAATGTCAATTAATTTAAGTCACACTTACAGTAGGTACTTATTGAAAAAGAAAAAATATAATAATAATAAGTAACAATATACAGGGTCAAATTAAATTAGCTAGCGAAACTCCGCAGACGTGATGGATATCGATATCTTAACACGACAAAATAAAATAAAAAAGATTTGATGATTTTTTTTTCGGGTCATCGGACCTCTGTTAGTGTTTACTTGAAGTTTGAGTTGAGCAACTCTGTTTTCTTTTGTTTTATCATGTTTAAATATCAGTACCCATCACGTCTGTGAAGTACTTATACACAAAAAAAACAGATTTTTCAAGTGACTACACTGTCTTTTGTCTTTCGGTTGAATAACTAAAAAAAAAAACTCATCAAATTTATTTATTTTTTATTTGATTATGTTTAGATGTTGATACCCGTCACGTCAACGGAGTTTCGCTAGCTAATTTAATTTGACCCTGTAGTAAGTCCATTCTAAATTAATTTGTCATCTAAGTACTTATGTACTACATTGTATATTTTATTTGTCGATAACGAAGTTAAGCTTTACATCAGGTGAGATAGTTGTTAAACGTGACCCCATCCAAGAACCCCCGTAAGAACATTTTCCTAATTGAAATCATTATCACCCTTTTGCTCTTATCTCAAGTTACTTGTGATCAGCGCAGTACCTAGCTACGACGTTTTCTTCTTAGATACATCTCATTCACTTTGTTCCAAAACATCTTTTACACAATGCGTCTATTTTTCTTTGTTCTCTCTCCTATGACATTTGTATTCACCTATATTTTATCTTGTCATAGACGTGCTCCTCTTTCCTTCTTATCCATAACAGGACAGTTGATTACAGGCTCTACTTTCAAACAAGGTCTAGGACTTCTTTATTAGGTACCGATGCTCAGTCCTTGTCTTAGTAATTATTATTATCATTGTCTAATCGTCCTGATCAAATTGCTTTACATTTTTTTTTAATTATTGTCGTTTATTAATCTTCTTTCTTACTTTATTTTTATTACATTGTAAATATTTGTTAAAAAAAATAATTTAAAATATACAAAAGCAAGCAGTATAAAAGCAGTTATCAAGAAGTGATTTTTATTTATTTCGGTCTTCCACACCAGCCTCATGTCCGATGGACTCACCCGGACGGTGGAATGCAGACACAAATCAACCGTCCCGTCCTTCATAAATTGTACATTACTGCAGCGGCCTGCAACAGGGGCATTGATGGACGAACGTGGAAATGTGGGCCGAGGCGAAATCGAGGCACTCATACGTGAGTCCATCAATGCCTGGTTGCGGCCAAGGCTTGTTGTATAGTGCTTTTCTCAAATAATGCGCGGAAATTCAAACAAAGTAAATTATTTATGACGAACAACGATAATTTTTCACGCGCCAATGTGTTCGTTTGTTTTTTTTCCATAAACAGCTTTATATTTGCAAGCCAGTTCGTAATTTATATAAATAAAACCTTTGATAAGTTAACTCCTTGTTGCCATGTTTCAGAAAAAGATTTTAAAATTAAATTATCCATTTTAAAATTACACGATTATATGTAATTTATTTGGCCGCTAAACCACGACACATGGATTTTCATACAACTTTTGCTGGCCGCTGCTCGCATGTATTTGGCCAGTACAGCAATTTCGATTTATCTAGAAGAAGGTTGTCAAAATAATGCTCAAATTTCCAAGCATGTTTGGGAAAATATTTTTTTTAATTATTATTATTAACGTGCTTCGTTGTTTGTTCGTATGTGTTACCAGCAGGGTAATAGCGTAACACACTATCAGTAGCAATGAGTTTCATTTTGACAGTTCAACAACATACATTGCGTTATTTACGTTGTTGAGCACACACATTTTTGGAACATACAATGGATTAGAAATATACTTCTAAATCATTCAGAGATTCAGGTGCTGTTACAAATTAGTACTTAATACATTTTAATGATATTGTAATTCGTATTATATTTACCTAAACAAAAACCTCTTCATACGGAGAGACCATGTTAAGACAACAAAATAGTACGAATTATTGAAGTATTTTTGTGAGCCTGGATTTGTAATTGATTGCAATAGACTTCCCCGATTACAGGGAGCTTATTAAGCAGTACACAGATAACAAAGCTGACGAAAAATATATGCATCATAATATGCTCTTAGAAAGAAAATACAGCCAGTTGCAGACTTAGGTAAGTACGTAGGGCGTGGATATTGTGGTAATATAAGATCTCGATGTCTCCCACAGTGAATCGTAAATAATTTTAAAAGCCTTCTTCATAGGTCAACTTTGTACAAACAGACCACCATGATGCATTATCATATCAGTGCTTTTAGCGATGTGTTGACATCTGTGAGTACGCTTTGACACATGTTACGCTGACCAGTGGCACACTCGAACTGGCCTGAGTGCCGGCTGGCGGAAACTACGTACAGAGTGTGTGTAAAAAAAATAATTTATATCAAAAGTGTTCTTAAAAAGTTTCCAAAAAATAAGTAAGTAATAAATAATATGTAAAAAAATATTACTTTAGCTGCGTAGAACAATGATTTGGGTTGCAAAAGAAAACTGTTATTTTAAGACATTAAGTACTATCTGAGTACATGGACAATAATTACTTATAGTGATTTTGTTGCACCGTAAAAAGTATGGTATTTTAGTTTGTTTTATTTATTTACAAAGTAAGCAAGTACTATCACACCATCATAATTATTACCTACTGTTGATGTGTTGTAAATTCATAAGTAGGTAAATGAAAACTTAGCAGCATTATTACCCTTTTTACAATAACTTAATTAGATGATTTGTTTTGATATCTGCCTATTCCACTTCATGTTTTTATTTGCGTAAAGCATAAATAAATAACGCAACGGAAGACACTACGAAGCCGATACACGATAAATCGTTTTAACGCGGCCACAGAAAAAATATTCAACCAGTAATGACTAGTATTAATAACCGGCCAGTTTACCACATATAAATTATAACGTTAATTTGAAAAATTTCTAATGCGTTAAATGGGAAATACGAACGAAAAACGCAAAAAAAAATTACGTAAATCTTGCAAAAACCTTGCATTTAAACTAGAAACGTATTGCATGCCGACACGCAATGATGCCATTAAGAAAAAAAAATTATACTTATTTATGGTATTGTAAACCGCACGATTATAAGTGTTTTGGACGTCCGGGAACGCCATTCGTCTGTCAAAACGTCCCACATTAAGCCATATTGTCAACATAATTGTTTCATTCTCGTTATTAATCTCGTTTAAAATTTAATCGGACGCGCGAGAAATACCTGGGCGACGGAGCCGAACGCGGTGGTAAGTTTGCGCGCGAAACTAAACGTCACATTGACATATTAACGCGCGAAAACTTTAATGGCCGCGCACTTTCACAGATAATTTCACTCATTTCCCTATCACCCGTTAACTAAATCACAGGCTTCGTTTCTTATTTCGTGTAATAAAACGTAATTTACATAGCTGTACGTAAGTTTTCGTTTAAGGCTAATACCAGTTTCTCGTTGTCGTTTACGCGCGCTGTGACGTGTGATTGACAGGTGAAAGGGCGCGAAATTAGCCGGCCGGACGAAGACCGAATGATTCCTTAAGACGCTCCCATTGTTCGTTCATTACATTCACGGTTCATTGATTCAGATTAATAATATTTTCGTAACAAAAAAAGCACACGCTGTGTGTTAGTGTTTTAACGTTTGCATAAACGATTTGGATTTTAGGGAAATGTTTGAATTATAATAACTCCATTAGGCGTTTAGTGAACATATGTTGTAGAGTGGCTACGATAAGATAGAGCCGTATGTCATGTAACAGCTACCGTTTGGCATCCGCCAACAAACCGAGGATGTGAGGATTAGTTGGCAAACAATGTGATGTTGTTATTAAAACGAAAACTCTTTAGATAAAGACATGAAGCCACAGGCCTGAGGAGATTTGAGATAGCGGGCTGAGCAAGCGTCGGGTCGTCGGGAGACATTATCTCGTGCGCCGGCGCAGCGTGCCGCGCGCGCCGACCTCGCACACATACAAACATGCACATTTTGGTATCAACTTATTGTTTTATAACGTTTTCATTCCGTCGCTGTCAAATTAAAAGTTGCTATATAATTCTTATATTGCGTAGTTCACTCAAGAAGCTTCTGTATTTTAAGTTTTATTTTAAAGAAGATAATACTTATACGAATTTTTGTATTGTTATGAGCGTTAACACCTTACGGCATTTCATACAAACTTTAAAGCCCTTGTTTTTCGAAATGACTGAACCGATTTTAATGAAACTTCGTACGCATAAGCGGGATACAAAGGTCTAAAAAGTTACTAAAGAACATTTTCGAAATATCTTATTTAAAAACAGATAGTTGGAAATCTCTGTTTCTATGAAAAAATTAAAATCGGTCTAATTTGGCTGTAACACTATTTTTCGAAAATGTTCTCTACTAACTCCTTAGACCTTTGTATCCTGCAGCGTATGAAACATCATAAAAATCGGTTTAGTCATTTCGAAAAACAAGGGCTTCAAAGTTTGTATGAAATGCTGTAAGGTGTAAACGCTCTTATGGAGGTGCCGTTAAGTAGTGTAAGTTAAATTTGATGTAACGATTAACCGATTACTACCTATAGGTTGTTATTTCCCATTCAGTAATTTCGCTAAGTTTGTCACGCGTTATAATTAAAAGGTGACAAATTATTTCTAATCATAACTTCAGTATCTTTCTGACTTTGGTTGTTAGCTGAATTTTGAACCTTAATCTTTTATTAACCTCCAGGCATTTCATTCAGTTTTGAGCACACGAAGTTTCTAAAAGATTGTCACTATACTAAGAGCTCATAAATAAATAATAAATTACCAGTATTTATCGAAACCTGCAAAATAAGTAAGTATTAGGTAATAACCTACCGAATGTATTCGATAACAAACCGAATGCTAAATAAGTCTAATTATTTCAGCAAAGAAACGATTGGCATTCGTACAATATACGTTCGACACATTTAACGAAAATAAATAACGTAGTCTAAGAGTAACGAATCGTACAAGACGGGGACAGGTGAAAATGACATTTGTATTATGCCTCTAACACACATTCACAAATAAAGTAAGTTTTTCGCAATAATAAAAAGACAAAAGCCAATCCTTCAGAATGCAATTAAGTAGATATACCTCTATTGAACACGGAAGTGAAGTCTAAACATGTATTTGAAGCATCCCGACCATTTTGGTTAGTGCATGGTTACCCATTGAAAGGGTTTTCGATAAAAGCCCATACGGTGTGCACTCTTTTGAACGGCTAATTTAAGCCATTCAAAATTACCCACACCGTTTATTATGGGTTTTTGATTAACTGCTTAGGAAAACCCTGTCGAAATCCCTTTCCATTGAAAAGGTTTTCGATAGGGTTTTTCTAAAATGGTAACCAAAATGGTCCCTGGGTAGAATAGAGATATAATTGGTCATGCTACGCGTGCTGGGCGGTTATCGAAATAACATAATATTATGATTTTTTCATGTTACTGGGTTTCAAGTAGGTATAGAACCCATTGAATGGGTTATCATGTAACCCTTTCAATGGGTTTCTAGTATAAAACCCATTCAATGGGTTATCATATCATGTAACCCTTTCAATGGGTTTCTAGTATAAAACCCTTTCAATGGGTTACCTCATGATAAAGGTAACCAATTGAATGGGTTACCCCTTCGAAAGGCTTAACTCTTAACCGGGGTTGAACGGTCCCTGATTTGAAGTAGGTAATAGCTTAAAAATGATATTTATGAAGACAATTACCTATCACACATTCTTATAGAAGGGAATGTAATGAACAAATGTATACTTAATCAACAATCCCACTCGCTCGTAAGTCGTAATTAAGACATGTTACACTTTTAAATTATTCACCGCATGACAAGTTTGGCGGAGTATCGATTATAAAAGAATGAAATATCTATGTTTTACGGAAATAAATTATGTTTCTTTATTTCTTTCCGTGTTCACCTTTTTGTTGTATTAAGTATTTTCACAACGTGTCTGTTTGAAGACGGGCGAACTGATAAAAAGGGTTTATATCGGTTAATGAATGTTTTTTCTGACATTAATTAACTCATTCATGCATGGCCAGTTTGTGTTGGTATAATAAGATGGCCCAAATGACATTGCATGACTAATTTAGCGGTAAAACGTCAAACAGTGAAGCAAATAAATGATCGCGAGGTTGCACGGAAAAATGATATTGGCAAAATAAAAACAACCTTTATTTCTCCACTTTGTATTGAAAACTTAAGGGCCGCTTTTCCCGAAAGTTTAGGCATGAGACAGCTTGCGCCCGCGTTCCACAGGAGCAGTCGCGATAGCACTATAGCACTGGCGCGGTGCGTGCGAGCCGTTTTTCACGTATTTATTTAATATAAAGAAAATAAGTGACATAAATTATAAATTTATCCAATAATATCCCTGTCAAACCCGATTGGTGACTGAAATGTAAAATTTTCATGAAAAATTGCGTTCCCCCAAGTCTCATACAACTTAAAATACTTTCAAAATCGACTTTACTTCTGATTTTTTTTATCAAGCAAAAAGTGAAGTAATTGTGTTTTTAACAAAAAGTCACTAGATCAAACATGTACGTATCTGTACTATATATTTTTTTACGAATTTAAATATGGTGATTTCTCTGAAAAGAACTCGATCTAGAAATGTAAATTTCAGAAAAGGGCTCTTAACGCCAATCAATGCAAAAAATGCCTAGCCTTTTCCCAAAGCTATAAGCATCAAGTCCCGTAATTGTCAATAGATGCCCAGGGGCCTTCCCATGACCGCTATAAATGAAGAACCACATCATCTCATCATCTGCCTGCTGCAATGTTGGGTTCGGCTTCCGTCTAACCAGATGAGGCTGAGTAGCAGTATCCGACTGCCGCTTGACTGCTGCTGATTGTCTACTGGACGCCAATTCCTGTAATTAAAAACGATCAAAATCTAGTCGCAATGTCTTCTCAACGAAAATCAATGATAAAAAGTTGGTAAAAATGAGGGGGGGAAATTAGAGGTATATTTGACCAATTGAGACTGAAATCAGAATGTGAACGTTCTTAAAAATACGAGAATTGCCCCTCCGATGATCTCTTAGAAACATCAGTATGAAATTCAGATGGTTTCGAGATCTGAACCCGCGATGATATTTACTTTAAAAACAAATGAGATTAAATCGCATTCAAATTGTGTGTGTTCACATAAGGTTTAAATTCAAGACCTATACAGAAAAGTGTAGGTATTTACAATAAACAATTATTTCTTGCTCAGATATACCAATTTCCTGTAAGAACACAATTAGTAATAACAATAGCATGCGAGCTGAAGATCCATTGAGTCAAATAAAGACGTCTGTCGGCCATTTTGAGAGACACTTAAAATGGCCGTGTTTTGTTTTGGCGGGAATATAAGTAATGATAATTGTGTTACCCTACTTTTTCAGTTTTACCGCCGTGAAGACAGGGAGACATGGCTTATCTAGTTTTACCAATGCTGTAGATTTGGGATCATGCATGATTTAATTTGAAACAGGGAAAAGGTGACTGGATTGTGTAAAAATTAACACACATTAGTAACATAACATCAGGCCTGTAATTCCCGAAGGGTAAGGCAGAGGTGTATCTTAGTAAACCCACAATTCGTCAGTTATGTTTAAATCTAATAAGCTGTTATAAGGGGCAATAATAAGGGGAAGTTTGAAAGAGGACCAGTGACAGAAAAGTTGAAAGGAAATCGTTTGGTTTGGTATGGGCACGTAATGAGGAGGGAGGAAAATCATTTGACTAAAAGTGTGATGAATATATGTAAATGTTGATGGATGGAGAAGGAGAGGAAGGCCAAAGAAAGAGAATGTGAATTGTAGCATGGCGGTTGACAGCGGAGGATAGAGAGACAATGTGTTGCACTGACCCCAAGTAAAGTGGGACGAGGGTAGGAAGGCGATGAAGTCTAATAAGCCTAATAATTATGGCTAGAAAGGAAGAATGAAGAATGCAAGAGACTGAGATGACGGCAGATAGAGATTAAGGAAGAAAAAAAAGACAGAAAATAAAGAAAGAAAGAAAAGAAAGAAAGGAAAGAAAATAAACTAAATTAAACAAAGAAAAGAAAGGAAGGAAGGAAAGAAAAGAAAGGAAAGAAATAAAGAAAAGAAAGAAAATACATTTATTAAACACAGACTAAAAGGCACACAACATAACATATTAAATTACAAGAAAAAAAAAAACGAATAAAAAGTGTAAAATATTAAAGATATTTGCAGGAAAGTGTGCCTCGCGGCTGCGTCAAATAGGCCCAGTTCAGCAAAAATGCAAGACAACTAGTGCCTGACGCTGGTTTTCAACTGGACCTAAAGAATTTATACTGCGTCAACTTCAAATATATTGTAACAATAGCAGGAGAATGGTGTCCGTGTGGATTGAGGAGCCATGTCTCATACCCGGATACTATACTAACCATATTTCATCATTTCAGCCGAAAAACGTTCACTGCTGGACATAGGCCTCCCCCAAAAAATTCGTGGATTTACCATAATCGCCACGCTTGGCAGGCGGGTTGGCGATCGCAGTATGGTTTTAAAAATGCATAGAGAACGCTGTTGCCTAGTAAGGCCCTTAGTCGCCTTTTACGACACCCACGGAAAGAAATGGGATGGTGCTATTCTTTACGTCCGGCACCAAACGGAACCATATTTAACTAGTAGTACTCGTAAATTAGCCGATTTTGTAAAGCCGGTCCAGGAATTTGTAGTAAAACCCTTAGAAAGTTCCTCAATTCAAACGTCTGAATTGAATTGAGCCACCTTAGAATTCGACAACTAGTCGATTGATATTTCTGATGTGTGGTGTTGAATAAGATATCTCCTAGGCATTGATAATTATTAATATTTATAATCCGTCATAATTAAGTACCTAATTTAGTCATAATAACCATCATATTGTCTAATTATCGACGTAATTAAACGTCACAGAAAACAGTGCCATGCGATCACATAAATCATTACCAAGGTAAAATATTAAGTGTGAATACAATGACAATAATTATTATAATTTGTAATCGATTCGATTAGTTATCGAACGATTTGGAATCGATAAAAGAGGCCAAGTGCGAGTCGGACTTGCACACGAAGGAAATTAAATGAAATCGTTTATTCTGTAAATAGAAAGGATATCGGAATCACTTTTATACGTCATATTAAAAAAAAAAAAACAATAATAAGCTAATACCTAGATGGATTAGACATTTCATAACAGACTACCCCTGAGAAGAAATGGCGTCTCTTTTAAAGTCCAGACATAATCTTGGTCAGATCATGTGAGGACCATGTAAATCCGTGTCTGAAATGGTCTTTTGAGGAAAGAACCACACAACTTTATAGGGACCTTTCCAATCAGTACAAGCATTTGTCAGTAATCGTGAGAAAGGGTTCCGTACCCCCGTACAATATTTATCAATATCTTCTAAAAATACAAAAAAACACGTTTTTTGAAAGGAAAAACTTAAAATAAAAAAATATTTTTTTTAACGGGGAATCACTTGGCCTTCAAACTAAAAGCATTTATTTCAAATAAACCTATTACAGTCACTTTCGAATTGTCAAGGGGTCGGTCAGTCAGAGAGATGAAGCTAGTTGCCCATTCCAAAGCGTAGTAGGTTCCTATGGAGATTCCTTCATCTCACCTGATGGTAAGTGATGATCAGGCCGAAGGTGGAAGCGTGCTTCACCCGGAATCCTCAACTACAGAGGAACTGGCTATCTTACCTGTAACTGCCGAAACACAAGAATTCTGTTAACATTGTTATTATGGTGACAGACTTATATAAGATGGTGGTAGCTAGCCAGGCGAACATAGAAGACCCTACCATGAACCAAACCGAGCAGAAAATGTTTTCACCGCTGGGAATCGTACCTGGGACATCTGGGTCTGAGACAGGTGGTCTTACCACTAGACTACAGAGGCAGTTATATTTTTTTTATTCGTTGATTTAGCACCTAAAGTAGAACACACTGCGAAATGTTCAAGTGTGTACCTATTACGGCTGAAAAGCTACATCCCTGTGACAGACGAACGGACGGATAGCAGAGCCTTAGTAATAAGGTCCCGTGGGCATCCTTTGAGAACGGAACCCTAAAAATGCTCCAACTCAAAGCATTTATTTCAATTAAACCAATTACAGGCACTTTTGAAGTGTCAAAGAGTCGGTCAGTTAGTCAGAAAGTTGAAGCTATTTGCACATTCCAAAACGTAGATCTCTATAGAGAAGAACAGGCAAGAAACTCCAAGGACACTCTTTTAAATAAAGATGTTACAAAACCCTGGGTAGGTACATTATTCTTGTCGTTTCTATAAATATAAGATCAAAAGATTACAAATACGCTCTGGCAGTTAGGAGATGCATAGTCTCAACTGACGACGCCCGTTCACGAACATGACGCATGGATCAGTACCATCCAGCTCAACCATTTTGTAGGGAACCGAATGAATCCAACACACGCGCCACCATCACCGAGACATTTAAATGAGCATGACATACTCGCAACTGCCAAGTTTTTTTAAGTCTTAACATACATCATAACTTAATATACGGCTCCGTGGTACTCACATTTATAAAATTGAAAAAATGCTCTTAAATTATACAAAACTGCTTGCAATGTATTTCAATGATTAATAAAATTTTACGAGCAAAAGGAAAATCATTATTACCTAATGAAGTATTCAACAACTAAAACTTGATTAAGTACCTATCTACATAAAAAAAACTTTAAACAAAATAATAATAACCGAGTACCAAAAATAACACTACAAAGTGACAATTAATTTTGGAAGTCGGTGTCTTTGGATCTGTATTTGAGTTTTTTGCCATAGACTTGCGAAATTAAAGTTATTTTTCACTTTTTAGAGGGTCAGTTTTGAATTTAGCTAAGTTACAATAGCCTAATGTTAACTGCTCAACACCTTTTACAAAATATTGCTTTTCCCGATGCTGGGACGTTGTTTGTTGAGGAGTTCTCCTGGTGAGAACCAGGAGAACTACCACTCACCATATGCATAGTGACGAGAATAAATTGCTTAATCTCAACCCGTTCAATAGGTACTCATTATTATATTGTTCCGGTGGTTATCTGTGGTCTCCATCATCAGTTCCACTTCACCAAATGATGCGTTCTGAGAGCAAATGCACTAGTTACTATAAAAAATACCCAAATCGCTATAGGTTTGCCTATACAATTTGAAAGTTTTCCTCGATTTCCATGGGATCCCCTCATCAGATTCTGATGTGGTGGCAATGGGACCGCCACGGGAGTAATACCCTTTCAAACAAAAAAATAATTTTCAAAATCGGTCAATTATTGACGGAGTAATCGAGTAAAACATACAAAAAAAAAAACATACTGCCGAATTGAGAACCTCCTCCTTTTTGGAAGTCGGTTAAAAATAAACAATAAGATTGTAAAATCAGAACAAAAAAAAAAAGGGGGAAACCTCTTCCAAATATTAAAATTTTAACAAAAACACAACATAATGCTAATAGCCACAGAAGCTGTATCAATAACAATAAATAAGTCTTCCATTCTTCATACAATTTCTGGTTCATATTACATAAGTACGTAAAAAGGTGTTATAATTAGACATAACTCCTACAGGTGGAATCGGAATGGTGGCCACCTGTATTATTTTATGAGCTATAAAAAAAGCTTATAAAGGCTATCTCTGATCCGATATGGTCGTATATTAAAAAACTATTTATTCATGACAATGATGCGTGTGTGTTTGGGTGCAAGTAGCTTGAAAACGACTGAACGAATTCTGATGGGGCTTGACAAGTCGTTTATACTAAGTTGCGAGTACTAAAGAAATAAAGAAAGTTGCGTTTTCTTCGGTATTTTAAGAGTTTGATTTAAAAGTTGTAGGTAAGAGAAATAGCCAGGACATTGTAGAAAAGAAAAAAACTTAATTTGAAGCAATTATTTTTAATTATTATGCAACTTTGCATAGTCAGTAATTTCTAACTATACGCATTCAGAATCTACGACTAAACATGAAAAACTACACAATTATGTAAAAGTAAATTCATTGACAAAACAAAATGCAAATTCAGTCAAAAAGGTGTCTGTTACGACCGCAATATGTCCAAAAACGAGATCGAATAGATAAAAGTCAACAAAATTAATGTGACTTCGTTATTTTGACGGTAACATTTCGTCAAATTCACGCGAGGAAGCAAATGAAAAAATCCACCGGCCCGCCATCTTTGAATTTCAAATTTGACATTGGAATGTGCATGGTAGCATTTATTGGCTCGTTACAAGCGATCAAATCGCTTTCGTTCATTGATTTTTATTCCATTGCTTTCTTTGATCGTTAATCTTACAAGGATATAGAAGAAACAACGCATTGTATTTCCCTTATTGAATGTATACTTGATCGCCCAAGTTCAGCGCATTATCCTTTTTCATAAAAAGAAAACTTAAATGATGCTTTATAATTTTTATTTGTACAGCAAACAAAAGGCAGTTAGTGTCTTTCGATTAGTTTTCGACGTCTGAAAGAGCAATTTAAATATTAATTTACGCGGTAATATTTTAACAAAATGGCGGCAGGTTAAAATGGCCGACGGTTTAGTTAATTAGCATGGCGCGATGGCGTTGTTATTGCGTTATTGTTGTAATAACCGAGGTAGATTGGTTGCTTTGTTTCCGATCCGTAAACTAAAGTTAATGTCTGAATTTAGAAAGTTTTCTTTCAAGTAATATTCCGTTTACGTACGCTTGTTCGCTGGAGATATTATGGGCTTTCTAAATGAAGGAGGTTAGGCTACACATCCGTTTTTTTCGAAGTTTAAAATTAATGTTTGTATTGTCTATGGCGGAGAGAATACCAGCTTATCTTTGCCGATGGCCTGTATCCTGTATTACTGACGAACCGTGAGTAATTAAGTTAAAGTGACTAAAACACGATAGGTACCTATCGTGTTTTGTACCTAATTACGTATGGTACTTACCTACTTATTGTTTCTAAAACTGGGGACAGTTGATGTAAATTTTCGTTATTTATCTTGATTATCTTCCGTGTAGATAAATAAACAATATTTATTGATCTACGACCTACCCCTTAGTAGCTATAAACATCGCGTTTTAAACCTAAAGTACCAGGTTCTTTGCGAAAGCGAACATCGTTAGACAATGAGGCAAAAACTACATAAAATCTATCTAGATAAATGGCTAAGGAAAGAAAAATAATAGTACCGAAGAAAAATAATTACTGCATTCATATGGAAACAAAGGAAAATATAGCTCTTGTTCAATCTGAAACTTTCTATAGCTTGGCAACATTATGGCAAGCAACTGTAAACTGTTCTATCTATAGTAACTGTGACTGTGTCGCATTCGATTTTTGATTATTAAGGCGACGATAACCGACTTGTAATGATTTTATACTGAAAATCACGTCTAAACGAGTAGTGTGTGTAATGATTTGAAAAAAATATATGTTAAATAAGAGCATTTTCTGAATAATTTAATATGTGAATATTTTAGTTTATGTTTATATTACATACACTCAGTTGCAGAAACGATCTTTAAATTTTAAAGACTACATTAAACACTAATGTAGCATTAAATCATTGCACAAAACCATTTTTTATTTTATTTTAATGCTCCATTAAATTTAACTAATGAAATGTCAAACCTAATGAAACCGGCCATTTTAAACACTTTTACGTTGCACGTAACTTCATTAGCGCCCATTAGCAGGTGGTGAACTTTAAGTTTGACATTTCAGATTTTTTAATTTTAATGGGCCGAAAAGCATCCATTAAGAGCAACATTAGTGTTTTCTACGGTACTTGAATGCATTTCTGTAATTGAAAGATGTCTTTAACCAGTCTTTCGTCATTATCTGATTCTTATTTAGTAGATTTACCTCGCCGTCGAATCCCAGACCGAGTGAATTCATTTTTAAAACATGATGGAAAAGAGTTTCGTGTAAGGTATAGAATTTCCAAGGAGGCAGTTCTTCAAATTTGTAACCTATTTGATTAAGATTTAGAACCAGTGACGCAAAGAAATAAATCCATTAATGGCCTGACACAGCTTTTAATATGTTTGAGATTTTTCGCCACTGGATCTTTCCAGCAAGTAGGTATTGGGTGATTTAATAAACATAAATAAATCAACAGTTTGTCGGAAACAGGTTGGGTCGGGTTGTTTGTCAGTTTGTTTATACAAAAAGTATCCCGTGAGCTAGCAAAATTAAGCCACCTCTATATTAAAATGCCAGACCGGACGGAACTACGTAGAGTTGCAGAAGGTTTTTATGAAATTGATGGATTTCCACGTGTGGCCGGAGCTCTAGACTGCACACATGTTAAAATTATTAGATTAAGGGGGATGCGCTAAAGTAGCCCGCAAAATTCAAATTTTATTACGTTTTTTGCAATTTGCAGGTCAGTAACACGTATGTTGATCTAATTATGATTCGCGGCCATAACCAATATGGCTTTACAGAATTATAATCATTAGAATATGAATCAGAAGTATAAAAATTGCAAAAAACGTTGGTAAATTTGAATTTCGCGGGCTACCTTAGCGCATCCCCCTTAAACCAGATTATTTAAACTACATTAAACCACAGAGTACACTGAATACACATAAATCAACTACATTTACTTTATTTTATTCTAAAATTGTGGTGTACTTGTACGTACGGATAATAACAGAACGCAAATGTTCACTCTTTTCGTTCAATATGGTAATTTGTTCCTGGCAATATTGTTTAAAGTCTTCTTTAACTAAAGTGGCATTAAAAATGTCTAATGCTATCTAAAATTTGTTTGTGCAACTTCATTAAAGTAATGAATTCATTAGCGATAATGTTGCTTTATGTACCTAATGAAGTGTTAATGGTGAGCTTTCTGCAACTGAGTGATAGTGAAATTAATTTGTAAAAATATGTCTAACGTGGATAAAACACTGAGAATGGCGTAAAACTTACCAAGCGTATTTTTCTGGAACCTTCACCAATTTAAACATAATTTAATTATTGATCTTTTAGTGTACGCGTTTTATTAAAATACCTTTTATTTGTGTATAATAAATTAATAATGCGTCAAATTGGGGACAGCGCTCCTTAATGGGCGAGTCCTGTTACTGGCTGAATGTACGACGCGTTGCGTGAGCTCAGTACAGAACACGCAAGCTAAACACTCAAGGTCACTGGCATATATCTCCGTCTAAGTATACTAATAAGTCATCCATCATCATCTGCCCGCCTTTTCCCCACTACATTGGGGTCAGCTTCCAGTCTAACCAGATGCAGCTATTCACCAGTATTTTACATAGAGCGCCTGCCTATCTGACCTCCACAACCCAGCAACTGGTTAACACGATATCCCTTGCTAATACTGGTTGTCAGACGTCCGGGCTTCTGACGACCCTTACCAACTGTCAAAGATCTACTAACGACAGCCGGGACCAACGGCTTAACGTACTTTCCGAGGCACGGAGAGGTCTTGGTATGTAAAGATGGTCACCCATGCATGGATAGTAGTAATAAGTATTTAATTTAACTGTGGGAAAAATCTGGTGCATCAACTGCAACCCGTAAAGCTTTGTTTTCTTAAGAATGCGATGAACGGTCACAAAATAACGGCTGTTCTAATCAATGACTCTTGTTAGTTGTCCTACCTCAATGGTTCAACTACAGTGCGCTTTTTAACACCATCATTTTGGATGGTGAAATGACAGATTTACATGACGGCCGATAGAATATGACGGAACCGCTTTCTTAGGAAACCAAAGCTTTAGATTCGAAGGCGACCACGACGTAGTTGGTAAAAGGTTATGGCAGATGATGGCAGTAGGTAATTAATTGTGGCTGTTCCTAACATTTCAAGCATTGATGTATTAAATAGGAAGATATGGTACGCGCTCCTCGATGTGGACCGCATAAATTAGGGGAAAGGACACAACACAATCGACCATTACTCCCGGTTTGCGGGGAATACCTGAATCGTAGTTTGTTTGCGAGTTGTTATGGGTACGTAACAGTGACAATTATTGCGATCTCGTTCCCGCTATAGCCCGCGTAATTATGTCTATCTATTTCGGTAGTCGAGCACATGACGCACGACATCGGGACTATTTAATATTTACGTGATGTTAGAGAGTGGCCTATCTTCCTATTTAATACATCAATGATTTCAAGACTTTTCTTCTCTTAGTGTTGTTACAGTACGTACCTACATAAAACAGATAATATTTATGAGATTCTGAAGTCGCAAATAAACTTATTTTCTTTCTACCTTGTCTTTTCGTAAGTTTGGGTAAATTAGTCCTAACTAGTTTAGTTGGTAAGTGCTTACAAGTGCTAAACGTGGCATGACAATACTACCACATGGCATGCTTACCAATATACAGTTTATTAATTAACTAAAGGCGTTCCCGTTAACCCGCAAAAGTATAGCGTCCAAATATGCAAAAAAAAAATACCTACCTACCATTAAAAAATAATTTATTTTCTAATAATTTAATTTAAATTAATTAAAAAAAATTGCCTCTTAAAAAAATATATTAATAATCGTAATCTTAGTGCCTAGAATATACTCGGAACACGGAACTCGGGAATTCCTATCTCCGATACTAAGCAGATAAAAATTGGCATTCTAAAACAAATTCAAGGAAAGCTAGGTAATTTAATATCAGACGAAGTATATAACGCAACAAAACGGACATTTAAACAAGCAGTAATCGCTTTAAATAAGCCATAGACTGCGAACGCGCCTAATATAAAGTATTCATGAATGAATCTGGCTAGTTTTAGATTTTTTTTCTGGCTATTTTTGACTGGAAGCCGACCCCAACGCAGTTGAAAACAAGCAGATTGATTGATTGTATTTATATTATATTTCGGTAGATCTTTATGATTGGGCGGAACACCAGTTATGAGCTAGGTGTATTTTTTTTTATTACTTTAAAAGATAGTTCAAATTAGGTTTAGAAACAAGCCAACTCAGCCTATCACAGTCCACTGCTGGACATAGGCTTCTCCCAGGCTGCGCCACAACACCCTGTCCTCCGCCTTCCGCATCCAGTCCGACCCAGCCATCTTCTTAAGGTCGTCGGTCCATCTAGCTGGGGGGCGACCAGTACCTACCGACACCCACCCACACTACGCTTGCCGATACGCGGTCTTCACTCCAGGACTCGTCTGCTCCATTGGCCATCGGTCCTTCGACAAACATGGCCAGCCCACTGCCACTTCAGTTGGCTTACTCTGCAAGCTATATATGTCGGTAGCTCCGGTTCTTTTCCGGATAATTTCATTCCTGATTTTATCCTTCAAAGAGACTCCAAGCATAGCCCGCTCCATAGCGCGCTGGGCGACCTTCAATTTGTGGACCAGCCCGACTGTCAGTGTCCACGTTTCGGCTCCGTATGTCATGACGGGCAGGACGCACTGGTTGAAGACTTGACGCAGTTTTCCAAATGCCACCCAACCCAACTGGATCCTTCTGTCGGCTTCTTTCTCAAAGTTGTGTGACCGAGCTGGATGACTTGTCCTAGGTAGACATACTCCTTCACAACTTCGAGAAGCGACCCTTCGATGTGGATCAAGAAAGAAAGAGCGAGAAACAAGTACCTACCTTTATATATTTTTGAAGTGAAAACTTCTTTAGTCGCGTTGAGCACTTTTTGGGTGAACAAAAATCATGAAACTTGCGTCATCGTCACCGAACGCTTCGATACAATTCACAAATTAAAGTTGTCAAAAAATTATAGTTACGTCTAATTACTTAACTAGGACTTCTTGGCGGGAAAGTGAAGCGTCATGTTCAGCAGTTTGTTTAATTTTCCAAAATTTGTGTTTAGCCGAATTTTTAATGTGTAATAATGGTGGATTATTAACCATTAAGTGTTTGTGAACGTGCATTAGTGTAGGCAAATGAAACAAAACAGTGCAACTTCGCTTCAAGTTCTCTCAAGAAGTCCGCGTGAGGTCTCAGTAAAGTGCCACATCTTTACTGAAACTCAAGGGGAGTGGGCGGGGATATCATCATCATGCATTTATAATTCATTTCATCAATACTATACAAGAACTAAAACGTGACATTGGCTAAATGCACAAACCGTGCGAAGCCAGAAGAGAAAAAAAAAGAAAAAAAAAAAAATTACTTAACTAGTGAAGTAACCATACGACTCCGTACTCGATACTAACGATAAATAGATTCAAGTTAAATGTCAAAACGGGCCTATTATTTATTGACAACTATACTTAGTTTTCACTTCTATCGGCAGTCCCCAAAGACTACCCCGCAAGTTTTTTTTGTAACTGGTTTCTGTACTGTTCCTTATAGGTACTGTTCTTTTTTTACGGGTTTCAGGTAAACAAGCATTCTTGGGGTTTCTTTTATTCTGAATGGTTGATCGACTAGGTACAGCTCGGAACAAATAGTGTAAGTATTTCTAAGGTCTTAGTTCGAAAATGTTTCGTGTAGGTACTTATTTACGAAGCATGCGAGTCCAAATAACGGGCCAATTTTTAAAGGTTCTGTAGCAACACTGATTCGTTAAAAATGTTATGACGATCATTTGTAATAGGTAGGTATGTATTCGACGTGTTAACCACAAGTCTTATCCTAATCTTAAGCGTGGCAATAATTGCGCTCAAAAACATAATTATACACCATTTTGATCTAAATAATAATAACGTCTTGACACTTGACGAGGTACCGCCCGCTGGCCCATATGTCCGACAATTTCAAATGAAATCGAAAAAACCGATCCGCATATGACGCCTTCTAAATCCGAAATTCCCTCCAAAACCGATCTCACGCTGAGAGCGCATTGAAAAAAATATTCTCTCTGACTCGTTCTTTTTTTGAATACAGATTTTTTTTCTAACCATTGTCGCGGCTGGATGCCACGTATTGCCAGTGTTTGACCTCGATTTAAAGAATTTAAATATTATTTGGTGAATCAATCTGCGAATTTAGTGCAGGCGGAAAAAGTTTATGAAAAATACCTACAGATTTTGTCGCGTAATCGTGTTATGAGTTTATGACTAATATAAAAGCACCTTTTACTTGCGGAAGTGGGGTTTGTGAATCATCGAAGCTTTTAGGCACTAACCTGGGTGTATCAGTCTAGATTAAAATAATCTACACTACGTCAAATAAATCCAATGTCAAAAAAAAGGATTGAAATTAGTATGATAGTAGACAGTTTTTCTAGTTAGCCATTTTGTACTTCACACACTTAACTGTCAGGTAAATTCTATACTTATGTAAAAACACACAATACCATCTTTTCACCTGTGAGCCGACAATCTCGACCCACTAGAGAGACTTTATTAACAAGATTTTGAATATCCTATTGTCGCTAACACTTTCTATGTTCGAAATTCGAAAATCTTCTTTTTTTACAATACAGTTTGGACATTTCGCTTGAGTTATCGCCGGCCAGTTCTGTTAAAAGGTTTAAGGTTTTTTTTTCTTTCATAAACGTCAGTGCGCGGGTCGGTTTTGACGTGGGTGAGCGTGGTTATAATTGCTGTTCGGATTGGGACGCATAATTTTTATAATTGTCTGGATATGTCCTATTTTTAAGTTAAGAAGATTATACTTGTTCAGTTTATGAGCTTAGTCTTACTTATCTACTCATTGTTAGATAGACTATATTTTGTCAAGGTTTACATTTTGTCTAATTGTTTCTAAGACATGCTAGCTTCCCAAAAATAACAATTTTACTAAAGAACCCCTAACCACAAACAACAAATCATGTAAATTCATCTCCTTTAGGGCATAAAAGTGTTGAAAAATGTATATATCTGGATAGGATTTTATCCCACGTCACCCAAAAACATAGCGATCCTACAGCCAGGTAGTTTCAGACTGGGATTTGGAAATATATGGATAATTATAAGACGGCTTAACGTGGAATTTTTGTCAAAGTTTATCGTCATTTTGATTGAGGTTACGACTTTTGTATCGGTGAAGATATTGTGTCGGTAGCTTTATTATAGAGGCTATACAAACGGTTGTTGGGTTATGATATGGGAATCGGATATTACTTATATGAGGACTAATGAGAATTGTTGACACAGAAGAATCTTAGATTACATTTTAGAGTTTTTTTTTATTAAACAAATAAGAGTTTAGTAAGTATACTTATAAGGTTTGCTAAAACATATTATTTTATTGGGAAATCTCATCGGCCAATCGATTTAAGCATACCACTGACCATAGCATATCGATTAAACGTAACCAATTCCTAAATCCAATACCTAAACACCTTAACTCACAAAAAAATCCATCATGGTCACGGACGATAATTGGTCCACCCACCCGACATAAGCTCGTAGACCAATCGCGACACGATTTGTCTTGCTAGATTATTTAAAACATGTCGTTAATGTGAATCGATCGTAAAATTTGTATAGAAACTCCTTTGATTGGTCATTATTTTTAATAGCTAATATTTTATTGCATTTTTATAGTTAATCGGCTATATTCGATGCGGTTCAACGATTTAACGTAGGCTTAACTGCTTAATAAGTAATCGAATGTCTAGTAATCTTTACTACTACACCTGTAAAACTAATTAAAAATGTTAGTAAAATGGAATTCTCCATTATTATTTAATTTCCTCCTTTTTAAAAATCGATCGCTAGGTTGAAATACGCGCCATTTAAATAGGTGTTCGATTTTCAAAAACGTTTGTTTATGGCTTATTATCTGTTGACAATTAAAGAGCGATTGGATATTTAATTCTGTTTTTGAATGGCGATATTTCATTGGCTTAAGTCTATACAATTGTTTCCGGTAGGTAAATAAGAATTACTACGATTATTACTGTTTGTGAGTTACATAGATATAATATGTATAATAAAAATTAAATGCTGTTCATTGGTAAGCGCATCACTTCAGAACGGCAGGACCGAATTGGCAAATTTTTGTTTTAAAATGTTCGTAATAGTCCGAATCAGGTTCTTACGCACAGAAAATTTTGGAAAGTTGCCGGGATAATCGGAAAATTCGGAAAAAACCGAAAGTGCATTTTCTATGGGAATTGTGAAGGCACGGGAATATATTCGTAAGAAGTTGGCAGAATCATCCCAGCGTTGATTCGTTTTCTCCTTCACCAATCGGTATTTCTCCTGACACTTTTTATTTTGTTTAAAAGTATGTATGTATCTATGTATATATTGTTGTTTTTCGAGTTATCTATCCCCATATTGCACCTGCCATGTTTTGTCTCTGCATCACCCTAAGGTTGACTGGTAGAAAATGCCTCAGGCATTAAGTCCGCCTTTGTACAGTAGTTTTTTTACTTGTGCATTAAGTTTTAATAAATAAATAAATTGTGTATGAATTATTGAAATTCGGAAAGGATAACGTCTGTTGGGTCAGTATATAATCACTGGGCGTCGGCGGAGGGCAGACAATGCCCTCTTCCAGCCCCCCTAAATGGGTCCAGGGACGGCGGACTTGGGGACGTCCGCCACCCCCTATCACACTGGACCCTGGCGGTGCGTAGTGTTCCACGCGCGCCCCTTTCAGACACCTCACCCTCCCCCCCAGACTTGAGGAGGCCCGCAGAGGCGGGCCGGCACTAGCCGGGGATCACGGACGTAATAACAGATCCCAAGATCCCCGGTGCAAGTGTGGGAAGGGAACACTGGGGTGGTTTTTAGTCAGTAAGAGTCTGACAGACCCGTCCGCCCGCCGCAGGGCGGAGGACATCCATGAGGAATATCCACCCCGAGAAAAAAAAAAAAAAAAAAGCTAGTATATAATGCATGTGCAGATAACTAACTAGACTCTTTATTTTATTAAAAGTGAAAAAATATCTAATACACTCGTAGATAAAGGCTTTAGAGGAGCTATGATCCACTCTATGTTACTTACTCCCTCGAAGTTTAGGTAAATACACTTTACATATATTCCGATTTCTGGTATAACACTTAACCCGACCTAGGAATATGTCGACTCCATGCTCCTTCGTGTTTGTGATCAGAAGACTAACCAGGCAACCAATGACAATTAGAACCCCCTCATCGGACTTAAACATAAAGTAATATTTGTGTACTTCACGCCTCTGCCTAACCATTCGGGGAAAAAAATGCATGATGTTACTGTACTTTCAAATTCAAAATATTTTATTTCACACCAGTGTTAAGCCTTCTACATACCAGCGCGACACGGCACAAAGGTCCCGCGTGTCGTGGGACGAGCGGTGCCTTTATGTCGCGTCGCGTCGCGCGACATGTCACCCCGGTATGTAGAAGCCTTTACGTGTAAAAAACTTGCCTGTTTTTTTTTTAAACATTACCGGCAAAATGTGGGTTTTCTTCTACACACCTCTTCGTACCCCTTCGGAAAATACAAGCGTGATTGTTGTTACTACTGGCGCCAAATCACTACTTCCTGGAGGCTTTTATTTAGATACGTTTTGTTTACGTTATTTCTGCTTGAGTATAGTTTCCGACGATTATTTTATATGTATTTTTTTTTGTATAGTGGTGTGTGCTAGCCAACATAAGGCAAATAATTTAATTTAATATTTTGTATTACATTTTATATTTTATTGTATAGATTCAAGTTTTATACAATATGTAACAAAAACCCTGTTGTTCCTTCTACCTACGTTTTAAGAATCGGTATACATACGTAATAAAGCAAGTCATTTATAAAAACTGTTCAATAAAAATAATTAAAATAAATATTTCATTATTAATATTTGTAATGTTTAACTGATTTCTAACCAAAGAGGTTAGAAATCATTAAACATTACAACTTACATACTTCTCGACTAGCCAATACTTATTTTTTTTTAATTAAGTATAATTCCACCAATGTCTTGCTTGTATACGTCCATAAAAGGAACAACAGGGTTTTTGTTACATACTGTATATGAACAGACAGCTGTGCTGCTGGGGAGTTTGTTGCGCCACTTCTTCTTCCCAGCTAAAGCACTAGGAAGTGGTGAAGGGTGGGCGTTTTTGGGGGACAGTCTCATGTAATTTTTGACGGTCGAAAAGTGCTGATTCTCAGCCTAGTTTGAATAAATGACTTTTGATTTGATTTGACTAACGATTTATGACCCCCATATCCCACACCAGCACGTTCTATGGAACATCATCTATCACGTCACGTAGGCTGCGCGGGGGCAACCACGTCTACTCCGAACATAAATCCGAAGTACCGGCCGAATGTTCAGCCGTTGCTTAATTACGGCTAACTATGGCAACTTACGGCAAAAGAAAAAAAAAACCGCAGTCAAGAGATAAGCCAAAGACAAAAATTTAACTTTAAGTCGGGTAAGGATTCAAAGTCAAAAAAGGAAACTATGGAAGTTATAAAACGGCCGAACTTTCGGCCGATACTTCGGATTAACGCTTCGGAGTCTACCCCCTGAGAACGATTAGATAGGTATAGTCGCCGGCATTTCTTCCCGTGGGTGTCGTAAAAGGCGACTAAGGGATTTACTAGAGAATGGGCAGCAGCGTTCTCTATGCATTTTTAAAACCATACTGCGATCGCCAACCCGCCTGCCAAGCGTGGCGATTATGGCAAATCCCCCCCTTTTTGGGGAGGCCTATGTCCAGCAGTGGACGTCTTTCGGCTGGAATGATGATGATGAATGCAATGATGAGTCGCCGGCACGTAACTTGGCAAGAATCGTTAGATCTTTCTCTCCTTTCTTTAATATTTGTCTAAACAGAATAGAATAGAATACTCTATATTATGTACAGTCACGAGCACAAATAAGTATATACTTACAAAAATTAAATGCGATTTTCTTGTAGAATAACGATTGCAACTTTGAGATAAGACTTATTACAGAATAGTATAAGTTCCAAAATACTGTATTCGTAACAACATAAAATTACAATCAACACTTATGGAGAAAATCACAATTAAAAGTTGGTAAGTGGATACATATTAGTGCTCGTGACTGTACACCATAAACAAACATAAACCACCATAAACAGATTTGTTTAAAAATAAATTCTGGCAATAACCAAAGAAGTGTCAAGCAATAAAAGTGTATTTGGACTTCTTGGCGGGAAAGTGAAGCGTCATGTTCAGCAGTTTGTTTAAATTTTCCAAAATTAGTGTTTAGCCGAATATTAATGTGTAATAATGGTGGATTATTAACCATTAAGTGTTTGTGAACGTGCATTAGTGTAGGCAAATGAAACAAAACAGTGCAACTTCGCTTCAAGTTCTCTCAAGAAGTCCGCGTGAGGACTCAGTAAAGTGCCACATCTTTACTGAAACTCAAGGGGAGTGGGCGGGGATATCATCATCATGCATTTATAATTCATTTCATCAATACACAAGAACACACACAAGAACTAAAACTTGACATTGGCTAAATGCACAAACCGTGCGAAGCCAGAAGGAAAAAAAAAAAAAAAAAAGTGTATTTTTTTTGTTGCACTACAAATACAAAATAAAAAAAAACTAACTGACAGACAGACAGACAAACATTAATAAAATATTTTTTTGTTATAAGTACACCGTAGTAGCTCGTGGCTAAGTAATAACGGCCACACGGGTCGATCCATCAGGTTAAACTACGCTTGCCGGGGTTGGTCCGTGGATGGGTGACCATCTTTACATACCGAGACTCCTCCGTGCCTCGGAAAGCACGTTAAGCCTTTGGTCCCGGCTGCCATTCGTGGATCTTTGACAGTCGTTACGGGTCGTCAGAAGCCCGAAAGTCTGACAACCAGTCTTACCAAGGGGTATCGTATTACCCAGTTACTGGGTTGTGGAGGTCAGATAGGCAGTCGCTCCATGTAAAATACTGGTATTCAGCTGCATCCGGTTAGCTGGCTGACCCCAAAATTGTTGGGAAAAGGCGGGCAGATTGATTGAAGTACCGTAAATATAAACATTCATATGCTTTAAGTAAAAAGTTGTTATTTTGACATTATAAATAGACACATCAATTTGATTTATTTGTATAAATCAGACCGTGAGTGTTTGAGAGTAAGTTGAGTTGACTTGAATGTGCCCTGGCGGCTGAGAGTATGTCATGCTCACTGTAATGTCTCGCTGATGATGGCGCGTGTGTTGGATCATTTAGCTCCCTTCAAAATGGTTGAGCTGAATGGTGCTAATCCATGCGTCATGTTCGAGAACGGGCGCCATCAGTAGGGACTGGTCATCTCTTAGCGGCCTTGACTTATTTTAATTTAATTTTTGAATTGTTTTTTTTAATCTTTTTGTTACGGACGCTTTTGACGTTTTGCATCGTTCTCACATGTTTAATTTCAACACGAATGATGTAACCAATATTTTGTATCCATATGTTAATTTAAAAGAGTGTCCGTGGAGTTTCTTGCCCGTTCTTCTCCATAGGTACATACTAAGCTTTGGAATGGGCAACTAGCTTCATCTTTATGAATGACCCACCCCTTGACAATTCAAAAGTGCCTGTAATTGGTTTATTTGAAATAAATGCTTTGAGTTTTGAGTAACTAAGAAAGAAAAGAAAGAAAGAAAGTATATTCGTTCGTCGTTCGTTCGTGTTGGTTGTATGTATGTAAGTATATTCTCTTATTGTATATTTATATTTAAATTTGTGATTAGTATAGTAATAATATTAGTAAGTTTTTATTTTGATTTTATTTATATTTTTTTTCTTGTACTCTTACACACGTTGTCTACATGTCTTTGTCTACTTTCCCGTCGCAGGTATGCTGGACGAGATTTTTTTTGAAATAAGCACCACTTTTGTATGTATTTTTCTGTTCTTTTATTCTTGTCTGTATTTAAGTGTCGTACATAAACTGTTAAATAAATAAATAAAGAAAAAAAATGCGTTTATTGGAATTACAGCAAAAAAGAAATACACCTTATAACTATATAACTCTCTGTATTTTACTGTGTGTACATAAATATTAAAATAAATAAATAAAATAAATATAAAAACAGAAAACAATTAATATAATGCCACAAGGGCCTCAGCTCAGCATAATGTCAGATGACAATATTAACACAAGATGTACCACCTGACGCTGATTTTCAGCTGCAACCAGCGTTGCCAGACGTTCCGATTTTGGCGGGACGTCCCGATTTTTAGCCCAAAATTAAACGTCCCGAGCGGGGCAGGTTCAGTCCCGCTTTTCAGGCACAGAAAAATTAATAAGTAATTCGTAAGTAAAATGTATTACTTATTTTTATTCCTCTGAAGACTTAATTGCCATAGGGCAAACCAGACAGTTATTAGTAATGTAACGTATTTTCATTACAATACATTTTCTATTGTATATCATCATTGTAAACTTAAACTCAAATAAAAGGATAAGACGTAGTAATTATAGTAAAAAATAACTGATTATTTACGTTTTCTTATTATGTCCCGCCCGCTTTTGACGACAGAATCCCGCTTCTTTTTCTCAAAAAGTTTTAAAAAAAGAAGGCGAGCAACAAGAAACGAGTATGCGACGTTAGAATCCAGGTTTACCCGAAAAAAAATCTGACAACGCTGGCTGCACTGCAACCCGCGAGTGCCATACACTAGAATAATAAATAGACAGGGAAGTGTGTCCGTGTGAGAACTTATGGGCCCACTTGCACCAATCAACACTAAATGCGCTTAGCGTTAAAGATATTTAAAACATAATTGTGTTTATGTCATCTTCAAATGAAGACCGAAACAGAATGACCTAACGCTAAATGCATTTAGTAATTTGAGGTGCAAGCTGGTCTAAATTTTTTAACTTAATATAATGTAAGTACTTGGAAAAACAACACTATTATTTGCCAGGTTCCCAACTTTTCAAGAAATAATACCCAAGTGACTTAAATAACATTGAAAAACTAAGAAATGGCTTGTAACAAAGCGGGTTTTGACAACCTGTCCTGGGCAAGCAGGTTTCTGAACCTCCAGACTAGGACACAACCAACTTGTAGTTGACTAATCCCAAGGCTAGAAATATGACTCCGGTAATAAATTAAAATACATACGATATTCAGCAGTAAAACCGCTCAGGTTACCTTGTTACGTCGTTATCAACAATCTATACTCTAGACAGGGCTCAATTTAGTTTGAGAGAACACACTACATCTTGAATAACTTGTCAAAAATTACTTATTTCACCTGACGATGCCTTTTATCTGAAAAAACAATACCGGTCAAGAGCGAGTCGGACTCGCGAACCGAGGGTTCCGTACGTATATATGATGTTGATGATTTCTGAAAAACTGTGCTATTTAGAGACATCGTTTTATTTTTCCTGTAATCTTTATATATATCACATAGAATAATTTCAGATTTTTATCTATGCAAACTTCGGAGATAAGGGGGGGAACGGTTTTTACATTTTTCATCAAAAGTCGGAAACTGTGCTGCCTAAAAAATAAAAAAAATATGTTTGAGAATGTGCAAACAGCGCTCTTTCATATGACACATACCCTAGTAGCACCACTTAAAATTATTAAGACCCTTTCAGTCACTTTTGCAAAAAAGGTATATTTTTTTAAATCTCTTTCTTGTTTGCAAAATAGTTGGGCAAACGTCACCTTAAACTATTCTAAATTTCAAGTTTATAGCATTAGTAGTTCTTGAGATATCCAGGTGTGACAGACAGACAGACAGACAGACTTAGTGTCACCATAAGGGTTCCTTTTTACCATTTTGGTACGGAACCCTAATAAAACAATATGAATTTATAATCCTTAAGGCGTGTATGCACGAACGAACAAAACATGGTGAACACGAACATCGAACACGAAATGTTTGGGTCGTAAGCGTGGACGTAAATTACCAAACCGAACACGACCACATACGGACACAGTTCGACTTGTGTTAGCTCTCAACCACCCCGCTCTTTAGCCATGGATTCGCCATTGGAAGTCGTCGACAGTGAATGAGTGAAGTAGCCAGATTTTTTTTGCTATTAGTAGTGTTCAGGAAATATTGTTTTGTTTCTAAAGGAGGATCCTAGTTGGTGGGAAACAGTTTTGTACAAAAAGCGAAAACAAAATACATTAATTTTAGACTTAAAAGCGTTTATGACGTACGGCATTTCATACAAACTTTCAAGTCCTTGTTTTTCGAAATGACTGAACCGATTTTAATGAAACTTCATACGCTGCAGTATACATGGGTCTAAAAAGTTAGTCAAGAACATTTTCGAAATGTCTTATTTAAAAACGGATAACTGGGAATCTCTGTTTCTATGGATAATTTAAAATCGGTCGAATTTGGCTGTAACACTATTTTTCGAAAATGTTCTTATTTAACTTTATAGACCTTTGTATCTTGCTTATGCGTATGAAGTTTCATTATAATCGGTTCAGTCATTTCGAAATACAAGGGCTTGAAAGTTTGTATGAAATGCCGTAAGTCGTAAACGCTCTTAAAAGGCTTCTACATACCGGGGCGACTTGTCGCGCGTCGCCACGCGACACAAAGGCACCGCTCGTCCCGCGACACGCGGGGCCTTTGTGCCGTGTCGCGTCGCGCGGCAAGTCGCGCTGGTATGTAGAAGCCTAAAGTCACAAGAAATTAGTGGACGAACAATGTTGCATTTTTCTCTGAACACCGTCCACGCAGAAAAACTAAATTGGATCGCCACGAACATTTTTGACGAACATAGTGTTTGATGTTCGTTAGTGTTACCTACGCACATGTGAACAAAGTATTCGATGTTCGTGTTCACTATGTTCTTGTTTGTGCGTACATGCCTTTACTAGCTCATTTCCCTCGTACTTGTACACGTACTTTTGTATTGTATACTCAGGGAATTGTACACGCTACGTCAATTTACCGTGTTAGAACCATTGACATATAAACCTATGGACTTGCCATACCTACAAAATTAGCGTGACTACCTACAAAAATCGAGCACTTAAAATGGCCGCCTATCGTAGGGTTGTTACTGCGAGTGCGAGAGAGAAAGCAAGCAACCTTTTGACAGCACGTAGCAGACTTTTGTACCACAAAACTTGGCACTAAACATGGCGACCGGTCACGCATAGACAGATTTTGACGTCACACAGAAGTGTTGCCAAATTTAGTCCTTGACAAACATATAGATATCTCTTTGTTCATATGTAGCTCTTGATGAGTTGGAAAGAATCAAAACGCTTTTTGACATGACTGTGTCGATATGATAGATATTTGTATAACTATTCTTCATATAGTAGAATATGCCCTCTCCATAGTATTCCTACCTCAATGGTTAGAACCATTTCTTACAACTGTCAGAAAATGACAGCTGTGATTTGTACATCATCATTCATTTCAGCCGAAAGACGTCCACTGCTGGACATAGACCTCCCTCAAGAGGGGTGGTTGCCATAATCGCCACGCTTGGCAGGCGGGTTGGCGATCGCAGTAAGGTGTTAAAATACATAGAGAACGCTGCTGCCCATTCTCTAGTAAGTGCCTTAGTCGCCTTTTACGACACCGACAGGAAGAAATGGGACATACTTAAACATGGGATTTGTACATATAAACGAAAAATTTAAGTTGGTAGTCATTTTGTTTAACAATTAATTTCCCTGACTTTACATTATTAATGTGAAGGTTGAGCTAAAAAGATTCGGATTAAAAAAAAGCACACGATACAATTAACATGTCCGTGGTGAGGTACACATGGGATACATCTAGGATGAAGTTAGTTCCCTTGGGATGTTTGTGAAACTGTCGTATACAAGTAACTCGTTGGTAGGTATTCATATTATTGTGATTGACTGGGGGAGAGCAGTACCCCCCCTAACCCACCGAAAAATTAACATGAAAGAATAATTAAGTTCCTCAGAAGGTAGTTTCAGGTGTGATGACATTAAAAAATGAAATACTTTTTAAATTATATTTTTAAATATTAGAATATGAAATAACTTATAAAAAAAAAAATACTTAAAAAAATAGTGGTTCGCCGGTTTCGGGAGCAGGGTCCAAGCTACCGGTGGTTAGGGCTTCAGAGATAGGAACCTCCTTACGATGCGAGCCGTAGCAGCGCCTTCTGAACCAGGACCTTGATCCAACCGTCTAACGAGAGCCTCGAGAGATGTTGATCGAGGCTTTCGGCCATCAGGCCATTGGCCGATACGACAATCGGCACAATGACAGCCGAGCTCACATTCCACATGTCAACAACCTCGTGTGCTAAGTCGAGTAAATTCATTATTATTGACATTTAATTTTGACATAGTTATCTATAATATCTCAATTTAATTGTTCTAATATAAAATAAAATAATTAAGTAATAATAATGTTTAATGCATGCTAATTTAGGACCCGGACAATTTTTGAGTTTTCTATCATATTTATTGCTGATTTAATAACACTTTTCTAAGCCTTCTGGTCTAGAAAATAGCTACAGAACTCGTACTGGAGCCAGTTTAGTGGAAGCGTGTTGTCTTTTGCTAGTAACACCATGTCTCCCACATTACACGGCACAACCAATTAGAAAAAAACTTCCTTAAATACTTCACAGACGTTTTTATTATCTTTTATCTTCACGTTATCTACCATAGTCTTCAATCATTCACATTGACCTCAGCGTCACCTTACATAAGAAAAAAAAAACAATAAGAGCCCATTTGATAGCTTATAAAACCTTTAATTCAAAGATAGAACACATTTTGTGCCGGCGGCGGCGCTCGCGCATCGCACGCACTATCGTCGATCAGGATGGTGACCTATGATCTTTGCTCAACGGTGGGTCTGTGAACGTGATTTAGAGTAGGTACAATTCCTAACTATGAATAAATAAATAAAATATAGGTACCTTTGATATGCCGGAAAAAATAGCCTATCAAGGTCTTCTTTGAGCCGTGCGCGTGCGCCCGATTGGGCAAAATGTCAACATCTTGTCGGCTTCTATAGAAGCTTTCATCCCCTATTTAACCTCTTTAGGTGATGATTTCTTAGTGCCCATCTTCACGAACGCACGCACATACACACACACACACACACACACTTACTATTTTAGGATATATCTCTAAGTTTTTATTTTTCTTTTTATTTAGTTATAGTTCAAGTCTTGTCTTGTTTAATTTAGGATTTTACTTGTTTTACTTTTGTTTATTGTTTTGTTGTTTAAATTCTATTTTCATCGTGTACACCACTTTTACCAATTAATTATTTTGTCATTGGAGAGCGGGATCTCCTAGCACAGGTATATCTTTTACTTAAAAGGAGGTCCCTATGTAAGATTTACTGTAAAAATTGTACAAGTTTCTGAAATAAACCCTTTTTTTTTTCTTTTTTTTTTTGTCTTCGTTATATAATTAACCCTTGTGAAAAATTTCATGCTTCTGGACCAAAGGTTAGGTTAGGCTGTGCGTTGTCTTTCAGCGAATTTAAAAATTAAGTAGGTGACTGCAAAATAACGTCAAATACCGAAATAAAAGAAACGCAACAAAAACCTCAAGAGAGATTATTAAAACCAAGTGTGAAAACTAAATGAATCTGACAGTTTAACATGAAACAGGCCGCCATTTCACTCCGGACCATAGACAAAAAACACAAAATGGCTGACTCATGGCAATCAATCACCTTTCGGACGACGATTATATTAATTTTGTTATACTATTATTTGCCTAAGCTAGACACAATGGTGCTTGAGTTGGGAAAGGGCTTCAAGATGACATGTCAATTAAAGAACTATCCATTATTGTTAGTAGAGACAGAGAAATAATGATTGTTGAATGTTTTGTGGCTAAAATGGTGTAGTTTGTGGTAAGTGATTGTTTCATTCTGTGGTTCCGTTTTTTGTTGATGGTCCACCTGATGCTGATGTCATTTGTAGATCTTTCACAATTGTTACGGGTCTTCAGAAGCCCAAAAGTCTGACAATCAGTCTTATTAAGGGGTATCGTGTTACCCAGTAACTGGGTTGTGGAGGTCAGATATGGAGTCGCTCCATGTAAAATACTGGTATTCAACATCCGTTAAGACTGGAAGCCGAACCCAACATAGTTGAGACAAGGTTAGGTTGCACCCGATGCTAAACCACCTCTGTCTGTCATCTTCTTCTTCTCATTTACCTATCATTATTCATCATCATGTCAGCCGAAACACTTCCACTGCTGGATATAGGCCTCCTCCAATGGGGAGGGTTGCCATAATTGCCACACTTGGCAGGCGGGTTGGCGATCGCAGTATGGAGTTAAAATGTATGGAGAACGCTGCTGCCCATTCTCTATAGTAAGTCCCTTCGTCGCCTTTTACTACACCCACGGGAAGAAATAGGATGGTGCTATTCTTTACGTCCGGCACCACACGGAGACTTACCTATTAACATGAACTATTTGAGGCGTTAGCTTATGCCGTTGTAAAAATCTTATCCTATCAGACTGCCTGGGTGTAATGGTCGTGTATTGCCACTTATGGGGGCTTTTAAGACCCAAATATATGCCAGTGACCTTGAGTGGTTAGCTTGCGTGTTCTGTACTGAGCTCACGCAACGCGTCGTACGTTCGGCCAGTAATAGGACTCGCCCAGCAAGGAGCGCTGTCCCCAATTTGACGCATTATTAATTTATTATACACAAAAAAAAGGTATTTTAATAAAATGCGTATACTAAAAGATCAATAATTAAATTACCTTTAAATTGGTGAAGGTTTTAGAAAAATACGCTTGGTAGATTTTGCGCCATTCTCAGTTTTTTTATCCGCGTTAGACATTTACAAATTAATTTTACTATGTAATATAAACATAATCTAAAATATTCACATATTAAGTTATTGAGAAAATGCTCTAATTTAACATATTTTTTTTCAAACCATTAACACTACTCGTTTAGACGGTGATCTTCAGTATAAAATCATTAAAAGTCGGTTATCGTCGCCTTAAATGCCTTTCTACTTTCTCCATTTGCCTATTACTGGTAGGAATTAAGATACCATCTATCTTTATCAGCCTACAACACTCCACTGCTGAACATTTTTGCGCGTTGAGCACTTTTTGGGTGAACAAAAATCATGGAACTCGCGTCATCGTCACCGAACGCTTTCCAGGAGTTATATGTATACTGTTCTCACTTCTATCGGCAGTCCCCAAAGACTGCCCCGCATGTTTTTCTTTGTCACTGAGCTGGATCCTCTGCCAATCTCATTCACATACAATTTCGTTTTAATCCGTGCGCGATGCCATGTTATATCTATCTAATGCCATCTTAGACTTTACCTCTATAATGTAACATAAATCAAAATATAATAAACTAGCTGCTCCCCGCGGTTTCATCCGCGTAAGTCTCGATCCCGTGGGAATATAGGGATAAAAAGTAGCCTATATGTTAATCCAGGGTGTCAGCTACCTCGATACAAAATTTTATCAAAATTGGTCCAGCCGTTTTTACGTGAAAGAGTAACAAACATCCATCCATCCATACTTACAAACTTTCGCGTTTATAATATTAGTAGGAAGTAGGATAATACATAAAACAATTTTACCAAATTAAAACCATGTTTAAATTTAACCACGCACACACAGACATGGTATGTTTAACATAATTAGTAGAAAAAGCGAAAACGGCCGAAAGGCGAGGCATGCAAATTGAAGGGGGAGGAGCCATCCTCTACTAACTTTATGCTACGTATCATTACCGAGCTACCAGAGGCCATGCATATTTACATTTTAAAAAGAACATCGTTTTTGTGAAATGAATTTGTGGTGTATTTTGCTTATATATTTTGCAAAAAGAGTTAAACGGCAAAGACAAAAGTAAGTTTCACAATTCTATTCATTTACCTCTACGCAAAGAAACAAAACGAAATTATACTTAATCTGCGCACAAAAAAGAAACGTTACCACAAATAAATAAAAAACTTTTAAAAGAAATTAACCTTTATTCAAGTATTCATATCCCTGAACCTCTCAAAAGGCCCATTTCTCCGAAAAAAAGTAAACCAATTTCAAAACACTAATTCCTAATTTAAATCCATGATATTTAAACTTCAAAATGGAGCCATATGTTTGTGTTTCAAGTGAGCAAAAGAAATGTTCCGTCAATCGTCGGCGACGACTTTCGCAGTCCATAAATGTTCTTCTTTCAAAATATTGCCATAGACACCAAGGGTCGTAGGGCAGAATCGCAAAAAAAGATGCACAAAAAGTTTTTAACTTCTCCGAAAAACTGTTCAATCTGTGGCTGTCAAAGTTTTGTAAGTTGGCTGCAATCGTTCTAACTGGCGATTTAGTAGGTTCCTTGTTCCCCGAGGATGAAAATCATGTGGTTTTGCTAAGGTGTCTTACCACACGCAGAGGCTTACAAAAATACGATCCTGTCACTCCCAGATATTCATTAAAAACACTGAATGGAGAAATCAAGTAAACCATAAGAATCCAAATTCTTAGCATGGTCCGATGTTTTTGACGCTTTAGCTCAAATTACCGATGTCAAAGCTAAAGATTGGGTTTCATAAGAAAGCGGTTCTGTCTTAATATAACTGCCGTCATGAAAATCTGTAATTTTCAGCAGTATTTGACATAAAGGTGACAACAAACGCTCTGTATGATGACCAGCCGATATTGTGGGACCGTTTACCGTTTTATTAGAAAATCAAAGCTTTATTAGAATTTCGGAAAGCGAGATCTGTCTAGAATTTCCTGACTCATTAAAGGAGTGTCAGGCATTCGTCGCGAACCTTTGATTATGTGCCTTAAAGAGTGTCGCGCTACAAAATAACTAAAACAAACCGGCCAACATTGATAGGTTGGTGTGCGTGACAGCTACCTACGTCTTACACTGGCGTCACGTCATTGTGCTGTCATTATTATATTCTAGTGTGAGTGCATTTTGCGGCCAACGGTTGGACGCAATTTTTTTGACGAGTTCACAGATTTGACTGTCTTTCTAGACATATTTATAGGTATCTTTGTCGCGATGGTTAAAGAACTGACTGAGTGAATAAAACTTTGTTGAATATTAATATTACCACAAGTCAATATCTCAGCTGAGAGGTATAAGGATTCTTATAAATTATGAGACAGTAATGTAGGTACCTTGAGTCGAGGGTCAGTCACATGTAAGATGGCCTTAGCTTAATGAATTGTAGACGTTTTTGTTAGGTATTATCGTTATAAAACTAGTGAACCTGAGGGCTCAGACAAATGACATTCGCTTCGGAGCGATTCTATTTCTACAATCGCTATCGTTATTTCACTTTATGACAAGCGTTATCGCTAGTTTTCGATTCTAATTCCTTCATACGAATCGATAACGCTTGTCAAAAAGTGCCACTTGGCTACGCATCTCTATGGGAGTTACCGTTCGACGCTGTCGATTCGTTTCATGGGCTCGAATGATGATAACATTGTCTACCTAATTTCTATTCGTTGATCTATGATCACGTGACATTTCGAAAGCTTATGTCAACCCCATACATTCTGTGGCTTTTATACCAGCGTTATCGCTAATCGAATGTTACGTTGTCTAGGCCCTCTGAACACATATCGATATTTCCCTGTGATAGGGTAGCACAAGGATACACCAGCCGGTCTATTCCGTATGATCTCATCGTGAAAACTTACGTAATGTGAGCTGTCCATCCACATTCATAATAAGGATATGGACACTATTGACAGCTCAGTAATATAATGTTCTCACTGCTGGGACACAGTCCTCCTCTCTGTGAGAGTGAGTGGGCCGTAATACCACGTGGGCCCAGTGCGGGTTGGTAGATGTCACAAATGTCTTCAACTGTCTACTTCTAGGACATGCCGGATTCCTTACGATGTTTTCCTCTACGATTTTGAGATCAGTGGTGATGGAATTATTTACACAAAGTAAAGCGACTATCTTGGTTCGTACTTACGACTTACTTGTAAGTCGCGGCCATTAACACAACTGAGATTTTAGAAAATTATTTCTTAGCTCATTCTCAGGCCTAAGAAACATTATTTCCCCTGTTTATTTAATTAAACTTTTCGCACTTAAAAAAGGTTACAAAGGTGGACTTAATGTCTTGGCATTCTTTACCAGCCAACCAAGGGTGGTGAAGAGATTAGATAGCAGGCTAATTAGATGTCAGGGGTTGAGAGGACCACCGTAGGCGCGGGCGTACGGACGGTGAGCGATGGGTAGCTCGCTGTCCGATAAGGACCAGGCCCGGGTCGACGGCGCGTTGTGTTCCACGCGCGCCTTCTAGAGATGACCAACTGTCGGGGTCCGTTAGGACCAATGCCTGCCAGGGTTGCGAGTTTGTCCGAAAGGGATATCGTGGCCCTGTCACACAGGCAACGGAAGGAACACGGTATTTAGTCAGTAAAATTCTGACACGCCCTCTCGGTCCGCCTAGAGCGGGAGAAGTTATTTGATAATTTCCCAGCCAAATAAAAAAAAAAAGGGGCTGAAAGGAAAACGAAAAAAAAATGAAAAGTATATTATCATAATTAATTATAAATTGTACACAAGTACATAAATAGGTTATAAACTTATAATACACATATACATACATATTTACTATTATGTATAGGTACCTATATTATGGGCTTGTCGCTAAGTAATACCCATGCATTGCCCCACGGGTCGATTGATGAGATTAAGCTACGCTTGCCGGGGTTAGTCCGAGCATGGGTGATCATCTTTACATACCAAGATCCCCACCGTGCATCAGAAAGCACGTTAAAACTCTGACAACAGGTAAACCGCTGTCACTGTCAGACTGCATACAAAAGAAAGAGAAGCGCGATGGCACAACGCTTGTAATTTATTGCAAAATATGTATCAATTATTTATTTACTCAAAAATGAGTTGAATAATCTAAAATAAAAAAAAAACCAAGTTCTGCATACAAATAAGACGTTCTTGTTATTAATTAAATACGAATAGTACGTTGATATTTAGGTAATACAGATATTTTGGATTGAAACTGAAAGTAAAGGGTTAGTTTACCGTTAATTTGTAACGAGATTTTTTTCTAAACGTGTTTTGGTAACAACCAAGTTCTGAGAAATATGTTCAAGAATAACATTTATTTTTTCCGCTACCTCAAACTAAGTATAGATTTGGCATTTTTTTTGTTTTTTATTTAGGATGGGTTTGCTCTTGACCTTAGTCTAGGGCAGAAGTGACAGAGACAAAGTCGACGATGGAGTGAGCTTACCCAGAAGAACCCTGTTCACTCTAACTTTGAAGGAATTAGGTTATTAGGAGGTTAGGTTAAAGACAAGCCTACTTTTATCATTTGCCTCTTGTCAGCGCCTTAAGTCCTTGGGCCCGGCTGTCATTCGTCGATCTTTGACAGTCGTTACGGGTCGTCAGAAGCCCGAAATTCTGACATCCAGTCTTACCTGCAAGGGGTATCGTATTACCCAGTAACTGGGTTGTGGAGATCAGATAGGCAGGCGCTCCATGTAAGATACTGGTATCCAGCTGTATCCGTTTACGACTGGAAGCTGACCACAACATAGTTGGGAAATGGCGGGCAGATGATGGTATACCTATATTATACACGTATCTTTATTTTTTTATTTACTCTTTCCCAAACTTTGAGAGCCCCAGTATTGATATAGTTTTCAAGTGGATTTGTCTTAAAAACGAAGAGTTCTTACAATGTTTTGGTACAAAACACTCCAGAGTTCAGACTGAGCTCTGCAGTACCAACCGCCCAGTAGTCACCAGCATTTAAAAGCTACGGGTTATTTGACAAAAGGACGATGTTTTCTGTACATAAAACCACAATGATATTTAATTCGGAGTACTACAAACTAAGTTTTGAATTGTGTCTGTGATAAAACCATTGTTTCGAGAAATACAGTGCCTTGCAGATCAGAATCAAATTGACTATCAAAATTATAAATTACATAAGTTTCAAAAACTGTGTTTAAAAATTACCGAATCATTTTTGCTTACGTTTTAAATTAATCACGGACTTATATTTAATTACTTTGTTATGTAAATATTAATATTTTGAATGATACAATCTTGATTTTACCAATTTTTTACGGATTATGCAACTTGACGATTTTATTTGCACGGCATTTTGGAAGTCATAATGTTTTTTACGAATTGTTTTATCATCCGTTTAGTTTTTTGTTTTACTATAATTTAGTGATGTTTTAAGTGTTGTGTGTTGTCTAAAGTAAGTAAATAGATTAGTTTTATTTTTTAATAGTATTTAGTACAAAATACATTGTTTCTTTGCGGGTACGGTCATTAATTTTAGCGGCTGCTACAGAGTTCATATTTTTTTTTTATAAATACGAGTGGTATACTTACGTAGGAACAGCTTTTGTTTAACCTTTTAATTAATGCGTAACCCACGATATAGGCGATAATTATATAATAAAGTAAAAAAAATATTACGATACCTACTTAGAAAAGATTAGGTCTTGTATGTTTAGTGTTCCAGGGCAATCATATAAACTGGACCCACATTTTACTTCCTGGGTCATTATTTCCGCCGCTTGCAAGGCTAGGCTTTTTTATTTCAAATTATAATGTTCTCAATTATAAACAAAAACCTGGATAATAAAAGCAATGATTCAGGTTATTATGACACCCAGAACGGCGGTTTAAACAGAAATATAAATTATATTTCTAATAATAGTAAAAAAGGTTTTATTACAAAAATGACAAGTTGCTTCACCGCATTATCTAACGCACTGGCCGGTAGTAAAACTCAAAATTGACTTTTACGATAGCTGTCAAAACGATACATTTGATTTTTTTTTCAAATTTAAGAAATATTTAACAATGAATACTCCATATTCTATTTCGAAACACATTTTATACCCAAATAACATTAAAAATGTAACTAATTACAACAAAACTGTTATTAAAAAAGCTATTATTTTCCTAAAATCATAACTATTAAAGCGATGTGAACGTAAAATTACGACGTTATTATAATAATTATGATTTTATGACGTAAATAATCGCCGAGTTACGAGCTTGAAAGAGTCACAAGATTTTTATGAGACAATTAAACGTCCGTATAAAATTAATGGCACTAGATATTTTTCAATCAACTTATTATTATTGATTCATGCATCGTTAGACGCATTTTAAGATGAGCTGACCAATATTTTTAAGAATTTTCTGCCTCGTTGATCTAGTGGTCGCAAGCCCTAAAGCTGAGCATGATTCCCAGGTCAGGCAAAGAGTTATTGGATTTATCGTTTATATGCGTCGTTTATACGCACAGGTGTGAGTACTATGTACAATAGAGCTACCATTTACCGGGTAATATGTCTTTCATTGACTTGAATGTGCACTGGCGGCTGAGAGTATGTCATGCTCACTCAGATGTCTCGCTGATGGTGGCGTGTGAGTTGGATCATTTAGCTCCCTTCAAAATGGTTGAGCTGAATGGTGCTGATCCATGCGTCATGTTCGTGAACTTGCGCTGTCAGTTGGGACTTGTCATCTCTTAGCTGCCACGGCTTTTTTTTAATTATTTTAGTTTTTAATTGTTTTATTTCATTTTATTTTATTTTATTTTATTTTATTTGGGAAAATAAACGGTTACACATTACAATGTTATGGTATAGAACTTAAAACTAAGTTATAAGTATAAATGTATAACCAACAACATTTTCCACATAATATAAAAAAAAAGTTAAACAAACACGAACGGCGTGCGATATAAATTACCCACAAAGGTTAAAATTAAATATAAAAAGGAAAACTAAATTGAAACATATACAGGAATAAATAATAATAATAGAAAAAAGATATAATATAGTATTTAAAATAGAAATTATGATTTTAGAATTGTTGTGTACTTAATTCTGCTATGATTTTAAGCGCAATACTTCTAAATTTTCCAGTGGAAACAGCAAAGAACTCAATATCCTGGAAAATCCTATTGAACTGAGTAGTAATACGCCGTAGGGGTGCTCGCGATCCTGCGTTTGATCGACAAGATGTTACAGCAAACAGCGGCCGCGCGCGCACACCTCGACACATAGTAGTTCTGGGTACTACATAACTTATTCTATTGCATAAGTCTATACAATCATATGAATTGTTACATAAATCAAACAGAAACGTCGATTCTAGCATTATACGTCTAGATTTAAGGTTTTGAAGCTTATATCTATTAAGTAAGTCGCTGTAAGATGCATACGTACGAAAACAACGGAAATGCATGGCCTTTAAAAATTTGCGTTGTACTCTTTCTATCATGTTAGAATATTTTTCATAGAAGGGATTCCACACCGGGACCGCATATTCCAACTGAGACCTAACCAAAGTTTTATAAAGGTATAAATAAGTACCAGGGCGTTTAAATTCCCGAGCCGATCTCATCACAAAACCGTACATACGAAAAGCAGTGTTCACAATTTTAGCAACATGAGCATCAAGATGGAGTTTATCATCCAACAATACACCAAGATCACGGACCACTGTTTATCTTGTCAGATCTATGTTATGTTGTTGTTATAATATTAGTGTGATTAATGCACCTTCGGACATATTTTAAGATTCGCTGACCAATTTTTTAATAAGTTTTCCTTTACTTAACTGACTTACCGAAAGACAGTGAACAGCCATTGATAATAATTATTGAACCATGTGAAATTTGTTGTTGATAATTTTCACATCATCCTCTTTTTTACCTGATGATGTTGTCTACGAAGGTGAACGCTTGCCTCGTAGTAACGTATTCCCAGTATTTACTCGAGACTTGAAGACTTTCAGAGTAAGTATCAGCTGTCGGTACCGGGAAACAAAAATTCCGGCAGGAAGTTCCACTCCTGCACGCGTAGCATGACCATTACTATTAATTACTAAATAAATAAAATAAATACAAAGTGACATTTCATTTCTTCATTTTTGACATCGCGCCGTAGAAATCTTTTTTTGATTTTTTTTATTTTTATTTAGCATGGGTTTGCTCTAGACCTTAGTCTAGGGCAGAGGTGACAGAGACAAAGTCGACGATGGAGTGAGCTTACCCAGAAGAAGTCTGTTCACTCTAACTTTGAAGAGATTAGGGTTGAATGCGTTCGGAAACACAGACGCTGGTAGAGAGTTCCACTCTTTTGCTCTTTACATCTGTCATTTTGTCTTTCGTTTCTTCAGTTTCTTCGGTGTTCATGCTACAAGTGCCGAGCACATACATTCCCTGCTTGGCAGGCCCCTTAGTCACCTTTTACCACACCCACGGGAAGAAATGGGACGGTGCTATTCTTTACGTCCGGCACCACACGGGACAACCCGTAACGACTGTCAAAGATCTACAAATAACAGCCGGGACCAACGGCTTAACGTACTTTTCGAGACACGGAGTGGTCTCGGTATGTAAAGATGGTCACCCATCTACGGACTAACCCCGGTAAGCGTAGCTTAACCTGATGGATCGACCCGTGCGACTGGTATAACTTAGCCACGAGCTCCTTAAACAAAATAACTAACTTATATTAATTACTACTGAATTACGGTATGAAATTGTAAGGAATTCGAATGAAATCGTGAACACGTAAGTAATATGCAAGCGTGGCGATCTTTTGGTGATCAATGTTCTAGGTTTCTTGATATAAGGAGGCCTTTAACCCAAGGGCAAGTCACGAGCTGTCTGCCTGTGCCACTCCAGGGCAAGGTTCTTGCCCTGCAGTGGCACTGTACAGGCTAGCATTAATAGAGCGGTTAGTTTTGGCACCCATTTGCAATTTTGCAACCCCCCCATTAGACATCGTCTAACAGTCTGAATGAATTCAGGCGATACGTTCTCAGTTCTTGATCGATCTGTTTGTTTATTTCTTTTACAAAATGTTAATTGTGTATTTGTGTGACTCCATTCAATGTATTTAATATTGTACAATTTCAATTTAATTTAATTTATCCTATTCTTATTTATAATTAATGTAATAATGATAATGTCCTAATTTATTTGTCATTTTTATAGTTTCAATTTATAATTGTTATAAATATATTGTTATAAATTAGACCCTTACGAACTTAGGAATTGAGTTTCGAATCATCGTTTCATAATGCACCTCTATATGTCCAAGCATTTCTCGGCATTTAGTATTCGAGTTATACGCAGTTTTGTAAAGTTGGGTGAAAAAATTGCATTTCGCAATTTCAATTGATTTATTAAAGAATGCTCAATTGTCTAGTTCATATAGTAAATGACTTTATATGATGTTTCTAAGTACCTACCAGAAATTTTAAGAGAAAAGTTCAGTAAAAAGTAAGTACCGTAGGCATGTCAAATTTGAAAATGCTTTTTCTCAAATCAAGCTTTTTCAGAGTTTCAACTTCAATGTCATATAAAAAAAAATGTGCTAGTTTTTAGGGTTCCGTACCCAAAGGGTAAAACGGGAACTCTATTACTAAGGCTCCGCCGTCTGTCTGTCTGTCGGTCTGTCACCAGGCTGTATCTCATGAACCGTGATAGCAAGACAGTTGAAATTTTCACAGATGATGTTTTTATGTTGCCGCTATAACAACAAATACAAAAAAAAAACAAAAAAATAAAATATTTAAGGGGGCTCCCATACAACAAACGTGATTTTTTTGCTCGTTTTTGCTCTATATTGATAACGGCAACAGGTAGACGCTTGAAATATTCACAGAATATGTAGATATATATTGACTTTAAAAATAAATAATTCAATTAAAATAAAACAAATATTTAAGGGGGGCTCCCATACAACAAACGTGTTTTTTTGCCATTTTTATAGATAATGGTACGGAACCCTTCGTGCGCGAGTCCGACTCGCACTTGGCCGGTTTTTTTAATATTATTTTAATCCTTATTATCAATGGACTAGACTAGATACCGAATCTAGTCTTAACTGAATACCCCACTACTGGACCCTTTTCGTTTGGACGCCCACAATATGCACTTTTTAAATAGCACTTATCAACCTATTTCAAATAATTTTGTTTCCATCTATTCCTTCCTTCAGTGGTTCAGGCTGTCCGTTGTCTGTCATTTAAGTGGTCGATGAGTTTGGTGCGCGGTAAAACTCTAATGAGTTTATGTTTGCGCCAACTTACATGTATAAAAATGTAAGAATAAAATAAAAACAAACAAGACCATATTTTATTTAATATTATAAATGTAAGTGTAGGTACTACTTACTAAATTAATAAATAAAATAAATAAATAAGTCCATATTTCATTTAATATTATTAATGTAAGAGTACTAAGTACTAAATTAATAAGTCCATATTTTATTTAATATTATAAATGCGAAAATAACTCTGTATGTCTGTTACCTTTTCATGCCTAAACCACTGAACCGATCGTTATGAAATTTGACAGATGGCAAATGGCAGTAGCCTAGGACCTGCAGAAGGACATAGGCTAGACTTTTCATCTAGGATATTTTTTTCATTTATTTTTTAACTTTGCCCCACACTAGGAATTTCTCCTGTATTGTGGGTGCGTTTACAAACATTTAAACTCACATACACAAACAGCCAGACCCGGAACAACTACTTGTAGGAATCGAACCCAGCACACGCAGCGCAGCAGTCAATCGCTTAACCACTACGCCAACCGTGTCGTCAAAATACATGTAGACAAATACAAAATACATGTAGACAAATACAAAATACATGTAGACAAATACAAAATACATGTAGACAAATACAAAATACATGTAGACAAATACAAAATACATGTAGACAAATACAAAATACATGTAGACAAATACAAAATACATGTAGACAAAGTCGCGGCTTATAATTATAATGAAAATATAGGTGTAGGTATGTATATGTTGTCATGAGAGCAGTGGTGGCCCAGTGGTAACGGCCTCTACTTACGAGTTGTTGATCGTGGGTTTGAACGCAGTTTTGTGTAAATTATTTCATCACCACTATTCTCAAAACAGTGAAGGAAAACATCGTAAGGAAACCGGCATGTCCTAGAACAAAAAATTCGAAGACATGTGACATCTACCAACCCGCACTGGGCCCGCGTGGTGGATTGCGGCCCTCGCCTCTCACAGAGAGGAGGTCTGTGTCCCAGAAAAACCTATCACGAAATGAAATAATATATAATTTTAACAAAATATTCACATATTATAAGTCACAAACTCACAACACGTCAAAAAAAAATTATCAAATAACCCGCCCCTAACTGTTCCCGGAGCAAAGGCGCCCATAACGCTAGCTGCATTGCCACGTTGGATGGCGATGGCTATATCTTTGCACCAAGAACGAGCCGGCGCGGGAGTCACCCTGTTTTTAAACGGAGCTTGTGCCCTATCTCACTAATGAGGTTCCTGGCCCCAGTGCCCCAACTACCCATGGTCTCAACGGCAATGGGTACAAAATGGTAGCGTTACATTTTAACTGATTTAATTTGTTATTAAATTGTCACTATTTGTATGTTTCGGTGGCAAGCACTGCTGTTTGCAATAATAATTATTGCGTGGCGTTTGTAATTTATTAATAAATAGATACGTCACGACTTAATGTGACGTTCATTGATGTATTGTCTGTATTGATTCAATAGTTAAAACTTGTTTTGTTGGTAGTTTTAAAGTTGCCACAACTGTTGCAGTAGTCATTTACAAAAGAAAATGTTTTATTATTCACTAGCTTTTGCCAGCGGCTTTACCCGCGTGGAGAAAATGAAAATGAAAAATGTTTATTTGTCCCAAAACAGTTACATAGATTATAAATGAGACATCACCAGTCAATAATTGATAATACTTGTGTTGGGGCGATCTCGCTCTTTCCCTTAATTCTTAACAATATTGAGACGATTGTTTACAAAAAAAAGTGTGATATTTTTTTTAAATTATGATTAAATATTCAATTTTGGAAGATAAAATAACAGTAAATGACTTAAAAACTAATTTGCAGCTCTTTGTGTATCCGTTTTAGATGTATGCCAATGCAAAACTGTATGTGCGTCTTATTTTTAAACAGGGTTATGTAGTTGTGTGTGTGTGTTTGTATGTGTATATGTTTGTGTGTGAATGTGTATGTCTTCTTTGAAGTGCCGATGTGTTCAAAGCGCAATTTATAGTTTAAACTCGGTGAAGATTATTATTATTATTACATAAGAGGAAAAATAAAAGAAAATTGTTCAACCAAGTCTACCTAAAACTCGCTCAGTTTCCTCGTATGTTAAAGTTTTTAGCCACTCGGTTATTACCTTTTTGCATACGTGTGAAACCTCATGGTGGAACCTTAATTTGTTTTAAATATACACATGATTGGGTTGCATACAGAAATTATCCTACGGAAACGTACTACCGTAATTGACGCACGCCAGTAAATCTCCCAGTCGTCATTATTTTCAAATTCAAATCAAATCAAATCAAATTCTTTTATTAAACTTACACATAGTTCACAAACATACAGTTATGCATGAAATTTTAACCAACAGAAAAATTAGATTTTTTTTATTTAGGATGGGATTGCTCTTGACCTTAGTCCTGGGGCAGAGGTGACAGAGAAAAAGTCGACGATGGAGTGAGCTTACCCAGAAGAAGCCTGTTCACTCTAACTTTGAAGAGATTAGGGTTGTATGCGTTCAGAAACACAGACGCAGGCAGAGAGTTCCACTCTTTTGCTGTGCGCATTATAAAAGACATTTGGAAACGCTTAGTGCGAATTGGTGGAATAGCAACAAGGAAAGTATGGTAACGTGCAGTGCGCCTAGATGTCCGATAATAGAAGGGGGCCGATGGAATGAGTCGTGGAGTTCTTGGGCACACTCACCGAAGTACTATAAACATATATATCATTTAACAGCGGGTCCCAAACTAGGCACAGCCTGTATCTTGGTGACCCAAACCCCACACAAAGTTAATAATTTAATTAGTTCTGCTAGCGCAAGATTTTTAATGATAGTTTAAAATAAAATTTACAAAAAAGTGAGTTATAAAAAGAAGCTAATTTACATATAATAATCACAAATAATCATTAAAAAAACAGTTAATTTGAGTAAATGTGGTCTGGAAGTGTGTGTACTTGATCAGAGAATGTGATGGGTAGTAAATTAAGCTACAAAGTAAACTTTCTGTTTCCTCATAAGTCCGGCCCAGCAACCATTTTCGGACGTAGCCATTTTTTCCGACATCTTCAACAATCGTCGTCATATTTCAGCCAATTTACACAAAACCTTAATGAATTATACACTTAAACATTCCTCATGGATCACTCCACCCATTGGTGAAAACCGTACGAATATCCGTTCAGTAGTTTTTGCGTTTATCGCGTTCAGACAGACAGACGCGGCGGGGGGACTTTGTGTTGTAATATTTGGTTATTAAGGTGATGCGTAAAAAATAAATCATAGCGAACTGGGCGGGCATAAGAAAGTGACAGAGTCAATTACTTCCCCATGCGAAAAAAGAAAGCGCAACAATGCGCTGGAACCAAAATAAAACAACGTAAGAGAGCCAAACCAAATAAAAATTGTTTAAAAATTAATTAAGCTATGTATCAAAAATATGTTCAGCCAGAGTTTTCAATTACCTAATATTTGAATGCAATTTTGCAATGAAATTACTTAGGATTTTGGAATTACAGAAAAAAAATATAAAAAAGTAGAGGACTTTTCGGAATTAAATTCTATCAAGGAAATTAAACCAATTGCGTTTTCCATCAGTCAAAGTATTAATCAAATAGTCAATAAACATATATCCAAAAATTTAATCCATACATGTTGTAGTAGTGAAATAAATGGTTACGAAAAAGTCCCCAATTTATTTTGGTATCGCCTTAATTTTAAACTTTCATTAAAAGCTGTTCCGATACTCACGGCTACATAGTAACTAACACAAAAATAAGTACAAAACTTCTGATATAATTATATCATTAATGTACTTAAATTGTAAAACATTTTTAAAAGAGTAGGTAACGGTAGAGTTTCTTGCCCATTCTTCTCCATACGAAAACTACATTTTGGAAGGGGCGACTAGAATCAATTCTATTTTTTTGTAAATTTTGACGTTCAAAAGTGCCTTTTATGTGCCTATTTTAAATACTTAAATAATTTGACTTTGATAAACCTATATAGTGTACTTTTTGGTAATATCCTTTTGTAACTATTTCTGTGTGGTGCCGGACGTAAAGAATAGCACCTCCCTATTTCATCTCATGGGTGTCGTAAAAGGCGACTAAGGGATTACTAGATAATGGGCAGCAGCGTTCTCTATGCATTTTAACACCATACTGCGATCGCCAACCCGCCTGCCAAGTGTGGCGATTATGGCAAACCGCCCACCCCCCCTTTCAGGAAGGCCTATGTCCAGTAGTAGATGTCTTTCGGCTGAAATGATGATGATAAACTATGTATGTACTTGTAGCGGCATCAACATCGCCACATACGAACTACGCGTCTCACTGACGTCACGCAAACTCCTGCATCGCGCAATTAGAGTTTACCGCGCGACTAGCATATCGGTATACAACGTCCCGCCATCAACCGTCGGGCAGTTGCCCACCAGACACGACACCCATCTGGTCGGAGGATCCTCCCTTTTCTATGGTCGATGAGTGAACTTTACACCCTGTTCCTCATACCACCAAATACTGAAATAAGTCTTGAATCATAGTTTGAAAGCTATATAGGTACTTACTATTAATTTACGACTCTCTTTAAGCTACTAGAAAGAAACTCCGATAGTAATAGGTATATCGTTAATCAGAATATTGATAACTATTTTAAAAAAAAAGCTCTCATAGGAGAGCTTAACTTAAATTTACATTAAAGCAGTTTGAACGTAGACATTCAAACTGCTATAATGTAAGTCGGTTAACTATTAACTTGTAAAGCCTACTTAGCTGTGATAGTTTTCTTTTTAATTTCGTTATAATTATTTCAAATATTTCGCAACGTACTCTTCGTTATAGTTATATGCTACAAAAACAACTACAAATATTTCGCAAACGGATCCCTGAATAGAAAAATGGTTTTCACACACTCGCAATCTTTTTGAACGACCTTTCCAACGACCCCCCAAAGAGGGGTGGTAGAGATTTTTTTTTAAGATTTTATTTTCCATCTTTGACGGCATGATTAATATGTATACCCATGCTAAATTACAGCTTTCTAGTACGTAGTCACGAAGTAAGAGACAGACGGCAATGCCAAATTAAAAGTTCCTTGTTTACTACGGAACCCTAAAAATTGATAATATACATAAGTAAATCAACATCTTAAGCCAAAATGACCGTCGGACCAATATATCTGTCCGTAACCCTCTAAACATCGTTTATTATAAACTAAAACGAATCAAAGAGGTTAAACGAGGAGTTTTTAATTAAAAACGAACTAAATCCTGGTCATTAATATTATGAGAAGCCTCGTTTTGTGTCGAATCAGATAAAAAAACTATAATGGGCACAACTCACGGGTTTCCGCGTACATATTTGTCTGTTTAGATTTTTAATATGGAGGAGAATTGTAGCGACCGACGATGGTGTTGAATTTCTTAGGAAAAAAAAACCGATCAAGAGCCAGTCGGACTCGCGCACCGAGGGTTCCGTACGAATATATGATGTTGACGATTTCTGAAAAACTGTGCTCTTTAGGGACATCGTTTTATTTTTCCTGTACTCTTTACATAAGCTTCTATCATATAGAATAATTTCAGATTTTTATCTCTGCAAACTTCAGAGATAAGGGGGTATTTTTTTATGGTATTTTTTTATGGTATGGTATTTTTTTTTACATTTTTCATCACAGGTCGGAAATTATGCAGCCTAAAAAAAAAAACATGTCTGCGAATGTGCAAACAGCGTTCTTTCATAATTATGATACCCCACATGTCCTAGTAGCTCCACTTTAAATTTTTCAGACCCCCTTTCAGTCCCTTTTGCAAAAAAGGTATATTTTTTTAAATTTCTTTTTTGCTTGCAAAATAGTTGGGCAAACGTTCTTGAGATATCCAGGTGTGACAGACAGACAGACATACAGACTTAGTCTCACCATAGGGGTTCCTTTTTACCATTTTGGTACGGAACCCTAATATTATGTGACGGTGATGACTTGTTCATGGTATGCTGTTACTCATCTCTTTGCTGAGTCATCTGTATCTGTGGTCATATGTCTGGTCAATCTAGCATCAATAAACTTTTTTTTTTTATTCGCCCAAAGGGCAGGCCTCTTTCGACCATACCGCCTCGTCTTCCGTGAACAATTTTTGTTTTTGATGAAATTAATTATATTCAATGCATGATGATGATATCCCCGCCCGGTCCCCTTGAGTTTCAGTAAAGATGTTGCACTTTACTGAGACCTCACGCGGACTTCTTGAGAGAACTTGAAGTAATGTTGCACTGTTTTGTTTCATTTGCCTACACTAATGCACGTTCACGAACACAATGCACCATTATTACACATTAATATTCGGCTAAACACAAATTTTAGAAAATAAAACAAAACTGCTAAACATGTCACTTCACTTTCCCGCCAATAACCCTAGCATTAATAACTTCGTCCGTATTTGTTTTATTTGTCATAATTATTATGGCATAGGTAAGTATAGTTAATTGGAATACGAGGAATTGTCTTAATGCCCAACTGATTTTAAAGCAATTTGAGGCATTTAAACTCAAACTCAAAGCATTTATTTCAAATAAACCAGTTTTACAGACACTTTTGAATTGTCAAAGTCGGTTCATTAGCAGGTCGGTTTATAGTAGGTTTCTATGGAGAAGAAAGGGCAAGAAACTCCATGGATACTCTTTTATTATTTATTCCTCTTGTGACAGGCATTTAATTAAGAAATACTGTATTACTCTGTCTATTCTGTGGAACTAGATTTATATCATTGGAAATGGGGAACGAAAACTTAGCCAAAATATTCTCTAATGAAAATATTATTCTGCAGTTTTTCTTACCTCATAATATCAAAAACTCAGCCCATACATCTTCCAGGATCGAAAATAAGTATTTTAAATAACGGAAATATAAATACAGTATGTAGCGTTACAATATGTTTCTCCGTCGCTCTTGTCAAACAAACTCCGCCAATACACTTAATTTGTGGCACAATAAACCGATCAAAGTGTCTGCAAAGTTAGAATTTTGCAATAAACAAACTATAAGCCTAGCGGATTTAATAAAAATAAACCATAAATACTTTTTAGTCGATGGTATTTCAAATATCATGTATTTCGTGCCTGAAATGTTTTTATAAAAACCTACTTACGATTTTTCATCGGTTTCTGAAGTAAACCATGTTTTATCAGATTGCTTTATGCTGGAAATCAGCCTGTTATAATACTAATGCAGGTCAAAGGCCTATGGCCTACTGCAGGGCAGTTGCATCTTCTCAAACTGAAAAGGAACTAGCAATGAATCACCACGCATGCTCAGTAGGATTTCAGATTTAGAAAAGTTTACCTCACGATATTTTCAAGTCAGTAAAAGTACCATTTTAAATTGGATACTCAGGTAACCCTTCTAAATAAGCAAAATTTCCTTGTGATGAGAAGAGCTTTACGAAAATTCTGGAATAGACATTTTAGAAAAACGCCTGGCCATCGTTACACTGTATTTTTAACTGACTTCAAAAAAGGAGCAGGTTCTATGTTCGTCTGTAAATACCGTCTATAAATTGTATTAACTTTGCTTGGGTAGTTTTTGAGTTAGCTTCAATAATACGTATTTTTCTCACTGAGAAAAATTTTTCTTTTCTCTCACTTTTTTTTTTTTTTTATGTTGATGATGTTATAATAACTACCTGTCACTGTTATTCACTTAACAGGTATTGGAATTTCTGTGGGGTAGGTACCATAACTAAAAAAATAACATAACTTAAAAAACAACTTACAAAACAAACTTACAAACTTATAGCTTTTAAAATAACTTTATTATAAATAAAGGAGGTCGGTGTCTTTGGTTTTGTATTTTTCACTTTGTACTTAGTGTGTTTTTTTTTCAATTAAGTAGATACTTATCTTGTTTACAAACTTAAGTAATATCTACCGATTTTCCGGATTTCTCTTTAATTTCTTCCAGTAATTTTGAATCAAAACTGAAAAAAAAAGAAAGAAAGAAAAATTGTTTATTCTGCACAAACAAGACACACTTTACAAAAATAAAAATAAAAATAGACAAAAATAAACACTACAAAGTAGCCAAATTCCAATCATATTTTAAGACTATGATGTTTATTTATTAACCAGAAATAAAAATAAGAAAAAAATAATAATTTCTAAAAGCCTAGTATTCAAAACCTTAAAAGTTAAAAGAAACAAAAAAAAGAGAAAACAAAAAAGTTAAAGAAGAAGAAAGGAGGAAGGGGTTGAAGTTAAAGTTAAACTGTTAAACTACTTGAGTAGGTATTAGTGCCTGTTCCTTCCAGAAAAATGTAGGCCTTTGCCCTGCAGTTGTACAAAACCAAATGCTTTCAGAGCTTGGGTATGAAATGAAATAGATAGTTCGTACTCGTAATTCGAAAATCAATTGTTTACGATCTACAACAGACTTATTACCATCGATACTAATTTAAGCACCTATGTAAACGATTTGCACCACAAATCACTAAATACATTTAACGCTAAACGAATTTAAAACATCGTTTTGTGTCTGTCAATTGTTTTAAGTTGACAGAGACAGAGTTATGTTTTAAATAATGTACTGCGCTAAATTTATTTAGTTATTTGTGGTACAAGATAAGGAAGTAAGGTTTTTAGGGTTCCGTAGGGGTCTGTCCGTCTGTCACCAGGCTGTATCTCATGAACCGTGATAGTTAGACTGTTGAAATGTTCACAGATGGTGTATTTCTGTTGCCGCTATAACAACAAATACTAAAAAACAGAATTAAATAAATATTTAAGGGGGCTCCAATACAATAAACGTGATTTTTTTGCTCGTTTTTGCTCTATATTGATAACGGCATCAGGTAAACGCTTGAAATATTCACAGAATATTTAGTTATATATTCACATTAAAAATAAATAATTAAAATAAAATAAAACAAATATTTAAGGGGGCTCCCATACAACAAACGTGTTTTTTTCCATTTTTGTAGATAATGGTACCCTTCGTGCGCGAGTCCGACTCGCACTTGGCTGGTTTTTATTTTTTGTTATGTTACTTTTAGATGTCACGAATCCATAATAAAATGTAGAGAGTATGAAGGGTCCTCTAAATAATAATATACTCCTAGTCCAGAATCTGCCAATGACAACTAGTCACAGTGACCGATTATAATGGTGATTAATTTATTTAAATATTTCATGCACGTAGACAGTAGACTTTCGGCTGTGCATATCATTATTATTATTAAATCTTTATTTACAGACCACAGAGATCTATACAGGGTTAGTAAAGAAAACCTAAAATCTAATATTAGTATCATAATCCTTATATACATACATGTATCTAATCATAATGCTAAAGTCCGGAGTTGGACCTCACACTATCCACGTAGTATATAAGTACGCACTTGTAGACGTATGATGTCCGATCCAGTGACGCAGCATCGGACAATTCCACGTACAGCACAACATGCCCAGGATGCTGTGCATAGTAAGTTAACAACGTCGCAAATAGCTGTCAAATATTTACGTATTTTTTTTTTTATATTACGGTACGAGAGCAGTGGCGCCCCAGCGGTTAAGGCCGTGAGTTACGACCCCTCGTCGTAGGTCCGAACCCTGCTAGGCGCTTTACTTTGTGTAAATAATTTCATCACCACTACTCCCTAAACGGTGACGAAAAACATCGTGAGACAACCGGCATGTCCTAGAACCAAAAATTCGAAGATATGTGACGTTTGCCAAACCGCACTGGGCCCGCGTGGCCCACTGCCTCTCATTGAGAGGATGCCTGTGTTGCAGCAGATGGAACATTATAGGTATTCTGTATGGAAATATGTAATATGTCTTTGTAGTGCACAAAAATATTAATTATTCATTGGCAAGGTAATTCTCCACTCGTCAACCTTGGAGTTAAGAGCAGGCGGGGTAGACAGGAAGACGCTGGTGTACAAATCCTCGAATTCAAATTCAAATAATTTATTGTGGATCATAGGTTCATAAGATGTTGTGTTAGTTACAGGTAAGTCTGCTATGTCCCGCCATTGAGGCATACAAAATTCATAACATAAGTTCGGTACATAGAGTAAATACAATACATCAAATTATCATGCTATATATTAAGATTAATTAAATTAGTAGATATAATACTTATGTCAAATTACAAATTAGTAATCCTAGTGACGAAGTTGCTTTGTCGACACTAATGGAAAAGTTTAGAGTGATGAAAACAACGTTCCTACGAAAAATATATACCTGCCTATTTTAATTTTCAATCTAGTACAATTTTAAAAAACTCGCTTATTTATTGATTCTAAATTAATCTAAGTAAAAACGTATAATGAACCAAGTAAAATCAGCTCACAAAAAAATTTTGAAGCTTCAGTAAAAAGTTCAGTTTAGTACCGCTACTCAATACGAGATGGCGCTAGTATTAAGTTTGTACAGAACTTGAAATAAACTGAGGTGTTCGGAATTCGGCGACGGCAACGTAACTCTAACTAGTCTTCATCTTTATATTCTTTTTAGGACACTTTTAGCACTAGGCTATCAAGTCATTATATAATCGAACATTTTAATATCAATTGTTTTAGGTTCTCAATAAACGTCATTATTATTTTAATCTTGATTGCCGAGCAGCGTGTAGGTAGGTATAACTTACACAATTACCTACTTCTATGACAAGTTATTTATTTTCCAGGATTATTATCTAAGTCTATCTCTATATAACTGATCGAAATAACCTTCAAATCTATAATTAAATCGTTCATAAACAAAAATCATTAAAAATAGACACAAAACATTATTTATGACTGTGCTTAAATTAAGTAGGTATTGTTTCGAAATTATTAATTATTATTGCCTCGTTGGTCTAGTGGTCGCAAGCGGTACTGCTGAGCTGAGGTCCTGGGTTCGATTCCCGGGTCGGGCAAAGTGTTATTGGCTTTTTCTATTAAGGAAATTCTCGGTAGCAGCCCGTAGTCTGCATTTGTGCCCGGTACTGAATCATAACTTGAATAACTAACTATAAAAATATTATCCGTGTGGTGCCGGACGTAAAGAATAGCACCGCCCTATTTCTTCCCGTGGGTGTCGTAAAAGGCGACTAAAGGACTTACTCGAGAATGGGCAGCCGCGTTCTCTATGCATTTTAACACCATACTGCGATCATCAACCCGCTTGCCGTGCGTGGCGATTATGGTAAATCCTCCCCCTATTTGGGGGAGGCCTATGTCCAGTAGTGGACGTCTTTCAGCTGAAACGGTAATGATGAATAATATTATAAAGTGCCTAAATAAATAATTTGATTTGATGTGGTCACCAATCCGTCTGCCAAGCATGGTGATTATAGTCAGCAGGTAAGTACATGAACAGCTGAGGAAATATTTTTATTTTACTAATTATCATTAACAAAAACTGATAATTTTTCTAATCAAGCGTTTTTCTTATAAGTAAACATTACGGATCGTTTCTTTTACCAATCTCGATCTTAATACTAGTAGGTAGGTACATACTTACATACCTAAACTCACACCTTCTTCCCATGGGGGTAGGCAGAATCTACAGAACGCCACCAGCTACGCTCCTTACATACTTAGTTTATTAAAAACAGATTATTAACTTACCTATTGTTTTGTTTAGCGGATCGTTTTAATACCTAAACTTGTAACAACTTGTAAACTACATGGATGCAATAAATGATAAATAAAAACAATAAGATGATGTAGAAAAAAGAATGATGAATATGAATACCAATTGGAAAATTACAGATCTTTATAGTTCGCAATCGTTGAACAGAAAAACTTACAGATCGAATTGTTTTCGTTACCTAATACAATTTTATATTTGTCATAGTCTCATTGGAATCGTGACTCGGAAAGCACGTTAAGCCGTGTCCTCACGGAGGCAATCGGTGGCGGTGATCTCTCGCGTCCGGCCGTGGTTCAGGCCATGGTTTGGAGCGAGAGTGCACGGGAGGCCGTCACCTCCTTCTGCGAAGCAGTAATGCTCGCGAAGGAGGAGATGGAACGCGTGAGGGAGAGGCAAGGTTTGCGCCCTCGCGCCACTAGTCGCCGCAGGAGACGCCCTGGGCGTCGGGAGTCGCAGGCCGATTTCCGGCCACCGTAGGCGCGGGCTTGCGGACGGTGAGCAATGGGTAGCTCGCCGTCCGATAAGGACCAGGCCCGGGTCGACGGCGCGTTGTTTTCCACGCGCGCCTCAAAGAGATGTCAACACAAACTCACGGGGTCCGATAGGGCCAATGCCTGCCAGGGTTGCGAGTGTGTCTGAAAGGGATATCGTGGCCCTGGAACTCAGGCAACGGAAGGAACACGGGTGGGTTTTAGTCAGTAAAAGTGACACGTCCTCCCGCTCCGCCCAGAGCGGGAGAAGTTATTTGATAATTTCCCATATAAAAAAAAATGAAAGCTGATCCCGGCTGTCATTCGTGGATTTGACAGTCGTTACGGGTCGTTAGTAGCCCGAAAGTCTGACAACCAGTCTTACCAAGCGGTATCGTGACTAACTTTCGGCCAATTAAATAGAATCTATAATTACTCACTATACCCTACATATTGACACAAAATAAACCTACATTTATGTCAAACGATGTATTTAACATCGTTTTATTTTATATCTAATATTTAAATGTAGATAAAATTTATGATTTCAACATATTTTTAAATGTATGACAAGAGATTTATGTTATTCTTTTTTAATGGTTTTTGATTTAATAGTTCAAAGTGATTAAGATTATTGCTGGTCCCATTGATTGAGTGTCAAAAAAATTTACTAATAAATAGGTAGGTAATGTCGATACAACGCATTATCGATATGGTATAATGTCAATACAGCGTACTATCGATTTGGTGTACTGTCGATGTAGCGTACCGTGATGTATGTTGACTTATAAAAGTTTGGCAGTCTTATATGTCATGCTCACTTAAATGTCTCGCTGATGGTGGTGCGTGTGTTGGATCATTCGGTTCCCTACAGAATGCTTGAGCTGGTTGGCGCTGATCCACGCGTCATGTTCGTGAACGGGCGCCGTCAGTTGTGACTGGTCATCTCCTATCTGCCAGGGCTTGTTTGTAATCTTTTATATTTTGTATTGTTTTTAAATAAATTTTACATTGTTCTCACATATAGCGACAAGAATAATGTACCCGGGATTTTGTAATATCTTGATTTAAAAGAGTGTCCTTGGAGTTTCTTGCCTATTCTTCTCCATAGAGATCTACGTTTTGGAATGGGCAAATAGCTTCAACTTTCTGACTAACTGACCGACTCTTTGACAATCAAAAAGTGCCTGTAATTGGTTTAAATGAAATAAATGCTTTGAGTTTGAGTATCGTCGATTTAGTGTACTATCGATTTGGTGTACTGTCGATGTAGCGTACCGTCGATTTAGTGTACTATCGATTTAGTGTACTGTCGATGTAGCGTACCATCGATTTGGGGTACTGTCGATTCATTAAACCGTCGATGGAACGTTTTCGATACAGCGACCGTCGATGTAGTGACTGTCGATATTATGAACTAGATCCGTCTAAAATAGTCAACACAATATATTGAAATGTAATGAAATTATTTATTTTGTAAATGGGGTATCAAAATCGAGCAGGTGTGGCCCAGTGGTAACGGCCACGACCTACGAGTTCGAACCCAGCCAGGCGCTTTACTTTGTGTAAATTATTTTATCACCACTTTTCTCAAAACGGTGAAGGAAAACATCGTGAGGAAACCGGCATGTCCTAGAACCAAAAATTCAAAGAAATCTGACATCTACCAACCCGCACTGGGCCCGCGTGGTGGATTACGGACCACTCCCTCTCACAGAGAGGAGGCCAGTGTCCCAGCAGTGGGAACGTTATAGGCTGATTACTTAAGTTATATCGAAATCAATTTTCAAGTCATGTTATACTCTCTCTGAATGAGAAGATGGATTTGCGCTGCTGTGAGACTATTACGATTGTATCATTTAAATCAGAGAAATATCAACGGTTAGTGCAACTGGCGAGCGAGAGCTACCTATACGCAAAGAGATTTAAGATGTAACTAATTTAACGGCTTTGCCTATAAGTTGCAAACAGTTGTCTCTTCTACATTAAAAATCTTGCAGAATTATTAGAATATACAAACAAAAACAATAAGGTACAAGAAATAAATAAGTATTATTATATCGAAATCAATTTGCATGTCCTGTTATACTTCTCTCTCTGAATGAGAAGATGGATTTGCGCTGCTGCTGTGAGACTATTACGATTGTATCATTTAAATCAGAGAAATACCAACGGTTAGTGCAACTGGCAAACGAGAACTACTTAAAAGCAAAGAGATTTAAGATGTAACTAATTTAATTTCTTTGCCTATAAGTTAGAAACAGTTGTCTCTTTTACAGTAAAAATCTTGTAGAAATATTAGAATAGACAAACAAGAACAATAAGGTAAAAGAAGGAAATATAATACGTATGGAAATAAACAATGTATTTGACTCAAGCGGGGATTTCATGCCTTTTAGTATAGGCAATGCTTAGAGGAGAGAGGAGAGGAGAACAGGGAGGTAGAGGAGCTAGTGGCTAAGTAATAAAAACCACGCTGGTCGATCCATCAGGTACGAAGAACGGCTTAACGTGTTTTCCAAGCACGGAGGAGTCGTGGTATGTGAAGATGGTCACCCATCTACGCTCGCCGGCGTTGGTCCGTAGATGGGTGACCATCTTTACATACCACGACTCCTCCGTGCTTGGAAAGCACGTTAAGCCGTCGGTCCCGGCTGTCATTCGTGGATCTTTGACAGTCGTTACGGGTCGTCAGAAGCCCGAAAGTTTGATAATCAGTCTTACCAAGGGGTATCGTATTACCCAGTTACTGGGTTGTGGAGGTCAGATAGGCAGTCGCTCCATGTAAAATACTGGTGCTGCATCCGGTTAGGCTGGAAGCTGACCCCGACGTAGTTGGAAAAAAAGCGGGCAGATTGATTGAGTATATAGGTAATGCTTGTATGAACCTTGACCGCCTTATTACAAAACAAGATTTTTATTTTGACATGGCTTAAACCATGGAGCCAGTTTTTGTAATAAGAAAGTAACAGTGATTGAAATACCGTTCTTTATACAAAACTGAAAACTTAGTTCGGTACTAAGTTGTCAGTTTTGTGTTTAGGAACTTTACCATAGTCGGAATAAAGTTCGTAATTCAATAATGGCTCCATGTTTTAAATCTGGGTCTGAAGATAAACCTTGTTTTGTAATAAGGGGGTGAAGGTTTAAAGGCAGACTCACGATATCGCGGGCGCGACAGGCAGCGACATAGAAATTGTGCTACTAGCTAGTGTCGCGTCATGCCCGCGATTTCGCTACAGTCTGTACGAGCCTTAATGTTGTGCTAAACTGAAACCCTACTTACAGAAATGGCCCAAAAGATAATCGAGTCTTGGTGGACTTTTGAAAAAAAAAAAAAAATCTATTTAGGAACAGCAAACAGCTACATTATGCAATATTATAAAACAGAAAAACATAAATAACTTAAGTAACAATGTAGCCCACAGCGTTGTTCACAGATTACCATTAATAAATAAAACCTTAAAATCACTTGGTGGTGAACTGCACGCATGACAATTACACTAATATTATAAAAACGCAAAAAAAAAACTATTTAAAAACGTTGCCCCCCCACACTAGGAATTTCTCCTGTATCGTAGGTGCGTTTACAAACATTTAAATTCACATACACAAACAGCCAGACCCGGAACAACTACTTGTAGGTCATACAAATATTTGTTCGGTGCGGGAATCGAACCCGCGACACGCAGCGCAGCAGTCAATCGCTTAACTAACTGCGCCAACCGTGCCGTAATTGAAATTAAATTTGAAATAAAACAATTACAACTAGTCCATAGTTTAAGTGTCTCATACAAAAGGCTGCAAAGATCATTTAAATATAATATGTCGATGTGTTCGAATGCTTCATTGTAGATTGCTGCCATTCGCCGAATTGGTGAACGTAGACCAGTGTTAGATCGGCAGGTACCCACTGCAAAGAGTTTGCCTGCTCGCACGGCCGCGTCTATGGACAGTTCTGGGGACTGCATAGCACAATACATTATTTAAATCTATACAGTCAAAATTGCCATTAACAATGTTATCAATGTCAATGTTATACAGTGTTATATGTTTTGTAAATGTTATACCTTATATTAATAACACTTGTAGGTATAAATTGGCGGGGTTACGTAGCAGGAATATCTACAACTTCATGGCTGTAAACATGTAGCTCTACCTACGATCACCTTTTTAATAACTCAAAAGAAAAAAAATACATCGTACAAAATACATCAAGTGCCACTTTGAACCCTGTAATTTCAAATGCACCCCATACTTTAGCCAATACGACTGAAACTCCTATTTCTTACCACACCCTGTGCCGGCTATAAGCTGATTGTGCGGAAGGCGGGGCGCGCTGAAACATGCAACCCGGTAATAATTAACATTGCGAATATTATCGACTACTTTACTCAGTTTTAAAACATCAATTTGTGTTTTATAACTCAGCTGTAGCCCGCGAAATACAAAATTTCTTAAGTTTTTCGCAATTTGCAAGTCAGTGGTAGGTTGTCTTGATCAAAATATGATTCGCGACTATAATAGATATATATTTCATTATCATTTCGGCCGAAAGACGTCCACTGCTGGACATAGGCCTCCCCCAAACAAGGGGAGGGTTTGCCATAATCGCCACGCTTGGCAGGCGGGTTGGTGATCGCAGTATGGTATTAAAATGCATAGAGAACGCTGCTGCTCATTGTCTAGTAAGTCCCTTAGTCGCTGTTTACGACACCCACGGGAAGAAATAGGGCGGTGCTATTCTTTACGTCCAGCACCACATTAGAATCATTAATACATTTCTCTAAGTTAGATTTGTTCTCCAATGTTATGATTTGATGAAAAAGTTATTCAAGACACAACCTGACATTGACCTGTAAATTGCAAAAAACGTGAGAAAAGTCAAAGTCAAAGCCAAAGATTTATTTGTAAACTAAGTGTACATTTGAATTTCACCGGCTACGGCGTCGGATTCACTTAACGTTAATTTGTTTTACTTTTCAATTATTTGGATGATCTCGCGTTTGGCCACTATCTCCTCTGATGGGAAAGCGACGGTATCCGCAATAGACGTGACAACAGCCAGCTATGTCTACAGTCATCCAAGACAGCACTTATGGGCAAAAGTGTCTACTGCATGGGTCGAATGATTTTTAACAAAATACTGAAGAGTTGGAAAGAGCTGCTTTATTTAAAAAAAGACTTCGAAGATTTTCAGTGGTGAAAGGGTACTATAAATTAAGTGAGTTCCTTGGTGAAAAATATTTTTTAAGTCCGTATGATTTTGTGTATCTTTTGCATGCCTACATGGTAAAATATGGCTGATCGTGTATTAATTTGTGTTATCCTCTGTACTTCCATCCGTTATATTTGCAAAATAAAATTATCTTTATCTTTCATGAAAATCTATCATTTTCACCAATTTTAACAATGAGGTGTCAAAAATCGTTCTGTATTTAGACCGTTTACCACTTTCATAGTTAAAGACACACACATGTATGTCTAACATTTTATTTTATTTTGTTTGAGCTTTTTTATAATTTATTCTCTTAATTAATTACCGGACACACACTTCTCTATGTGTTTATTATTCTAGCGTATGGCACTCGTGGGTTGCAGCTGAAAATCAGCGTCACGTGGTACACCTTGTGTTGTCATCTGAAATTATGCTGAGCTGAGGCCCTTTTGGCATTATAATAATTGTTTTCTGTTATTTATAGTTTAGAAGGTGTATTTTTTGCTGTAATGCCAATAAACGCATTTTTCTTTCTTTCTTTCTTTAACAAAGCTTTAGCGATGATGCAGCCGACGACAGTGCACGGTGGACAAAAAGTAAATTATTCACTCGAAACTTGATCATCATTCTCCTGCCAGAATCCCAATATATTTGCGGTCGGCGCAACGTGTCCCTTTCTTCTTTACTTCTCTAATTTGGTCGTCATCTCGGTAGTCAGTCTCTTTCTAGCCATATCATCTTTCACACAGTCCATCCATCGTTTCTTCGGTCTTCCCCTACTTTTATAGCCATCGAAATTCATACTCAAAACTTTCCTCACGACATTTCCCTCATTCCTCCGCATCATATACCATGACAACCGATTTCCTTACAACTTTTCAGTCACCGGTGCCCCTTTCAGACTTCCTCTTATGTACTCATTTCTTATTCTATCCATTCGTGTCACACCACAGATCCCTCTTAGCATTCTCATCTCAGCTGCATGCAATTGCCTTTCAGTCATCCCTTTTGTGGCCCCACATTCCGGTCCATTCTAAACTTGAAACTTGACGAATCTTAGATTATTAGTTAGTAAAAAGAATTTAGTAATTTAATATCATCATCATCATCATCATTTCAGCCGAAAGACGTCCACTGCTGGACATAGGCCTCCCCCAAGCACCGCCACTTCGACCGGTTCTGTGCTTCCCGCATCCAGCGGATACCTGCGGCCTTTACACGGTCATCGGTCCACCTTGTAGGAGGCCTTCCAACACTACGTCTTCCGGTACGCGGTCGCCACTCCAGAACCTTTCGGCCCCATCGGCCATTAGTTCTGCGAGCAATGTGCTCTGCCCACTGCCACTTAAGCTTGGCAATTCTTCGGGCTATGTCGGTTACCTTGGTTCGCCTGCGGATCTAATAATTTAATATAATATAATATAATTAAATAATCTTAAATTCTTTTTTTTTCTTGTGCCTCTCCAATCACTCAAGTGCCATCAAATTCGAATATTTCTAGGTAACATTACATTCTTCGCAATGTCAATGTTTTTAGCTATAAATGTAAAAGAAGTAGCCACACAGTTTTTTTAAACCTCTTACCGTCTTATTACAAAACAAGATTTATATTTTGACATGGCTAAAACCATGGAGCCAGTTGGAAATACCCTTAGGAAATACCGTTCTTTATACAAAACTGAAAACTTAGTTCGGTACTATGTTGTCAGTTTTGTATTAAGAAGTTATCATAGACGGAATAAAGTTCTAAATTCAATAATGACTCCATTGTGTAAACTTAGGTCTGAAAATAAACCTTGTTTTGTAATAAGGCCTTTAGTGTTAAGTTGTAATGTCTGAATATAAAATACAGATCCTGGAAAATATGTCTTACGTCTATTCTGATGATACTTAACACAAGAGGATTTTTACTCATTAATGGTTGTTTATAACATCCTGAGAAAACCATGCATGTCCTAGACTCAAAAAATCGAAGATATGTGACATTACAGCGCACTCCCTCTCTCACAGAAGAGGCCTGCATCCCAGCAGTGGGAACGTTATAGGCTGATTGTGTTATGCTATGAAATGGTTGTTTACGTGAGAAGCCTGAAAGTCTGACAAACAGTCTTATAGTATTACCCAGTAACTGGGTTGTGGAGGTCAGATAATGTAAAATACTGGTATCCTGCTGCATCTGGTTTGACTGGGAAAAGGCTAGAGAGATAATGATAATGGTTGTTTAATTCTTTAGACATCCTGCCAGTGTTGCGAGTTTGTCCGAAAGGGTTTTTTTAATAATGTTTTAATGGCCTGGTTGCTGGGATCTTTTGGCCAAGTCTTTATTTAGTTACAAAACTTGTTATTATTGATGAAATGAATGCATGATGATGATATCCCCGCCCGCTCCCCTTGAGTTTCAGTAAAGAAGATGTGGCACTTTACTGAGACCTCACGCGGACTTCTTGACTTGAGAGAACTTGAAGCGAAGTTGCACTGTTTTGTTTCATTTGCCTACATTAGTGTAGGCTAATGAAACAAAACAGTGCAACTTCTCTTCAAGTTCACAAACACTTAATGGTTAATAATCCACCATTATTACACATTAATATTCGGATAAACACAAATTTTGGAGAATTAAACAAACTGCTGAACATGACGCTTCACTTTCCCGCCAAGAAGTCACGAAAGGGATATCGTGGCCCTGGCACACAGGCAACGGAAGGAACACGGGTGGGTTTTAGTCAGTAAAAGTCTAACACGCCCCTCCCACTCCGCCCAGAGCGGGAAAAGTTATTTGATAATTTTTCGCCTAAAAAAGACATGACATAAACTTACCTAGGTTGATTAAATTGCTGTTCGACCGAAAGAAAATTATCTCATCTTTCTATGTCATTATAATTTCACTACGTAAAGAGTTATCTTGAGTGGTTGGGAACTTGACAATAGTTTTTTTTTTCATTGCTGGTTGGGCTTGTAAAGGTAGGTATAATATCGGTGATTATTGCCATTGTAAGAAAGGCAATGGACGAAAGAAAGTAGGTACGTCTTAGCTGTCCAAGGTTCAAACTCCCTTTGATGGTCATACCCGTGACGATAACCATTATTGTGAGTAACAGGTACTTCTGCCCGATGCAGTTAGATACATAAAGAAACCATCGGTACTCTTTTGTAATGTAATTCAATCGATTTTGATTAAAACCTCTTTTCGATTACACTTAACAAGAGACTAAAAAATTGCAACTCAGAAGCTCTACAGCAAAATTTTTAAAGAAAATGATTTGTTGCTTTTTACTAGTTTCCTATTAAAGAGTAAAATAGATCCGATACTTTAACTAGTTTTTCACCATTTTTTAAAATTGCTCCAAGTGCTTTTTTTTCTATTTTCGGTCCATTTTGACGATGAGGAACCGTATCGTACAATTAATTTACTGAAAAGTGTAATATAAAATCTGTTAAGTGTTATTTTTTTAATTTATTCAGAGTACCTACGTACTTACGTGAGGTTTATAAACCAGGAAGCTAGATCACATATTGGTGCAGCCATCTTGAAGACGGCCATCGCTGCTTTCAGCCATTTTGTAAAACAAGTTCACTAAAAATGCTAATAACCGATGCTTTTTCTAGACTTTTCAGCATGAAAATTGGATGAGAAAGGATTGTTTCTGTTAAAATACCTACCAATTGCATGATGGTTGTCCTTTTGTCCAATAACAGTGCTACAAAACACATCATCATCATCATCATTTCAGTCGAAAGACGTCCACTGCTGGACATAGGCCTTCCCCAACGGTGGGGGTTTGCCGTAATTGCCACGCTTAGGAGGCGGTTTGGCGATCGCAGTATGGTGTTAAATTGCATAGAGAACGCTGCTGCCCATTCTCTAGTAAGTCCCTTAGTCGCCTTTTACAATACCCACGGGAAGAAATAGGATGGTGCTATTCTTTATGTCTGGCACCACACGGATTACAAAACACACCTCTTTCTAAATTGTAGCGGTGAAGTAATTAGTATCTAATTGAACTTAAGAAGAACTCGGTGAGTGACAATTTTCAAGAACGTTCAGCGCACTCTAGACACTATTACTGCTAACGTAATGCTTATGACAGGCAAAACTTTTCACCATGACACCTCATCATCATAATTCTGTTGCCATAATATCAATTTATTTGGAGTCGGCGCAGTACGTCATCCCCCTCTTTGTAGCCAAATACCTAGGAGCAATATATTGGTCAGATATGTGTCCAATACTCCTAAATTTTGAATAATAAAATACTAATTTCATTACACTCTCACATTGCGCTGATCATCGCCTTACCTAAGCGTGGTTATTTAGATATAATATAACACAAGTAATAGTAAAATTAATTTGACAGTTTCAACTATCCCGGAATGATTTTATTGTGGAGTTTGATGATCAGGTGAAATTTCTCGTTACTCCAACGTGCGTAAAAGGTAACTAAATAATTTCTGTCAAAAGAAAGAACACTGGCGTCATTCTGGCTGTTAATAACTGCGATCACCAATCCGTCTGCCAAAATGTGCCTGACTTGACCATTTATTAAAGTGAGGTCATGCCCTAGTTTCTGCACCACCGACTGATATATTGTGTCTAATTACTCACATATTATAAATAACGCTTAGACGTTTTTCCATATCTTGATACTGTAAAAGTTTTCAATATTTAATAGTTAGCGTAGTCAATAACTTTATAATAATCAGTTAAGCCTAAATGAGTTTCTTCTTCATCTAAGTCCATCTTGAATTTATTTGTACCTAGACATTATAATAATATCTTGAGGCGTTACCTACACTTAAGTACCTTGATAGTTGGAAGTACCGTAAGGAATGTCTACAACACCTTAGAAATAGCCAAGTCGTATACTAGATACATGTCTAGCAATTTATACCTACTGTTATTTCTTTATTTGAAACTACAATATCATCCATAATTAACTTGAGGAGAATTTGAAGTTATTTTAAATTAAATAGAGTTTAAAATACAACGCAATACAAATTTCGACAAATATAAAACTTATTTCATAGAAACGTTTGCTTTAGCTATTTTTAAAATAAAATGTCATCTATATAAATTAATTAAATGCTTAACTTAATCCGTATAAGTATATTTATGTGACGAATGGTTCTCTTCTCTACTTTCGGAGTCAGAAAAATCATATTAACACGTTGTAGGTTTATTGGTTTTGACTGAAAGTCATTGCAAGATTTAAAATTAAGTAACTGTTGTACATCCATCTGGAAATAAGCCGACTGTAAGTCTAATCATATTAATTGGGTTTTCTGCTTTAACAGTTAATACACACTCTGGATTTTTTTTGCGGTCTATGTAAGTTATTGTTTTCAAGTTTTGACCAATATTACCAGCGCTGTATTACTAAAAAAATACTTATTCAAATGATGAAGAGTTCCATAGATTTCGAAAGCAAATACTTACATGTAACTTGAAAAATTGTGGTGATAGATTATTTACAGACGTGTGAAATTATTTTATCTAAAAACATACTTAAGATAAGATAATCTATTAAATAAATAGGTATATTTCAATGTCTGTCTGTTTTTTAATAAATCAAAAGTAAGTGGGACAGTGGATGAAAAGTGGAGTGTATTTAAATATAAGTGGCAATAAGACTAATAGGAGAATTAAGATAAATGATTGTTAGTACCTACTTTAATCACAGACATTAACTAATTAGGTGAAATAAAACAATCTTAAAGGTAAAGTTTCTTGAAAAAATACCTACATGCAAGTGTGCGTCATGCAGGCGTGACCTTTTATCAATTTGTTCAAATCTTCGTATAAATTAAAACCTTTTGTTTTACTCTACTATCCACTTCGCTAATGAATAATATAAATGTTAACAAATTATACAAAAATAAAAAGGAAGCAGTTATACCTAGGTATATCTAATTTATTATTATTAGTTTTTTTTTTGTATTTTATACACTCCGTGCAGTATTGTTTAAAGAAGTATCAAAATACAAAGATTGAATCTAAACGATGAATGGACGCGGGTGAGTGTAGCCATCACAAAGTTTTCACATTAAACACTTTTACCTACGGCCGTCCTACGTCGGAGGTGACGGCGCATGCGCGCAGACCAACCAACGACACACTTGTTATTATTAGAAAGGATTCTGTAAAATGTTCAGCTGATTGCAGATAAAATTTTTGAATAAAATTTTAAATCTTTAAGATGTTTATAATAAATAAAGATCCAAAGTCATCCCATTGGCGCGCTCCAAACATACACAAGCTAGCATAAACCGTCGAACGCCGATACCTAACTCACAACGCGTTCCGTGCGAGAGGAACTCAGCAATTTTGATTAGGTACAGAACAGAAAATCCGAACAGAGGAAAACTCTCATGTAATTGCCGCAAAAACCGTTGAAAAAACGCGCACGACCGTCTGTGTCGACGCGCGCGCGCGGTGTGGCGGGCGGGAGAGCGGCACACACGCGCAGCGCCGGGCGGCCCGCACGGCCCGCGCCCGCCACCGATTGGCGCGGCGCGCGGTGGGCCGTACGCCACGCCCCGCGTCTGCCCTGCTCGCGCGACCCGCGGCAGTGTCCGCCAGACTGCCGAGCGCGCCGGGCCTCCCGCTTCCCCGCGCCTCGCTCGGCCACGCCGCGTCCCGTGATCGAACCATACAAAACCTCTAGTTAACATCCGTCGCGAGTGCATTATGACACTAGTGAGCTAGCGGGCCGCTGTGACGGTGTCAAATAATTGATGTGTATGTGTTCACGTGCTAGTGTGTTGTGTTAGGTTGGGCCCGTGACGAAAAACGTTCGTGGTGGCCAGCGGAGCCTTGCACCCGGGCTCGGGCCGAGCTTTCATGGCTCAGCCTAGGGTATGTACACTGATGACAAGTACACAAACAACAATATACACTCACCCATCATGTATGATAACTACGGTAGTAGTACAGTTGATAGCCTAAAGTCGATAAATCCAAAATCCTTAGATAATGACATTATGATAGTTGATAATGATAGTAACAACAGTGACAAGTGTTGAAAACAAAATAAACTTAGGGAATCACTTCTTGGTCGCGAGACAGTGATGTAGTTGAAGATAAACAGCTGCAGCTAATCAGAATTGAGACATGTTACAAAAATGGTCAGACGTTTGTAGCGACACATTAGGCGTGTTCAACAGCAGGGAAGTTGTTATTACAAGTAAGACGCGTTTGGAATACATAATGGCAGTTCAGAGCGCGCTCTAACACCACCGACGCATTACCGGTGATAATGAAAACGAAATGAATGCATTATGAACGTAAAACACTTTGTGATAATGTAATCACGACGGTATCTCTCACTCAATAAAAACTTTTAACTGTGATATGAGTAAGCTATTCCATTACGGTTCAGTGGGAGCATTAGTGGCCAGTGACGTCTTCGCGAGATGTGGAAGAGGTCATGAGAATAAATCGGATTGATGCATAAATGAATAAGTCTCCATATTTTGGACACCTGACGGAATAGCAACTTCGGTTTATGAATCAGGACAATAAATGGGATAAAATGGCGTGCAGCGGGGAGCCTATTGTTGAATGCTCTCTTAAGGGCGATGGGGACGGGACACGGTGAAATCTGTCGAGTTACAAGCGGCTTTAAACGCACATTTTGACACAAAAGAGTATCTCAAAAACCGACAATAAAATTCAATTGACAATGAAAAGAAAAACTTTTTTTGGTCTGCCCCAACGGAACTCGTGGGGACACAACTTTCTAAAGATTTAGGGTTGCATTGTTTTTGGCGTAGGAAACATAAAAGTTTTAATCCTTCTTTGTTTAGAAATAGTATTATTAAATGGTAAAAATAAATAACTGGCAACCCATTAAAGTGTCAAATAAAATGTTCTTGTAGATTTTGGAGATGTTGCTAACAAATCATATGGCCATTATATATATTCAATGTTATGCATAGACCGGATAGCGAGGCGCGGTAGGTAGGTATATACGTATCAAAGTAGATAACCAAAAAGCTCAGCTATCTATTTTGGCCTATAAGTAATCATTCCATTGACAATTTTTATCATTAAAAGCCTAATGGGATTTAGAATGACTAAACATAATTATTCTCAATGAACTTAAGAGAAATTAGCATCACAAATTGCAAATTAAATAACTGAATTAGCAATAAAACATAAATTAACGAGGTTATTAAAAAACTACTTCAATTAATAAAATCTGTCAAATGATACCCAATAGGAACCGATTCGCAGTTCATAAATTAGATGAACACATCTAAAACAAATTGTGTTCGTTTCGTTGATTCCTCCGACGGTCGTAAAACTTCTTCAAGTAGGTACCTGTATGAAATACAATCATACACAACTTGGGTAAAAAGGGTTGCCCTTGAATAGAATTCACTTATTTCGTCCCGCTGCATTGATACACACCGGAACTATGGTCAAATAATCGATAGTTTCGATTTTCTGGATAATTTTCAAAGATGGGGTTTTTGCATTTTTCGGACTTAGAAAAGGTAGTCCTTTGCAGCCGTAAATGTACAAAATTGTAAAATACGTTACATAAACTTTGAACATGAGTTTTGGTAAATAAAATTGTTTGATTTCACCATCCTTCAAAGCAAGGCAAGGGTAAATTTCTAATTGTAAACGCTTATTAGTATTTGCTTTGAGTATTAATGATTTTGTTTGTCAATCAATATTTATTTATAGAAATAACTTGCCTATCTAGATGAAAAAGAATATAGATAAAACTCTTACCATTTTTAAACTCTGCTTTGACTGTGATTTATGTAGCAAACTTTTATGTGATAGGCAAAAATACCTAATGATTAGACCTTACACCTTAGGTAGGTAGGTACCTATAGCTAAAATCGAATTCCACCGTAATAACTTAACACACCGTCTCAGAGTTCAGATATTTTCAGATTAAAGCACATTTAATTGGACACATTTTAAGTGCACAAGACGCCATGTTGGTACTCATATAATTTATATAATAATTATATCATATAATGCCATAACGTTTAGCATTAGCCTAGTTATGATGGTATGCGATTACCATTACTTTTTAGGTCGAGATAGTTTAGTATCGGATTTATTTTAATAAAATTTATATAAAAATATGGGGGCAGTAGAAGTTTCGATTTAAGAAGAAAATAATGAGAACGATGTTTTTTGTGGGCATAAGGACGACTTGATGATTTTAAAAGATGGAATTAACTTTACTTTTGCAAAATGTGTTACAAAGGTGTTCATGGATGATGTTATTGTGAGTTAAACAAAGTTACTGACTGCTAATAAAATTACAGTTTTCACTTTAGTAATGTAAAGTAATAAGCCACGAGGCAGAAAGTTTTAAGCACTGCTAAATCACAATGGAACTCAAATGTTTATTGAAAATAATACTATTTTACGTTATACGTTACATGTGACGGAACGATAATTGAGAAAAAAAAAATTGTTAAAGTAGTTTCTGGGAGTGAATTCGTACTTACATACATACATATTTACTTAAAGTTAGTATGTTTTATTCTGGAATCATGTTAAAACTGCTGAAGGCCTTTTTACCATGACTAAATGTGCTTTTGGTAGAAAATCATTAAGTTCCGTCTAACAAGTTTAGTAACACATTAAAAGCACATTATAGGAAACTCTTCTATTGTATGGGTACATACTCTGAATTCATTCCATAATTTAAAAATAATGTAAAACAGTATTATAAGAGTATACTGAACGTTAATAACAAATACGCATTCCCGTATAATATAAAATTTTAATATTAATTGCATAACCTCTTACAATAAATAAAGATGATACGAATTTACATAAATTATAATTTAAATCACTATAATAGCAAACAAAATAGAGGATACAACATTAATAGAGGAAAATAATAAACCGTTTGTTAATTTGATAGCTTCTTTAATCACTAGGGACTTAAAAACATACTTCGCAAAAAAGTACAACACCGACCATGAAATAGATAAATAGTATAATTAACATGTTACTAAAATACATTATCTAATAACATCGTTGAAATTAAATAATTTTGTATTTATTTAAAAATGATTCATTTCTGTTTTTCTTGCGTTCATAAAATTATGGACACCGACGGTAAAGATAACTTGAGTTCTAAAATTTTTATAGCAATTATACTTCGTTATTTAATTTTTTATTGTGATGATGACCTGTTTATTGTATTTAGTAAATCGGACAATGACACCTAAATGTCTGCAATGTACTATAAATAAAAAGACTTTAAATTATATGTAGTAAGACTGCAAATCCGTCGCTTTTGTTTGAGAACGGAGAAGATTCAGGCAAAATAAGAGAATATATTCAATGCTATTAATTTAGTTTCGACTAAAAATTTTATAATCACTAGGTACCAACAATAAAAGTTTTCTTACATTTAATATTGAATTTGGTCTCGGTAAACTACAAAAAATCACTAACTGTGCAATAAAAAATAGCTCAAAATATATATCTCAAAATAATTTTCACAGCCGTAAATTACTTTTACATTTCAACGGTATGCCAGAAGATGGTAAACAAGTTATGATAGCAAAATGGCGCCATTTCACGCAATTATCGATCATTACGCAATAAAGTTAACAAAAATTAATTCACACGTAACTGAACCAAATTATATTTGTACAAGACTTGTCCGTTCATTGTAAACGGTGGAATAATCGTAAATTTTACGATATACCCGATAAGGATATCAATTTGTCTACTAATAGTTAGTCATAATCGGCGATACTGCTGGTTTTCGGTGGTGTCCCACTAAATATCGTGATAACATGTGTACTGGATACGGTGTGTTGACTTGTTCCTGTTATAAATACGTGTATCTATGGTATCTGTGTGATACGCTTCAATATTAACAATATTTTGTAATTTTTCACAGTTTTATTCGCACTGAATCGTCCTACATAAATTAAGAATGGGGTCCCGCTCCATTAACGCACACATGAACCACTTATTTGGTCTATTCGCGAAAAATATTTTTTACATATTTTTTCCTTAATTAATAAACGTTTTATTTACTACTTACACAAGAAATACTTAGTTCTAACAAATAAATCAGCTGTTTCTTCTAGATCAGTGTTCTTCCTTAAATATTCTAAGAAGCAAAAGAGAATAAATTGTATGTTAAACAATATTCTATATGTATACAATAGTATTAAAACTCAGTGAATGTAAAAAGGACAGTGTCCGGTGAAAATCCTGAAAGACAAAATACTCAAACGGCTATTATAAGCGCAATAAATTGGTTAAATAAAAAATATTTTATGTTATCTTCTGACCAATCTTGCCAACGCATGAGGGATGTAAAAACAATTTATGATCCATAAAATTTTCGGCAAAATCATTAAACTTTTGCAATTAAACGTCTAAAGTATTTAATATTTCCGATGCACTATAGAAACAATGTGCCTACTAAGATTCTAATCAAATAATTATGTGAAAAATAAAACAAACACAATTTGTAAAACATTTTTCTTTAACTAAAAATAGATTTTTATCATTTAACGCGTAGTTTTTGCGTCAACCTGCAGAAAAACTTGACAAACCTACACAATTATTATCTAAATATAATTATATTAAATTATTAATAGGACCCATATTTTCATAAAGTGTACTTTTAAATAAAAATCTAACTATCGGAGATTATACTAAATGTAAACAATAATAAAAAGATAATAACTATGTTAAATTCAATATATAGATAGTATTTTTCTGTAAAACAACAGTTTCACAAAGGGTAACAAAATTGTCGGTCCCACCATAGTATACACACATAAAAGTTAAGTATTACTGCATAAAAAAGGTGATAAAAAGAACCTTAAGGAACACCTGAAACGAATAAGAACATAACTTTAACTACTAGCTCAATATAAGTTAAACTTTGACATCTTTAAAGTTTGAAGTGACAAAAAAAAAACTATATTATTAAAGGACTAGTTGGCAGTCCGTCGCATTGTCCACTTACTTGTAAATAAACAGCTATCTATCCTCCAAGGTCTCTTTTACAACTTCTCATCCTTAAACAGCTGATGCTCATTGTGCCCCAACACCTGTTCCCAGGAATACAGATAAGGGCATTGAAGTGCTCTCTCTCTGGTTAGAAATAATAAAAGTATTCGTTCACTGAAAAGAGGCAGGCTAAGTATCCACCAATTAAAAAATAAAGTTAATCCCCCCGAAAATCATATGTTGGCCGACCGCCATTTTATAGTATCTTTTTCTCTAAGTCATCGGCGCCAATCTGCGGGCGTTTCGGCCATTCCTAAAACATTAAAACTTATTATTGGCACTTATTTCAACAGTAAAGATAACACCAGTATTGTATAGGCAGTTCTGTTCACATTACGCGATAAAAAAACGCTCGATTTTATGTTTTAAGTGTTGAAAAATGTCCCGCCATTGCTTGAGGTATAAGATAACGTGGCAACATTACTGTTGTCTTTTTTTTCGACTTTTTCATCGCTGGCAACATTGCGAAACCCGTGGCTAAGTTACGACGTTGTATGGGAAGTGAAATAGATAATAAAATATAATTGAGTGTTGCCACTTACGATTATTTTTATCGGCTTAAATGGTACTATTATATTTTCATTAATAATGTGCAGCGATTACCTAGTTTTTGTGTGTCGAAAATTATTTTTTCATTTTGGCTTACTTGTTACTGCTGGCAATGTTGTTATTTTTGAACATAAAACTGGAACTACAAAATATAAAATACTGCCACTGGGCGCCATTAGGCTGTTTTGTAGAACATCAAGATTCAATGTATCATCCAAATAGACAAAACACTAAAATAACTGTGGAAAATGTTAGTATTCTTCATTATATTAGTACTGAATCTGACTGTTTTAAACCTCTCATGTGAGTTTCTTTCAAAAAATCATGAGTGTAATCTCAAGAAAAGTGTCATTGAAGTATTGTAGATACTTGATAGAACCCGCTTGTTAAGTCCAAGCAAAAAAATCAATGGCTATACTTTTATGAATTGTTTCATATGAAAAATGAAGCCTATAACATAGTTTTATGGTGAATGCAATGCAATGCCGACGCATGTTAAAATACCGTGTTATGGAATAAGCTAATCTTAGTTGATTGACAATATTAAATAGTATTCTGTTTCTACATAGACAAAATGTCACTTTCTAAGGACTTCTAATAATTTACATGCTCCTTACTTCCAATCTTCTAATACTTATGAACTTGATTCTTAAGAAAGCAAGTAGGTACCGGATACATTCTCAGACGAAACACTGATTGCAAACAGCAATTCTTTAACAAAACACAAACCATCTAAAATCTCCATTTTAATTTAAATATAAAACGGTCAAGCGTCCCAAGTTGACCATATAAATAATCTTTGATGAATTATATAACTTGTATACGACAATATGATATATTAATATAATAAAGTAAAAAACTGGAGGAACCAGTTCGGGGACATTACTTTTTAATGGCCAGAAATATAGCTATTTACTGGAGCCGGTCGGTGAGCCGTAGGGCCTAAGACCAGCCACCAATGTGGGCGTAGATAATACACATATATCGGTATTGTTTAATGGATCTAAGGAAACGATCGGAGACATTCGAGATTACACTAATGTGACGTAATGTACGTTTTTATTCCTCTCCGTGTTTTATTTCTTGTGTCTGATAAAGATTGTCCGACTTGAAACTGTTTTGAAAGAGTCCCAGCTTTTAATATAATGAACAATATTGATGGCACACACGATTTTCTCTCGACAGACGTACACACTGCCATGCCAGTTTAATGAACGGCGACGCACTCTTGATATTTTATAATAGTTAAGATTTATGATTGCATCCGCAAATGTAGGTATATCATAAATTGGTTGCATATACAAACTGGCCAACATGTGTTTAGCTATAATGATATGTAGGAAACGTATTCAAGATATAATTTTATGTACTTTTAAAGAGCTGATCCTGTTATTTATAATGTTCTATTCGCGCACTATCAGACGCACACTCTTAACATAATTCCGACATCAAAATCAATTGAAATCAGTCTGATGCTCGACGCGCTTTATAAACGCACCCACTAATTTGTTATTTAAATTTCGCTGTTCGATTCCATTTTTGAATTGGGATTCGCGGCGGGCCGAGCGCGGCCGAGCGCTCTAGATGCTCGGCTCGCATACCGAGCACCCGAGGGCAGGTACCCGCTTCTCATTGTTTTATTCGCTGCGCGTTCCATTTTCAATTTGAATATCGCTGTTCATTTTCGAATTGGCTCTTTGTAGACGCGCGTTAATTGCGCACTTTAGATTCAACGGTAATTCGCGCGATCGCTAATTTGAGGGTTTATTGTTGGCCGAACGACTGACATCCTTTTTACGCGCACACCCCGTGAATTACTGATTGATACGCGCCCGTTCTAGTCAAAATACTATACGCCATCAAACGCCGTGTCGTAAATCAGCGCGATCCCGACTGGCGACAGTTATTTGGACGCTCATATCGAAATATGTTTCCTACTCGCATATTCATGTCACGCTATTTCTTTTGCTGATCAAACACTACTAGTTTATCGCGCGATCGACAAATCCTACCGCGGTGACTCCCGAAACGATATAATTCCTCTAACACGCCGACGGGATCTAGATACAGATTAAATAATATTAATTGAAGTAACATGACTCGGCGGTTCCGTGCGAAGGGCTGGAACAATGCGACGTCGAGTGCTGGCCGGCCGGCGCAGCCCAGCGCTCCATGTGTACGAATCGAACGTTCCATTTTTAAAAACTTGTTGTTCGAATTTTTTTCCGAATCCTTTTTTGATATCTCGTTCAGCCTCGTCTTTTTTCGGAAAGCGATAACGAGGTTTGAAATTGGAATCACGACGGTCCGTTACTAGGCTATTTAGCGCGCGCTTTTCTTCGTTGACACTTTTTAGAAATATGGCCGCCGCGAGATGAATAGTCGACCGTTACTGGTAATTAGTGAGGCTTATCTTTTAGATTAGTGTTGCTGAGCACTGCGTATTGTATCTATTGATTTATTTAGTTAACCGTGTGTCGGTTGTTTTCGTCGGCGGCGTGTTCGGACACTCCGGCCGGGGCGATGACCAAATTATTGCCAAGAACGAGTCCCGCCGGTGGCTGGTCACCGACGCGCGCCCAATTCACATGATCCCGCGTCGTTTGTAAATCTTGATAAAACATATTAGACGAAATTAAAAATTCTCTTCGGCCAACTATTTGTCGGCGTTAACGACGTTGACACGTCGGTGTTAGAATATCGCGGGTGATTAAAAATAAAAACAGTTTTTCACTTACAAAAGTTATCTGACGAAACAATTTTATTTATAAGACAGACGTAACACACTTTACATAAATCTGAACGCGGCCGTAGCACTTATACAGATTATACAAAACTAAAATACCTAAAGCGAACGCGTCCGACCCGCGATCGTACAAAAGACAAGAAATACTCGACTCGGTTCAGAAATGCGTCACTCACAGAATTCGAAGTTTAAATAGTCAATCACGAGTGTCGGTGTGGCTAATCTCGCATTCACAGCCACAATAGAGGTAACGAACGGACAAACGGACAGACGCGGTAATAAGACGCGCGTGGGCGGCTTTATGTCAACCTTATTTATGATGATACACATTTTTCGGACTTTTTGCCCGACGGTCCCTATCGGGCACTCGAAATTGGAATTTTCTTAGAATAAGTGAGCATTTTAACGAGGCGTAGCAAGCGCGCTCATTTTATTATTAACATGGAAATCCTTTAAGTAGTTAAGTATGTCCTTATTTTAATACTTTGAATAAAAGCAAAAAGATACTGCGGCCGTCGCGTCGAAAGGAAATCGTTATCTTAACGACCGCGTATTTACGTGAAATCTGACTGGGAGAGAGTCTCGACCTGTCCCTTAGAGTGCAGCAGACGATAAGAGGGCACGGCTATCGTCCGCGGTTCATGTGCCAGCTATTGACCTCACTGTTTACATTACAGACGTAAGATATTCATATTACGCAGAAATTACGATAACCAACCTATATTAGTTTCAATTTGTTAACCTAATCGGGGGTCCACAAGGTTAATGGTCGCTTAAAATTAATTTTAATATAATAAAAAAGTTTAATTGCGCGTCTCTGATAACCTGTAAAAATACTTTATCAAGAAGTCAGCTGATACAGATTTACAGCTCGCGAGACGGACATTACTGCGGCTGTTTTTTAAAGAGTTCAAATTAAAAATGGAATGGGAAGTAAAACTTTCATCCGCGACCTTAAAACAAGTGTTAACGTTCCCCCCGCGGTACTTTCTGAACGATAAATCTGCTCGCGAATCGACCGAATTCGAGCGCTCGGCATCGCTCACAGTTCTATTATTAAAAAAAGCAAGAAGAAAAACATTCTAGGCGTAGAATGGATATCGAAGCGATTCGGCTCGAGAGCGGCGCAACCTTACTCGAATTTAGAACGGGCCCTACGAGATTCGAATTCAAATATAGAACAGTGAAGTGTTGCCAGTAATTAAGGTAGGTGCGCAGCGTTCGGATACGGCGCGCGATTGGTTTATTGACACGTGTTAGTGCTGTCGCGTCGGTGTCATGCCGCCGTGTCCCCATGCGGATGGGCAAATGGAATAATGGACGTCTGGGCCCGCATCCGGCGCGGGAGTCGGATACAACTCTTGCAACGCTCTGGATACAATTTTTCAATTAAATCGACCAGACAGAAGATCCCTAATAGGTGTCGTTAAGAAGTCGTGTGCCCGATTTTCGAACTGTCCCCGTAACGAGGCCATTTTATTAGTATTTATGGTCGTGAAACAAACGCATGGAGCATTCTTTGGTCTCTTACGCTGTGTGTATCATGAATGAAGCGGAATTTATGACTAGCGCCCGCTATAATGTTGTGTTGCTGGTAAATTTAAGAGGACGCCATTGTGGCGTTAATTCCTGACTCGACTAGCACATCTCAATCTGGCCGGGTTATATTTTAATATACAAAGATTTTTCTATGTTTTACGGTCGTATTACGTTCGAGTCGAACGGGACGCAGTAAAATTCGATACGAGCATCTCACAGCGTCTAACGACGCTTGATTTACCACTATCAATTTAAAGAATACATAAAAACACACCTGAATGATTGCTACCTACTTCGCTTTAATGTATCATCTTTACAGTGCCAATATAAGCCTGTAACAAGTTTTGTTTGGGAATTAAACATTGTTTTTTTGATATGGCAATTGTCTATTATTATTATCGGATGTATGCTATTCATATTATGCATTATTCACTGTTACGAATCGGTTCTGGTGGCCCCTCAGCCGTGTGAATAGTTTGCCAGATGACAGGGCAAGGCGACGGCGATAGGCGCCGATAGCCGAGCGAGAGAGGGACAGGCGACGCTAAGGGTGGCGTTCATCATGTCCCACCCCGCGTCGGGCACAAGTGACGGTTCTGTCTTCCCCAACCGCCTGCGTTCGAAAACCTCGTCTAATTTTATCTACTTTTTACATATATAAGCGCTTTTCGCTGTTAGAGGTAACGCAAGATGCCCAGCTCACCGCAACGTTTGAACATATCACTCATATCTGTTGCCGCAAAAGAGTTAATTTTTTACTTCTCGGAATCGACCTACGCTAATCTCGTAACCGCAAGTCGTAAAAAACGATAACCCCACGGGCGTTTCAAGCAAAATTTAAATAACTGAAGCGATTAATAACAGCGAGCTTAATTAGCGCAACAGGGTTCTGAACTCATCAGCGTTTGACGGCATGACTTATGCGCTGGGCCCACGACAATGCGCGACCGTCGAAAATTTTAATCATAATTTTTGATAGTGCTAAAGGAACAAATCGAAGAAACAGTATGGCGCGCAGAAACCGGCCCTCCGTAAACTTATTACACTGTAAGATTCCCAGCGAGTAAAAACCACAAGAATATCATTTAAAAAAATTTTAAACACTAAGATGCTTATTTTTTCTTTATGGCAACCCAAATGGACTAAAGGTTATCTCGATGGAAAAAAGGCGGGACTGAGCGATTCCATTTTTAAAACGTATCATTTAATTTTGGAACCGGCTCTCGAGCCGTCAAAAGGTAGTCATTACACGTTTTGTGTCGGACGATTCTTAGCGCCCGCAGATTATACAACTATTTATGAATTATGGGCTTTATTGACAAAAATTTTGTTTATGGACTGTGAGCGCTGGCCTAACCGTTTGGAGTGAAGTAATTGGGCCAGGGACTGGTGATTGATTGTTATGCCTTTTGTTTGAGATTGTCGAGTGGCTGACAAGTCTGTTCAATATCTAAGCAACCGTTGATAGTTCAAACGAAGTCCTACTGATAGAATCAGCTGTGTAGTCAGACAGTTTTTTTTATTAAAAGAATACCACTAGCAGACAATCAACCAAGCTTGAATTATGGCTCGTTGCGTTGGAATTTATGATGCGCCCTGTGCAAGAAATTCTGAAGACTGGGACTACACAAGCATTTTAAACTTCAACAAAACGTTGAAGATTCACACGGAAATCCACCTCAGGTGTCTCTGCAGCCACAAAAACATTTTCAGAGCCACTGCGCCAAACGGACATCCCTTCGATTATTTGCTGTTGGCAATTCCAGAGTTATATCACTTATTAATTGCTGATAATTGCACCGAGGTGTGAATATGATCAGGATAGAATTTTAATTACCCCTATCCTTACGTGACGTAATGTGACCTAAAATGTTATGGGAAAATAATTTATGGATCTGTGTGTGTTGTAATTTGGCGTTGGTGTGAGTGAGCAGATGAGAATGTCCGCCATGTGTGTGTGAACCGCCCACGAGTGACGTCATTGGGAGACCGTCACTATTTAGATTGATTGTGGCAGAGAAATAACAAGGGGTTTAGGGCCTCGCTTGAGGTCGGGAATGAGCAGCAATTTGAGCAAAAAAAAAAAAAACGTTTCTGTAAGGTAACAGGAATGATTTGAAGATGATTGGAAATAATCTGATAGCATGTCCGTCTGTTCTATATTATGCTATGTAATATATCCCAGAGGTACATTTAAGGGGACTACAGGAGCTAAACACAAGTTTTATAATACCTAAGACCAGAAAATTATATGATATATTTTAGTTAGTTATGTGTTGAAAACCTAATACTTACATCTCCTGTGATACGATAGAAAAAAACCGGCCAAGTGCGAGTCGGACTCGCGCACGAAGGGTTCCGTACAAATCGGTCTGATCCGTGTTCGTATCTATAAAAATAGCAAAAAAACACGTTTGTTGTATGGGAGCCCCCCTTAAATATTTGTTTTATTTTAATTTTTAGTATTTGTTGTTATAGCGGCAACAAAAATACATCATCTGTGAAAACTTCAACTGTCTAGCTATCACGGTTCATGAGATACAGCCTGGTGACAGACGGACAGACAGACAGACGGCGGAGCCTTAGTAATAGGGTCCCCGTTTTACCCTTTGGGTACGGAACCCTTAAAAACACGAAGATACCTCTAAAACTTATTTTACCGATTAAAAAACAATAATTATACATGCAATCATTCTGAATTTTTACTATCAGATTATTCTACGTAGAACGGTGTTTTAATTTTTTTGCCCGATCAATAGATTTTTTTATAAATAGATAATTGCTTCATCTTCATAATTTCAGCCGAAAGACGCCCACTGCTGGACATAGGCCTCCCCCAAAAGGGGGTGGTTTGCCATAATTGCCACGCTTGGCAGGCGGGTTGGCGATCGCAGTATGGTGTTAAAATGCATATATAGAGAACGCTGCTGCCCATTCTCTAGCAAGTCCCTTAGTCGCCTTTTACGACACCCACGGGAAGAAATGGGATGGTGCTATTCTTTACCGGCACCAAACGGACAATAAATTGCTCAATAAAGGTGGATTACAATATATGCAATATAATTGCATATATTGTAATCCACCAGCTTTTTATCCATCGCGCTTCTTTTTCTTGTCCATGTAGTCCGACAGTGGCCGCGCTTTAGCTGTTGTCACCCTCTTAATAGTCACAAGAGATCCTATTGTCAGTATTCCAAGTTTAAAATTAAATGATTCAGGATATGAATATAAACTATACCTAGAAAAAAAAGTTGAATTCAAATCATGAAAGACATTCAAAACAAACTCAGACCAACTCAAAGCATTTATTTTAAATAAATGAATTACAGGCACTTTTGAATTGTCAAGGGGTCGGTCAGTCAGAGTGATGAAGCTAGTTGCCCATTCCAAAGCGTAGAAGGTTCCTAATGGGAAGAACGGGCAAGAAACTCCACGGACAATATTTTAAATTAAAAAATTGTTGCAAAAATTGGTTAAGTAGGTACATCATTAATGTTGAAGTTATACATTATACAAACCGTTATTTTTCTACTTATCATAACATCACGCCTGTAATCCCCGAAGGGTTAGGCAGAGGTATACCTATACCAGTAACACCCACATTTCGCAGGTAAGTTCAAGTCCCATGTAATATTGCCATCAACCGATCACAAATCCAGACTTCGCGCTGCTACTATAGTGTATGTATACCAACGAGGCAGTCTCCAGCATTTTGTCTACATATAGCCTTATCAAAATATTGCCCTTATCAAAAAATCATATTATAAGATTAAGGACTACGTTGAAGACAAGGAAGTTTAGCATTAATTCCTTCTGTACTTCCTGGTACCTCATTAACGGCAAAACTATGTAAATGTCTATTAACAGCTCCCAAATTACGATGTTTTTTTTAAATTTTATTTTATATTTGTTTTTACAAACTTCACTGACATAATTTTTTACTTATTTGACATTATTATAGGTACCTACAATTTTAATTTCAACAAGGTTCTAACTTATTTTAGTCATATTTTATATTGTTTTTTTTTCAATGTGAGGACGTTGTAGGCTTACTATACTGTAGATATTATTATATAGACCATTTTCTATTTCGTTAAGTACCTGGTACTTTTGACTTGGTCCTCTCATACCTATTAACACTGTAATTTGAAAACATTGTAAAAGTATTTTTTTTTTAAAAGAGTACCTAACCATGGATTTTCTTGCCGGCTCTTCTCCATAGGAAACGACCAATTGGAACCGTGCACCTAGCTTCTGACGTTTCATAAGTGCCCATGTAGGCTTAAGTGAAATAAAAATATTTTGATTTAGATAGACCAAAATAGCTACAAACTTAATTCTTTATACCAACCTACATACAGGAGTGTTGTAAGTTACACCTACAAGTTGCTACCTACAACGATTTCATTTCCCCATTTATCGTTCCGTTGCCATGGACATGACATGTTGAACCAAAAGTTCTTTAACCATATAACGGAACGCATGAATAGCCCGCCTTATCAAAATAAAACAGGCTGTACAACCTATATCGTTGTCGAGAGAGAAAGACAAACAAAAAAATCTGTCATTCTGAATTTAAATTTTATTGTTATGTTTATAGGCTGAATAGATTTTGGTTTTTACCATTCATGCCTTTGAGCAAACGAAATGTTTGACACTACCAGGAAAAACTATCATGATCCATTTCTTGCTATGGAAAATATAATGGGAAAGGCAATTAATTATATGAAGGAAAACCTAAAACGAATGACGAAAACAGTACCTAATCTATCCTCAATTTATTCAGAATCTAATCAAACTTTGATATAACCTAAAAAACATCACTACTGAAATTAATTTGAAAATTAGACATGGCGGCCTTGCTTGCCCTACGGCTAATTTGTTTCATGGCGACCAAACGTAATGTCGATTAAATAAAAGCTAATTTCACCCCCGTATCACCCCCAAACGTAGGCGTAGTTTTGTTATCGAACTAAGATCAGTGCGTGTTGTCGAATTATTATGAATGGAACGCGCCTTTCCATGGTAGCCATTTTGGAAAAATGGGCGGTAAATTTTCTCGGCGCCATGATAGAATTTGAAGGTGTTTTGCTTGTTCATCTTAGTTTTTGGAAAGTAAGCAATATTTGTGATCTTAGTATTTCAAATAACATAAAATAAAATCTTCTGGAACGGACTGCCCACTATTATTTCTTGAGAACAATCGTTGGACATAAAATAAGTTTTGTACACAGTCTGTTAGTATAATCTTAAAGTTTCACGACACGTTTATCAAAGTCCAAAATGAGCTTCGACGTACAAAATAATTTTAGGCGTTCACAAACATCCATTGTTTCAAACATGCTCCAATAAAAATACCTAACTTGGCCGCCATTTTCGTAACGCGCCAACACAAACATAAACTCAAAACTGAAACATAACCTCCTCAACAACGAAATAGAGTCGGAAATCGCTTGACACGATTTTTTATGACGATTTGTTTAATAAAGGACATTTTTATAATCCTTATCACGTCGTAATAGAGTTCAAAATGCGTGTCGTATGTGTGTACGATTCAGTTTATAAGTAATTATGATTTAAGGCGACTTTTACGACGCCGATTATTGTTGAGCGCTTGTAAATAGTTAGTGCTGCGATTTTGTACGGTTATATACGTTTGGTTAAGCTCGGTTGCTTAATTATAACCATTTAAATCGAGTTGATTGTCAATTCAGCGAAAACGCGTCATGGTTCTGCTAAATACTCTTGTGTGTGACGACTACGCCTTGCTCTAGTTATGTTGTTGTCTCTTTTACACATTCGTCTGACTTTGTCACACTTCAGCGTTCAATGTCCATTGCTCCATTCATTTAGAACCAGCAATAAATTAACTCATATTGTCGTGGTTCACTGCTCAACGATTTGGACATGCCTTCTTTACTCAGACAGGCAAACGTTGTGATGATAGTTCTCATCACGTGTAGACAAAGTTTAAATGTGTCGCATGTATGTATCTTCACCCGAGGCCCATCAAACGGGGGCCTACAACCAGAATGGTATTAGGTAACTCTTAAAATCCATCCTCAATAAAAACCTCTGTTTATTAATTGCTACTTCTCAATTCATTTTGAAAACTTCTGCCTTGACCCACTTTAGCCTTCAGTCATTTATACCTTCCTAAACAGAAGTAAATATTCTCTAGTCCATCGAACATGGTCATCCTCTAAATGGGTTTTGTTCCGAAGCATAAATCTAGATTCTGATACTTCTTCATTTTACCCATACTCACTGTGCTCTTGGCCAAAATTGGCAATTTGGCCAAGGGCTGCTCCTTAGGTGTTTTCATTTCATTCACTGTGACTCAATGGCATATCTTCATTCCAAATAAATTACTATTTTCCCAATTTATTTAGAGTCTGCGCAACATGTCTTCTTCGTTCAAACTTATGTAATAATAAAAAAAATATTATCAGACACAAATAACCCATAATGATTTGTAACAAAAATTAAAATTAAAAAACAGCAAAACACATCAAATCAAATAAACATGCACGTTAAATAAAATATATAAAATTATTGAAAGCATTGGAATGATGCTCTGTGAGTCGTCATCCAATGCCATATTATGGGGCTATCCATCCTGCTGGCCACAGTAGCTAAAAGACTTTTGGGACTATCGCGCACTCGCCGCATCAGGGACGCTATACGCAGACGCATCAGCGCGTAAAAATCTGTCACGCCGGTTTCCGCGAACATCCCCGACGCACTGCAAAAGCGCGGTAGTCCCAATATCACCCTGAAGGCATTGTTATATTGGACTCGCAGAGCACCGTACGAGTTTTTTGTGTAACTGACCCATAGGGTGCACGTTTACAGAGACTGGCCCTAAAGCGTGTAATTTTTACTTCTTCTGTACATCGTGCAAACCACAACCAACAGTGCACCAGCGTGCGTATACACTCAAGCCATTATTTCTTTGCCATCGGCGTAATCCATTCACCTAACCTTCAATGCGAGTGTGGTACTCCTGAACAGACTAAGTCCCATCTGCTCGAGTGTCCCAATTGTCCGTTCACCTCATCCTTGACGATCTGATCAACACCTCAGACGCTGCAATAAATGTGGTCACTTACTGGGCTCAAACAGTATAGATGTACCGTACAAAACGTCATCATCATCTCCCTAGCCTACACCTCTGCCTAACCCTTGGAGGAATAAACAATAATGAAACAAAAATTGACACAATAATTGACAGGTGTCACATAAATTCTTTAGGACATACAGATTATAATTACGATTAGGATTTAATCACAGATACTAACGGGCGCCTTAGATAAAATTCATTGAATGTTGTAAAAACTATCAACCTACATTATCGATAAGAAATCATTACTGTTATCTTGGGTTTTTTAATAAAATAATAATCCTGTGACGCTACCTGTGTTTTGAAATGATGAATTAGATTTGGATAATAATTGGCGTCAAGCAGACAGTGGCTAATATGATATTCAAGAATGTAAGAAAGAAATAAATCATTTATTTGTTGATAATGTACGTATAAATATAAGTGTGTGTTCATTTAGGTGTGTATAAACAGTGCAATTTTAATAGTATAATTATTATTATCGTAGTATCTAAATAATGTATGTATGTACATAAACACATAGTAGAGCTCTTTGTGAATTTTTAATACCTAAGGCGCAGATATATGATTTTAGTGACTTTTAAATCTGTTATTATGCCTTCATATAATGTAAGTAAGTTAAGCAAAAAATGTGTGTTAAACTAGAACGCATACAAATCAATTATATGTGTAATAATTAAATTTTTGTAGCAAAATACTTTATGAAATAAATGCAGGAAGTAATGTCCACCCAGCATAAAAAAACGATATTACTGTCAAACTACTTAAGATAATTTCATGTTTTTTTTTGTATGAACAGACTATTTTATTATCAATAATTCTATCTGTAATTTTTTTGAAATATTCTTATATTCGTTACTAAAAATAAATATTCCCTATGAAACCGAACGGCGCGGTGGCGGGCTTGGCGGCGTGAGCGCGATGCGCATTTGTTTGGCCAAGGTCAATGTCGATTATCCGACCCTTAATTACAGGTATAAAAGACATTGGCGTTTGTCCCTAATAATAATAATCAGATGCTAAATTTAAAAAAAAGATGACAACGCTCCTGTGATGCCCCTCGCATCTCAGGCGTCCACAGCAGGCAGTGGTTAGTTACAGGTCAAAGGAGGTTGCCTATTTCGCCTTTACCCAAAGGTCTCTCCTGTGGACCTTGGGTAAAACAGAATTGGACATCCTTCTTTGGAAGAGTCAGAGATAGCCTCTCAAAGAACCGTCCTTATTCTAGATTGTCTATAAGAATCAGATAAATCTTAGTCAGAATTGAATTTATAGATATTAATAGGACACACAACAATAGGAAAATTATTTAGTCAATAATAATATTCTTGTTTCTTAGAATTAATTTATTCTATCATTGGTTTGCTTACGTCGTGTGGTCATTATTGATGAAGGTTGTTGTAATGGTTCGCATGTCCACTGTAATCATTAATATTGTCACCTTCGAGGCGGTAGGTATTGTCAAGATGACTGCTTTAAAGCGCAAATAGAGGCTATGGTCTGTCAAATGTACGATTAAAAAAAAAGGAAATATTTTTGGTTAAAGTGGAAAACCTGAGCCAACCTGGTGGCAAAGCTATTAAAAGATGCCCTCGCATAGATAAATATCACCAGTCTCTCCACTATTCCAATGCTCTAGGGTATTTGTGATCTGTGCAAGTCCCAATAAATGTTTTTTCTTTCTTTCTTTCTTTCATATCCGGCAGGCTCTAATAATCCTTCCATATCCCAAGGGCACGTCTTCCCTACCATTATGCGGCCCCCGGTCTACTCTTTGATACACAATGGTCTCTGTAGTCCCATGAAACACGAGGCTTTAGGGACTAGGGTGAATCTTTGGGTTCATTCGAGCAATCGAGTCTGGTTCAACCATGCTGGGGTCAGTGCATTTCATTCATTCATTCATTCATTAAAGTGGAAAATCTTGGTTGGAATCTCGGGTTGAATTTGGATGTCGATTACTATAGGTACACGTCTTCCTTACCCTTCGGGGATGTCGATTACTATAGGTACACGTCTTCCTTACCCTTCGGGGAATTCAGACTTGATCTTAAGTGTTTATGTGCTGCAAATTTAAAATTTGGAAATAATAAGGGGGCTACCATACAACAAACGTATTTTTGTTGCCGTTTTTATAGATAATAGTACGGAACCCTTCGTGCGTGAGTCCGACTCGCACTTGGCCGGTTTTTTATTTTATTTTTTATAATTTCTATGCAATGAGGTATGGATTGTGGTACCTATATCATATGAAAGGTAATTTTGTTAGCTTTCAAATGATATCAAAAAGATTTAAAATTAAACATAGTTTCGTTTGTAATATTTTAAAGTATCGGTAAAACATACAATACACACATAAACTCACGCCTTCTTCCCATGGGGGTAGGCAGAAACTATAGAACGCCACTTGCTACGCTCCTTACATACTCCTTTTGCTTCGCCTACGTTCATACATCTAGTCATACACGGGCTGTGAAACCGGCGGTATATCGGTAAAATCATATCTATTATCTCTGTCATCAAAGAAAATGAGTATGTTTTTCCAAATGAAAAGAAGCCGTAGGAATCAAAGAACTTGCAACTCCACCAAAAAATTTTTTTTCTTTCACTTATAGGGTAGGAAAAATCATAGTGGTCCTTCTACAGACTTCTACATCCTTGGTCATTTTCGTTAAAAAAAATTCAAACTAAAATAAACTTGGCCCCCTCACACAATTTTCAGTCCCCTCCCACAATTTCACAATTTTCCATTTGAACTTACAAATTAATAGACTCACGTACAGACCATTTTTAAAAAGTGTACATTTAGTAATAACGTTTACCCGTAATAACAGGGGAATCCCCCTGGTCTTCTGTATCCCCTGTGCTGTCTAATACCTAACTTAGGGTGATGGCGCCAATACTGTGCCACCTAGACGACATGTCAGTTCACAATATTACAGATTCATTTTTAATGATAATGTAGGTGCCTCTCTCTCTAAAGGCTTCTACATACCAGCGCGACGTGTCGCGCGACGCGACATGGTACAAAGGCCCCGCGTGTCCCGGGACGAGCGGTGCCTTTGTGTCGTGTCGCGTCGCGCGACAAGTCGCCCCGGTATGTAGAAGCCTTAATTAAGGCTTGTAATGACTCCCCTGCTGTCCAATTACGATAAAGGTGGATCACTGAAGTACTTTTCGATAAGATATTTGTTCTTGTGGAACAAATATAACTAAGACAGATGTATTAATGATTCTTATGATCATAACTAGCTGCTGCCGCGGCTTCGCCCGCGTGGCATTTTCTAAACAAATATAAACTTTCCTCTTGAACCAGTCTATCTATTAAAAAAAACCGCATCAAAATCCGTTGCGTAATTTTAAAGATCTAATCATACATAGGGACACACTGTCATTGCTTCATTATTAATTCTTTTTACCTATTTTGGTATAGTAATTTTATTCTAGGTGCATCGTCTTCACATATAACTATATAATTGATGTAGGTACTTATACAAAATATTGTAAAACATTTTAAAAGAGTAACGGTGGAGTTTCTTGCCCATTCTTCTCCATACGAAGCTACCTTTTGGAAGGGGCGACTAGAATCAATTCTAATTTTATTTGTAAATTTTGACGTTCAAAAATGCCATTTATATGCCTACCTACTTGAAATAAATAATTTGAGTTTGACTTTAACGGACAGGAAGCGGAAAACGACTTTGTTTTATATTAGATAGTGATTCTGTAAATACATTTTTGCTATGTTCGCGAATCATATTTTGATCAAGACCTGACACTGACCTGCAAATTACAAAAAAACGTAAGAAACAATGTTGCGTGCAATTTGGAAAGAGGTGTGTGTTAATTGTTTGGGCTGTCTTGAAGATCTTATACTTCTAAACCAGTGCTGTGCCGTGTGGTGCCGGACGTAAAGAATAGCACCATCCTATTTCTTCCCGTAGGTGTCGTAAAAAGCGACTAAGGGACTTACTAGAGAATGGGCAGCAGCGTTCTCTATGCATTTTAACACCATACTGCGATCGCCAACCCGCCTGCTAAGCGTGGCGATTATGGCAACACCCCCCCCCCCCCCCCAAATTACAAGCACTAAGGTGGTTGGGGGAGGTTTATGGCCAGCAGTGGATGGCTAAAATAATGAATGATGATGAAAGCAAGAAAGGTCTCTATATTTGCAACTTAGAAAGCCTTTTTTAAGGCTTCGCGACTTTAGTAGAACCACATCAATGAAAAAAAAAAATGGAAATTGTTCTTCTAGAGTCGCGTCGCGCCTGTCTGCGGGGGCCTTTAAATTCTGTAATAGGAGCCGACTTGCTACAATACAAAATAGCTTGAAAAACCCTATAAATTGTTTAAAGTAGCCAATAATAAATAATGTCACAAAAAAAAAACACGATGTATATTACAAACAAAGTAACAAGGATTAGTGGCATAGTTATGTCCTGATAATTCCGAAGCCACTGCAATCACGACTTAATCTGAATAAAGCTAATACATAATACATTCGCCCGTATATTATGGGCTAGTGAAAATCTCAAATATTCTCACACGCAGGGGAAAAACACTGCGCTCCAATTTCCCCTGGCTTGTGAATTATGGAATTAATTTATTATTTTTAGTATTGTAATGATACATAGATATTTCCAAGCATAGCATGTTCTTCTATTTTTGTTACAAAATTCTACAGACACTACTGAACTGGTTTTAATAAAATTTAAAACACAGACAAATAGTATGTGGTTTGAAAAAAGATGTAGTGACAAAAATTTAAAAGAGTAGGTACTTAGGCTGAGATGGTTTGGTCATGTTGGAAGGATGAGTGAAAGGCGACTAACAAAAGGTATTAACAAAGCAGAAGTGAGTGGAAACGCCGGGAGGGGACGCCCTAGAAGGACATATAGTGACCTAATTGGTGATGTTCTTCAGAAAGGTTAGGTGTGCGTGTATGACCAGATGTATGAACGTAACTGCAGCAAAAGGAGTATGTAACGTAGCAGGTGGCGTTCTATAGTTTCAGCTTACCCCGATGGGAAGAAGGCGTCAGTTTATGAATGTATTTTAAATATATCTACCTATAATCCATTTGAAATAAGATTTAAATATATTTTTTTACAATCCGTTCAACCGATTTTGATTTCTATTCCATGGGCATAAGGATGGCATTAAAGCAAAAACGTAGTTGCATCGTCTTCACATAATTATTATCAACACAATTATTTACAATACCAACTTATTTTTAAGTTTATACAGCTACCATTTGTCAAGCCTCCAACGCAATAGAAGTCAAAATCGGTTGAACGGACTGTAAAAAAGGTTTATCCTATTTCAAATGGAGTATAGTTGGTCTAGTGGTCACAAGCGCTACTGCTGAGCGTCAGGTCCTGGGTTCGATTCCCAGGTCGGGCAAAGTGTTATTCGGTTTTTCTATCAGGAATTTCTAAATAACAGCCCGGCTGAGCCCGGAGTCTGGATTTGTGCACGGTTGATGGCAATAGGCTCGTCCCCTATTACATGGGACTTAAGGGGACAATAACCGACTTTTAATGATTTTATACTGAAGATCACGTCTAAACGAGTAGTGTTAATGATTTGAAAAAAATATATGATAAATAAGAGCATTTTCTCAATAATTTAATATGTGAACATTTTAGATAACGTTTATATTACATAGTGAAATTAATTTGTAAAGTTATGTCTAACACGGATAGAAAACTGAGAATGGCGCAAAATCTACGAAGCGTGAACTGAAACGTTCACCAATTTAAATATAATTTGATTATTGATTTTTTAGTCTACGCGTTTTATTAAAATACCTTTTCTTTTGTGTATAATAAATTAATAATGCGTCAAACTGGGGACAGCGCTCCTTGATGGGCGAGTGCTATTACTGGCTGAACGTACGACGCGTTGCGTGAGCTCCAGTACAGAACACGCAAGCTAACCACTCAAGGTCACTGGCATATATCAGGGTCTTAAACATAACTGGCGAAATGTGGGTGTACTATATACAACTCTGCCTAACCCATAAGGGAAAACAGGTTGATGTTATATTTAAAATCCAGTAACACTTAAAGTTTCCTAAAGAAGTGAGTGAACCCATGGGCAATTACTAGTTTTAAGTGAATAGTTTTGCACTGCACTATGCAGTTATTTAGAGGAATATCTAAATTAAACATATAAAGGTTGACAGTTCGGTGGCCTGTTCCGTTCACTCGGTATAATTTAGTCGTTATAGTGCGAAAATTTAAATTTTCTCAGATAAACTTTGATTGGGCTGTATATTGGTCAATGCTGGTCGGTTTAAATTGAATTTGTTAACGACTCTACTTGTTTGTTTAATTTATATTAAATTGTAAATAATAATTTTCATACAAAACAAAAAAAATTAGATACCTAACAAGTTTAGTAAAAAGGTTTCCTGTATTACATAAAACAAAACGACCGAGTGCGCGTCGGACTCTCACACCAAGGTTCCGTACCAGCACAGAATAAGTAATGGTATGTACCACCGAACAATATTTAGGAAATAATGCCAAAAAAACCCATTTTTTGTATGGGGACTGTCTCTAATTTATAATTTTAGTGTATTTTTATTATTTGTTATTATAACGGCAATAGAAATACACAATCTGTGAAAATTTCAACTGTCTACCTATTACGCTTCATGAGATACAGCCCGCTGACAGATGGACGGACGGACGGTACTGTGCGACAATTTCCGACCTCCACGCGGGGGAAGCCGCGGGCAAAAGCTAGTATATAAGCGAAATAAACAGGAGCAGTTTTTTGTTCACACTCTTTAAATTAAATAAATAAGTCATCGAATTCAAACAAAAGTACAGTCCGCAACACACAGTACACAGTGCCGAAGCCAACGATCACGTGCACGCCACAAAAACAATTACAATGAACTTAACATCAGTAACGTACTAATAAAGTGACGTATTGAATGCGCAGTAAACTCCTGCGCAGGTACGGTTGGCAAAACAATGGGCTTTATCAGGAATAAAGTCACTTACTTTAACGTTGGTTATCAAGATTATAAATTATGTTTGAGTACTAATGTTGTTAGCATGTCGTCTCTAGGAGAAGTAAGCCATTTCCCTTATTGTGGTACGGTTTGCAATGTCATCGATGAAGGTGAAATGGGGAACTTTTGTTAGTAGTCAGGTAGTTTACAGTTGACGTCTACCCCAAAGTCAAAGTCAAAGTCAAAATATATATTTAAGAAAATAAAGAAAAATATTTATTGGGACTCACACAGGAGATCTTAAAAAACTGAAATCGCGAAAAAAAACCAGCTGTTCCCTACATTTATGTTCGAATAATTCGTTAAAATGTAGGAAACAGCTGAATTTTTTTTCGCGATTTCAGGTTTGGTCCGATAGTAAAAGTGGTTCATAATGATGAGTACAATGACCCCTTAAGAGATTATTTACGTTTTAAAAATAACCCTGTATATATTATTCCAAAGTTTTAAGCTTTCACTTTTGTTGGCAGTCCGAAAGTTTTTTTTTTGTTTTTTCATCTATAATTTTTCAGTAACAGCCGATTCTGTATTTGTGGGCTGAGTCCCTATTATTATAGGTACACTTCTGCCTACACCTTCGGTAAATACAGGCGTAGTGCTATATCAAGTTTACAGTGTACTAGTTGTCAGTAATTATTGCTCTAATCACCGTGCTTCTCAAAAATATTGGTGATACATTTAACATTTTGGTTGCCTAAACTTTGTGACATTTTCAAACCCACGTTCTGCGATTTTTGCAGCAAAATAGAGATGGTTACCAATTAACATACCACTACCACGAATCCTACTATTAAGTAATCAACGGAGCTGATAATACATAGCTAAGATTTTAATTTACTCCAAAACCAGAGATACATGTGTCAGGAATAGAAGTTTCTTAAAAAAAATCAGTAAAGAAAGTTTCACTTCAATAAAATAATGATACTCTAAAACACAATTTAAACTTTACACGTGGTCAATTTAAATTTGTTTACTGCTACTACAGCATGTCAGCGCGGGCATGTCGGTGACGAACCCATAAGTTTTTCCCTTACCATAAATCACACAACACGCCTTAAAGAAGTCTCAATAATAAAAAAAAAGTTTACGAGCCTAGCTTAATAAAACTACCAAAATTATTTTGATGTCTGTACATTAACGTATTGTTTACTTGGCATTAAGTGGCAAGAGAATCGGGTATCGAGACCTAGTATATCGCAAATACGTATTTACTATACATTCTATACATTACATACATTCTGGCTTAACTAAGCGTAAACAGGACGCGATGCCAATAGTATTGAATTAGAAAATAAACTTTGAAGTAAGAAATTGGAAGATTTTTGTTTAAAAAAAAATAGTCTGATCAGCAACGGTTTTGAGTGACGAGATGCGTACGATCGTATTTTGTTAATTATACTGGTATTTGGAATATATTTAAAAACAAAATAAACTACCTACAAATATTCATAGGATATGAATAATTCAGAAGGAAATACCGAACTTTTTGATTTGGAATTTTGGGAATCAGCTGTTACATCAAATTGGTCAACTATAGAAGGGCAGAAAATATTAACGATCTATCTCCTAATTTATACATTTACACTAAGATAAAGATTTCACCAAGCCACTAGCCAACTCAATCAAATCAAAATTGGAACATTTAAAGATCAGACAAAGGGGGTTGAAGTGGTAGTGTTAAAAAAAACGAACCAAAGGTGCGGTAATGAAAGGCGAACTCTATCGATCGCCGCGAAACGCATCGTCACCGTATTTGATGGCCGACTGTACAAAATGGACGATATCAATATACTGCATGAAGGTTTAATGGGCCTGTAAAAAGAAAAAAACAACGAAGAATATTGGATGAGAATGCAACTGAAAATTATTCAAAATAACATAACATTACGGCTGTATTCCCCGAAGGGTTAGGCAGAGGTAAACCTACAGTACACCTTCATTTCACCAGTAATGTTTAAGAAGACGATAACCGACTTTTAATGATTTTATACTGAAGATCACGTCTAAACGAGTAGTGGTAATGATTTGAAAAAAAATATTTGTTAAATTATAGCATTTTCTCAATAACTTAATACACGAGTATTTTAGATTATGTTTACATTACATAATGAAATTAATTTGTAAAGTTATGTCTAACGCGGATAAAAAAACTGAGAATAGGGCAAGCGTATTTTTCTGAAACCTTCACCAATTTAAAGATAATTTAAGTATTGATCTTTTAGTATACGCGTTTTATTAAAATACCTTTTGTTTTGTGTATAATAAATTAATAATGCGTCCAATAGGGGACAGCGCTCCTTGATGGGCGAGTCTTATTACTGGCTGAACGTACGACGCGTTGCGTGAGTTTAGTACAGAACACGCAAGCTAACCACTCAAGGTCACTGGCACATATCTGCGTCTTAGGTCCCTTATAATAGGGGGCGAGCCTATTGTCATCAACCGGGCACAAATCCAGGCAGCTATTGAGAAATTCCTGATGAAAAACACAATAACACTTTGCGCAACCCGGGAATCGAACCTAGTCTAAATCACTCAACAGTAGCGCTTCCGACCACTAGAATGAACTGTAGTTTCTAACGTCACAGTTTCTATAACGCGGAAATTATTATTAATTGCTGTTGCATCTAAAATTATAATGTTACTTCGTTTAATATGCCGTTACAAAGATAAGTATGTAAATGACAAGACTACATTAAAGATGATGGAATTTTATTTATTCAACACTTACAGGAACTATTTAGCGTAGAGTTAAGAGGCCGGCGATGGATGCGTAGTTCATACAAACGTAAAACCAAAATATTTTTTAAATCAAACATATTCTTAAGGTAGTGTGTCTTTATTCCGATTGGAATACCGAATATCTAGGTTCGCAAATATATATTTTGAATGGACACTGATTTAAATAAGAGTTATGAGAAAAATAAGTTTTCTATAGAAATTTTAAATTCCTCATATCTCGTCTCTATATAATTGTCCTTTCAAAATATGTATTTGGGAACATAGATATTCTGTAATCCAATCGAAATAAATACACACTACCTTAAGAATATGTTTGATTTACAAATTATTTTGGTATTACGTTTGTATGAACTACGCATGCTACGCCGCCGGCCCCTTAATGTCGGTAGACATCCATGTCTAATGCATACATAATTATTATATACCCACCATATAGGGATCTAATTTCTTGTAGAATCCTACCATAGATCCATCATGGCATTTAAATATGGAATAATAATTTAGGTACCTAATTTAAAAGAGTGTCCATGGAGTTTCTTGCTCGTTCTTCTCCAGAGGTGTACCTACTACCTACTACGCTTTGGAATGGGGAACTAGCTTCATATTTCTGACTGACCAACGTCCTTGACAATTCAAAAGTGCCTGTAACTAGTTTATGCGCTATATTAAAATTGTTAAGAGTTTTGAGTTTGATTTTGGAACATAACGGCCATTTTGTGTTTGGAGTCAATAAAAATATATATTTATATTATGCACTATTTAATGTGAAATCGTTATGTTGTCCTATCAATAAAACGACATCATTGTATATTTTTAATTTAAATAAATAATACTCAAATAATATTATGATAAAATTTAGCTGTATGTATGTAAACAGTCCCAAGAGAAATAAAAGTGTATATTTTGATGTCAGAGGTCAATGTCCGTTTTAATCATTTATTTATACAAACTGTCTGTGATGCTGCGTAAAGATATAACTGTTCAAAATATTCCTACAATGTGAAAACTAACTTTAATTTCGAAAGATTGATGAAATTAGTTTTGAAAAACAATTTCAAACAAAGAAAGTTCGTAAGTTATTATTTCTTTTATCAATATTAAGATAGGCAAAGAAACAATATTCATACAGCCAAGCAATATATTAAAAGTATAATCCGTCATTAAAGAATAGTACACAAAGAAACCACGAGAGGGCCTGTCATTTTTTTTAATGCTCTAATCTGCTTAAAAGCACAGGCACGCATTCTAAAAGCCTACGGTGTTTAATTGAGGGTCGCCATTGATGTTAGATAGCCATCACGATGACTTAAACATTTTTAATGAATATTCAACGTTTCAAGTCCATCTTTTTTTTGTTCTTTAACTCCTTTGTACGTGCGTTTAATTGTTGCTTTAAGAGGAATGTGGCGTATAGGAAGTATAATGCCTGGCTTTGCATTTAACTGATTTTTTTTAAGATAAAAGGAGAATGAAGTTTGTTTGACCGCGTAGTGTGTAGATATGAAAGGTTATTTTTTCGTGAAACTGTACTTCTAGCACACAACACACCCAACATTATTTATGTATGACATATTTTCTTGTAAAACTGGCTTGTTCTTGTTACACAAACAGATAACTACTCTGTACATTATTTAGTATAGTTTTTCTCAATACCCTTCTTCCTTTTTCCAAAACCTCCTTTTCAAATCGCTTCATATTCAGCTCCCTTGCTTCTTCTTCAATTCATTTTCAAACCATCTCTTTCCCAACAGTAACTTCCAACTCCTTATTAACCATATCTTCTTCAACAGCTACACTTCCTATAATCATCTCCCTCTCGACACTACCAGCTAATTTACTGACTCGTGTCTCTTCTTCAACACCTTTACTCTGTAATCTTCCTTTATACCAGCTATTCTTTCAACTCCTCCTTCAATCATATCTCCTTCAATACCCTTTCTTCCAACTCCTTCTTTTTCAACAGCCTCACTACCATGTCTAATCATATCTTCCTCAACAGTACGACGAGAGCCTCCACGGCGGAGGCTACATGGAGGGCGGCGCGATGTACCACGAACACAGACTGTCTCACCCGCACCTTCCGCCGGTCCACTACCCCCCTCCCGCGGCGCCCGCGCATGCCCTGCCAGGAGAGCCGCTCGTACACAAGAGGGACAAAGACGCTATTTACGGGTGAGTGGTAACGTGTGATTTTGAGGTATTTTTGTGGTTAAGGCTTCTTTCTTCTCTTTTATATTCTAGAAAATTTAAGTATAATCTAAGCTTATTGCCAGTCCTTCTACTTAAGCGGCCTGTAGGTGACACATACGCAGCGAGCCTACAGAGCCCTGTACACTTAGTACAATACTGAGTTCTGGATGTTGTTGGGTCCGCCGTGGCGGTGCAGCGCTTCTGGGATTTTTGCTGAACCGCGCACTGATGGTTTCCAGGCCATAATGCGCAAAAAAGCAGCTTCCTTGCTGGCCCGTATACGGGGTAGCAAGAACGGCATTCTGAACGCAATAGCTGTACGTTTTGACTGTCCCTTTCAGAAGTCGTGGGTTATGTCTTGTGGGCGAGTCATGGCAAATGAAAATGTATAAGGTTAAGGTTTATATGGGTCTATGCCACCCGATATAAAGTTTTTATTTATTTAGTACATTATACAGGGTCAAAATAGATTAGCTAGCAAAACTCCGCAGACGTGATGTGTACCGATATCTAAACATGATGGAACTAATTTGATGAGTTTTTTTTGTTGGGTCCTCAATCGCCGGTAGTGTCGTTACTTGCAATATTAGTTAGTTTAGTGCCTGGTTGGCGCAGTGGTTAAGCGATTGACTGCTGCGCTGCGTGTCGCGGGTTCGATCCCCGTGCGGGGACAGCCGCACAAATATTTGTATGACCTACAAGTAGTTGTTCCGGGTCTGGCTGTTTGTGTATGTGAGTTTAAATGTTTGTAAACGCACCCACGATACAGGAGAAATTCCTAGTGTGGGGCAAAGATAAAAAAAAAAAAAAAATTTTGTTTTGTGTAAAATTCACAGACGTGATGGGTATCAAAGACTAAACACAATAGTATAAAAAACAAACAGATTTTCTCAACTCATACTTCCACTAACAACACTACTAGCGGTCATTACCCCCCAAAAAAATCATCAAATATTTTTCGTGTTTAGAAATTGAAAGTCAAAGTCAAATTATTTATTTCAAATAGGCACAAAAACGCACTCTTGAACGTCAAAATTTACAAAAAAATAGAATTGATTCTAGTCGCCCCTTCCAAATGGTAGTTGCGTATGGAGAAGAATGGGCAAGAAACTCCACCGTTACTCTTTTAAAATGTTTTACAATATTTTGTTTATGTAAATTAAATATTATATATGTGAAGACGATGCACCTAGAATAAAATTGTATAGTAATTTTATTACACAATATGTAAAAAGAATAAAAAATGAAGCAATGACAGATAAATTAATTAAGTGATAGATACATGGTGCTCACATATAATTACAAATATTGTAAAAATTACACGCATTCCTAAAAAAAAAATAACTAATTGGTCAGTGTGTGAGTTATGGCAATCAGTATAACAGAATATAAAATAAATGTCATAAAGATAATAAATTATACAGTTAAAATAGCAACCAGTTTGATTTTTTTTACATCTCTCTAGATTGATACCCATCCCGTCTACGGAAGTTAACTAGCTGATTTGAATTTGACCTTGTATAATAAGATTCATGACATTGTACTCTTAGGTACTTGTCTTTTTTTCTTCATTAAATATAGCACTGGTCTGTGGTGTGACTGACTGACTGACAACGTCAAGCTTGACCACAGAAGATAGAAACATTAAACCTGGGCCCCAAGTCTGCTATTTTTATAAATTCAGTCATTCCAACACGATCCCATTGTCATTTTGCTATAAGTTCGTAATCTGTTAAATTCATAATGGTCGATCATTGGTCGGTCAATGTTCTCGTAATAGAATTGTGTTACTTACTTATAATGGCATTGTCGTATTGCCATTATTATAAAACTAATTAGTAGAAATGTCATTCATTTGTCATTATGTACGAGATTACCAATAAATACAATTTCTTTCAATGTAGTGTCAGTGGCCGACCATTGGAAAGTCATAATGACGCCATTATAATAGTAGATTACCAAACTTGTCAAAATCAAAAATTATGAAATCACTGTTGTAATAGTAGACTTGAGGCCCTGGAAGACGAGTTTCATTGGGTACGCCATTATAAGAAATCATCATCATAATCATTTCAGCCAAAAGACGTCCACTGCTGGACATAGGCCTCCCCCAAGCACCACCACTTCGATCGATTCTGTGCTTCCCGCGTCCAGCGAATATCTGCGGCCTTCACTAGGTCATCGGTCCACCTTGTAGGAGGCTTCCAACGCTACGTCTTTCGGTACACGTTCGCCACTCCAGAACCTTCGGCCCCATCGGCCATCTGTTCTGCGAGCAAGCAATTATAAGAAATACTTTAAGCTAAACACCACCTCTGAGCTGGTAAAAAAAACAATCGAGCATTACAGAAGTTGCATAATTATGATGTGTAACATCTGACACCTCACCTTCGTAATAAGCAACTGAGCAGCCACAGAAATTAATCTCAAATTTAAAAAAAAAGCTAAATACTGAAATATGTATTCGAATACTTATTCACTACTAATGGCCGCCCATTGGTCGAAATTCGACGTCCTCTGCTTACAATCTATACAAGGTCAAATTAAATTAGCTAGCGAAACTCCACAGGCGTGGTGGGTATTGATATCTAAACATGATCTAACAAAAAATAAATTAATTTGATGAGTTTTTTTTTGGGTTCTTCAACCGCATTTAGTGTAGTCACTTGAAAAATCCGTTATTTTTTTGTGTATACTTCACAGACGTGATGGGTACCGATATCTAAACATGATAAAACAAAAGAAAACTGATTTTTGCAACTCATAATTTTAGTAACAACGCTAACAGAGGTCCGTTCACCCCAAAAAAATCAAAAAATCTTTTTTATTTTATTTTGTCGTGTTTAGATATCGATACCCATCTCGTCTGCGGAGTTTCTATAGCTAATTTAATTTGACCCTGTATAGTACTAACTGATTCCATGAGTACACCATGCTATTATAAAGTACTTACTAATTCCATGCTATTAAAAACTACTTACTTATTCCATGCTCAAATCAGTCACTTCCTATTACACACTTCCGTCCCGTTTCACAAAATCACTGCCACAGAAGCCAAAGGAAAGTTTTACACATCAATATGGGGTTGAATTTTATGTTGCGATGAAGTTGGGGGTAAAAACAATAGTTTTATCTGAATGCTGTGCGTTTAAACAACTGCCTAAATTGCTCAACCAGCTAAGACTTTAATGAGTTAGATTGCCCTCCATCTGTTTTGCATACTTACTATCAGCTATTAAAATCTACTCTTGCGGCTTGCCTCTCTCCAAAACTCTATAGTCCCAATAATCATAAGTATTGTCAACCCTACCAATGTTTGTTTCCACTTTAAAACAACACCCAACTTGGCCAATCTTTGGCCAAACTTTGGCTATCAGTCTCCCCTTGAGATGCTAGATAAAGTACATAAAGGTGTCACATTTGACGCTTAGCCGTCCGTTTGCAGTGATCTTAATGTTATCTGATCAAAAGTTGTCAAGAAGAGGTTAGGCGCCATTGGCAACGAAGTGTTGTGGGGTCCCAGTGTTAGAGGGTGTGGAGGTACAGATGATCGGCGGCTTATGTATCGAATGTGACCTCTTTGTACGTCACACCGCCCGTGCCGTCTTTTCGGCACATATTATGAAGGTGCGAAAAAGAGGGTCTCTTCAGTAGATGTGAATAATGATGGAAATATAATAGATACATCTATGGAGTATCTATTGTGCAGTTAGTAGTTAACTGCAACAACAGATATTGTAAAATGTTTGATGATGATTTAGCAGGCTTTACTGACGAATGTTTAAAAAAAAACCGGCCAGGTGCGTGTCGGACCACGCGCAATGAAGGGTTCCGTAGTTGGGATGAATTTATCCTAAGAACAAACTTAACATTGTAGTTGTAAAACATGATCCCCATATATTCTAACTGCAAATGTAAGTTTGTGTGCACAATATTGAGTGATTAACCATGTTATTTTAAGATCACAGCTTTAATCTATAAGTAAACAACTATTTTCTGTATTTTTATCGACATTTTAGACTCAGTAGTTACGGAGATAAGGGGGGGAATGGTAACTTTTCATCTATTTTCTTAAATCATTTCAAAAGTATGTATTTTAAAATTATAAAAAAGATATATATAAAATCCATAAAACGCCCTTTCATTTAAAATGTCACAGTACAGTCAACAAAACTTTTTTTTTAAATTTTCTAATTTGATATGACTATAAGATTATCATTTGAGGTGTGAAAGCAGGATAAATAAATAAATTTCCCTATTAATAATAATATAATAAAAAGTGAATATCTATTTCATTTGTTCAATATAATAAAAATATAACAAAAGTAACTCATTATCTAGAAATCAATTGTTGATTAAACCACTAGTTATAAAAATGTTAAAGAAGGGAAACCATAATGTTGATAACGTTTTACTGTCCTTGTTTGAAAAGATATCGAAATTATCATAAAGTTGCATTCATAGACAAATATAAATAAAGCAGAAAAAGCGGCCAAGTGGGAATCGGACTCTTACACGAAGGGTTCCGTACCACCGTACAATATTGAATACTTCTAAATTTTTTTATTTATAAAAAAAAACGTTTCTTGTGTGGAGCCCCTTTCTATTTTTAACTTTATTTTATTTTTATTATTCATTGTTACAGTGGCCTTAGTAGTACACACTCTGTAAAAAGTTTAAAGTGTCTATATTCCGTTTGAAATAAGATTAGACATTTAAATAAAACTTTTTTACAGTCCGTTCAATCGATTTTGACTTCTATTGCGTATGGAGTATAAGTATTACGATTCAAAAGATACAGCCCTGTGACAGACAGACGGACGGACAGCGGAGTCTTAGTGTTGGCACCCTTTGGGTACGGAATCCTAAAAATAAAAACCTTTTTACAATATTCAAATAGAACTCAGTGTAGTTATACGTTACCCAAGTAAAAAAGTAATTTTATGGTGTGTCTAACTGCAGTAGACCCTAAAGTTTTCTTTTAATTAATTTCCTGGTAATATGTTCTGTTCCTACGTTGCAAAGGTCAGCTACAGACTATCGTATTCGCATTGATTGCAGTTTTTTGCACAACAAGCAAACGTTGTAAATTTTATTGCAATTATAGTGTAATTTATATGTATATATTACTTATTTTACTGGAGCTGTTAGGGTTCTGTGGGTTTTAATTGTTTTTAATTATGTAAGGTACTTATCTATTTTGTTAGTTTTTTTTTTAATGGGGGAAATTATGTAAGAAAATAGGTTATTTGATTGCTAGTTTTGTCGGTAAGATGAAAGGACAAATGCACGCCATATTCAATATACAATATAATTCTCAGTACCTAATAAATATCTGTTGTTAACATAATGTTAATTATTCAGGAAGTTATTATTATCACGTTTATTTTATTGTAAACAGTAAAAAATACAGCACAATGAGTTTGGATCATAAACCACTATGATTGTCTATAGTAAGTATGATTACAAATTATTTAGCTATGAAACAAATTAAATGAACTCATCGTAAGATGGGGAACTATTGCTATAAAAAATAATGAAAATTGAATAGGTAAATGATTTAGAGTTCTATACCTGCTAAACTTGTCAAAAATAAGTTGTAGATTATCAAAGACGATTTGATAAAAACTGAAATAAAATATATTTCGCCACAACAATCAATTTTAAGGAGCATCGTCAACAAAGTTATATATTTAGTAAAGTTTTGTGAAATATTTTTTATTAATACATTATTTATTACTAGATACATCAATTTTGTACTTATGACATGTATTTCAAATAGGCACGTGAAAGGCACTTTTGAACATCATAATTACCAAAAAAATTGAATTCTAGTCACCCCTTCCAAAAGGTAGTTTCGTATGGAGAAGAATGGGCAAGAAACTCCACCGTTACTCTTTTAAAATGTTTTACAATATTTTGTATAAGTACATTAATTATATAGATCATTATATGTGAATACGATGCACCTAGAATAAAATTACTATACCACGATAGGTAAAACGACTACGGAACCCTTTCACGACGCACTTTTCAACTTTTTTAAACTCCCATTGGCTGGTGCGTAGAACGGAAACGATGTATGCTCCGTCACACTCGGTTGGATTAGCTATACATTTATAATTTAAAAAATAAAACAACTATAAAATATGTAAGTCTTTAGTTAGTTATTACCGTAAGAAGTAAAACTGTTTCAAATGAAATGATTGTAAGTTTTTATTGAATTTCTTTGGAAATATTCTAAGTAAAATAAATAAAATTTGTAATACTTAGATCTTTTTTTTTGCTCTAAGTAAATGAAATGAAATAAATTAGAAAAGAAGAAAAAAAATTAAATATTGGTTGTTGCATGGTTGATTTCAGTAATAATGTGAAGCATTTCTTAAATTTTAGTGCTCTCTTTTCGATAATAATTTTTGTACATATTAGGGTGGGTTCAAAAATATACAAAAAATATTTAAAAAACGAGCGAGCCTTATAGTAGTCGCATTATGATGTGTAACATAATTATGACATCTCACCGGTAATAAGCAACTGAACAGCAAATGAAAACAAATATACTCCGAAACTATAGAACCGATTTAAAAAAATCTTTCACCAGTAGATAGCTACATTATGACGAAATAACATAGGCTATAATATGTTTTCAAAAATTTTAGGGATCCGTAAGAAAATTGCAATATTGTAACCCGAAAATTGTTTTTGGCGTGCGCTGCGAAAACTATTAATGATAGAACAAAATAATGTACTACAGGTTTATAGGTCTTATTAATGTCTCGAACTCCACGCGGCCAAAGCCGCGGGCAAAAGCTAGTAATCTATATAGTATTTACTAATTCCATGCTATTATAAAGTACTTACTACATCCATGCTATTAAAAAAGTACTTACTTATTCCATGCCCAAGCTGTCACTTCCTGTTACACACTTCCGTCCCTTTTCACGAAATCACTCCCACAAAAAGCAAGAGCTGACTGCAAGAAACTCCACCTTTATTCCTCTAAAATGTTTTTATTATTTGTATACATTAATTATATAATTAGTTTTAAGTGAATCGTGTGACCAACAATAAAATTACTACTACTAATTTGTTTTAAGCTTGTTTTCAAAGTGTACGTTTAATATGAGTTTTAAATTTTCTTTAATTTAATTTCAATAAGTCTATCACAATGTATTTTGTTGTAACTGTACGTCCACCCTTAACAAACGTCACGTAATTCCAATTCCAATTTTAAATTAATGGCTCCATCGTTTTACCGATGATCCTGCCAATGTCAAGGTTGAAGGAACGTAAGTGAAGTGAGTAAGTGAAGGAACGTCACGTAAGGCCGCAATATTGGTAAGGGTGTGACAGTACCGACATGAAAATATAAGTATGATAAGTTAAGGGAACCTACACAGACCTACAAGCCTAACAGCCCTACGACCCTAAGCCCTATAAGCCCTAACCTCATATACCTAGTATGTGATAAATAAATATATAAATAAGTTCAGGATGTCTGCACCATGCGACCTAAGGTTACAGACGGATAGTAGACAGGATTTCCAGGTTTTGGGAAGGGTAAACTCACTGCCTGTCGCGCAGACTCAAGAGACTGATCAGAGATGGCTAAAGGTGTCTTGGCCACAGTGAGGGGTAATGAGACAAGAATATCAAATTCAAATCTGATTTATTTACAAAATGATACAGCTTATATACTACTTTTTCTTCACCAACACTATTACATAAAATCTTTGTGTCCTATGCGTGTGAGATGCAACCAAATCAATATTTTTAACTGGGCCGCGCGTCAGCCGGGCCGAGTGCTGAGTCAATGTCCAAAGGTAACGTTGAACAGTAACATATATCACAGTACCCCACAAAAGATGTATGTGCTTTAGATAATCTGAAAAATGGTTGATCTATTTTATCTTTATTTCTAGTATTAAAATTATATCTATCACTTATTTTAATAAAAAGATGTAGTCGCTCCAATCAATGCCATTCAGACGCCAAAAGATCTTTGTAGCACTGTACAGAGAATTATGATAAACCGCTGTGACTGGGACCCCACCCGACACAGTGGCAGAACTTTAAAGATGATATCGACGTCACGTACACATCTGCATCTAATCTGTGATCAGTCACGTCAGGTCGGACGTCGCGTGAGAGGTCATCCGCTCACAATTGGACCTTATCTCTTCCTTTTTATTAAGTATTAGCGCTTTTTTTTGGATTTACAATTCTTTATGAGGTTATTTATTTTAATACTACAAAATGTGTTATAACCTGTATTTAAATGATGTTTTTGTTTTGATATTCTTCTTGAAATATGTAAGGAATTCTACGATTTGGTTCTCTATTTGTCTCTTCTATATAATATGAAACTCAAATTCAATTTCAAATCATTTATTGTGGATAAATGTCGTTCATAAGATGTTGTGTTAGTTACTGGAAAGTCTGCTATGTCCCGCCATTGAGGCATACAAAATTCATATTATATGTTCGGTACATATACCTACTACTTAAGCACATAAGCTAGAATAATGTTCAAGTATCCATTAGATTTGAGTAGAGATACGTTTGACATAGATCTATAGATTTCTGTTTTAAAATAAGAACATTTAATTTTGACAGTTAACTTTTTTTTTGCCTCAGGTATTGGTGCCAGAATCTGGCTGGCACCAATACCATAGTAAGTGAAGAGTGTCCCTACTTAAATCTACAATTATTAGACAATTTACATTGACAATTTGTTAATATTTTTCCAGGCAAACGTAACTAGCCATACAGCCACAAGTGTCAAAATAAAAAATAAACTAATATGCTAAACCGATGTCCTCTGTTTCCAGGCATCCACTGTTCCCCCTGCTGGCGCTGATCTTTGAGAAGTGCGAGCTGGCAACGTGTACCCCCCGAGACCCTGGCGTGGCGGGGGGTGACGTGTGCTCGTCAGAATCCTTCAATGAAGACATCGCAGTCTTCAGTAAACAGGTAAATATTAATTAAGACAAAGAAGGGTGCATTAGCGGCAGTAGTTTTCTAGTTTTAGAATACTGGCCCAAACAAAATCATCCAAAATTTGTAAGAAATTTTCGATTTTTTAACGAAATGCAATGCCAATTTGATTTACCCTGGGTTGCCAGAGGTTGTGGATGAACCCTGCAATTTTACATATAAATACATAAACGAATATTAAGAAAACAACCATCGGTATTATCTATGGTACTCGATATAGAAATAAAACCTCGTATATTAATTTGTATTAATACTATTAATCCAAATTATATAAATAAGGTATTTATTTGTAATAGCATAGAAGTCTGGACTTCAAGAGGGTAGAATCGCGTATCCCTAAACCATTGAGGACATAAAAACATTCAAAGGAATTAAAATTACTCGGTGAACGGAGCTTATATAACTGGGCCCGACATAACTGCTGCCTTTTACCTCATTGAACATTTTGAAACATTATCATTAAGAAGTAATAAAGTTCTGTTTGAAACTTATTCTATGAAAAGAAATGTAATTAACCCTTTGCCCGTTATGTTAAAAAACGTATACAATAAATAATTCCCTAAACCGGTTTAAAAATAAATGCAAAACCCCGAAGAAAACATACTGGCAATTTTGCATATTCATTCAAATTTTAAAATGTCGTTCAAAATGGCGCTCAGTAAATCAGTAGCGGCAATTTCTCCTGCATAATGCTTTAATAACTATAAACTTGTAATTAGTAATGGTAAATTCGACCACGAGTAAATACGAGTTATATCGATTATCGATTGTTTACGCACTCGCGTCTCGCTATTCGGTTTGTTATCGATCCAGCTAAATCGAGTTTGTGAGTACCTACTTGAATTAATTTTCGATTGATTGTAATCGATTCGATGCGTCTATTTCTTCCAATTTTCATTTAGCTGCTGATAAGGAATGTTTAGTTATGGAAAAATGAGTTTTTTAAGTTTACTGAGGCTTACGAAGTTAATAAAGTTGAAGAATGTAGATAAATATGGATATACCTATGTATGTGTAGGTATAGCTTATAATTTTATGTAAGTATAGTCATTTGATGTGCGTTTTGAAATACATAATTATATAGACTTTCACCCCCTTATTACAAAAGAAGGTTTATCTTCAGAACTAGGTTTAAAACATGGAACCATGATTGAATTTCGAACTTTATTCCGACTATGGTAATGTTCCTAAACACAAAACTGACAACTTAGTAAGTACCTGTATTAGAACGGTATTTCAATCACTGTTACGTTCTTATTACAAAAACTGTCTCCATGGTTTAAGCCATGTCAAAATATAAATCTTGTTTTATAATAAGGCGGTCAGTGTTCATCATAATTATTTTTCGATGTTTAGATTACTTTTGTAGGCTCTGTAAAAAGTTTCAAATTGCCTAATTAATATTATCAATGCGAAAATGAGTTTGTTTATTTGTTACGTTTTCAAAACGGCTGAATGGATTTGGATGAAATTTGGTACATAGGTAGACCATGACATGGATATATTATAAGGACATAGGCTAGTTTTCGTTTTGGATCATAGACGAAGTCGCGAGCAACAGCTAGTAGCACATAAAACTACCAAAATATTTGTGATCTAAAGCGTCCTCTAATTTCATCTCGAACTAGACACTCATGGCCATAAAACTAACAAAGCACCTTGTAATAAGAACGAGAAAAGCTGATAGAGAAACATTTAAAGACAAGCTTGATTTACGACTCGACTGCAGAAACAAAAAAAAAGATTGTCCCTTCAACCATAATAATCCCTTGCCAGTTGAAAAAAAAACTTTATTTATTCTCAAATTCTGAACACAATTCCTGGAAGGACACTTGTTTAAAATGGCAAAATTATAAAGAAAGTGTTGCCACATTTATAAAAATGATATTTCATTACGGAACCTATAATAACATGACGAGGCAGATCGCTACGTATTAACGAAGTACAAAAAGGAAAATGGAGTCATTTTGTAACAATTCGGGGCTTCGTAAAACTGGTAATCTGTACAAACCGACAATCAAATACCATGTAATTTGTAATAAAATTATGTTACCGCGATATCTTTGTGGGTTTTTCATTTTTTTTTTCAACAATAGGCACAATAGCTGTTGACATGTTGCGGTTGATATGCAATTTAAAAAATAACTTTGATGTCTTCACATTCACGATTCCACCGGATGCGACTTTGTAACGACGTGCAATTTAAATTTCACTTTGATTGTTATTTTATTCAGCTTATATCCTTGCGAGGGGTTATTTTTGCTAGTAGAAGAATATTTTCTGTTATAATATTTAATATTCGTAGTAAAAAAAAGGTTTTCAATTCACTACAAAAATCTTTGGTCTTAAAAATAGCTTTTCTAACAAGCCCGTCTCGTATCGTAGAGCTGAGTTATATCGATTCTTTATCAGTCAAAGACTTTATTGTATTATAATGATTGAAATTAAATTGTATTTATAAGTGGAAACGGCGGCGACCCGTGGGACCCCGCCGAGATAAATGGTGCACCAGTCACTCAGTGTCATGGAACTGACCAGTATTTATGTATTTATTGACATAGGTTCCTCACTGATAAGTCTGATAACTGATAATATTTACTGGTTTAATGCTTGGCCGAGCAAAATATTATCGATCATGGGAGTAACCAAAACTATTCCCTTGTTTAAAAGCGGTTTTGTAAAAATATGTGATAGTTATTAAAATATATGCTATTAAAATTTCTTAAGATTGAGACATTTCAAGACTGTTTTTTGCGATGACGTTTATGCCAGTTTTCTTTTTCCTAATTCTGTCCGATCTTGTATCAAACTTTCGCAACAAATTAAGTAACAAATTCCTTTTTAAATTACGAATTCATTATCGTTTGACGCTCTGACAGTAAACATAAAAATATACTATCACTTACAGATTAACACTGTAAAATGACACATTTATCAAATGTTTGGACGCGTAACACGTACGAAATCTAATCGGTCGCTTTAATTACTATAATAAAACGTTTATCGGTAGCCGTGGCACGTGAAATCGCAATAGATAGAGATAAAACGCATATCACCTTCTCTTTCTAACGCTAAATAAGTGACGTCCATAATTCATACCACGAAATAAATCATAAACCGTAAAGTGTTTATTTTCAACGTACTTAATATGTTATAAATTTATTTAAGTGGCGTGCGGTGCGATTGTGGGCCAAATGATTGATATAGTGCCCTCCCCGTGGACGATCGGTTTAGTTGTGATACTGTCATCCCATCATGGATACTCGCCGTCACTACCGTGCTGATGCAATGACCGAGTACGTTCTGTACTCTCGATACTCGACTGCTCGAGTACGGACGATGAGTTTAGCTCTTTTTGTTGTCATTAATCGTTCCCTGAGTGACAGTGAGTCAATTTTTATAGTTTCAATGGTTCGTTTGTTTCGTTTGTTTATCGCTGGATAGAGATGTTTTCTAATGTCTGTCAAGTGTGACGTGTCTATTGGTAGTAAAGAGCACCCAGCGGATTAATGAGGCAATCGAGACAAGGATTAAGTGTACTCCGCCGTTTCTACAGCTCTCAGTGACGTCATGTAGGTACTTAAAGTTGTTTCTTTTACCCTCCTACACTACAATTTTCCTTCAAATTGAAACAAATTGCTTCATAAGCTCCATTTCTCTTAAAGCTAAATCTGGCAGCTTTATAAACCCGAAGCATTCAACAAACAACATTCCATTTAAGAGACAGCTTATTAAGCCATCGTGTAATGAAACGTTAAAACAAAAATCGCGAACAACGCCTCCGCTAAATAAGTGGATAAATCAAGATATTTTTATAGAAACGGAAAGTATAATGAGATGTAATTAAAACTTAATTGCGGGAATTTTAATTGACAATTGTCGGGGAGACGATCTATCGATGTGGGAATCGATTCCGAAATGTTTTTTTGTTCACATCACTAATGATGGGGAGGGAACCTGGTATGTCGATATGTTAGTTTTTCCTTTTTTTTTTTTTCTAGTTACGCATTGTACGTTATAATCATAATACAACGCTTCATTGGTTTGACAGCTAGTGTTTACGTCTGATTAGTTCATTAGTCAATGCTAGATTGGAAATATCTGGAACTGATTCTAGTAGTGATAAAGTAAAGCTGTTGGCTGTCAGTTTATGTAAATTACTATCTGTAGTTCTAACTTAATTATAATTACTTATGTAGTTCAGGAATGTTGGTGTTACTTTTCAATAATCAATCTATTAAAATCTACATTATTATGATTATTTTACAATAGCTTCCGCCCGCGACTTTTTCCACGTGAAATTTCTTGTTTTGTCTTAAAATAATATATCCTATGATATTCGGAATTACTGTAGCTTCTCATTAATGAAAGTGTTTGCAGATTCGGATCAGTAGTTCCGTAGATTACCCCTTACATACAAACTCGCAATTCGCTGTTACCTCTTTATAATATTAGTATATTGTGATCTTTTCTGACTTATTCCCCTGATGATGATTCTTAGCTTCTTACGTTTCTTAATCAGCTGATTCCATTCAAATCCAAACCATTACAAGACATATTTTTTGTCAATTTACCAGTTTTCTTTCACATTTCAATATGTTCATTGTTCTAGCGCGATGTTTGAATGGCGTGCATCGATGTCGTTACATCGATGTTGTTCTCATTACTGTGTTTTTTAAAACTGTTCACACAAAACTCCCTCGTATTGAGTTCATATTAGTTCATTCCGATTTAATTGTATATTTTTATTGGTTATTGTATGCCGTCACGGTGGCTTGGTTGCGGGATCGGGAGGTACTTAGCTGTACCGTAAGTGGTTGAGTATCTACGTCGGTTCTCATATTCGTGTATGCTTGTATTAGGATTATACGCTTGTTAGTAGCTGTTATATTTGTATTCAGAAGCGAGAATGTATAGAAAATTATGCTCATTGAATTGAAGTGTATTCTTCTGCTTGAATTCACATGCAAACATGCAAGCTAATACTTTATAAGAACAAAATATCATTTTCATGTTCTGTCATTCAATTATTCATTACATTAAACTTTCCCGTTACATCAGTGATGATGAAAATTAATTACAAAATCACAACATCATCAATTTTATTGAGTCTCACCAGTTTAGATGATTCTATTACAAATCCCGCTGTTTGGCAGAGTGATCACCGTCAATCACTTTCAACTGGCATTTTCTAAGCATTTCAGCCATTATAGCGAGTTTACTGAATATTAATAGACTAGTAATCGATCTTACAATGTTGGATTAATCGATAAAAGAATATACAGTTGTGCAACGTCTAATAACTAGACTTTGTAATTACTTGGCAAGTAGCGCCGCAGGAAAAAATCTAGCAATGTGCGCAGTGCACACGCACGCACAGACACGATGATCTATCTGCAGATATGAGGTTTAGACAGATTTATGCGTCATTGAATTTTTTGCATTCACGGATTGTGTTTTTTCATTGCAATCGACGGTTTCAGATTGCAAAGATTAGTAAAGAAATTTTACTACAGTAGAGTATAGATTTATGATGCAGATAGACTATCAGATAAAACCACAACTTATTAGAAAAGCAGACACGTACAACTACAACGCATTCATTTGATTGAATGCAAGGAATGTCGAAAGTTGAAGAAAGATGTTAACATTTTATTATTTTACAATCCCATATTACACGATATTGTGTATTCATTTACAAAAAGGATTAGCACGGATTCTTGAACATACAAGATCACTTCTCAGCCAACCGACCCGTGAACCGACACTGTCAAGCTGCCACAGATACTGCTCACACGCAGCATTGTGATGCGCAGCGTCAAAAGACAGTACATTGTGTATTTGTTTACATCTGTCCGTGTTCCGTTTAACGCTATAATTGACAATTGTCATGGGATTTGGACGCGCAATTTAACTTCTTTGTCGTACTGATCCAATTCAACGTTTCGCGCCGAAATAAAATAAATAATGGAAATGGCGGATCGGTCTGCTCGCGCAGCTGCGCCCGCGCAGCGCGCCACGCAGTATTCATTAGCTGCGCGCGCTAGAGTGGAACCGCGATACGATACGTTTTTTGTTATCTCGCTCGCACGCAGCACTTGCATTTTTTTTTCGACAACGCATCGGCGATTTCGTTTTATCGTCCCCATCGAGTGGTTTTTGCCGTTTGGAATTCCTTACGCATCTTGTTTCGGGTTCGTTTGTTGATAAAAATTGTTGGGTTTTAGATACAGTCGATCCCGGATTCGTGGGAAACCTTCGAGTTCCCCAAGATTTCTCAGTTAATTCCGTACCTCGTTTGGCCTCGGTCAACGAGGCGAAGAAAACAACGGCAATCGCAAATCGTCGATTACAGTCTGTTGTATTTTTTGCGTAATCACCAGCGTGAGCGTAAAGGATATCACCTATTTAATACGCATTACCCGCGACGTTGCTCGCGTAACAGTGATGCGACCATTTAATTACGAAGTGGGGCCACGACACGTACGTAAAGACAAAAAAAAACCTTATGTAACGAACGTTTCTTAAGTCACATCTCACATGCAAAAATGCGAGTAGCATACTTTTAAAATGCCAATACTAAAATTTACAGCAGCCGCCGTTACAAGGTGACGGTACGCGGACTTTTCTCTTTTATTGTTGTAGCATCTCCGTGAAAGTGGTCATTAATAATAAAATAAATGTTGTTCTTTGAAAAAATAATTATAAATGCGATTAGATGCGTTTCGCGCTGCATTCACAATTATTGAGGCTAATGAATTCTTGTCATGATAACCAGCGCTGTTACAATATTTATTAGATTCGTAACTAGCGCTTGGCACAGCAAAATACCTGTAACTGTATTATTTGTTTCGGTATTTCATGTTGACATTGCTTATGCTATCGAAACTGTCCCATAAAACCTCCAATATAAGTCCAAGTAACTTCTAGTAGAGTCAAAACTTCATTTACTTGCAAGAATGTGAAATGTTTTTCAATTTACTAAAGCGACTTCTTTCGATCTCGATACAAAACATTCCTCGAGTAAATTAAAGGTCAGTCATTCATTTATTCTGATTACAAACATCGATAATCTATGCAATTTTAAAAAAGGCTGGTCACCGACACAACTAAATAAAAGTATGATATTAAGAGAATTTTCTCTAACCTTTGCATACTGATTGAGGCCCGGTTGCACCATGCGATAGCGTGCGCCTCTCAATTAGTGCCTGACACGCCGCGTCGACCGACTCGCGTCGAGTTTTTGTCCGTTTAAAGCGGCATTAATATGCCGATGAACTAAACATTATGCTCTTTCATCACTTACAATGACGTCAACTAGAAAACAAAAATAAAAATAAAGAAAATACGACGACGACGTTCAGAGGTCACTGCGGCTGGACGAGATTTCGGAAAATAGAACACGAATCACGGTCACAGAAGGGACGCGTTCGAAATTTAAATTCGTCCAAGGGTTCCCAAATTTGAATACGCCAATCGTAACGCGCGCCGACGTGATTGGTCAGAGGCTTTTCGGCTGTCTCAAGGGTGCTTTAATTTTACCTAAACGTTTAAACAAAATAGACCTACAGAATGTAAGACGGTATAATCAAATCAAGCGCAAGGACCGTAATTAAAACTACCACCAGTCCTGACTTTTTTAACCGACATCACAGTAGGAGGAAGTAATTGATTCGACGCGTTTTTATTTAACCAATAATGATCAAAACAAATCTCCCTGAATTGTCTTCTATAACACTACAAACTTATAATGTCTCCGTACCCATCCATCTTTAACTTCCCTACAAATCCCTACCAATATAAATTATACCACAACAATGATTAGCGGTCCATTTTCGGTAGAAAGCTGGTCCGTTTGCGCAAAAAAAACCGGTGCCGAGGCGTCGAGTCGAGCCGTGCTAGAGGAATGAGCTTTTTGCGCCTCCGACAGAGCATTCGCGATAAAAATGGATGCTAAATGAGTATTAATTCGCACCGGTTAATAATGACATAAATACTACTAGGTACAATCTTTTGTATATAGGATGTTTTTATCGTGGAAATCTGTGGAAAGCTGTGGAAATTGTGCTTTGGTGGAAAAGATCATAAACGAGAGTATTTTTGTTTTGGATTCTAAGACAAATTACAAAATACTTTGTTACAAACCTTATTAGTAATTAAAATCGTCGATGTCAAATGAAAACATTGATAACTTATACGTATAATAAAAATAAAAAAAATTCTGTCCCATAATAATTAATATTTACAGTGTTTTGAAAATATAATTTATCATATTTTTTTTACTAAAGATCTATGTAAAGCTCTTCTCGTTCGATACATCAAAGAGATTGACTGCAAACCTAATTTTCAGCAATTACTTTGAGTACAATTAATTTTCTGTAACAAAAACAACACTCTGTAGATCAAGTGGTGTGCAATTACCAAGTCTCAGGCGCATTCTTCGCGACACGTCGGCCGATTTCGTCGGCGACACTCACCGACATTCGCCGACACTGGCCGGACAGTCGCCGAACGTTTTGATTCCATTTTTAAATTTCAAGTACCGTACAAATACTGGTTTGCTACAAACCGAGCGAATTGTTCGGTGTTCGTGTCATTAACCCTTCATTCTGTTTTGATAAACATTTTGAAGCAATCGGAGTGTTCATAATTATTAATTTATACCGGCCAGTTGTTTTGCTTCGAATAATATTGTGACCTATTTCTTGGAAATTGTGTTGTTATTGAGTTCTAGTGTGCTATTTTCCTGATCTCTGAAAAACTGTTTTTTAGGGTGGGTTCACACTAGGTATCCCTAGGTTCCCGAACCAATACCAAAGACTTCGATTAAAAGAATTTCCTTCAGAATTACTGCTATATCCAAACCACACAGTACAGCTGTCTGTTCCTCAATAAATCAGCCCGAAAACTTCAAAATTGGCAACACCGAACGCAGATTCGCAAACCATCGATCGTTTTAAACATAACTTTGAAAAATGAAACCGCTCATTATGTATTTGACAGCACAGGAGCCATGACACAGCCAAGATATCCTGACACCTCACCCAATTTAAATTCTTATAAAAAAACTGTTCATCTTACACTGGACGGTGGAATAACCAGTTTGACGTGATCCCTTCTTGTAAAGGATTCCTAAGAGTGGGAAGGTCATCGTCTATTTTGGTGTAAATGGGGTAGTCGGAGGGTAGGTTGGGGAGAAGCGACCAGTCACAAGCAGCTGACGTGGATTAGAGGGAGTTTTTACCTACGGAGGGTAGTCTGTACCTATGATGTTGTTTAAATTCGTCATCAGTGAATGGGTTTTATAAATTCATGTGTTTGGTTTTAAGTTTATTTGTTCTGGTTGGGTTTTGATTATGGTGGGTGAATTTATTAGTTTTGTTTTTTTTATTCGACAAGAATGGAGATAGTAGTAACTAGTAAGTACAGACGCCAGCACATCAAGCTACTACAATATGTCAAATTTCTTTAAAAGATTTTCAACTTTATCGTTAAAGCATAAGGTTCAATGTTGATTGGGAAAATTTTACAGTTTCGGGTAGCTTGACCTGCAGCTGGCGTCTGTATAAGCAGGATACAAAAGTCTAAAAAGTTAGTAAGGAACATTTAGGCTAGGCAGATGATCATGATTAAATTAGTCTTAGTTTCTTTCTTAACTATGTATAGCAGGCCTTATCTAAGACCTCATCTACAGTGCAATGACCACCACTGAAGGGTCCAGGAGCCCAGATGTTATAATATTATGTCCGTCAAAAAATGTGTGAGTTTGAGGGATATTAAAATAAATAAATAAAAATCTTTATTGCAGACCACATGGTCCATAAAAAACACAATAAAATAGTTACATAATACAAAAAAAAAATATAATAAAATTACAAACAAACATAAACTTACGCCTTTCTTAATTTTTTTCTTTTTTTTTTCGTTTTTGTTTTTGCAGACGAATTTTGATAATTAGATCGCTGGTTAGACTGGAAGGTGATTTGAATTTAACAGTCCCGTGTAGATAGTATTGGTCTACAGCCGAATCTGAAAAAAAAGGGAAGGATACTAATACCATACCAAAAATATTAATCCTTCCGTGTAGATTATTGATCTATTCCGTGTAGATTATTGGTCTACGGCCGAATCTGAAAAAAAAAGAAGGATACTAATACCATACCAAAAATATTAATCCTTCCGTGTAGATTATTGATCTATTCCGTGTAGATTATTGGTCTACGGCCGAATCTGAAAAAAAAGGGAAGGATACTATTACCATACCAAAAATATTAATCCTTCCGTGTAGATTATTGGTCTATTCCGTGTAGATTATTGGTCTACGGCCGAATCTGAAAAAAAAGGGAAGGATACAAATACCATATCAAAAATATTAATCCTTACGTGTAGATTATTGGTCTACGACCGAATCTGAAAAAAAAATGGAAGCATAATAATACCCTGCCAAAAACATTAATCCTTTCGTGTAGATTATTGGTCTATTTCGTGTAGATTATTGGTCTACGGCCGAATCTGAAAAAAAAGGGAAGGATACAAATACCATATCAAAAATATTAATCCTTCCGTGTAGATTATTGGTCTACGGCCGAATCTGAAAAAAAATGGAAGCATAATAATACCCTGCCAAAAACATTAATCCTTCCGTGTAGATTATTGGTCTATTTCGTGTAGATTATTGGTCTACGGCCGAATCTGAAAAAAATGGAAGCATACTAATACCATACCAAAAACAATAATCCTTTTTTTTTCTGTTAAATTACTGTCTCTCTAAGTCTATTGTGTATCAAAGGAAAAATCTTAAATAAATAAATACTTAAATAATAAGTTTATTGATCCAAAAATATATAAATAGAATAGACACAGGTTGTAAACTAGTTGCCAGTTGTTGTTGCTAGTTGTTGTTAGTGTTGTTGTTGTTGCTAGTTGTTGTTAGTGTTGTTGTTGCTAGTTGTTAGTGTTGTCGTTGTTGCTAGTTGTTGGTATGGTAGTTGTTGTTGTTAGTTGTTGGTGTGTTGTTGGCTTGTTGTCTCTTAATACCTACGTCAACTAGATCAATATACATAGATGTAGCAAAAAATATGACAGAACTACTTCCGTAGTCGATGGTACATCGTAGACAAAAGCCACCCCCAGTCCCCACCCTCTTTTATTGAAATTAATGTTGCAGCGATGATTAGTCGCTTTTTACCCCCGAATATAAACTAAAATGTGAATATAGTTTGCAAAGAAAACGTTTGAACATATGGAAAAAAATGGCGTTATCATGTTATGTTCAGTCTTATCACAGTATTTGTGAAAAACATTAGATTTATATTATCAAAGAAAAATAAACCCTACATATTTAATCGTTTTAATAAAAAATTGAAAAAAATCAAGTGATTACAACCCGTGTGAGTTAACGCTTAGTTAACTCACATGGGTTGTAATGATTTGATTTTGGACCTGGCGTTGTGACGTCACTTTTAAAGAAATTAAGAAAGAAAATGTATTTATTGGGACAGTACTGTTCAGTGCAGTACGGAGCCGCATTCCAGCGAGGTGTCTAGTTAATTCCCACGGGTTGTACACTTCCTGCCGATGTATTCTGTAAAAATCTCACCGTGAAAACTGTCAAAAGTGAGCTGGCAATCGTAAAAATCACACTATTTATGTACAGACGCCAGCACCAAGCTACTACAATCTGTCAAATTTCTTTAATAGATTTTTAACTTTATCCCTACAATATAACGCTCAAGGTTGATTGGGACAAATTTTCCTGCTAATTTCTTACATCGCACTTTACACTTTTTAACCGACTTCCAAAAAGGAGGAGGTTCTCAATTCGGCGGTATGTTTTTTTTTTTTTTTTGTATTTTTGTTACGCGATTACTCCGTCAATTATGAACCGATTTAAAATAAAATATTTTTTAGTTTGAAATGGTATACTCCCGAGGTGGTCCCATTGCCACCAAATCAGAATCTGATGAGGGAATCCCATGGAAATCGAGGGAAACCCTCAAATTTTATAGGCAAACCTATAGCGATTTGGGTATTTTTTATAATAACTCGTACATTTGCTCTCGGAAAGCACCATTCGGTGAAGTGGAACTGATGATGGCCACCGGAACAATATAATAAAGAGTACCTATTTAACGGGTTGCGATTAAGCAATTTATGCTCGTCACTATGCATAAGGTGAGTGGCAGTTCTCCTGGTTCTTACCAGGAGAACTCCTCAAAAGTCAACGTCCCAGCATCGGGAAAAGCAATATTTTGTAAAAGGTGATGAGCAGTTAACATTAGGCTATTGTAACTTAGATAAATTCAAAACTGACCCACTAAAAAGAGAAAAATAAAAAACTTTTTACAAAAAAATAATAACCGACTAAAATTTTGGAAGTCGGTGTCTTTGGATCTGTATTTGAGTTGTTTGCCACCGACTTCCAAAATTAAAGTTATTTTTCACTTTGTAGTGTTATTTTTGGTAGTCGGTTATTATTTTTTTGTAAAAAGTTTTTTTTACTTGTTTGATTGTTTTTTTTTTATCTGCTGTATATTCTATTATGTGCCTTTTAGTATGTGCTAAATCTAAATAAATGTATTTTCTTTCTTTATTCTTTCAATCCCTAGTATGGGTGGAATGACAGCTCACTTCACAGAATAGACCGCCTTAAATGGCAGTTTAAGCAGTATTCCTGCCTATTTAAATTGTTTATTTATCTACGTTAATGTCATAATAGATTCAAAACGCATCATATTCGATACCCTCACGCTTTGCCATTACAAGATAAACAGTCCTAAATACGCATATGCATGCATTCATGATGGGGGCTTAAAATGATGGTTAATCCTACCATGAATCACAATGTCTTATTACAATAATATTTATAATCTCTTGTGTGAACGGGCGAACAGTTCTGCCAACACCCACAAAAAAACGGCATCAAAATAATCAAAAATGCACTTTATCTCAATGCATTTTAGATTAAAATTCGTGTGCGGAAATTATAAACGGAGATTAAGGCCTGCATCTGTTTCGTATAAAAATACACATTTATACAAAACGTGCAAAAAATGTTGTTAATATTTTTTTTGACTGTGTCTTTATGTCTATCCTCCTCTAACCGTCTTTGTATCTTAAGTTTAGATAAAAACGTTTTTTTTTTATATTTGATTTATTAATGTTCTATTGACTCCCTTTTTCTCTCTCCGACTTTCAGGATATATCAATCAATATAATATCTAGCTCTTGAAGCCCTTCATACAATGACTACATAACCACACAAAAAACTATAAGTACTCAAAAAGTCCATAGATACAAAAGTACTTCAATCCAATGGACTTAACTCAGACTAACTTCGTCCATTCCCAATAAAATAGTCATAAAAGGAAATTCCCTTCCCTATTCCTAAGGAACCTTACATTTCCCGGTACCTATTTCACAACTTATTAATGCATCAGTAAATAACTAACTACTGACAATCAGCACTTTATGGTTTAGACCCTCTGAATATTTCAATTTTCTAGTAGCAGCGATCAAGTACTGCACTTATAACCCTGTAATTTCTTAGTCGTCAATTTGCCGCTGAATTTACTCGGCCGCAAATGATACAGTACGTTACTGAACTCGTCATTATTTTTAATCTATACCAATGTAATTGTAGTCTGTGGTAGCGGAAAATTCTATTTTGACGTTTGACGGCCATATTGTACGGTTTGGGCGCGAAAATAGGATCGGCCATTTTAATTCGTCGTGTAATGTTTTTGTTGTTTGAAAATCGAGTTTTTGTGTTGTATTTTTATTAATAATTTGTTTATTGCGATGGATGGTACAGACTTTAGGTTTTTAAAACACATAATGGCTACGCGTAATGACGTGCATTTATCATTACATTGCACAACGTGACTTAATGATATGCAGTCGGAAAATATTACTAAATATTCAAAGAACATTATCTTGGTACTTTTATTTTATTGTAATTCAGATAAAATGCACAGCTGGACGTCATTCGTTCTCTGTCCTCTCCATTTATTCGAACCAGTAGCTACCACTATTTGCCATTAAAATTTTTACAGTACCTACATATTTCGAGTAATTTTCACGACAAGAAAAGCGCATCTAACCCTCTCACTGCGCCCGGTACGCGGAACAAAGAAAACACAAAGGGTTGATACGTCACGCGGCGCGAAACCAACATTATTTGTAGCAGATCAATCAAGATTATGTCCAGTAATGCGTCTAACCCTTCGGTCTGTGAGACCCCGGGGGCCACGTGATTGTTTCATCAATGTGTCGATGATTAGGGGTTAACGCGGTAATGCTCTTGATATTAGTTTCTTCCTTTCTAATTTGTTCAGAGTGATCAAATAGGGGTTATTGTATGAGTTGTAAAAGTAAACGTTGAAATGTGTACTATAGATGCACTTCAGCCTAATCTTTCCGGGAATACTGGCGTGATGTTCTAATAAGTTGTAAAAATACAGTTTGAATAGTAAGTTCCCGGTTTCACCAACATCTTAAGTTTTAATAGATACAAACGCTTAAAGATGTCTTCGCTATGTATATCTGTTATTAGCGTTAACTGCACTGAGTGTTCGTATAATTAACATTTAATAGTGGAAGCATTTATTTAAACATAAAACGTATACGCGCAATAAATTTGTTATTAAACAGATACAATATGTTCAACACAAATGTCCAATAAAATAATAAGACAACGTTTTTAACGTAAACGTATGTTTGTTCGTCATTAAGAATGAGGAAATGTATAGTAATAATACTTAAAAAGTATTGTAGAAGATAATTCCGTGCAGTTTGCATCGATTTCCCGTCCCCTTTGAAAGTTAAACTTGAAAAATTACATTAACAAAAGCCAAAACACACAGCGAACCCGCAGATAAGTTATAAAGCACTGCACCATTACACTTTAATTTTAGCCTGCTGGGATTTAGGAGGGGTTGATTAAAAAAAGAGGCAAACCAAGGGTGCGTATGCTTACGTATTCATAATGGCGTGCGTACTAAACGCGTTTATTTTAGTACAAACACGCGTACCAATCGCGTTTTAGGGTTGAACTATTATTTCATTATATTTCGATAACACAAAGCGTATTGTTTAAAAATATTGCCTTTTTTCGTATTTATTTGTTTTTAAAACGGCGTGTGGAGTGCACTTCAACGAAAACCATGTTTCTGGTCTGTTTGTTAGTCTTTATGTTTGTTTGTATAACGAGTGAGGTCATGAGAAATTTGAAGGGTTATAAATTCAAAGTTTTTGTATTGTTGTTATCTTAAGCGCTGGAGTACGTGAATAAAGGCGTTAGTCATACGCAAATAGGATGTGTGTTCGTGAGTGGCCATCTCGGAAACTGCTGAGCGTGTTTTGATGAGTCAATTGAGAGGCATTATTGTAGTGTTGCTTGAAGATGACAGGGAAACAGCTTAGTGATAATTAGACAGTTGATTGAAAAATTGACGTATTAAACGAACTTTTATTAAACAATCGAACTTCTTACAAACTGTTTGACGTTTAGGCTTCTATGATCCAAACGAAGGTGCCTATTAAAAGCTCTCACAGAGAGGCGCGACGCGTCTGTTTGCGGGAGTCTTTATTTGGCATGGTTAGTATAGAATCAAATTTTTCTAACTGAACAGACAGCTGTGTTGCTGGGGGTTTGTTGCGCCACTTGTTCTTCCCAGGTAAAGCACTAGGAAGTGGTGAAGGGCGGGCGTTTTTGGGGGGCTGCCTTATGTAATTCTGACGTCGGAAATGCAAATTTTCAGCCTCGTTTGAATAAATGACTTGATTTTGATCATCTGATAATGTTTCTTTTCTTATTTCTTTTTTGTTTTATAAAACGTTGCCCCACACTAGGAATTTCTCCTGTATTGTGGGTGCGTTTACAAACATTTAAATTCACATACACAAACAGCCAGACCCGGAACAACTACTTATAGGTCATACAAATATTTGTTCCGTGCGGGAATCGAACCCGCGACACGCAGCGCAGCAGTCAATCGCTTAACCACTGCGCCAACCGTGTCGTTTGCAGGGCCAACATGGCCAGAGGTAGCACAAGACGGGAGGTTTGGAAGTGAAAAGGGGAGGCCTTTGCTCAGCAGTAGGACACAATAATATAGGCCCCTCTTAAAAAGAAGAAGCGGGGAAGAGGGGTCGGGCTATGTAGGTCACCGACTTTACCATATTTTTTTTTAAAGTCAGTATAAAATCACTACTTAGAAGTTGTCTCCAAAGTTATCGTATAGCAAAATTGCGAAATATTACCTACACACCCCATTTTTTAAATACTTTTATTTTAAATTATAAATAAACTAGCTGCGGCCCGAAACTGCGCCCGCGTGGTTTTTTATAAAATAAAAGTAGTAAATTAGTCCTTATAACATCAGATACCTGAAAGTCCCGTCAAAATCGGTCCAGCCGTTTCGGAGATTAGTATGAACAAACAGACAGACAAAAAATTTAAAAATTATGTTTGTTATAATATGTACCGTAGGTATATACTTTCTTAAGCATTTAGTAAAAAAAAGCTGTTATTATGACATTACAGACACTTCAATTTTATTTTTTTTGTATGTATGGATTAATCGCGTATGTACCTCGTTAACGTCTCTATCAACCTAGGTCGATTAGCTCGTTAATACCTGGCTATTGCATTTCAGACCTTATTTTCGTTAACATAAGGTCTGTTACAGCAGTGAAGGTTTTAATTAGGTACCTACTTAGTCGTTGCTTGCGGACTGCGATATATTTAAGAGGTGTAATTTCAATTTATTTAAGATTTGAAATTGTAGGGTTTTTTCTTAAAGTTTTGTGCAATTCATAATTAATGCGTGAAATTAATTAAGGAAATACCAAAAGCTCCTTACGTGGTTCCTGTACTTTTGAAAAACTAAGCAAGATTTTTAAGATAAAATGATTTATTTGCTTAAAACATGGTATATATACATAGGTGTTATTATAGAAAATGAGATCACACATATCGACCCTGTTAAGGAAGAACGTCGTAAGCGACATAATGTTAGGTATTATAATAAATGACATCTCCTGTAAATTTTAATTTATGTTGCTTATGATGTTCTTCCTTATCAGGCTCGATATTTTGCTTATTATTATTATAATTTTTTTTAATGTCCCAAATAAACAAAAAATCAAAATTAGACAGACAAAAGACAATCAACCACAAGATAATTTTTTGGTTCATCGTATTTAGATATCGCCAACCATCACCTCTGCGGAGTTTTGCTAGCTAATTTATATTGACCCTGTATATCTACAAAAGTAAGAAGGTAAACAAAATATAAAGCGATTAACACAAATTTACGACTAGTGTAATAGTCTGAACGAGTGAGACACCATTTAACCGACTGCCCCGAAGTGGGTAATTACCCACCACCTTTATTACTACCCACTAATTCCTCGCCAACCCTCTGATCGCGTTAATGGTCGAAAAACTGACCTTCCGGGTCCAAACGACCCTCTCGGGACCTGTTAAGCAACTAGCTCTAGTGTATGATACCTCTGTACGAGAACACGTGATTCGCACAGTGAGCAAATCAACATGAGCATAGAAATAGTACTCAAAAAAACGCAACGGTCATTAAAAACTAAATTATCAACGGAATACTACAAAAAAAAATATTGTCGCCGATTACACACTGTGTCAAATTATTTTTTTTGCAGACAAAAAAATAAATTGCTCAAATTGCCGCAATAAAATTTCACAGTGTTTAGTGTAATGTCTCAATCGGTTCAAAACAAAACAGAGACTAAAAAATTAAATATCATTTTGAGCGCTCAAAAATTATACGTTACTGACAACTGTCAAAACTGGGGCACGCCCTCTGACGAACGGTCCGTGAATTAATAAATCAAGCTCCCAGATCCGTAGTGACAAAACTCACATCAGAAATTACAGGTCACAAATCGTCACACACCACGACCATAAATCAACTTGAATTCTTTGTGCGAGAAAAAAAGAAACTAAGCAAATACCCCGGTTCGGCCGCGTCTACCTGCCCCGTATCTTTTGAATACTTTTCTTGTATTAAAATAAAAATGTTGAACGCACGGATTTCGGGACAAAAAACGCACGAAAAACGCTCGACTGTGTCCTGTCCTTGTTTCTCTTTGAGCTTTGTCCTTTTCTAATGGGGATGACGCTACACAGGCAATGCGAAGCGTCATTTAGAAATTTTGGAGCAACAGTTTTATTTGTGAGCGTCGTCGTGCGAAATAGTCCTCCACCAGACCGAATAGCATCGCATCGCACCGTGTGAAATACGCAGCGAGTGACCTTTCCACACAGAACTTGGTCTCTAAGGCCACTGGCACACAAACTTTTTGACAACACAAAAACAAACCGTAAAACATTTATAAATTCCAGTTAGTTATGAATAATTTCTAGATGATTTACATATATTTTATGGAAACAAACACTACTCAAACAAAAGGTCGGACCCGCGTCTAAGTTCTTTTAATTCCAACACAGAGCCCGAACAAAAGTTAAACAACCAAACCTCATTTTATAGAGCTACGTTTATGGCCACAATATTCAGTAGGAGCCATTTTGTTAAGAATATTTATGGCATTTTTTGTGCTCTTCAAGGAGAAATGACTGATATTTGACGTTTACAAGTATACCATAAAGACATTTGTTCATTACGTCCGTTTACGGTCGGTAGTAAAGCGGACCAAATAAATATATTCGCACGTCGTTGTGTCAAAACAGGTGATTAAATGCGGAGCGGTCGCGGTCGCCAAAACAATCGCGGCATGACGCGCGTCCGAACGGCGACGCGGCCGTCCTCTCCCGTCCGACGCGACGTACGAACAAGACGCGCGGACTATAAATAAAAATTTCGTAACAGGAACGCGTATTAATACACTATAATTTTAAAATTCGAACTACTTCAGTAGCGAGGTCGGCCGAACGACCGTTTTTTAAGTCAAAAACTTGAAAAAAAAATCACCTGCCGACCGCCGGCCGTACAAGAATGTTATTAAATAGGAGGCGACTTAACTAAATTACAAAACTCGACCTCTGAGCATTATAGAATAACTTAACATTGAAGCCAGCGTACGGTTCGCGCGATTCTATATCGTACGTTTAACTTTGACAAGCGTCAAAATGGCTCGAAACCGCTTGATTTATTAAAAAGCCCATCGAGATCGATCGCCGGGCATCTTAGGTAGCGTCTCGGTGCTTTATTTTATCTTATAAATAGATTTTTTATTACAAATTACAGGGTACCACGTTTGGTAGCGATTTTGGTGCCGCAGTTATTCCATTACTTATCGCAGTAAGTGACTGTTGTTCAGCAATTTATAATGTGCTTTAATTTGTGTCAAATAGGGTTTAATATTCATTGAGACATGTGGACGTCTCGATGTGGACCTTACGAATTTAATTATGAGTTCCGTAGTTTTTTCGTGAGTCCAGGTAGCGGGCAATCGGTGCTTAAAATCGGTGTTACTCGGACACTGCTCGATTCCAGTTTTCAGTGGATAAAAATGTATAATCGATTAACTTCAGTGTTGTTCCGAGGTGGTTATATGCACATGAGATCTGGTCCTTTTGAGGACAAAGAACGGTATGAAGGCATTTATTCAATTAAACAAACAATACATTTCGACTGAAAGTGCACAAAGAGGAGCAACAATGAGACTCAGGTAAACGCAATGAATAGAGAAAACGACAATCGTCGCATCACAAAGATATTTGGGACGAGTCAAAAGTTATTTTGTTCACGGCCTGTTTATTTTTACGGGACAAACAGATATAAAACGCTTTTGTCCCACATTTTTTGCGAGTTAAATCGATAGAATACAGTTCGATGCATCGATTAAAATAAAAAATATGGATGCAATAACTCGATTCGAAAAGGAATTTTTGCTTCGTATCGACACCTAACAATTCGTGATGTTTTTGTCCCGATGTCAGTTGTAATGGAGGCATTAAGCGTGCCGAAGCGAATGGGTAAAACTTTTGTTGCATTCATTATTATATTCACGCTATTTAGTCTCCAAAGATCAGCAGAACTATAGGCACTTTAAATATTTAATGTTCTCCTTGCTAGACACTGATGACACATCCTAAAAAACTAAATGAATAAAATGCTGAGATGTTATAGGTACAAAAAATATTATTGTGGTTTAGCTGCAATTAGATATACGCAGTCAATTATCATCACAGTCGAAACATACCTATAAACATTCAGTAACAATATTAGTTTTAGAATATGCGAAACCCGAAACACGTGTCTAGTATTTTTATGTAAAGAATCTATCTATGTACAAAATTTCAAAACTGTATCATGAAAAATCACAAAGTTATAAGGTTGATATGTTACCGGGTTGTCCGTACAAAAACATGCTAACGGCGCCCCCGCGCCTCCAGGGTCGTCTTGCGCTCATTGATAATAATTTGGCAGTAGGTACCTAACCGTACGGCGATTGTATTGTAAGTAATGAAATGGTGATAACATTTTCCATCACACATAAATATTTTTGGGACAAAATATAACATGGTGTAAAAATTATTGAAATCGATTCAGTTCCTTCTTCTGAACAAACTTGATTCAGATTGCGCATATATTAAAAATAATGTTGTATACGTATTGTAATAATGTAAAGGAAAAACCGCAAAACATCTATGTATTAAGCATCATAAATACATGCAAAACACTAACGTTCACATTACCAAACATACCCAATACAGGCAACCTCAAAAACACCCATAAAACTTATCCTATAGACACGAAAAATTGTTGTTCCGAAGCTTGAGTATCAGCCGATCGTCTTATTAGCATTTAATTTGTGTCCAAAGGGGCTTTGGTCTTGCTTCATGGGTCGCTGCCCCCCTAAATGAGACACTTCCTTGCCCCAGGGCGGGGGAGGGGCTATATTTACGTTTGTTATATTCTCGATCGTACATTCGCCATTGGTCGAATTTTGGTAAATTTGATCTATCATTATAGTGATAGGAATCGACACGATTACTTGTATAATGACATGTTAGTATGTTAAAGGCGAGTTTCGCTTGTGTTTGTACTGATGGCCCCTTGGTTCTTAGTTGAAATAATGACTGAACCAAGATGGTGAAAGAGGGAAGCGTGGATATTTGAAAGTAATCTGTACCGGTAGACGGAGGACAATGAAATTGGTTTGCTTTAACTCATTTTCTCCTTAAAGATAGTAAACTTGTTGATTTTAATTTTGTAAAAACAATTAAAACCAAAGAAGCTATGTATTGTTGGGTGAAAGATGACGTGGCTAGTTAGCTAGATGGTACCAAAGAAGACCAAAGAAAGGATTGATGGATAAAGGATTGAATGATGACTTGGTGGAAAAGGTAACGAATATTCAGATGACGGCTGATATCAGAAGTATGGAATCAAAAGACATGCTGCGCTGACTTAAAATACATAAGGATAAGGTCGGGAGGATGACATATAACTACTTAGATACTCAGACTTATGACGAAAACACCAGTGATTTGAATCACTACGAAAAAACAGAATTAAATATTCAAGCTAAACAATTGTAGTTAATACACGAGATAGGCTCAGCAATAAAATTATTCAGCGTTACTCCACACCCATTAAAATACAAGATGTGAATATTTCTAAGGTATAAAGCGTATGATTCATTCTTAGATCCCACTTAGTGACCCACAGATTAAGAATCAGCAAACCCACGCTTATTAGAGTATATCTATCACTTTTTTGTGACTTTAAAAGAGGTTAATTAAATTACAATAAAGTTGTGGTCAGTGTTGTAATGTTTATCCGTGTAGGTTCAACGATACGAAAATATCGTTTAGAAGGTTTTTTTTTTCACACATTAAAAAATTACATCTCAACAATAGTGTTGAGATGTATTTTTTTTTAATGTGTTTGGTTTGGAATGAGAAATGCAGTGATAAGAGCTAGAAAAAAAAAGAAAAAAAAATTACACATCAGTTTCCAGCATAGAGCTAGGAAAAAAAACATGAAAAATAAAAATCTTAATAAAACATTTTTGTCCACAACTGTTTCCACTTAACCCACTGTGCAGCACATCCGTAGTTGAACTAGAGGCAAATAACAATTTGTTGTGTCCAATAATGACACAAGGCGGAATGATAACCATTATGTCGTGGGCGGGATCGAAGCCGCTACCCAGTGCACAGCGGTCATTACCGGGCGCTATGATTTGTTGCCTTGCGTAGCTCAAGGTGGGTTGGCATTAGATGTATTAAAAACTTTTTATGTAGTTCTTGTTTTTGAAACTAAACTGATGGTTTTAGGCCACTATTAATTTGCTCTTCATTTACTATGAAAATTCAAAATGTACATCTATGCCCTTCAATTTAATATTGTATAAGAACACTGTATAAATTAGCTGTATACGTTTCCCGAATAGAATAAAATAAATAAAATAGTTGCGAAGTTCATTACCGCGATGTACGGGACTGCGAAAGTTCATTACCGCGATGGTACGTGACTGCGAACGTTCTTTATAGTAAACTTTCGCAGTCACGTACCATCGCGGTGATGAACTTTCGCAGTAACGTACAGACAGACGCCAGCACATCAAGCTACTACAATCTGTCAAATTTCTTCAATCGATTTTCAACTTCATCGCTACAGCTTCAAGGTTGATTGGGAAAATTTGTCAGTTTCGTGTAGCTTGACCAGCTGGCGTCAAGCGCGTAATCCACATCCATCGCGCATCCTACATCGCGGTAATGAACTTCGCAACTATGATGTAAAGTCGAAAATTCAAGCTGTATTGACTATGACCAAGTCAGTAAGAAGGGTAACGAAGCTCACTGCCAGGTAGGGTTAGCAGTCGTCCGGGTTTACCGTATTTTTGGGCTCATGTTCGGACTTTGTACGGCCTTTTTCTTATGGCGATTTTTGCTAAAAATAGAAAGAGCTCGAGTTCTTAAAAAAAAGTGCGTGTCGGACCACGCACAATGAAGGGTTCCGTAGTTGGAATGAATTTATCCCAAGAACAAACTTAACATTGTAGTTGAAAAACATGTTCCTACATACATTCCAACTGCAGTTAATGTAAGTTTGTACGCACAATGTTGAGTGATTTATCATGTTATTCTTCGGTCTTACATAATTATGATTATGCTAATACGAAACCCTCGAGAAGGATTTCTATTAATTAAAATCTTTCGACCACACAAAAAATCATAAACATTTAAAACCTATTCCAAAACATATTATTACGAATGCAACAATAAATCTAACTCAACAATTAAAAACGGAACTCATATTATTATAGATAAAGAAAAAGCTATGAAAAAAGTTTGTATTTCAGAAAAAAAGGTTAATAATTATAAGCCAATCAAAATTGCATGGAAACCGTATCAATCATCTGTGGTCGAGTAAAAATGTATAATTTTTATATGACATTTCAGTCCCATAATAATAATTATAATCGATCCCATACATTTTAATAACCATACCTTAAAGATACGGCTATTTACCAGTGTAAATTGTACTTTAACGAAGTTGATATAAAGTCTGTTTTGACTTGTCGGACACGCAAATCGGTTAACTGACATTTTTATAAATTTTGCAAAACATCGATACGCTGTTTTATATCAAAATTTATGATCATATAAATACGTTTCACACTTGTTTCTGGGGTAAGCAGGAGTAGTAGTTGTTTGGTATAGTAAACATAAATTAGAAGTTATGAAGAACTTAACATTATATCTTTTAATTGCCTTGCAATTAATTAAGAAAGGTCTTCTAATTTAAATTTGTTTTGGTTTTTTTATTTCAATTTGGATGTTTTTTTTTAAACCATCTTTTATATTTAACTTTAAATACATGTTCTTCATGGTTGATTTTATTTCAGAATATAATATTTACATAATTGTATAAGATAACAGGCTTCAAATAAATATTTAATAGGAAAGGAGGGATTTGTTCTTTATTAAATTTGATAAAACAGGTTTGGCCAATAATTAAAAAAAAAATGGTCATTGACTATCCACTATTCATCCATCCCATCCATCTCAAGTAGCCATACAAATTCAAACACCTGCTGTCCTTTCTATACAAACAATCTCAGTTTGACACAAATAAACCTAGATTGAAATATTCAAATAAAAACATGACAGAAAAAATCCAAACAAAACGCAGTGCTAACAACCACACAGATTATAAAAAAAAAGAAATATGGCGTCGTTTACCATGTGAAATTGACAACAATGGTTGTATGTAAACGTTTATGTTTTAAAACCTACTTAAAAAGTTCAATTTTAATGTTTATTACATGATGGCATAAAGGCTTCTACATACTGGCGCGACTTGTCGCGCGACGCGACACCGGTAGAACAATTTCTATGAAAAATTCAAGGAAATTGTTCTACCGGTGTCGCGTCGCGCGACAAGTCGCGCCCGTATGTAGAAGCCGTAAAGCGCAACCTTTTCCCAACCATTCTTTTTTTTTTTTCTTTATTTATTAGGGTGTTGCAACCTATAACAAGTCATGTCAGCCCCATCATTTCCTTAAGCAAGTTACTTACAAAATTTTCTTAAGACTATTCCATGTTGGGGTCAGCTTCCAGTCCAACCAAATGCAGCTGAATACCATCATTTTGAACCTATCAGACCTCCACAACCCAGTTACTGGGTAACGCGGTATGACAATACCCCTTGGTAAGGCTGATTGTCAGACTTTTGGCTACCCGGAACGACTGTCAAAGATCTACATAAAAAATTATTTAATAAAATGTGCAATAACATCCAACGAAAAAAATTTAGAAAATTTGTATATTTTGTGTGAAAAAGTAGAAATGGTGAAGATTTTTTAATTTTATAATAGAGCTGTCAAAAAAAACAGAAATGCAACACATAAAATTACAAACGAATTAATTGACATGATAATTAACATGAATTTTACTTTATTTATACCCAATGCAAGACGATAAATTTTATTATTACTTATTGAAATATTTAAAATAAATTAATGTTCTCCAATAGTTGGCTAACAAATCCTATACCAATTAGTCAGATTTAACATTAATTTCCATCCGCTCCTCTTGACCGTAGCGTGATGTTATATAGCCTTCCTCGATAAATGGGCTATCCAACACAAAAATATTTTTAATTCGAACCAGCAGTTCCTGAGATTAGAGCCTTCAACCAAACAAACGCTTCAGCTTTATAATATTAGTATAGATAGTATATTACTTCTAAAGTTTATCACTAACATCGTCATTTAACATCGGCCTTTCTCATTCTCACCATGAATTTTATGTTTAGTTGTTAACTCTAGCAATATTATTCTCAATTTTAGAGTCTTTGGCATCATTAGTGGCATTAGTAAAATCTATAATCGATTGTGTTTGTATTGTGTGTATATGTCAATTGGTGTTTAGTACTAATTGGATTTGAAATAGGCATACATAATTATCCGGGTATTGTCTACCTACGTTATTTTGTTGTTAAAGTTTATTTGTTCATAAACACTAAAGCTGCATTGTCTTAATATTTTAATATCCACTTTGTCTTGTGTTGTCAAATTAGTAATATAGGTTTTGCAGGATGTCTTGGTTTTGTAGTCAATTCATTGTCATTTATATTGATGGGTTTGCGACCTCTTTGTTTTATTCAAATCAAGTGGAATGACTTCACATTTTAGGTGAAGTCATTCCACTTGATTCAAGGGCTTGACACTATTGACAGGTCACTTCAAGTTACTTTACCTTAGTTTTCACACTGAAATATATGTGTTGTTACATCTTTGTCTTCCTTCAAAGCTGTATCATTAGTGTAATCTTTATTATCAGTTTTATTCTCTGCCATTCAAAAATTCTTCTAAATTAGTAACATGTAACTTTAAGTGAAGACAGTTACTCACTGAACTTAAAACAGAGGTTTCTCAAACAGTAAGTGGTCTCAAAATAAACAAGTCACAAGTCATAAAAATAATTACAAAATTTATGTTGGAAGCAAATTAGTATAGTTTTGGAAATGTTATGTCATGTAAGTTTAATTAGTACATAATCATAGTATAATTATTATTGTTGGCAACTAACATATAATACATACTGTGTTGCTAGATGTAAAAAAATCGGGCCGCTTCGGTGTGCATGATAGTATCGCATTTCCGGGCAACACGGGGTTTTAAATGTCGAAAAAAAGCGTTTCTTAAGTATGGGCCACAGATTATGGAGGAGATTGGACAGATTATTTACCTACGAGCATTGTTGATAAGAGAGGCATTAAAAAAAATGTTTGTGGGAAAAATGGGGGATTAGACAAGCTAAGGCGTTTTTTATGCAAATGAATCTAGGAAGAAGTAGAATTAAGATCACGGTCTTAGTATCTTTGTAAATACAATGCAGCTTTTTCTTTAAGAGTTCAATCACGCTTAAGGCTTGTGCAGACTGGCGCGATATCAATCAATCAATAATTTATTTTGTTAAACATAGGTATGGTTACAGATAGTATATTGTGTGTTGTGTGTGTGGTTAAGCTATTGATTGCTGCGCTGCGTGTCGCGGGTTCGATTCCCGCACGGAACAAATATTTGTTTGACCTGCAAGTAGTTGTTCCGGGTCTGGCTGTTTGTGTATGTGAGTTTAAATGTTTGTAAACGCACCCACAATACAGGAGTAATTCCTAGTGTGGGGCAACGTTATATTAAAAAAAAACAATTAATTAATTAAACAATTAATTGTCTAAAATATTTGCACTATGTTTTGCCAATGTATGGCGTGTGGCGTAAGTATATCGTGGGCGCGACACTTTCCATGAAGTTTTCATAGAAATCGTGCTACTAGTGTCGTGTCACGCTGTCGCTTCGCATCTGTCTGCGGGTACCTTAATAAGTTTCTGCAAAAATATTATTAAGACCTTAATGCATATAAGGCTGGCCATTTATTCATTTGTTTAGTAGTACACTCCCAACTTTATCAGCATTGAAAGTCCTCACAATCTTCTACAAACTCTAAACCTATCTAGTTATTATAATTTATAGTCAGTAAATTGTCGAGTCTATGTTTTTAATCTGTGCGTGCGCGCGCGCAGCCAAGCGAGCGAGCATTTTATTAGCCACGTACAAGCATTACGACCCGACTGCGCCCGCCATTAATCCACTATCCGACAACCTTACTTTACATTCATTATTCTGAAAAATATCTAATAAATACACCTCTCCCTCTTCCACAGATACGCCAAGAGAAACCTTACTACATAGCGGACCCTGAGGTCGACTCATTAGTAAGTATTGTCCACATTTATTACTCATACAAACCTCAAGACAAATAAAACGTCGGATAACTTTAATAACCCATAAAATAGGGGACTTTTCAGTTTAATTTACGATTTGATTAGCTAAAGAGCTGTCCAAAATTAACCACAGGTAAACGAGAAATATTTCTCGGAACAACAAAATAGGGAAATAAGTTGAAAAAAAAAAGATATTATATTGTCAATCATAAAAAGCTGAATCGCACCGTGTGCCTCCCGCGGCTAGCTGGGACAAAAAGTGAAATAATAAAACAAAGATGGCGGCCACCCACGGCCCGCTTCGACACGGATACTTAACCGATTTTTAACAAATAAAATCTAAGGCATTACGAATCGCGCCGGTCGGAGGCGACGTTCATGTTATTTGACTTTGTTACTGAAAATTAGTTTTATCAACTGTCCGCGTCACGCACGTACCTATCTTTGCTGTTAAATTGATTTGTTTGCCTAATGCGTCGTGACTCATAAATTTTGAGAAATTAAAACTGCCTGAGAAGCTCTGAAAAGAGAACAGTAGCGTGGGGTAATAAACTAAGCTGTCAGCTGTAGCGTTGATAAGCGTCATTCATCCACACGGAGGAGTTTTTAACCGGCTTGAAGATAAGATGGGACAAACACGAGGCGACATCCGGGCGAAAAGCAAACTTTACTCGTCGAATAGGTGAATTATCGTGTAGTGTTTTTGTCCTAAAGCTGACATATGGTGCCAGTGGCTGACGCATCTGTTTGTCTAGTTGCAAAGTCTGTTTTTGATGCTAGTTGGGTTTTGTTTGTGTTATCGTTTTACTTAGTTATTATTGTAACTAGCGTTGTTTTTTCTAAAATAAAAGTAGCCTAAGTTACTTCTTATAACATCAGCTATCTGCCAGTGAAAGTCCCGTCAAAATCGGTCCAGCCGTTTCGGAGAGTCAAACATTTTTTTTTTTTTTGTTATAAGTGCCGTATATACTTTCGTATTCATTTAGGCAAAACCTGTTCCTTTGGCTTTACAAACAGACACTTAATTTTTATTATTGGTAGAGATAAGACATAAAGTGATTTTTCGGGTCAATAACCTATCTAGAGCACAGATTCAAGTTAATCTGTTTATAAAACTAAATTAAATTCTTTTTTAGAGAATTTCTAGTATGTATGACTGTGTTTACCGAAAAGAAGCAATGGGGTATAACAGACCTGTGCTACACACAGGACTGAAAAGCTGTTGAGTAGTTACTACATAATTAGTATAAATAAATACGAACAACCAAGTATCATAAAATATATTTTTTCTACAAAAACTTGCGGTCGGCCCTCTGTGCAAACGTACAACGCATACTTAACAAAATTATTTCAATACGCTATTATTGACTTTTTGAAATAATTGAAATGGAGTAATTTTTTTATAAGTACTTAGTGATAATTAAAATGCCTGCTTTGTTGATGCTCTTGTGAACCAGATGACACGTCTGAGTTCATATTAAACGTTTTTGAAACGGCCCATATGCTTAAAAGGTTGGTCCGTCTGAACTTGTTTGTAGTTTTTTTTTTGCAATATTTTAGAAATTCAATTAAAAAAAAACATCTATAAAGCTGAAAGCTTTAAAATATTTTTATTTCACATAAGCCTACATGGGCACTTATGAAACGTCAGAAGCTAGGTGCACGGTTCCAATTGGTCGTTTCCTATGGAGAAGAGCCGGCAAGAAACTACACGGTTACTCTTTAAAAAAATGGCTTTTACAATGTTTTCAAATTAAAAAAAGAAAGAAAGAAAAATATTAAAAATAAAAAAAAACAGAAAAAATACAAACAACACAAATACAAATACACAACACAAATTACAAGACACAATTACAGTGTTAATAAGTATAGACTCTGAGTCTTTATGGTCTATTCTAACCCAAAAACAGAGGATAATTAATAAACATAACATAATCGAAATACCTAAATCAAACACAATAATTTTTATACATTTGGCATAAACACAGACGAAACCAAGTCCCTAGCCTATATTCCTTCCACTAAAGACATTCACCCACCGCCACAGCCTCAGGTGCTTCTCTTTATCACCAACTGTCGTTAATACAATGCCGAGTGCGCTATTGAGCGTAATTGGGACCCTGCAGTCTGTCGCTCGCGTCATGTCGCGAATTTAAAGTGTTTTGCGAAGACATGCTCCGATGTGGGCCAAGGGTAACGAAGTAATGGCTGTTTCTGAAGTTTGTGCTTTGATTTCGGTGGTAAAACTCTTAAGGAATTGCTTTGAAAGCTTTTTTGAAGAAGAATGGTTACGAAAAAGTTCAAAAACTACATGTTTCGAACCGAGATTAACGCATTTAAAATTGAACTCCATCAAAAAACACTGGCACTGTGAAGATTTGGTAAAAGTTCGAATTTCATAAAAACATACTTCAAACATTTGAAAAAAGAACACGTGGACCGTACGTTTGTTAGTCTAGTGATGTACACACTGTATCGAAACAAAGTACAGTCAACTAAAAACTAAAGTTGACTAAAACCAACAGAGAATCGACTGTTTTATTGACCCATTTGGTTAGAGAGGCGATTGGTTACGACCCGAGGAGGTTGTTTGCCCACGTCACATCTGTGTTTGGTCTGTCACAGCCTTTTGAGGCTTTAAGCTTCCTCAAACATAGTTGAACTGCAGTAGCGTAGGTAAATAGAACCGAATAGTTTTGTGTTTTACGAGTCATTAGTAAACGATATCGTTTTAATAACACGTTATGGAATGAGGTGGTTTTAATCCCTTGAAATTTTATTTATTGAAACCTGGCCTTAGACTTTTTTTATTATTATTGTTTATTAATAATAAAGGAAGAAACGAGGTTAATGGTGTAATTTCTTTTAATTAATTGAGTTGTAATTTATGTTTTTGTCAATAAAAACGTTATATGGTTCTTGAAACCGTGGTGTTATGGCCATTGTTAGGTACCTAACAGTATATTAATTTAACAATTTATGCGTATAATATAATTAGCAAATAAAAACTAAATAAAAACCGAACGTGTTAGTATGCTATAGTGGTACTTAAAGTTGAGTTTAGTGTTGTGTAACAAATAATTAACACACTTTTATCGAAACCACATAGATAATAATTTTCGAATTACGAGTACATTTCTTATATTCCAATTACAAAAACCGTCTTTACCCACGTTTTTCTTGCCAAGAATTTTAAAACAAAATCAGATGTTCCTTAACCAAAATTCGGTTTTCAAGCAAGGGATTACATTGGGACACTCATAGTCTCCCCTTTCCAAACAAACCCGCCTCGGTGGCAAGAGTGAAACAAGTCAAACACATTTTTATCTGTTAGTGTCGCCTGTGTCAACGAAACGTCTGAACAAACAGTCAGGGGTGGCGCTTTCGACTGTTTAATTGATATTACAGCAACACGAGCGGCACAGATGTTGCTAGTACTTGTGAGACTCATACTTGGGTTCATAGTTAACTGCGTAGTTTTTGGTTTAAGAGGAGAAAGTAGCTATTAAGTTGTAGTCAAATTAAGAGGCATTTTAATGTAATTTTTATGACATGACTAACTTTTATTTTGCTTTTATTTGTCTCTATTGCTACTCATGGTTACAAAGTTTGTGATTAATCTAATACTAATATCACAAATAAATTGTGTTGTAATCATTAACATTACATAGAGAAACTCTTTTCCTACAATTACCAATTTTCTACACACGATACTGTTACCGGAAACGACAATTTCATCCATAATAACATAATAATAACCCCAAATCCAAACTTATTACGTTGCTTTAAACAGAAAACGTACAAAATTTAAATGCGAGACGGTGTAAAATCATCAATCAAAAGCGAAATAAGCCAAGATCGCTTTTAGAATTCAGCTCGCGTCCTCAAGTGGCAATCAGAAACAAATCAAGACGCTATTAAAACGGCATTAACTGCTTTTTTAGATAGATATCGATTTGAAAAAGTCACCGATTAGATCTTCAAACAATAGTCGATAGGATCTTAGTGCGAGGCATTTGAATTGCGCTGCGTGAACATATTCATGTATTGTGTGTTATGTTAATTTGAAGGAATATTTATTAGCCTTCGAAGTTTTGAAATAATTATTGAGAATGAGGATATTGCAGATATGAAATTCGTAGATGGACAAGAGGGTTGTGAGATTTGATTAAAATAAATGATGTCTGTACAGTTGCGAAATTCTAACAATAATTTTCAAATCCAAGCACTGAAATTGTTGGAAAAATTACTTGGAATTACTGTTGGAATTTGATGACGAATATTTTATCAATTCAATTTATATAATTCGAAAAAAAAACAACCATATTGTGTTAGTATTAAAACTTAGAAAAATATGTTAGTAGCATAAAAATCAAAAACAAATTATTATTCCAATCACATCCAACAATTAAATTAAACTCAATATAAAGTCAATCTAAGTACTTACATTAGAATTAAATCTCATCAATGATCCAAACTTGAAAACTATCGATAACATGAAAAGTAAACAACATGGACATGTCACATCACTACGCACAGCGGGGACTCGCTGTACATTGTTCGTCCATTGTTGCTCAGTTCGCATTGTGAGATGGCCGATGGACAGACTATGTGTATCATGTTTCTGACTAAAAGGGCAGGTACATGCCGAAATATTCAGCCCAAACTATACACCCAAAACATTTGATAAAAGCTATAGTTAGAATTATATAAAAACATTGAAGATGCCAGTAATTTTGATCGATTAGTATCTAAGAATTATCATAAGTCACACTTTCAAGGAGCATTCGAATTTCGAAGGACTAAAAAGTCATTCTTGAATTAGTGAGTGACATCACTAATTAGGAGAAAAAAACTACAGAAACATGTGACATTCAATGTTGAGAAAACTGTTTTGTAATGATTAATAATATGACAATAATAATAATAGACACTCCCACGACAGCTCTACAAAATAGAACAAACTCCACGAATATTAATACCATGTGAATAAGATGATGTTTTTCTTTACAGATGGTGCAAGCGATACAAGTTCTACGGTTTCATCTATTAGAATTAGAAAAAGTAAGTATATCTACCTACTATCTTGTTGGAATACATTTGGAATCGAAACTTGGACCGGTTTTGGAAAAAAAATAACACCTTTCGATTATCTTTAGGCACGATTTTAAATCGAGATATCGTATCGATCTTGGGGCACGCAACGACTGCACGCACTGGCTGTTCGATGTTTAAATTAATCAAATTCACGTTTCGAATAGTTTAAAATGTGTTTGTAATTAAGAATTCACGCGAGGGGTATGAAGAAAAATACATTGAAGATATTTTAGAAATGACTATACCTAACATTGTTTGATTAGTTTAACATTTCAAGTCACATTGAAACTACATAAAGATCCTTGACATTTGATACACGTCTTCAAGAACAGGCTAAGGGCACAGTTCATACTGCCTTCTCGTTAAATAACGAATTGTTCGCGACCTAAAAATAGAATATTCAATTTTAAAGGTAGATCCAAACTTTATAAAATGTCAAGTCGTTGTTTAAGATATAAGGCCGTGTCCAGCCCTAATTTGGAGTGAGCAAAACTAAATGTCGCGTAGTGCGCGAGGTGTCGGCGCGCGAGTGAATGGGATCGGCGTTCGCATTTCGAATGTTGTTTGTTTTTCCCTTATCTCCCATTTGGGCGCGTTCCGTTCGGACCGGTTCGGCTTCTTGCGTGTGTCGCATCGCCAATTCTCGCCATTATACTCTCCAACGTAACGGTAACGCGACGGGACGCGAGCTTTTTGCTATTCGCAATCAGATCGGACAATTTGCGCTCGCTCGCATTAATTAGGAGCATAAAATTCAAATCTCCGGTATGTTTTTACGACGAGCGGTGTCGCCCGGCGAGGAATTAATTTAGCTTGTCAATATTATGGTCACGTTTCAACGAAACTAGTTTGACTAACGTCTATATCAAGACGAACGATCTCGAGAAACGAGATACCTCGAGCGGTCGCTCTCACAGCGGATTCCATAAAATATCGGGCGCCGCGTCTAAGCCGCGGTATGTTTGGGGATACGTTCGACCAAACGTACGCAACGCACTAATACGAGCCGCTGTAACGAGATAACGTGTAATGCGATACCGCTGTACGGAACTCGCTGGCCGGAGGGCGAGATAAAGGCCGTTTTGGAAAAAAATAAAATAAGAAATAATGCGTTGTTCGAAATTCAAAATAGCGAGGGCCGTGCGGAGATTGAAGAAAATCGTTCAATTCAACGAGACGGATGATCGATTTTTAAATTCGGATCTGCGAGTTTGCTTTTTTTTGTGAGAAACAACTAAAGTTGTTTTTTATAAGTCACACATTCATTGGTCATTCATGTAACCTGCCAGAAGATTTTAGAGTTGAGTTTGTGGAGTTTTTATCCGTTTTTGTTGGCGGAGGTGCAGAGTTCGCGTCACCCGGAGACCAGTCATCATGGTTGACCCGATTGCTACTTCGCATAGAAAGTGGGCTTTGGCACCGAAGCAATGAAAGCGGAGAACATAACTTAGCGGAAGTCAGTTAGATGCAGGCAGACACGTTTACCTGTCTCTGTGATCTAAAAAGCAATTTTTTCCCTCTGTTCATATCCCATACACGTCGGGTCCTATCTCGTCCATGGTTTTTGTCGAATAAAATTTAAAAAACGATGCCGTTAGCTCGATCCGTTTCCGCTTCACTACACACCGTTCACAGGTGATGTGGTTTTTTTGAGCTTTTATAATAATTAAAAAGAAAAAACGTCCGACGGCCCGACTCGCGTACAATGAGATCTCGTTAAGTGCACTGTTTTTTACTTCCTTTTTACTATAATTGCTCGGTTTTTACCTCTTTTTGGTAAAAAGAACAAGTCTATAATAAAGATCTTTTGAATGCAGTCGAGAATTTTTTGACAGAACATCTATAGTCCGTAATGAGGTATAATGTTATTGCGTTAGACAAAAAAATACACTTTTAAAATTCTTGGACGCCATCTCTTGAACGAACTCCCCGAAATTATATTTACATTGAAAATATCGTATAACGTTTTTGATTTATGTTTTTAATATTTTAAATATGGCCGGCGGCGACATCGCTCGATGTTGAGTCCTTTTCGGTCGATCGGCTCAGCGATTGGTCGTCGTTATGAGCGTTTTTTTAGTCGCGCTGTCTGTCTGTGCCCTAATTACGTTATGTGATGTAGCTCGGTAATGTCAGTCTTTTATTAGACTCGTTCTTTTTTCAAATTTTCGAATATCGAAAACGGCCGATTACGGAGTCCGTTCGATGTTCATTCGTCCGAATCCGGATTGTGAACGAGTAATTTTAAAATTGGAACGTTTTATTTTTATTTGTATTCTTGGTTGTTTTATTTGGAAATTCCTTCGCTCCATAGAGAATCAGCTGTTAGTCATCTCATAACTAGTTAGGATTTATAGGTACGCTCCTTTTAGGTCCAATAATAGTTATGGTTGGCTTGGCGACCATTTAGAGAAGACTGTTGCACTGCTTTATACTCTATCGTGAGTATCATCACCGATCACTTTAATAAAAAATTAAAAAAATACTTAAGTATCAAACGTCATTCCACCCCGCAAATCTAACCACATTAAAACCTTTTTCATATTTCGTTTGCGTATCATAAAATCTTATCTGTAACGTGCTTAACTGATTTACGACGGGTCAAAATGTCAGATTTGTTGGTTTACAGGACTCGAACCCGGGCCGTTTTACTGCCGACCCGTTTTTACAACCCGTTATACTGTTGGATTACTACGTGGTACCGTGGCGACTTGGTGTTGGTTTACTGTTAGTTCTTCACACGTTTAATTGGTAGATTAATTAGTGGGCTTGATTCCTGTTTGATGTTAGTTTTGGAAGTTAAAATAGGTGCCAGTTTGGTAAACATTTATTTGTCTTTTGGAAGACATAATACGTTTGGCCGTTTTAAAATCTTGATTGATAGTCTTTTAATAGAGACTATTCAATTTATACCTATAAACCGATGATATTATATTAAACAGATATGTTGTGAGCGCGCAATCGTGAAGACTCGAAAACGTCCTAATTGGGACGTATTTTATTAGTCTGTGATGTCAACATTCCGTGATTGGTAGCCAGAATAATGTTTGTTTATATTCACGCGCAATTGACAACACTAGCTGTCTCTTTTTAGGGTTCCGTACCAAAATGGTAAAAAAGAACCCTTATGGTGAGACTAAGTCTGTCTGTCTGTCTGTCACATCTGAATATCTCAAGAACTACTAATGCTATCAACTTGAAATTTAGAATAGTTTTAGATGACGTTTGCCCAACTATTTTGCGAACAAGATAAAAAAAATAAAATATCTTTTTTGCAAAAGGGAATGAAAGGGGGCTTCAAAATTTGAAGTGAGGCTACTAGGGCATGTGGGATATCATATGAAAGAGCGCTGTTGGCACATTCACAAACATTTTTTTTTTGGCAGCATAGTTTCCGACTTTTGACGAAAAATGTAAAACAAAATACCGTTCCCTCCCCCTTATCTCCGAACTTTGCATAGATAAAAATCTGAAATTATTCTATGTAATAGAAGTGTATGTAAAGATTACAGGAAAAATAAAACGATGTCTCTAAATAGCACAGTTTTTTGGAAATCATCAACATCATATATACGTACGGAACCCTCGGTGTGCGAGTCCGACTCGCTCTTGACTGGTTTTTTTCTTGTTGTTTTTATCAAGCCATCATTTTTACTTGTAGTGAAATGTAAAATGAATGAAAAGTGGGTATGTGTGCTGTCGCTGCTGCGCGGAATAGTTTTTTCGGTTGTTTTGTGAGTGTATAACATATCTGTTTAATATAATATCATTGCTATAAACCATTTATCCAATCTACTTCGGCTTTCGTCGATGGCACCTACACTTATAAAGTTATAACTTATAACTCTCTGCAATAAAATTAATAAAATAAATGCTTGTCATTTTCACAACATTAGTACGTAGTACACATGTTTAGTCAAATAAATAGGTAATAAAACAGAGGAAAAGGCAGTCAAAACTTCTCATTTTAAAAGTAACGTCCAATTACTAGAAGAAGAAAGAACATAAACAGCAAATAAATATAAAAACGACATTATTAAAATAAATTCGATAATGTGACATTTGGAGAGCGATGGCGGCCGCGCATTCAGCCTGTCAAACGGACAGATTAAATAAAAATAAAAGCTTAGATTTTATAAAAATGTACGGTTTTATATCTGATTGCGCCCACGTGTCTAAGAACTAAGAAGTGCCTAGTTTTTAGTGAAATGGGATGTTTTTGTAATTTTTGACCGACTTGGCAAATGATTATGTGGTTCGAATGATATTTAAAGTGTTATGTTGTTCTATAAAGTGTTATTGTTAAGATTAACGGTTTCATTAATAGTGTTTCTATTAGTATTTTATTTATAAAACTTACTGCACGAATAGTCCATGAATTAGGAATGAGTTCAGACTTTGATTGGGTATTATAGTTTAAAATATTTCTAATTCCCTATTTGTAACCTTAAAAATATGATCTCAATAAACAGCCAAATAGTCTTCAGCCATTTTTCTCTTTCTACCATTTCAAACACATAACCCCACCCTCCTCAACCGAGCGAGTCGGCTAACCCACTCGTACGGCCGTGGCCCACTTTTGACTCCAGCCCACACTTCTGGCAATCGCCGGGACATTTCAACATTTTATATGACACCTGCCTAACAACCTGAGACATTTTGAATACTAAATCATATTGGCTAAGACTCAAAAGGATAAGGCTGAAATAAGGATAAGGTAAAACTAAAACGCCAGGTAAAAATGGCAACAGTCATTCTGAATAATCTAAAGGAGTTCCTACTTCAAAGCAAAAAAAGAAGTTTATTTTAAAAACAGAATGTTCTTAAAATTCCATATTTAAAATCCCTTCTTATTCCAAATGTCACGAGTCGTTTTGTATCACCTTTTATTCCAAATTTAAAAAGTATCGGTGAGAAGCCGTATCTTAATCCCGAGTTCGAAATTGAAAATTTCTGGAAAGAGTATTAGGAACGACAACTTAAGCTTACGTTACGTCACATCTAGTTCAGAATTATTTGAGAAGAAACATTAAATGACATGCTGTCACAATTAGTTCGATAAATCAAATATTAGCGAAGAAAGTTAAATGACAGCAGAAGAGGACAAAACTCGCATTTTAAATAGTAAAAAAATAACTATGAGTCATGATATTGATCAAAATGTTAGAAACTGTGATAAAACTGATACAGCAGATGTTATAACGTTATTTAAAGATGTCTGCCATAGTTCGGCATTGGAATGCATCTCATTAGCGGGGGTCAACGTGTCTCTAACATTATACATTTATATACCTTTAATAATTTAACTCTTGGTAACGGCAGATGGTTGATATTGTACAGGCTGAAGAATCTGGACAAAGGTTATTGAAAAAATAAAACATAATATAAACAGTACGGGAGATATTGCATGTATACTAGAAATGACTTGATGATTATGGATGGGTACTTGATGAATATGGACCATCCATTAAATAGCGAGGCCCCTCCGTGCCCTGGAAAGCATCTTAAGCCGTTGGTCCCGGCTGTCATTTGAAGATCTTTGACACATATGAATCCTAAAAGTCTGACAGCCAGTCTTACCAAGGGGTATCGTGTTACCCAGTAAGGCGCCATCTACATGCGCGAGATTATCGCCGTGATTCTCTCGTCCGTATAGATGGTGCATAACTGGGTTGTGGACTGTGGAGGTCAGATGGGCAGTCGCTCTATGTAAAATACTGGTATACAGTTGTATCCGGTTAAACTGGAAGCCGACCCCATTATCAACATAGTTGGGAAAAGGTCTATGCAAATGATGACGAACTGATGAGAGGGCGTGGTAAAAGTAAATGCTAAAGAAAATATTTAAAAAGCCTTGCCTTGGAATAGAAAAGATATTAATAGATTTGAAGAGAATCTTGAAGAAGTGAGAGCTAAGCATCCTTCTACAGCTAATAACATCTAACTGCAATCGCAAATCCGTCTATACAATATTAGTTTTAGTATATGCGGAACCCGAAACACGTGTCTAGGATTTTTATGTAAAGAATCTATGTACAAAATTTCAAAACTGTATCATGAAAAATCACTAAGTTTTTAGGTTGTTTTGTTACCGGGTTGTCCGTACAAAAACTTGCTAACGGCGTCCCCGCGCCTCCAGGGTCGTCTTGCGCTCATTGATAATAATTTGGCAGTAGGTACCTAACCGTACGGCGATTTTATTGTAAGTAATTAAATGGTGATAACATTCTCTTGCTAATCATATCCATAATGTTTGTTATATCATTGTATTATATAAAAACAATGTTTATTCCTCCGATTAAAACAAGCATTGGTTTTTTTGCTATATCATTACTTTCTTTGTTATTTTTCTTAATGCCTCAATCACCCATTCCTTTTCCAACATTAGTTTCAATAATCTTACCAGATGTTTCTTTTTCCGTCTTTTTCCCCATGTCTCGGCAGTTGTGAAGTAATTAGAAAAACCTGTCGATTAGGAAATTAGTATCCCGAAACAAAATTAACTGTCAACGGGGAGCGCCGTATCCGTTTCCGCTGTAGCGTTGTATTTTCAAATTCTTTGACGTTTCTTACCGTTTCGATATAAAAAATTGATATTGTTTGATAAGTTGGTGTTTTACAAATCCAGAATTTGACAAATATATCAATTTTTATTTGTTTGTCCTGGTAGCTGATAGTTTTCTAGTGTCTTTTAATGTCCATATCTGTTTCCTACTGCCACCAAAGACCTTCATTCTAATTATGAAAAATCTTGTTATTGTTTTATTCGTTAGTTTAATAATTTTTCATGAAGTAAAATTATAAATAGCTTCTAATTCAACTGGGTGGACAGCCTTTAATTCCATCATCAAAAGAGTTCCGAATTTACGATCCCCCGCATAAACATACATCACTATAGTGATGACACATTAATTACTCCAAAATTATACAATGATGAATAATTTAATATTATTTTATCATGTTTTGGGTGACAGCCCTGGTATTTACATAGTATAGTGGTCACGCATGCCTTCGAAATGGGGTTAAGAGAAGTAGGATTCGACTGGAGACTAGCTGACGATATTTGGAAACATTATGGAATATAATTGACTGCAGAGTAAGCTGACGATATTTGGAAACATTATGGGATAGAATTGACTGCAGAGTAGCTGACGATATTTGGAAACATTATGGGATAGATTTGACTGGAGAGTAGCTGACGATATTCGGAAACATTATGGGATAGAATTGACTGGAGAGTAGCTGACGATATTTGGAAACATTATGGGATAGAATTGACTGCAGAGTAGCTGACGTTATTTGGAAACATTATGGGATAGAATTGACTGCAGAGTAGCTGACGATATTTTGAAACATTATGGGATAGAATTGACTGCAGAGTAGCTGACGATATTTGGAAACATTATGGGATAGAATTGACTGCCTCGTTGGTCTAGTGGTCGCAAGCGCTACTGTTGAGCATGAGGTCCTGGGTTCGATTTCTAGGTCGGGCAAAGTGTTATTGGGTTTTTTTTATCTGGAATTTCTCAGCCCGGAGTCTGGATTTGTGCCCGGGTGATGGGAATAGGCTCGCCCCCTATTACATGGGACTTAAACATAACTGGCAAAATGTACTACAGGGTATTATACCTCTGCCCAACCTTTCGGGGAAACAAGGCGTGATGTTATGCTATGTTATGTGATAGAAAACAGTTGAATTTTAATGGAAGCAGGTCTAACTGAAAGCCGAAGTTTATAACCGATTTTTTTTCGCCATTTTAAAGTTGGTCCCCTAGTAAAAGTTATTCAGTTCGCTGGTATAGAGCACTCAAAGTTAGTTGGGTTCATTTTTCCTTGCCCAATTTAGAATAGCTACATCGAAGGGTAAGCTGCAGTGGCGAGGTGTGAATTTTTGTAAGAGAAAAACCGAAGCGAAGCTAGTTTTAACTTAAATAATTACCAATAAAGCAAAAATTAATTAATTAACTTAAAAATAAAAGTAGTATTTTCTTTACTGAATTTAACAACATCTATCGTCAAATAGCAGAACTAAAAAAAACGCTATCACTGCACAAATAAAACTCTCACCCCCTTATTACAAAACAAGGTTTATCTTCACACGCAGGTTTAAAAGATGGAGCCATTATTGGATTTCGAACTTTATTCCGACTATGGTAACGTTCCTAAACGCAAAACTGACAACATACTCGTAGTACCGAACTAAGTTTTCAGTTTTGTATAAAGAACGGTATTTCAATCACTGTTACGTTCTTATTACAAAAACTAGTTCCATGGTTTAAGCCATGTCAAAATATAAATCCTGTTTTGTAATAAGGTGGTCAATGTCTTACAGAAATAAACTCAACAAATATTAGGTACTATAATTCTAAAATTATTATATCAATATAAATAATCGAATACAATACAGTTGAACTGGGGGCCTAAAATGGACGCTTTCGCAGAATCATATCATGATCTGCGTACAATTCTTATCCCGCAATTCATCTGTTTGACAGTTGTATATGGAGTTTCGTAAAATGGTCCACAAATTAAGAATTAATATAGTGAAGTCTAATGTTAAATAGCAGCTGTCAAACAGATGAATTGCACGCATGATTCTGCCAAAGCGTCCATTTTAGGCTCCCAGGTGAAAACTAAGTAAAATGTGCAATATTCCTCCACCTCGTTCTCGCGGACGCATTTTTTCTATGTGTCTCTATCGTAACTATTCGTAACCCGTTGAACAGCGGTTTGCTCTCGTCCTTAACTAGTGCCATATGACCTAAAAAGGCGTCATGACGGGATAGCTATCTTATGGATTTTTAGTTCCCGATTATTATGTTTTAGGGCCGGGGTTATATTCGATTTTGTTTGTTGTTGTTGTTGTATTTCAAAGCTAATAATAGGCGTTTTGGTTGTTTGAATGTTATGGTGAATTAAATACCCGAAGTTTCACTATATTTTTTGGCAATCAATCAACTCAGCCTATCGCAGTCCACTGCTGGACATAGGCCTCTCCCAGGCTGCGCCACAACACCCTGTCCTCCGCCTTCCGCATCCAGTCTGACCCAGCCATCTTCTTAAGGTCGTTCTGAAGGTTTTTTGGCAATAGTAGACACTCTTGACTGTGGCATTTTTTTTTTTGCTGGTGCGGTCTTTCGAAGCGAGGCCGGTAGGAATCGTGTTGTATGGTGCTTTCGCCACTGCTAAGCTGTACTATCTACTATCTGTACGGTTCACAGCGATGAATAGATTAAAATACATATTCGTTTTATAAAATCTAATGTAAGGATTTCAAAAGCCAGCTTACACCTGCCGATATTTTACGACTGACCGTGTAAACGCTATCTAAAAGTTTCGTTATCCATTTTATTGCTCTATGTTAATTTCTAAGTTAATTATACCCATGAAAATTTATAAGGCTCACGCACAAAATTAATATCTACCCTATAGGGTGCCTATTAAGGTAGAAATGGTAAAAAATCGTGTTTCTTTCCGTTTTTACGATTAATTTTCGAGTTTTTTTTATACGAATGTGACAGTTGGTCGATTCCAAATGTATTCAATTTTGTATTGTTCTGTGTTTTTTTTAGCTTTGTATGCTGATATTAGTTTAAAGGTTAGGTTTAGGTGAGCGGAACGAGGGTTTAGTGTCGTAGAAACTAATAATTAATAAAACTAACGTTTGTAACAATGTTTTGAGCAGTTCTAGAGTTTAAACTGGATTAGACCATGTCATTTCTTTAATGCATCAGTTCTTTAATGTAGAAGTCGCAGATTTTTATGCTGACTATATTTCGTTTAAAGTTTTTGTGCCCCCCGGTCTACTCTTTGATATGCAATGAGCTCTGTAGCCCCATGAAACGTGAGGCTCCAGGGGCTACTGTGAATCTTTGGGTTCATTCGAGTGATCGAGTCTAGTTTAACCACGCAGGGGTCGGTACGTTTCATTCATTAATTCATTCATTCATGACTATATTTCGTTTAAAGTAGCAAAAGCGTTTAGAAAACTTTATACGCTTTAGCTTACTAGAGAATGGGTAGCAGCATTCTCTATGCATTTTTAAAACCATACTGTGGTCGCCAAGCGCCAAGCGCCAAGCGTGGCGATAATGGCAAATCCCCCCTCCTTTTCTGGGGGAGGCCTATGTCCAGCAGTGGACGTCTTTCGGCTGAAATGATGATGATAGGCTTTAGATACAGAAAGCTTAGGTCATTCCAGGTTTTATAAATGTACAGAAGAAGAAGCTCGTACTCAACAGTGGACTACAAGGACTAGATACCGACATTTAGCATAACTAATACCAGACCCCAATCTTCAACCTCCACATCTTCAAGATCCTCTCCAGCGGCTTCTAACCCTGAGCCTCTCCGCAGGTACACGAGCTGTGTGACAACTTCTGCCACCGCTACATCAGCTGCCTCAAGGGCAAAATGCCCATAGACCTGGTGATCGACGAGCGGGAGTCGGCCCGCCCGCCAGACACTAACGGCGAGCCGCGCTCCGCCCCCGACAGCAGCCACGACGGAGCCTCCACCCCCGATGTCGTGAGTACCCCCTACACCAAGTCCCATCTGATTCAGAGGCGTGATCCCCAGCTTGCACCCAACTCTACCACGAGCTACCTCGTGCACCCCTGCTCTTAGTTTGGCCATTGCAAAAACGAAGTATAAAAAGGGGGTGCTCGCAAAATAGTTTTAAATTCCCGCCTCCCTCGTTGTAATGCTGCGTTCGGCGACTCTGTGCTAGAGACCAGTTCTTTCCGCTTCTCGATGGTCCAGCCGCACAGTGTCGCCGGGTGCCGCACGCTCCCGGTGCTCCGCCACCCTCAGGCCCCGCCTGACGGTCAAGGAACTGCCGCTAGTTTAAGTTCCTTTAGAACAAATCTTCGTTTTTGCAATTGGCCAACCTCTTAACACTGTACGATTCAATTAAAGTAAATAAAGCAAAGATACAAATGAATGAAAATTTCCAAATTATTTTTCATATCAACGTTACAGTGAAGGGGTGAAATCGGGTGCGATTGAACACTATGAGAAATGATAAAACACCGTTTTGTATATTTTATTGATGTCGCGGAGTTCCGCACAGCACATGTTTCGATTTGTTTCTATTTAGTGTTACGCTGATTGGACATACGCGCCTGTGTCCATGTTACTATTATTTTGCACTGGAATTTATGTATACGATTGAAAAAAACATACGTATAACGTTGATTGTAACATGTGTATACTAATAAATACTTTTAAGTAAATAATACATTCAAGGTATGAGTTGAAGAGCCGTTGTTCTTGTCTTGAGGCAGTTAATACAATGCCATACAAATAGCATCGCGTTTCGGAGCTTAGATTTTAAAACGTAATTAGATGTATTAAAAAACCTATTGGAAAACGAAGTATACGTAAAAATACAACTTTAACTTGCCTAAGTGAGATAATAAGGATTAATTAAGAGTTTTAAATTATTGTAATTGATTTAACGGTGGTAGTTGCTGGAGTGTTATTGTTTTTGGCTAGTAAATACAAACATGATACGTAAATAGTTGATATTTTACGTTTACTATGGGATAGCACGATTAACTACAACTTAGTTAGTGAAAAAAAAAGGAAAAAAAATACGTACACAGTATACGCTAGTTGTAAAGAATGTCCATGTGATTTGCTCTACTCTTGTACATTTTTATTGTAATTAAGCATCTGCTTTATTACAAATGTACAGATAAGAGTAATTATCATAAACGGATAATATATGTATGTGCGTTAATGAATAGAGAACTAGATGCTTATACAGAATAAATTAAATTTAATCGTGGCGTTCATTGTGTTGCTGATATTAAAAAAGTTAATGTGTACATTTATCCCCATTCTCCTCTCGATTTTAATATAAAGTAAAAAATAATAAGAATTAAGTTTCGCTGTATTTTTATACAATGCGTGAAAATTTTGCAGATATTTTTTTTTAATATTTCGGATCTATGCTTTGGTTTTTGAGTCGACAGCGACAGTTTCGTCGCCATAGACAATTGTTTAATATTTTAAGGAATATTTTGGGCGTTGAGACTGAATTGTTTTGTTTGTGTTATATAATTATTATTTTCCACAATTGTTAACATTGGAAGCCATACTTAACATATGTAAGAGCGCGGGTTCGCCCGCACATGTTAACTTGGGGACGATTAATTCTATCTAAAACAATTATAAGTTATTTTTTTTGTCTGTATATGAGTTCTTTTTAACATTAAAATTTTTCTGTAGTTGTTTGTCTAAGTTAGGTTTTTAGAATACGATGCGATAGTATTCCGTGCTTCGGAGACTATATTTTTTCTTAAAAATCTAACTCTTAATGTATTATAATGCTAATTGGTGTACGTACATTTTGTATGTCAATGTGATTATAATTTTATAGTTTTATTTTCTGAACGGATTAAACAATAAAATGTTCTGTTTGAAATTAATGCGAGTTTATTTTAAAAACACCATAATGATAGACACATTCGGATGAAATATACATTTTTAAAACTAGCTTCTGCCCGCGACTCCGTCAGCGTGGAAGCGAACTACTTATTCCATAAAATATATCCTAATGGAACTCGTCAATAGTAAAGCTTTATAACTGTAAGATAATTTTTGAAATCGGATGAGCAGTTTCGGAGATTACCTTCTGCATCCAAACTTACAAAATTTACTTCTTTATAATAACCACTTAGAATAAACAAACATGGCCGCTAAGTGTCATCATCAAATCAAGATGGCGTCCGAGTGCTAGGTCAGATTACATAATCAACACGTGGGTGGTCCCCGAGCGCCAGATATTTGAAAACTAGGTCCGAAACAGTATTAAACGGCATTTAAAAATAAAAAAAACACCTTAAAGTGCAGTTGGGAACTGTAGTTCCCGACTGCACTTTCACTGCATTCGAGCGGATAGTGTAAATTGCAAGTCTGAAAATTATTTAACTAGCTAGTATAACGTACTGAAGGTACTACATCACACAGTGCTTTCAAAACGTACAATATCTACTTGCATAATTATGATAAGATAAAAAAAAGTACGTAAGTAAGTAGTACAGTAGTCGCATATGATGTGTAACATCTGACATCTTACCTTGGTAATAAGCAACTGAGCAGCGGCAGAAATTACCCTCAAAATGATAAACAAGCTAAATTTTTGAAAAATTTATTCGAATAATAATTCTTTCCGATTGTCACCCACTGGTCGAAATTCACTACTTACAATCTATGTAGTACTTACTAATTCCATAAGAATAATTTTGACGGCACGGTTTTATTAGACGGCACGGTTGGCACAGTGGTTAACCGATTGACTGCTGCGCTGCGTGTCGCGGGTTCGATTCCCGCACGGAACAAATATTTGTATGACCTACAAGTAGTTGTTCCGGGTCTGGCTGTTTGTGTATGTGAGTTTAAATGTTTGTAATCGCACCCACATAACAGGAGAAATTCCTAGTGTGGGGCAACGTTTAAAAAAACAAAAAAAAAACATGCTATTAAAAAGTACTTATTTATTCCATGCTCAAGCTGTCACTTGCTGTTACACACTTCCGTCCCTTTTCACGAAATCCCTCTGACAAAGAGCGAGAGGCAAGAATATGTTACACCTCTAAAAGGAAATCACAAATCCACCTACACAAACAAAATGAGGCTCTAGTTTTCCCCAACAATGGGCATGAGTACAAGTAATTCAAAAAAAACATAAAGCTTATACAATATTACTTTTAGTATATGCGAAACCCGAAACACGTGTCTAGTATTTTTATGCAAAGAATCTATGTACAAAATTTCAAAACTGTATCATGAAAAATCACAAAGTTATAAGGTTGTTATGTTACCGGGTTGTCCGTACAAAAACATGCTAACGGCGCCCCCGCGCCTCCAGGGTCGTCTTGCGCTCATTGATAATAATTTGGCAGTAGGTACCTAACCGTACGGCAATTGAAATGTAGGTAATTAAATGGTGATAACATTTTCCATCACACTTAAATTTTTTTGGGACAAAATATAACATGGTGTAAAAATTATTGAAATCGATTCAGTTCCTTATTCTGAACAAACTATATTCAGGTTTCACATATGCTAAAAATAATGTTGTATAAAAAACCTACACTTTTCAGCACCCACAAAGAATAAACCATTAAAAAAATCGTAAAAATCATCACCTACCCTCAAAACCTCTTGGAAAATATTCTCTGTGAAAATTTCCTGCCAACAATATCGCAGTTTTATCATGTACCGTATTTCTTTAAGCAGTTGCGATCCCCTGGCGCGTGGGAAAAGCCGGAAAATTGTTTCTTTACGACACGCCAGCCTCTAATCTGCTGGAGGGGAAGAAGCCATTAAAATATACCCAAAGTATTGACAATCCGATGTTTTATTTTTTATTTTCTTGTGGCTTTTGACAAGTGGGGCTGTTAACGTGTAGGTGTGATCAAAAGGATGATTTTGAGATTGTTAAGAGGAGTTTTAAATAAAGTACATTAAACTTAGTGTTTATGCCAGAATTAAATGGGCTTTTATTTTAAAGGTCTAAATTAAGTAGAATAGAAGCGACTAATAACAGTACAAATAAACGAAATGCGCAAGATTTTGAACTACCTACTAAACAGAGGAACATCTGAAACACACGGAGCTAAACGAGCTAAAGTTTGTTTTTTAATTCCAGATACTATTTTGGCAGGTGCAAATGTCAAACTCCAAATTGAAAAAACGAACAACAATCATTTGAAATGTCAAATTAGTCTCGGGGATTAAAAAACGAACTATAATTTGGGTGAGAAGGTGTTTTATATGAAATAAAGTCAAGTATATATCTACTAATCAAGGCAAAAGAGTGCATTCGTTTAAATTAACAGCATTTTGTGGTGTAACAACGATTAGTAGGCAAAATAAACTCGAGCTGATGGTACTTAATTAAGATAGTCAGATTTTAAAGCAAAACACCAACAGAAACACTACATCATTGACAACACAACGTTGATTAACAGAAAGAAAACAGACATATACGGAGCTGACTGCCAACCTCTGAAAGGAGAGGCACATGAAAACGAAGAAGAAGAAGTGCATAGCAATACGTATCATCATCATACATATTAATATTACCATCAAATTATTACAGTTCAGTACATAACTACTACAACTTTAGAACATCCTTCCGATCATTTTAGTAGTACTTCTACTAAGGTACATCTGCCCAGCCTTTTCCTAACTATGTTCGGGTCGGCTTCCAGTCTAACCAGATGCAACGAAATACCAGTATTTTACATGGATCGACTGCCTATCTGACCTCCATAACCCAGTTACTGGGTAACACGATACCCCTTGGCAAGACTGGTTGTCTGACTTTCGGGATTCTGACTACCCGTCCCGACAGACATAGATCTACAAATGACAATGTGGTCCGAGGCACGGAGAGGTCTCGGTATATAATGTAAGGTCACCATCCATGGACCGACCTCGGTATGCGCTGCTTAACATTGAAGATTGACCCCTGTGGCTGTTATCATTTAATCACGAGCCCCTCCTACTAAGGCACATCCCTAAAATAATAATGCAGTCAAGTATAACAACACTTCAAACAGTAAAGCATCTAATTCACAAGAAAATCAACAAGCACGTACGTACTTACTTGAATTCATAACAATCCAAGAAAAGCAGTCAAAGCAGCTAATCACAATTACGACCAACAAAATTAGTACAACTTATTATTCATTGCGGTATCCAGAAATAACAATAATTCGACACAGCGCAATATGGGGATCTCCCATGAATTATGTATGGGAGCATCAGCAGATATAATAAAATAGGGGGCTTGGGACAGTTGGGGACAAAGCAGGGATTTGGACTGGAGACGATTCGTCACGCGTCCGTCACGGATTCCTATCACTTGCTATGGGTTTTTTTTTGTCGAATTAGGGTTCCGGGTTGAGTTATTATGACATACAGAGCTTTTTTTTGGAATAAACAATCGACTCTCTACACTAAATATAACTTTTGCAAAAAGCTAACACAAATGATTAAGCAACAAAATTATGGGGTCAATCGTAAAGGCCAGTTGACCTCATAGTCAATTTGCCTTTACCTTAACTTGCTTGAAACTGAATCTACATATTTAGAATTAGATTGGTTAACGAGAGATGATGTAATCTTAATAATTATTGAATGATTCTATTGAATCATTACATCACACATTAGCGATATGATCCATGATTCCTCATAGACTTACAATATAACTTACAAAAGCGTTTTCAACTAATGTTTCTGCAGTCTAGTCAATGTCTTTACCACTTTCATCCCGGAAGTAGATGTTCATGTTTTTACTTAATACTTCTGTCATTTGTTATTAGACATATCAGCCATAAAACAAAAGACTATTTACCACTAATCTATGTAGTCTCGCCAATTTTCTGTACCACCTTTATCCTGGATATCTCTATGTCCATGTTTTTATGCATGAATATAAGACATAACATTATGTCATTACATTAGACAAAAGATTCTTTATCATTGATCCCTGTCGTCTGGACAATTGTCTTAACCACCTTCCCGGACATAAACGTTAAAGATATTCCAACAAACACCAATAAAATGAGATCTATTAATAATTAATACCAGCGCACACCAGCGTTTGTGATGCACATCGCTTGCGCAAGCGCATACTCATTAGTCTGACTGCTTTACAACATTATATATCAGCATCACTTTGCATGACATGGATCCGGTGTAAATAAAGCCAGGGTTTTTAATTAATGGAGACAGTTTTGGTTGGAGGAATCATTGGGATTTATTTCGTGTTTGAGTGTCTTGGGTGGGCAAGATATTAGTGGTTTAGGAATTTCACTTATGCTAAGATTGATCTTATTTTTTTTTGATAATTGGCGGCTTTGGTAATACAACAATCAATATGATCAAAGATAGACATCCAGTCCATGTGCACCAGCAAGCATGATTTTGAAAATAGACCACTTTTTGGCAATAGTCTGACTTGCCATAAACGAGGATCCTGACATTGAGCCCAGTATTATTTCAGTACACAAATGTTCCTGAATTCGAGCCCAATCACCCGCGAACCGGGTTAAGTAATTAACACTAAAATGCATCCCAACCAAACTGACTAACTCGAATTTAAAGACTGAGCTGTCAATTTTGGCGCCAAAACAGCAAAAAGACGCCGCCTGCCGGTCGTAAACCGTCGCTTTCAAATCTGGAACGTGCTTTTATTGGCCAAGAACTGACCAATCGCGTCGCGCGAACAAATTTTACGGCCACCCATTGGTCGTCCGGCATTTTCTTATTTACGACTGTCCTAAGGATCGCTCGCAAAATTTCTATTAATAAATTAGTCGTAAACTGTTTGAAATTTATTATCATTGCGTTTCAGCGTAATTATTTCCTTTATAAGAATAACATTATTCCTTGTTTGCAAGGAAAGCAGATAGTTTTTTTTACGAATTTTGTTTTAAAGCCAGTCTGTTTGAATTAAATTTGGATACTGCGTTTGAACTGGAAGGTGATGAATTGTGTTTAATTTCCTTTAGAATGTTTTGGAGCCATTTTTGGGACACGACTCGTCGTAAATGTCATTACAAACTCATTCAAGACTGCTACGTTAATGTCAACAAGCTTGCTTAATACATTGGACTCAAAAGTATCCTAACCTGCATTCATAAATTAGGATTCTTTCTCATTACTTAACTTGATTTACCAACAGCTGTGATTTCTCTTTTAACTTGCTCATCATCATTATCCATAACAATTTTAACTGGTCATAAGTTGTTTTCCTTGTAAGTGCCTTATTTATGTACTTCTAACTTAAGTTCTGTTTCCTCTTTACCTACCATCACTGCCCCAAACCTTTTTTCTCTCAATGCCCACATTTTTTCGCCAATTCGTTCCAAATGCTCAATTATTTCAATATAATAAAAATATAGATTACAAAGGGGATCGTTTTAGGTATTTTTTTCGCAATAATAAGCATTCCTGCTGTGTTTCGATGTGCTTCGGTACATTTGATGGCCACGGGGCGCCGACGTCTTCATCTGTGTATGAGTAATGTTCCTAAGGTAGATGGAACTGTTTTGTTACATGAGATTTAGGATGAAGATAGGATTGTGGATGGTTGGATTTAAGATTTTTTGTTTTGGAATTGGAGACTTTTGGCTACTTTGTATTAGTGTTTGTATTTTATGTCTGTTTTATAATGTGCGTCTTATTCACGCAGAATAAAAACAAAATACATATTTCATATTCATATTTATTTATTTGCGTTCCACAAGGTAAAAAAGATGTTAACAAAAGCTAAAATTCGTTGTAGACACTGTCAGGGCACAACAAAAATTATATAATTATATCGTCAAAAATTATATAATTATATTTCGTTCTTTCTAATTGCAAGTGAGCCCTATGTTCGAAATGATTGTGGTTTCATTGAAGAGTGATAGAATGATGGTGATGTTTATGGTAAAATGCACTAGGTCCTTGAGAAGAATTATTTTCGCTTCTAGTTGTATCATTACCACCAAGTAAGCACTTTGCATCAAAGTTTATACTAGTAACAACCTTAAAAAATACTACCGTTCTTTCGTCCTTTTCCTACTCACAAATTAGTTTATTTTCTGTATTTCGGTTAGTCCCCCTACGCTCTAGTCCCGCTATGCTCGACTCGTAAAATACCTACTTAAAAGTTTCGCTATGCTCCAAATCACATTCGCGGGCAGTGATGAAGAAAACTGTTGCAGTGTAATATTTTATTTAACAATTAAAAAAGTAAATTAAGAAAACCTAGTAAGTATGTAAATATACAAGTCTACAGACTTGGTTAAATCTTGTGGGTCCAGTATTGAGTTAGGGTCAGCTCACACTAAGACGCGACGCGACGTGACGATACTGGAAGAGGCCAGTGATTTCGCGCTGCGCCGCGCATCGCAACGTCGCGAGGCGCATAGTAAAATCGTTGGCAACACGACGCCTCGCTGCGCAGCGAGACGCCGCGCGGCGCAGCGGAACTTGTCTACATTCGCCACGTGTATAGTAATAGTGGAGGCAAGTCGCCACGACAGCCTCGGTTCCGCCTCAGGGCGTCGCGCGGCGTCGCGCGGCTTCGTGAGGCGCAGCGCCGCTCTTGCACGCCGCGCGTACTGGCGATTCACCGCTGCGTCGCGATGCGTCGCTCTACGCCGCGAGGCATCACAAGGCGTAGTGCTGCGTGGTGTAACGTATTCTAAATTCTCACAATGAAATGTGTATCTTTTCGTGGAGAAAATAAAGTTATATTTTGAGTCGCTCTTTTAAAGTGTGCGCGCAGCTTCGCGTCGCGTCGCGTCTCGGTGTGAGCTAACCCTTATTCATAAGCAAGAAATGCTTATATATATAATAACTTAGAATTGTTCTGAATTTCGTTTGTCCTTATCTGTCATTTTGACTTTTTTGATTGTCAGAACGAGACAAAACAAATTTTAACTTACATACGCTTACGCGTATACTAATAGCTCTATAATTTATTTAACTTAAATTCAGACACGTTTCTTTCCAACCGTACCTTCCATTGTTTACGTAGAATTTAAGAATTGCGTGCATATATGCAATGACACTATTTAGTAGATATTTTTCGAGTCGAGCATAGGGCGACTAACCACTGTATTTCGGCTACCTAAAAATAAATAGGTACTTACAGTTGTTTCACAACCAAAGAAACCTTCCATTAAGGAGAAACATAAATATCCATAAATTCGCGCACAATCATCTGAATATGTATGTACTTCGTGAAGCACACTCGGTGCATGTAGGACTCATCAATTTGCGCCAAAAAGGTCGCGATGATGTCACTGCGCAGCTCTGCCCACGCTCCCCCTACAGGGCAAAGCTGCTGTTACAGCCTTACAATGCACGTTATGAATTTTATGGCATTCCGTAAAATATTGGCCAAATTCAAAAATATAAATTACTGAACTGAAATAAATATTGTGACATTTGAAGGTGTAGGTGGTAAAAAGTAATAAAGATATGAAAATACTGCTGCCTATTTTGATATCTTCAACCCTGATATTATAATGATAACGTCAGATCCATCTTTACCTAAGACTAACGTGATCGAATTAATGAAAATCGTAAATTCATTCACTGAAAGTAAACGTGCAGCTAGGACTAGGAAACGCAGGTGAGCAAAACGGAAGCATTTTTAGGGTTCCGTACCTCAAAAATAAAAACGAAAACCTTCTAGGATCACTCGTGTATCTGTCTATCCATCTGTCATAGCCGATTTGCTCCGAATCTACTGTACTGATTACGTTGAAATTTGGTACACATATGAACTTCTGTGACCCAAACACGGACGTGTAACGTAAATAAATTAATTTTGAATATGGAGGTCACTTTCGGGGGCCAAATTAGAAAAATTTAAAAAAAAAGTTTAGCTAACTGTACCGTGTTACTTAACAAATGAATGGTATTGTTATACAGAACTCAGCTATATTTTTTTATAATTTTAAAATAAATATTGTTATAATTATTTAAGTAAATAGACGAAAATTTACCATTACCTCCGAAACTACTCAGCCTAAAATTTTGAAGAAAATACAGGAAATAGGTATTTACTTATAGGTTACAGGAAAACCTATAAGAAGTCTATGATCTTAAAATAACACAGCAAATCTCTCAATATTGTGCGTAAAAACTTACATCTGCAGTTGGAATGTATGAGAACATGTATTTCAACTACAATATTAGGTTTGTTATTAGGATAAATTCATCCCTACTACGGAAACCTTCATTGTGCGTGGTCCGACACGCAGTTGGCCGGTTTTTTCAAAATTTATCCTCATAAGGAGGTAAATTAGGGACGAAATTGTGTTTAGAAGTTTGTCATTTTTGCCGATGAGAAATCCAACCGGGAATATGGTTTGTCTACTAAATGGTAAGAAATAATGAGACAATTTAAAGAAGCGTTCCTGACTGTGCCTAATATCTTAAAAGTTTATGACACCATTGAATATTATACGTTCTTGTCTGCACACAAAACTCCTGTAGCCCGAGTGTAAGTTTGCAAATGAATAAGGCCGCTTTTACATTAGGACGTTAGCAGCGCGACAGTAGCACGGCAGAAGCACATTCCTTCACATTATAAGAACAGCCGCGCGTTAGTAGCGCGGCTGCCGCGCCGCAGTTTAGATCAGTGTGGCGCCATTCATTTAAAAAAAGTCCCAAAAACAGGGCGCATTTGAATTTCAATAATAAATCGTTCGGTATTAAACCCGCTCATCGTGCAGTCTATAATCACGTGCGTTTGCAACACCGGCTCATCGGGCACGGAGCGCACGCGGCCGGCGGCGGCCGCGGCGGAAGCGCGCGACCGCCGCGCTTCTGTTTAAACTATGAAATTCTGACAGCGTGACAGTCGCGCGTCTGTCGCACAACTGTCGCGCTGCTAAAGTCGCCTAAATGACCTTCTTCAGAATCTTAACGACAAACCAGCGCGTTTGCGTTAAGATTTTTATTCTCACTCTTATACTCTTAGCATTATGATCTATCGGTCAAATTTTAACGCAAACGAAATAGTTACGTTTACTCTCTTGCAAACTTATACTTGGGGTACTATTGAACACGTCACTTACAGAAAAACCGCGAGTAACACAGCGTAAAACTCAAGTGTGCCGATAACTGAACATAAGGAACATGCCGGAAATTGTACCTAAACATCCCCTGGACGCCCCTACCCTGGCCATCACGCCGTGACAACAGGGAGCAGGCAGGGGACCCCGCTGCGCTATTTGTTGCATACCCCTTGGATTTCCGCCCCCAATCTTAAGGGACTGGCAACAAATGTAAAGAGAAAAAGGAAAATTACATTTAAGTGTCTCTAACAGTGTATTTTGTTATATTTACATATAAAAATAGCATACAGGGTCAAATTAAATTAGATAAGTATCTAAACATGATCACACAAAAAATAAATTAATTTGGCGAGTTTTTTTTTTGGGGTCTGTAACCGCAGTTAGTGTAGTCACGTGTTTTTTTTTTTTGTATAGTTCACTGACGTTATGGGTAAGTACCGATATCTCAACATAACGAAAACAAAGGAAAACTCATTTTCTCAACTCATACTTCAAGTAACGACAATAACAGCGGTACGTTGCCCCAAAAAAAAAATCATCAAATCTTTTGTTATTTTATTTTGTCCTTTTTAGATATCGATATCGATCGTCTGCGGAGTTTCGCTAGCTAATTTAATTTGACCCTGTATACAGGGTTATTTTTAAAACGTCAATAACCTCTTAACGTGTCATTGTAATCATCATTATGAACAACTTTTACTATGGAACCGATCCTGAAATCGCGAAAAAAAAAATCTGCTGTTCCCTACATTTTAACGAGTTATTCGAACATAAATGTAGGGAACAGCTGGTTTTTTTTTCGCGATTTCGGGATTGGTCCCATAGTAAAAGTTGTTCATAATGATGAGTACAATGACCCTTTAAGAGTTTATTGACGTTTTAAATATAACCCTGTATACTTATTGACTGAAAGATAATGCCCAGCCTAATGAAGATATTAAAAAATCGGTGCATCCGTCCAGGAGCTATGATGCCACAGACAGACACACAGATACACACTACAAACTTATAACACCCCTCTTTTTCGTCGGGGGTTAAAAACGGTCTTTGCAAGATACGTTCCTCAGAAGTCAAACACAAATCAATTATTTCAATTAGACCAATAGAAGGCACTTCATGAATCTAGTTGAAGGAAGAAAGGTCCGCTAAGAAAACTTTTTACCCAACTATGCGACGTCAAAGACTGGGTTATGTTTTTGGGGTTTCGTACCAAAATGGTAAAAAGGAACCCTTATGGTGAGATTTGTCTGTCTGTCTGTCTGTCACACCTGGATATCTCAAGAACTGCTAATGCTATCTTGAAATCAAGAATAGTCTTAGATGATGTTTGCCTAACTATTTTGCAAACAAGAAAGAATTTGAAGATTTTTTTTTTTCAAAAGGGTCTGAAAGGGGGTCTTAAACATTTGAAGTGGGGCTACTAGGGCATGTGGGGTATCATATGAAAGAGCGCTGTTTGCACATTCTCAAACAGATTTTTTTTTAGGCTTCATAGTTTGCGACTTTTGATGAAAAATGTAAAAAAAATACAGTTCCGCCCCCCTTATCTCCTAAGTTTGCATATATAAAAATCTGAAATTATTCTATGTGATAGAAGTTTATGTAAAGATTCCAGGCAAAATAAAACTATGTCTAAATATCACAGTTTTTTAGATATCATCAACATCTTATAAACGTACGGAACCCTCGGTGCGTGAGTCCGACTCGCTCTTGACCGGTTTTTTTCATTGTGAACGATATCACTGGCACTATGACTAGCGCGAGCTAGTCAGTGTAAAGTAGTACACATACCTGTTATTTGCTCAAAAGTATGCGAGTATCTTGAATACCATAGTGTCATTCATGAATCACAATCTAAAAAACCACCACCATCTGAGAGTCTTTTACTTGGGCAAGCGTTACTGTGGCCGACTTGGAAATCTCTAAATAGACTGCAAATCTAAGTTGGCCTGGAGCAAAGACAACCTACACGGAGGCCGACATGTAAATCTCTGAATAGACTTCGAGCCCCAGTCGGCTGGAGCAAAGATAACCTCTACAGAGGCCGACTTGGAAATCTCTAAATAGATTTAGAACCCAAGTCGGCTGTAGCAAAGGCAACCTGCACAGAGGCCGACATGGAAATCTCTGAATAGACTTAGAGTCCAAGTCGGCTGGAGCAAAGATAACCTCTACAGAGGCCGGCTTGGAAATCTCTAAGTAGATTTCGAACACAAGTCGGCTGTAACAAACACAATCTCCACAGAGGCAGACTTCGAAACCTCTAAATAGACTTCGAGCCCAAGTCGGCTGTAATAAAGACAACCTTCACAGAGGCAGACTTCAAAACTTCTAAATAGACTTCGAGCCCAAGTCGGCCGTAACAAAGACAACCTCCACAGAGGCAGACTTGGAAATCTCTAAATAGATTTAGAGCCCAAGTCGGCTGTAGCAAAGACAACCTCCATAGAGGCAGACTTCGAAACCTCTAAATAGACTTCGAGCCCAAGTCGGCTGGAGCAATGACAACCTACACAGATGGGGGTTCATGGATGGCTCAGATCTCAGCGTATGCGGCATCTCACCGCAAACGATGGCCCGCCTTCCATCTTGCACCTGTCACCTGTGCACTTGATGGTCTGATGACTGCGTCAGTGATCGGAGTTTTGGTCCAAGGCATGATTCAACTTTTTGCATAGGAAAAAGATTCACTAATGAGAAGTTATTGTGCCACAATGTCATGTAAGCTACTTGCATACTGTACTGCGAGTCAAGGCTCGTGCAGACCGACGCAACAATGAAAATTTCATGGAAATTGTTCTAACGGTGTCGCGTCGCGCGACAAGTCTCGCCGGTCTGCACAAAGCGTCACAGGCATGCGAACTTGTGGTTTTAAGAAAATGATAAAGTGATACTGTTTTTTTTCGGCTGCTCCCTGGAGTCTGTTTAAGACTCCAGGGAGCAGCCGAAAAAAAACAGTATCCACTATTTTACCAATCTGGGAATCGAACCCACGACCGCTCACCACTCGTGTTTTCCACTAGTACTCATAAGTAGTTACCGTTAAGAAACCACGTTATCATTTTATTATAAGAGATCTTATCAGTCCATAATGTTTATAGGCTAGATAAAAATGTAGCCGTTAATAAAAAGATCTCGGATCTGATTAATCTGGGGTAAGTATCTAGATTTCCCAGGAGTTTGTCTGATAGATAGAATAGAATAGACTTTACTTCCAAATTTACACAAAGGTAACAGGTAACATAGGTATTATGACAATATTGTTTTTTTTTTAATGACATATATCACTGATTATTACCTCCAGCACCCAAGCTAAGATTAAACTCGTGTTATGGGAGCCAGGGTTCTCTGTATTAATAAAAATTTCCAATTTATACAAACTTGTACGGAATTAAGTTGGGTAGTAGCTATCGTTTGAGCAAAAACAAATCGTTTGAGCAAAAACAAAAAAAATAGATTAAATTAAATGAAGATATTGAAATTGAACATATTTATTTCAGACCAAGCATACCTACAGTAATTATACAAGTCCATAATATGTTAAAGGTAAATACTTATAGCTATGTTAGTCAAATTTAAAATAGTTATTATTTTGGACATGCTTGAGCGACCAATGCCTCAGGATTTGGCTGTCTACTCGTGATGGAGGCCCGACAGGGTGGCCGTTGTTTTGCGAAGCACCGCCTGGAAGCCGATCGGGCTGTGGTTGGTGAACATGCCGGAGGCACTACACCGCCATGGCAGCCCCAACAAACCCATGAACGCGTTGTTATACTCGTACTGGACGCGCATTGCAGGCTTTTTTAGTAGAGATTTAAATTAGACAATTGCCATACTTACATGTTTTTGTGCTACTGAAGAATGACTATGAAAATTGCCCATAATTATATCTTTTCAATCATTATTTACCACAATTATTTCTTATCCTTAATTATAATTTTCTACTATACAGGGTGTTAAAGTAACTGCGTGCCATAGCGTAAGGGTAGGTTCGGTATCGATAAAGGAACCCAGGAAAAAAAAAAACAAAAAATATATTGCAAGATCAACCTAATTTAGTACGTACTAACTGAAAATAGCAATCGTTTAAAATTAAAATTATTTTATTTGACGGTCCTAAGCCCGTTAAAGTACGAAGAGACTTATTTTTATTTATTTTTTATGTTTAATTAAATTTTTTGTTTGTTTTTTTTATTTTTTTCTTAGGTTCCTTTATCGATACTGAACCTACCCTTAAGCTATGGCACGCAGTTACTTTAACACCCAGAATATTATAATGAGAGCACAAAACCCAGAAAAAATTGGTGAAGGCCATACGAATATTTTGTTGCATATAGGAGTCGATCCCGCTACAGCACAGGATGCCTCACTCACTACACCAATATTCCCATCAATTTGCGTCAACATAAAAATCTAAATTAATTTTCGTAAGATTGATTTTTTCAACCAAAATTTACGATTTATAACTTCATAGATTAAAAAAATGACACAGATGTGTTATTAATTACGTTCTAAAGAAATGTGTGAGAATATTACAGGAATGCAGAAACCAATTTTGTTTTGAACTCAATATAACCACCGTTAGTGCTGCTTGTCTTAATTCTCATAGAAATTAATGTGTATGAATAAAATAGTGATAAGTCTATCTGTTTGGTAGTGCGATATTACTGCGGTAAAGAATTTGGTGGTCTGTGCGTTAGAAATTATTTTTGGGACATGGTAAAATTCATGATAATTTTTTTATGTTGACTTTTGAGAGCTTCAATTCTTTGAAGTTTTCAAATGGAAGTGGTCTTGGAATAGAAAAAGAAGTTCATGGGTGTTGATCTTGAGAGATCCAAATCCACATTGGATATTGTTCTAGTTTTTTTTGATAAAAGATAATTCCTGCGTATGATGTATCAAACTCAAACTCAAAGCATTTATTTCAATTAAACCATTGACAGGCACTTTTGAATTGTGTAGAAGTAGGTTAGTTACAAATATGAAGCTAGTTGCCCATTCCAAATAGTAGGTTCCTATGGAGAAGAACGGGCAAGAAACTCCACGGACACTCTTTTAAAATAAAATATTGATACAAAATATTGGTTACATCATTCATATTGAAGTTAAACATGTGAGAACGATGCAATACGTCAGAATCAGTCAGTGATCCTTATTTCCTCTTTATAGGCAAGGGATTATCGAACTAAATTCTTTTTATTTTGTAATTGTACTATAGTCTTCTATGTACACAAGTGAATCCGCGCACATTCTCTAGTATCTAACAAAAAAACCCAGAACCATAAAAGTCGACACAGTAACACCAGAAGTGGAAATAGCATTCGAGTAATCAAAAATTTCGAAATTTAAAAGTTCAATTATAGAACGCCGATCGGCTTCCGAACACATCCGAGCACATTTCCTAATTAGCGATTGGTCACGCGCTCGGCGGCCGCTCTTCGGGCCTGTTCGGCATCGAATCGGGCAATTTGAATTTGGAACGGTTGCATACAATGTGATATACTAAAAAAAATGTTATAAACGTGGACAACTGGATTAGTTTTCATTAAAATGTATCGTTAGGCTTAATTGTGAATGATCGTTGCGTAATTAAATGGCGGCTGGTTTAGGTTGATGACCGATTACGAAGGTAGTCGAAACCCTTTTTAATTTAAAGCTATACTAATACTTTCTCTGATCCATCGGCTTTCATTCTTGTTATTATCGTCAGTCCAGATCAATTTCTTACTAACTACTCCAAGACATTACTTTCCACACACAATCCTGATGAGTAAGTAGGAATGAAGCCAGTCAAAACCCTACCTATTAAATCCTCCTACAATTTAAAACAAACACTCTAAGACAAGCTGTACAAAAAGATAGAATTATTACATCAAAGTCATTATCAATGATAATGAGCAAAAAAAAAATAAACAAACTCAATCAAGATGTCGAGAAAGGAATTCTAAATCAAACGCTGTCCTGCACTTAAATGGTCAACATCACTAAATAGAGTGATGTCGTCATATCAATTAAAATAATTATACCCCCTTAATAAGTGTCAATTCTTAACGAATGCGCGTACGTACTTACGATTTTTATTCACACGTTTCTTAGTGCAGTATTGAATTTGTTAACACATTACACAAAAATAAACCTTATGTAGCTTATACAAGGATTGTAATTAAAGAATGACTTGGAAAATTTTACGACTATTTTTATTGACGGTTAGTCTCGACACTCATATGTAGCGATTTTAAACGAAGAACATCACACGAGTGGGATGTGTCAATCAGAATTGAACCCTATAAAAAGTTAAATAAGGTCTTATTTAAATTCTGAATGCGAATACGTTCGGGGGCGCAGAGGCAGTTAATACGAGGCAAGTCGAAGATGAACGAAGTGGAAGCCATCAAATTTTAATTGTCCGTTAAAATAATAATCAATGAGGCGACTACCACTCGCAAATAGAAACTAATAATGCGAGCATATCCGAATATTCTAACGGGGTTGGTTCCACTGCAACATTGTGAGGAATTTATGGAATTTCCGACTACCGTTCGTCAGAAGACAAAGATTTTGAAACAGCTGAGACTTTACCAGGATACATAACTGGTCTGACAGCTTTGCGTGAAATTAATAACCATAAACTCATCAACATACGCAAAGGTGAAAGGTCAAAGATGGTAATAAAATAATTAATTGTTTCACATACAGTTATAATAATTAGTTGCCATAGTTTTATAATATTATCATACAGTGCAGAATTCTATTCTAGGCTCTTAAACGATTCAGCTGCTATAAAACCACTATCATTGTCGCATTAATATCCATTTGGTGAAACCCCGTCCTTAAATCTAAGTTTTTAATCTAGTGCCATTTTTTTTATAAATTCTTAAACATTAGTGGAATTATGTTTAATAATCTCTTCAGACTACCCTCATTCCTTAACTGCCTGCAGTAGCTCCCTCGGTTTCCATTTCTAATTGAGAATTGTTCGTAACAGCAATAACATTTTATGATTGATGTGTTTAGCCACGGCTCTTATGGCATTAACCAGCGAAACGACGTAGAACGCGTGTTTTCGGGCTTTTAATTGCACTTAAAATACTATTGATGAGCAATTAAGTCGTAATAAACGGAGGGAATGTGTGGTTTAATAAAGCAGTGTTTAGTGATCAGAATATTTGGTATTCAAAAAGAGTAAAATCATGAGTGTTTGACCAGAAATTATGACAACAGGTATCTTGGCGTTAGATGAGATAACACATGCCAACAGTGCATGTCAGTTGCTTACAAATGCCATGATACGCAGTTTTTGCAAAACCTACTAAACGGTTTGGCTTAAATCAGTAAAGCTTATTTCCTGTTGGCAATATCATCAGAAAGAGGTCGGTAGCGCACTAAGTCACAAAAAAGTCTTATATCAAAAAGATACTTTCATTCGAAAACTAGTTTTAGTTGTGATTGATATTCAGACTAATCAAAATACAGCTAGTAAATTAGAAATGTATATTTAGAACACATTTTTTCCCACATTTTGGCTTGAAATTGGACGAGATGTGAGAAGAATCTCAAAGAAACTGATTTTAGCAATAGATGCCACTTTTCTTGCATTGAAATTACGGTTATTCTCTGTCTAATAATCACATGAGACGTTTTACTGTGTCAGAAGCGTTTTAAGTCGTCATCTTCACATTTTTACGCGCGTACTGACGCAATATTAGCTGTTCTGTACGTATTAGCTGTTCTAGCAGACGTTTCTATTTATTTCAGTTCGTTATAAGCTGCCAGTTTCGTCTCAAGAATGTCCCCGCACGTGCCCATGCTATGATAATAATAAAATGTTGGCGCATTATTTATTTATAGTCCGTCTCGCGGCTGTCGCTCGTCCGTCTGTCCTGCTTGTACGCTTATGTTATTATATATATAAAGTGTTGGCTGAGCGAACAGAGACTAGCGTTTCTTTGTCTCGACTTGAGTTGGAATCAAAGACTCATTTTGGTATCTGCAACTTTAGTCTCATTCAAAATTACTGTGTTTGAGTTCGTTTTTTTTGAGTTGCGATTTCGTCGTCATCTTTGAATCTGTCCTTAACTTCATAGTCAAGACTTCTAATGTCAAATGACGTCACATCTGAGTCGTAATTATCCGCATACCACTCGAGATTCTTAAAACCGCACAAATCTCGCAGTGCGTACTGTACCATAATATCATACCGGTATTGTTTTGCTCGGCAGAGATGGTTGCTATTTGCGGACGTCTTCCCCCCTCGGCCCGCGCCTCCGGCCGGCGGTGCCGTCCCCCTCGCTACGGTGCCGTCTGTACATGAGCTATATTTTATCCCTGGCTTGGGCCGCAACGTAAACTGTCAGAATCATTCCGATGAATCTGCAGGACGTTCAACTTTTAGTTTGAAATTTTAAGAGGTTGGAATCTGTCTGGATGTCTGTTTTTGGATTTTATATTGTGTGTATGAAAAGAAGGATGGTGCATTTGTCATAGAGTAAGGTATTTGTACGTACTGAGGATATTTTGGGCAAAATCTGTTCACATGCTTAGAGTGTATTTTCAGATGAGTTATTTCATAGCAGCATGAGATATTTCATACCATTTCTAGACAAATACTTATTACCAAGTCTTCTGTCTAAAAATGGTGCTGCATACCTTGGTTATTACTATATGTTTATTTCACAGTACAACATATACTAAATTAATCATAATCCGCCCCTTGGTATCTGGCAAAATTTATGACGCACCAAGTCCATGACGCGCTCAGAAAAATCTCAAATGTCTTGAAAATAATATAACTATCTTTCTTCAATACTTATCCAAGACAAAGTGAACGGAGAGCATTAATACATCAAGACCAACCATCTGTATCCCTTAAACAATAGAAGAAACAATACGATAATTTAATCAAACAAATGGCCTCAAAGACACGGGGAATGTGCCGTGAAAATGTCATTAACAACACTAATAATTAGATATATATCATCGGAATCAGTGCGACGATGCATTGATAAAACGCCTGTATATATCTCAAACGTGCTTGAAATATGGCGGCCACGTCGCGCCCGACAGCCGGTTGGCGCGTTCCAAAACTCCCGCTAATATGCGCATGATTGATTTTCGAAATAGCTGGTAAGGAGCCGTCTTGTCGCTACAACACTCAAAGCTAATGACTGACTATTCTAATTATGAAAAAATAACATGGGTTTTGTATAAAAATCAGTTTTGATATTAGAACACCCAACCAAAATTTTCAATTAAGTTAAATATTATATGAAGGTACAGCATTTCGTTACCGCGTTTCAGATTCTTTATTTCACCTCGTTATCTAAGTATGAAGTGTCTTGTTAAAGTCGTAAGTGACGTCCGCTGTACAAACACTATAAATTATTACTCAAATCACATCTGATGCGCATTTCCCTGTCGCCCACAAAAAGCTCATGTATCTCTCTCGATCTTCACGGAACGACAAATGTGTAACAAATAAATTATGAAATCAACGGCCGCGGTTTTTATATCTCAAGTGTTATATGATCTATCCTTTTCTTACTAGTTGATTTATCGTATGTTTTACCCCGCTCGCTCGCAGGTTGTCACCGCCGCATCGCACTATATCATCGACCGTCGTCTAATGATGACGTGTCTATTTATCTGTTGGGATTTAGAACATTTCACGCAAATTGCAATTTGAAGTATGACAGTTCAACGCACTTTTTATTGTTATGTTTAATTATTAATTATTGTCAACAGTATATCACGGAGTAACAAAATAACAAAATTAAATCGTCATAATTCTTTTAAAATGTCGTCCGGCGTCGGGAACGGACGATAAAATGATGAAATATCAGTAAAGGAAGTAATATGTTTGGATTATTACAAAAACTTGTTCAGTTAGGACTATCAATCTGAGTGTTACATAAGATATGAGAGAGAATATCTCAAAAATGTTCGTACATTTCAGTGAAGATTCGAGCCGTCAGCTTCAAATGAGAGTGTTGCTAATTAAATATGATCACGGTGGTCCCGGCGAGATCTTTAAATATTGTTTCCTTTCTGACGAGCTTCCTACTTTATACTACATTCTCTCAGTCTATACATTCCAAGTGTCAACGTAACGTAGGTTCTCAAGGCACCTCGACAGGTAGGTCAATGGACACCTGTTGAATCAACTGTCTTGTTAAGAGAAAGCTCGTAACTCATTCTAAATTCTTCGTCAATTTAGCACACGAGCTACACTCGAGGATATATCATTTCACTTTGAGTTTTCTTTTTAATTCAGATCATATTCCATTCTTTGTAGGAGTTAGCATTTAAATCAAAATTTTGGACTACACTTACATTTCAAAAAATCACCCCGGTTTGGAACTGACGCCAAAATCTTTCCAAAAAACGTCCAGGAGCAGCCATCTCCCAATTAATTAGCATGGCGGCTATAATTAGCTGCGCACGAGCAGTCTGTAGGTGTAGCTGTGACGTGTGACAGATGGGGACACAGCGCTGGCGCACTCTCCGCGCTTCTTTGAACCGGAATGCTTGAGGAAACTTAGAGTTAATTAGAAACGAAATTTATATCACGAGGATCTATCATGAGGAGCCAAGGTATCTTGTTAGTGTACCGTTTTTTGAAGTGACAGAAGAATTATCAGATACTTATTTTACGAAATCAGTTTAAAATAACACAAACGCAATAAATATGGGGCTGATTTGTCCAAAGATTTTTCTAAAGAGATTTCTTAAGTGGCTTTTGTTGAAACAGATGAAAGTACTAATGGTACAATTAATTTTAATGTAGGAGTTGATGCTGCTTCAACAGGCATAACAAATGACATGGTCAACCTAAGTCATTTCGTCTCAAAAGAAAATTAAGATGCATCTTAGACTGAAAATTCAACATGAAGATACTTGATATTCTATAAAAAGTAAGTACTTACATAATTTTGTCGTAACCTATAAAACGCTATAAAATAGTATTTCGTTTACATTTTACTTATTCAGCATTGTGGTTGACGACGACCAAGATAAAGTTATAAAGATAATGGCCAAACGAATTCTCGCCAAACGTCCAATAAAAAACTTCACAATTAACTAACACATGTGAGTGTCATAAAATGTGATCTCCTTTAGAAAAACTATTAAAAACTAAGATTCACTTCACGATGCGATATAGTGATATCTTCATCGACAAACTTATAAAATCATCAATCAAAAGTTCAGCTGTCAAAATTATGTCTTATGCTCCAGAAAATAAGAGTTCCTTAGCATACTATTACAGTACAGTTCAAGCAAATTGTAATCTTGTATTTTAATTATATTATGCGTGTCTCGTACGCGAAGCTGCGATTTAAACCTGTTTAGCGGCCATTGTTTGTCCGTATGTCCCCAAATAAGTCAGTAACACGATTAGTGAGGATCTTTGGACCAACTTTTTCTATGAGTGTAATTAAGATTTTTTGCAAAGTTTTGAGGCGGAGACTTGTTCATTTATCTATTATTTCCTTTACGTTGTTCAGATAATTTATGCACATAATTATATCTACAAATAATGCCCGATTAGTATCTACGTTATTGATAAAACCTGTTTTGAATGTGTTTTCAATTAAATAGTCATTTTGGGAGCAGATATTGAATTTAATAAAAATTGGGTAGTTCACACATAAAACCAATTATATTATATGAACACACGAAGTGATATACAAAATGCAACTAAGCTCTAACCATAGACGCGTGAAAATAACCAAAAAAAATATACCACTTTGACACTTTCATTAGTGAAATATTCAAGAAACGACATGAGAATGGAAGCGAATGCGGTTCAAAGTAAAATTTATCCATTATGTATTTAGTATAGGTGAGGTGCGCGCACGCAGCATGTTGCGGTTAGGGCTGGCACGCGGAGAAAATATGACAGGGCAAGTAAAAAGCCCAAAAAAAAGATTATGGTAGCTTTAAACTGAAAATAATTATCATACATTTGGACAAGAAAAACACATTTAAGTTTCAAGCAACTTTTTATTTCCTACCAAAAGACAAACCAACTCAGAAATCTTTGTACTCAACCATCTCAACGAGCCAAAAATCCAGATCAATCCAGCTAAACTAATTCCGTGTCAACCCTGTGTCTGCCCGAATGCTGCGCACGATTCGATCGAAATCTCGCGCGGAACAGACGCGGCGAGCATGCACAACCTATCTGCTTAACTAAGCTGCACGTGGTAAATAAACTTAATCCGTACGGAACCACTCGTGTGAATTTTTAGGGTACCTCCGTGAGAAATGCTGCGGTCCATTTTGGGTTCTTAAGAATTGATGGAAAGGAATTTTTGTTGGCAAATTCTTTCTGAGAAGGTTTCAATGGATTTAGTGTTGGCTTATGATCAGATCCCGCTAGAAAAAAAAGTACTGGTCAATTTACATCCAAAGCTGTCTAGGGTTTCCTCATTAATAATGCTAATGATGGAAAGGAAACCGACCCATAGTACAGACCCTATCTCCATTAAAGACTGAGCAGTATTCCAGCATCTGCTCCTTATTTTAAACCTGACTGTTTTGCCTAGGCGAGCATGCAGCAGCATCACTGCTAACCATGGCAAAAATAACAACAAAACTACATGACATAGGAGATATCCTACAGTTACGTAGGAAATCAGTACATGATATGGGAGATATCCTATAGTTACGTAGGAAATCACTACATGACATGGGAGATATCCTATAGTTACGTAGGAAATCAAGGAAAGATTTAGTACTCTCAATAATACCAGGACAAAAAGCTTTACCTAGTCTTTGTTAATCCAGTTACTGCTACTAAAAGACTCATTCACGACAAACTTAAATCATAGCATATCTAGCAACATTATCTAAGCACTAAGAGATAATATCCTAGATATTATATTACTTATTATGCGTCAAGAACTGTGCTTAAACTTAGAAATATTTAAAATTGCTAATATGGACCTTTATAATGACGGTAAAAGTAATTAAATTAAAGATATTATATTATTATCAGTGGAAGGATTAAAAAAAATAAGATTAAGCTAATGCTTAATCTTATTTTTGCCAGAACAGAAAATGTAGCAGACAGTTACCTACGGAAGATACAAACGCCAAACTGCGTTTGCAATGCAACGCAAAAAACCACCACCCAGAAATAGATTTCAAGAAATAATTGAAACTGACGAAAACTGCCAACAAAATTAGAGCTTCTGATTAAATTGCTTAGTCATACTTTCTAGCTTACCCGCCAGTAAGCTTCCAACTGTCAAATGACGTCATAATGGAACAGATAATCCATTAATTTCAACGTCAAGTAGCCGGACCACCAGAGCACGTCACGCCTACCCAATACAAATCTGATCTGATGATATCTTTGCACGTGATTTTTTTTAATTCGCCTACTTATGCCGCTATTCCGATGGAATGTGATAACTTGGTGTTGCCAATTCAAATATATTCCTATTGACAATGACACCGACTGCTTTATTGGTACATTGATATAAAGAGGTCTCAGTCGCTGAATGTTAAATTGTAAATTATTCCGGATTTTTGCTTGAAGTAATGTTATATTGAGAGATGATAATAGTTTACCTATCCCGAGTAAATATTGATAGCCAATTTAACATATACTTTGTCGAACATTGGTTTTTCTTTACATAACTGGAATATTATGCTATTCGATGTGCTGAATAAGTATCCAGTTCATATTTAAATTAGTGGAGTCAGCCGTTGCTATAAAGTGCACCTTTTCCACAAGCTTATTACAAAGAAATTATATTGAACTCAGCCAATAGCGTTAGCCAGTTCACGCAACCTACAGTTTTAAGGCGCCAAGCCTCAAGCGCGTAATTCAAAATGCAAATATTGTGCACTTATAATGTATTTTGTATTCAACCTGCAACAATGCAGCAGACCGGCCACGTCTCTCGTCAGTTTTACTGGAGAATCATGTAAAAATCGGCCATTTTTATTCCGTTCGCGCACACCTGATTGGCGGTTCCCATGAGGTTAATTTTCACGGATTTCTTAAAAACCGATATTTGTCTATGGTCGTGAGGTATTTGCGCGCGACGAGAATATCGCCCAAGTGGGGTTCGATATTCAAATGGATTTATTGTTTTCCTGTATATTGGCAAGCGTGCAGGTTGTGTGGCTTGCATCAAAAATGATGCTGTTACTTTGACTGACTGTTCGTAAATCCCTGAATGGTTACGGATGTGATTATGCGCCGGTCTTCCTTTATAAATATTTGGATATGCGGATCTCGCAGAAACGCTGTAATATCCAAAATTTTCAGAAGCAATGTGAATAAACTATACTCTTTGTAAAGAGACTAATCCAAAAGCCCAATTCCGTAACAGATCCACCCAAACATTTGACGAAAACATCAGCTATTTTTAATTTTACAACGATAATTGATCACAACACTGGTCTGGCGAAGCGCGAAACCAAACATCTTGCGTTTAAAAAAAAATCTAACTACCTCGTTAGCGGCTGATACGTCATTTGACTACGCCACAGAGTAGGGAAATGCAGAAGGTAGATACTGCCATGATAACAAACAGACAGATGAAGATCTAAACAAAAATGAAGCGCCATCTGGGACTGATCATTAGAGATTTCACATTGCTGTGAAGAGTGGATCTTCTGTAGATATATTCTGTCACTCTGCCGTATGTATACCAGACAGTGGTTCTGTAGGAGCTTCTATAAAAAGGTGCTTCGTCTCTCCTCGCCCCCCGGCACCCCTCGCTGCCGTTCATCTAATTTTAACCCGAAGACGATCCAGCACGTGTGCACTTAGTTCTCGGCAACTTGAATAAAGTTTCCTTTAAGAGTCGGTTTTTTTTTGTAAGAAAAGATTTTGGTTTTAATTTGGATTAGTTTTAAGATATTTAGGGACTTCTTTAATGTTGGGAGCTATGCTTCATTGTTGGTAATTCATGTCCTGTTGTTGCTCTTAGCTTGTTTCTCTTAGTTTTTAAATAATTTCAGTTTGAAATACAAATTTCTATAAAGAGTTCTATTTCCAAACCAGCGGGCTAATTGCGTAACACACTATCAGTAGGAATCGGTTTCAATATGACATTTCAACAACATCCATTGCGTTATTTACGTTGTTGAGCAGACAAATTTTTCTAACATAAGAAGCGATATACTTAAAATACTTAAAAATCATTCCAATTGTGATTCTTATACTGTGTTACGCAATTAGGATGCAGTTTATAATACTTTCGAGACTCAAAGATGGAGGACGCTAGGATTCCTATATGAAATATAGAGAAGACTGTTTTAAAGTAAAAATAACTAAACCATCCTGCCAAAACAGGCCACATGAAACCACGACAAGTAACAGACCACCACCACTCAAGTGCCGTTACCCAAAAAGATAAAATTTCACCAAAAAAGGTGCATCGATAAAAACAATCGATGAATTCATTCGGACAGCGGATCGAAGGCCAGAACAGATATAAAATTAAAAAGTATAAGCGAACGAATCGAGTTTATTAAATTTCAAATATTTACCGGTTGATATTACAATTTTAAATTTTTTCGACTTGCCGCGACATAGTTGTTTGTCTCGTCGGGTCATCTCTAAGCCGACAGATGGGATGCTACGGTCGTTGTTTATTCGAATGATGTCTTTGAACCTAAAATGTCGCTATACGGACTAAGCGATGCGTTTATTTAGCACTAAGAGGGCGTTAACCAGATTTACGGTCTACGTTTAGAAGGCATGCAACAAAGAGATCATTCTTTCACTGTTAGTAATACAATTTAATCTTCAAATTATGTTTAAGCGACTAATTCAGATTAATTTTAAATATCATACAGTGCAATATGTATAAAATCATGTATCTCAACTGGCATTAAGAGGAATAGGAAATATCCACATCATTTGATGCTTCAGTAATATTTACAATATTGATAACTACAAGAACTACTGTTCTCACTTTGCATACTGCCATGTCTTTCACTTTTATAAACTTATTCAAATTGTATAGGTAATGTTACGCACTCAAGTGTCAATTGATTCCTCTAGAAAAATAAACTGAATCGAATGAAATGACTTCCATGTTCCCTTCAAACTGTATGTCGGACTAAAGTAATATTGGTTTCTTATTTTTGAGCTAAGCTATTAATGTTTTTAGGGTAATAATGAGCAAATTGTGACCTTATACAGATGGATTGGTAATGGCAATATTTATGTTACCAGAGTACAAATATATTTAGATGATTTTTGTATTTTTCAGCGACAGTATAAGTAGAGTCAAGCTGACTTTCATTGATATCCATAAAACATGACCAATATCCAATAAAAGCGATTCAAATTAGTCCAAGAATAAGCCTGTAGATTTGACAACGACTGTACCGGACCTGTGCTACCACTTTTGATTTTCGTGTGACGTAACTGGCTACTTTCTATTCGGAATACCATTCCGCACGACTGTACATTCAAATGCTCCCAATGATGACCATGTTATTGTGTTTATACGTAAAATAATGGTATTGGATTGTGTCTGGTTATACTGGTAATTGATTCCACCGTACTTTGGATAAGCTAAGATGATGATGAGGATATTATTCGAATATGTTGAGCTAGCCAAGTTATTTTTGTTGGGTTTTCACCTAGAACACTTTCTCATCGAGTTAGATGAGATGAGACAGTATAAAGTGAGTATTATAACGTAGCAGGAGGAGCTCGTGGCTAAGTACTAACAGCCACACAGGTCGATCGATCAGGTTAAGCTACGCTTGCCGGGTTTGTCCGTAGATGGGTGACCATTTTTACATACCGAGATTCTTCCATGCGTCGGAAAGCACGCTAAGCCGTTGGTTCCAGCTGTCATTCGTGGATCTTTGACAGTCGTTAGGTGTCGTCAGAAGCCCAAAAACTGACAACCAACTGGGTATCAGACTTTTCGGCTTCTGGTAAGACTTTACCACGGGGTATCGTATTACCCAGTTACTGGGTTGTGGAGGTCAGATAGGCAGTCGCTCATATTGGTATTCATCTACATCCGGTTAGACTGGAAGCTGACCCCTATATCATTTAGACAAGGCTGGGCAGATTGATTAATACTTTAACAGGATGAAAAGGTTTTTTTCTAATTGCGCTGATAATGTCATCAAGATAAACTATAATGGATTTTGATAAACAGTTTCAAGGTCTAAATATTTACAATAATATAGGACAATCAATGCATTCGTTGATAATTATTCAAGATCGTATTTAGATTTTTACTGCTCTATGGTTCAAAAACAATCAATACTTCGTCCGAATAGCGATAAGAATCTGAAACATTTATTTTATACATATTTTTCTCAGAACTAAATTATATTTTTTTAAATACACATTCAAATCTTAACGTTAAAATTTCATCTTAGTCTTAATGGGTTTCAAATCACATTTACGAAAACAACCTTTGGATTCATCTTGAAACACTCCAGCTTGAATTTAACAAAACATTCTATATCATATTTGAAGCAGACAAAATTGTTCTTTGGGCTTGATGTATAAGGTTGAAATCAGGTTGGATGATGATGTTTATTAAGACATTTTGGCTGTCCAAAAGTGAGGAATCTGTATAAAGATAAGCAGAGATTTTCAAAATACGGCGAGTGAAATTCGAATACCAGATAGTTTTTGCCGTCGCCGCTCGAATAATATCTTGTGTTTAATTATTTCGGGCGCTAATTAGCTCTTAGGGTACCGTGGGGGTATCGAAAATCAGATGTAATTTATGTCTTCTCGTTTTGTTTTTCAAACTCTTTTCTTGTTTCAACTTTGCTCTCAGCAGCTAGACCGCTTTTAATTAAACAACTAATAGAAATCATGGTATAATTGTTAAAGTAGATGGAGATCCTCATCTAAACGATATCGGTGTTGTTTATGACAGCCGAAAGCTGTTCTTTTGGGACGTCCTTCTCTTTTGTATTTTCGTCTTTGCTCATAAAGGCTACTGCTCAAACGTTTTGCTAGCAAGTGATTGCTAGCCACCACGTCTCACCAAATAGTATCCTACCTATTGACATTTAAAATCCATTAACCAACTGACATTTGGGATTTACTTAGATCATACACATAAATCTGTTAATCTTTTACGGTTTCTTGAATGTATTGTGTCTTTTTCAAAAGACATTCAACATTCAGTATTAGACGGCAGAACCCATTTCATACAGCGTGTAACATGCTTGTCAGTTATTTTTTAACTAAAAACATCAGCAAGGAGTTAGGTGACATTTTATGGCTTGTTCCAAGCATCAAATGGATGTAAAAAGTCCAATTTTAACATTAAGACGCGACTTGAACATTCTTTAGTTTTAGGTGTCGTGAATAACTGAATGGAAGTATGTAACTTTAGGCTTTTATTTTAGATCAGGTTTTATCGCCTACTAGAAATGGTACTCCTATAGAGCCATCAGAAGTAGTTGAAGAAATAGTTGTTTAGATTATTAGGTATGAAGTGGAAATTACTAAATTGATTTGGACAGGGATTATTAATTTCAATTCAGTTTAAGACCCAATGTATTATATATGAACCGAGACTGAGATATGTTGCATTATCTAGGAGATAAGCTCAATAAAATAATTCTAAACCAAACACGACCAAAGTCAGACGCAAAAGCTAGTGCGATAAACAACAAAGTTTTCGTATCAAAATTTGTAACATTTTATTAAGAGTACGGTACTAGGCGGGCTGAACAGGCGAGGAGGTTTAATGAACGTATCGGTTACGGAGTCAAGTTACACTCGTTAGTGGGTGACGTCGTGGCTGCTACCCGCTCATTGTCTCCTGGTACTCTTACGGTGATGTTTCGTTTTAGTGGTTTGGTTAACCTGCATTTTGGGTTACTTTTAGGCTGTTTACGAATTCTGGAACAGGATATGAGCAATCTGTTGGCCCTATAATAACATCGATTCCTATTTGCTAATAGCCACATCGCAATTCTTGAAGTCAAACTTGATTGAACGGTCACTAACAGCCGTCATGTCCACTCGTACAATTACATAGCAGAAATCGTTCGGCCATCCTTGATTGACGTTAGATTTAATTCTAACCGACAGCAATAGATCCCCGCATAATCTACCCACACTCCCAAACAAAAACAAACACAGTGTACACTCAAAACAGTCCCCTGCACGCGTCAACAAAGCGACGACTGAATAGAAGTTGCCTCTGACGCGGTGTTGACGAACCGTCAATTTGTCAGCCCACCAACACCCAGACAGTTTCGAGCTCTCCCAACCACCCGAAGAATGGGCACCGATGACGGCGCACGAGATATATTGGAGCCCCGACGTCCGACGATTAGGCCCCATGCCAACCCGAACACGCCCGATGATTCACGAACGGGTTGAACGAACGCACCCGAACGCGATTGTGTCAATTGTTTTTCTTAAACGAACGAACATTAATTTGAACATGCGGGTTTGAATTTCGAATGTCGCACATTCTATTTAAGGTTAACTGTTTTTGAGATAATAGTGGATTTTCTAGTGAGGTTAATTGGGAAAATCTACTAATAAGTGGGTTAGTTTTTGCGTGATTAATAGGTATAAACGAGTTGCTAGTTGGCAACAGTCCTTTGTAGCATTGTCGCTTTATTGGTTCGTAGCGATGAGCACTGAAAATTGATGACAATTCTGAGCAATGATGTGTGCATTTTATGAACGATGTCTTCAATCAACTACGGGTGACGAGCCCTGATGATTCGAGTGAAATAAAGATGTTCTTCTTAATGACTGGGATTAGATGCTACTCTTCTATTCCTATAACCATGATAAGCAAAGAAATGAAGCTCCTATCAACTGCTTTTGGTGGCTACTGCGCTCTAAGAACTGAACGACAGGATGGCTGTCTCTAGGTAGGTATAAAAATCGCACAGACTACAATGACAGGCAGTCATCATAGGTTAGGATCTCTATCCGCAACTGACAGTAACCATCAACAAGAAGAAGAAAGAGCGAAAACGTTCGCATCTCAAATTAGATATAAATTGCGAAATATTGAATCTGGCAACACTCGGGCCGCGTTGACATCGGGTGTGTCAATTATTTGGCAGAGTCGCGGCGCATTCTGGGCCATGACGACCAAGAACACTCTTTTGTCACCAATATGATGATCAACGCATTTCTGACCCTACCACGACGAATTTAGGGATGAATTTACAATGTGTATCCAGTTAGTCTTGAACGAATTCTTGATCGTTTTTTAGCTCGTTTCAAAATGAATGTGTTCTTAAATTATTATGTACATTAGTTATGTTTGGTGGCGGAAATTAATTAATTAATTGGTACTTCCAGAACACTCCTTTTCCTTGCTATGTGACAGTTAAAAATACTTTCCAACAAAACTATAAGCACATCCTGCTAGAGCTAAACATAATCAACAAAAAACCCGACCGAAAAAAAATCGATAACTATTTATATCGATTAAAATACAAAACGAATAGAATACTAATAACGAATTCATATGACCATTTATCATAAGTACGATAATGAGATCGATGTTCGCGGATCGGTCATTACAATCGGTTTTGAATCGATTCAACGTTTGAAAGAGACAATGGCCTCTGGGTGTCCGTATGATTTACGCTCGCTCGTTACGAGCGCCGTAATGAGCTGCGCTCGCGCTGCTTAGTTTACATCTCTTCGATTATAAATAGTGACGACTAGATGCGGATCTTTTTCTCGGATATTATCCGAATATTAGAACGGTTATGGCGGATATTGTGGTTTTAGGTGCTTTTCGATTCAAAAGTAATCTTGATAATATTTTTTTTGCAAAGTTTATATGTAAAACTGTAAAAAAAGGTATACGATTAATTGTAGTGTGTAATTTTTATTTTGTTAAAAATCACTTAAATAAGTGGTTTATTTTGTAAGTTTATGCTATTCTTGTTATGTTAGGATTATTAGCAATAAAACAATTCGTATTCATATTGGCGTTTATTTGATTGCACCCTAGTTTTAACACATAACAGAAATACTGTTATGTGTAAACATACACAAAATAAGAAAATTCATACAAAAATCTCACCCCTTCACTAAAACTTATCAACAACAAAATATCCGATACCGAACACTATTCGGATATTGTCTATACATCACTAGAGTCGGCCATTTTTGTTTCAACAATAGTAATGTTAATAATAATGATGGAGAATCTTCAATGATTGGATTTTACTTTTATTTTTCATTCTTTCTTTACATTATTTTTACATCTTGTTTCAGGTAAGTCCGTTTTATGTTTTATAGTAAAGGAGTTTGCCGTTGGTAAGATAAAATAGAGGTATTGTATTGCATGGTTTTTCTTCTGCCTGAAGTGATCGACTTTACAGCATAAGGAGACTTCAACCTATTCTCTTTAAATTATGTCTGACATCTAAAGATGACATGTCTGGATTATTTTAAAAACCTAATCATTTCAACCTGAATTTGTTTGATAAGCATGATGATTATGAAGTTCTTATTTAGATCTTATCTGTGCGGATCAATAATAAAAAAATATATATTCTACCAAATACATTATTTTAGTTCAGTCGAATTTCAGTCAATCCTTGTTTTTTTTTCAACTCAGTGACCTAGTACAATGGTTTGTTATAATCCCACATAACATACAATTTTAAAGAAAGCATTGTAAATATTCTAAGACTTTAAACCGACAGCCACGTTACATATTTATTACAAAACAGGTATTTATATGCCAATTTATATGCCAATAAAACAAAGCATCCAATAACTGAAACAGAGAGAAATAATATTTTTTTCAAAATAAAAATCAAGCAAAATAGTGGAATAACTATAAATTTTCTCTAGATAGTTATAAAAACTAAGTGTTTTTATAACTATCTATTTAAGCCACGTCAAAACAATGGATTATTGTAGATTACTTTGATATGTATATCCTTTGGTGTGATGTAGCTGTAAAGGAGACTGACACACTAAATAGCGTCGATTTTAGATTTCCTGTTTTCATTAGTTTAACAAACGTGTAATTTTGTCTTGATTTTATTATTGTCAATTTTAAATGATAGATGAAGACAAAAATCTGCAATGATCCAGTTTTAGTTACAAATTAAATAACGATATCCTAATACTTTTTATACCATTAGAAGATCTCTAACTAAATGATAATGCAACTTTTCTTGAAGCCTGGTGGCTCAAAGCATCCAAACATGCTGCCCAGAGATGCGACCAATAGTAATTGATAGATCATAATATATTGTCAATAGGTACCAATATTTCAAACCAACTAGATTTTGTAGCATTTTAAAAGGCTATTCCATTTAAAATAAAAATGATCAATTTAAACAATATTAATCCAGAAATTCTTAACGTCAGAAGCAAATAGACATACCTACTTATACCCACTTCCCTTAACATTATATCGATTAAATAAGAAATGGGAGAGCAGTCACGGGCATAACACACTACACCGAAGGAGTCCCACTGGGATCTATTCTCGGCCCCCTTCCTCGAATCTCGAAAATATTTTTTTCCACCATCTCTAAGTGTGGTATTTATAGAACTATACGTTCCGTGTTTGATTTAGTTTTAGTTTAGTATAAATATGTCGGATTTTTCAGTTGAAACGTGGATTTGAATAATGTTACTGTAGATTACACTAATGTGGCTAAATATGCTTTTAACAGATATTTAGGTTGATCGTGGAAGTTTTATGAATAGTTGATGTGGTTGTAAAGATTTTTGGATGAAAGTATTAGTTAGTACATCTTAAGGTTTATATTGTAATGTGTCATTAAATGCTTTTGTTCTTTGTTGATATTCCTAGTGATTGTTAATTCTGGGTATTAAGTAACCGTCAAATTATTAAAATGATTCTACTCTGACTTTTGTATCTAAATATTTTTTTATAAATAGTGCGAAGTGTTCTACCTAAAGTTAAAAAGGTGAGACGGTAAAATGAAACAAACGTATGTAGGTTAATCTAAACACAAAATACATTTAAAAGTAACAAGCCATCAATCTAGAATACACCAGAACCAAAGAACTTAAACAAAAGCATTTTCTGATCACATTATGCAAAAAAATATAGTCTTTCAATAACAGTAAATAATGGGGAGAGAGATAATGAATGAAATTACGTAATATGCCGTAAAAGCTTTTAATTCAACACTAAAAATCATAAATAAGATTTACAACGCAACGTCCATTTGCAATAAAAACAATCCCATTACCACCGCACATTATAATAACGAAAATTCATTAAGGTACCGACCATTAATTTCATTCCGCATCCGATGCAATGCCATTACTCTCATTCCTTACCAAAACAAACAAATCCTACAATTATTCTAACTCCACAAAGTCATCTGGGTAACCAAACCAATCTATTCTAACCTCTATTCCTTCACAAATATGGTTCACACCAACTGCAGTCACTTTAGCATCTGTGAATTCCTCTGCCTTTATATCACTAAGAGTATTTTCAACAAATTCAACAAAAATAGCATCTATATCCATTACATTAGGGTTGATAGCATCAGTATTGCTATCTGGTAGAATCTGATCCCCAAGTTCTGTCCCAAAATTCTCAAGATATTGAAAGATTAGCAGTGGGTTGCGTTTTGGATGTCCCTATAAATAATACATCGACTGGGGGACAACCGTGATGGATCGTGTCTGTCTATCCACTTTCTATTAGTCGAGAATTCTTAAAGGGTGGTGTGGGGTGGCTGTTATTATTAACGGCGACCAATGTTAGCTTAGCAAGTGATACCGTGGACTCATTAATTCCGTGGACGATTTCAGAGGGGCATTACAGTTGTCATGTAAACAGATTTGCTATAAATCTTTCGAAAGCTTTTGTCGGACGACAATTGTGCTTTCTCCTTACTGAAGAAGGGTTGTGATAGTGTTATGTATTTGTATTTTTTCTGTTATTTATGACGTAACATGTTACCGGTTGTTACTCTTGTTACGACCTGTTTAGATTATAAAGAGGATAAAAGATAAGAGATGGTATGTTCCTATTTGTACTAGTAATAATGGCATTGCTATTATTAGCCAGGTTTATGAAACTTGTGAAGGTGACAGCTTATAGACTTATGTTAGTGAAAATGTTTGGCGTTGGATTGGTAGCAATGTCTTAGGTTTGATACCCAGGAGAAGATTATTCAGACCGTTTCTTATTCAAATGATTATGAAACAATAATTATATATGCTACTAAAGTATACTTTGTTGAGAAGTTAAAAGCACTACGTGATGAAACTCTAAACAAAAAATTCGCCAATAATTTCACACGACACTTGAAACTAAATAAAATCAGTACAGTTGTAAATCAGTCGGTATTCTAAATATTTGCTGATGGCAACATTCCTGCCCGCAACATGGGAACCTCTATCATTATCGTATCAACCGATAACTAAGAATTTGGGTGACCGATAACGTATTGACGAAAAAATTTATAGCAACATTTTACTTGAGCTTATCTTAAAGTGATTTGAACTAGGATTACCTACTCAAATATAACTTAGTTAATCTAAGATATCAGCATTAGAGACTGATTTTAAGGTTAAGGAAGACATCAACCTGGACTCAAAAAGGACTGGAATCGCCAAAACGCAATGATCAAGGCTGGTGACTACAGTCTGTTGTATTCAGTCTTCTTTGTAGGAGATGAGGACCGAGCTCTCCAGTGGGATAGTTGTAGACTAGCACTTCATCATCAATCATCATCATTAACATCACCAAAAAGACACAGTATATACGTACGTGGTCTTTTCTTTCAGTAAATATTTGTCACCGAATTTAGGTCTCCTTCTTTGTCTTTTGAATGATGCTGCAAAGATATTCTTCCAATCAATATTACCTTAAAATAAAATTTGTAAATTGTGGTTGGATTATAATAATTATAATACTCTAGTTACCACTGCTTCCCGTTTTTCTATTTTCTCTCCGTGGGACTCATATCGTGGTTCCAAAAACAAGCGTTATCTTCGTTGATATTAATAAAATCAATTTATCAATTAACAATCAAATAAAAACTTTAATTTCCCCCAGTTGATACACAAAACCTCAATTTCAAAAAACATTTTTTCACTAAATCTCTTCGCTTCGTTCAGAAAACTTGACAAAGCCACAACACAGCGTTCACCTGTTTATTTGACTCCGAACGATGTTTTTATTATTCATCCGGTGTCTTTCGATAAAAGTTGTAAACTTATCGACGGGACCAGCACTTGTTATTTTTCAATAACTTTTACAAGACATGACATCTTTCCGAATAAGGGAACTGCTGTGATTGAAGAATTTCGTGTGGTTTGGTTCTTGAGTTATTTTGTATTGGTAATTGTTTTCTAGTTGACTGAAATTGGCTGTAATAACTACTACATTATCTTCATTACAAGTGAATAAAATTAAACTGCTATTTGCTATTCCACCAATTCGCACTAAGCGTTTTCAAATGTCTTGTATAATGCCCATAGCAAAAGAGTGGAACTCTCTACCTGCGTCTGTGTTTCCGAATGCATACAACCCTAATCTCTTCAAAGTTCGAGTGAACAGGCTTCTTCTGGGTAAGCTCACTCCATTGTCGACTTTGTCTCTGTCACCGCCCTAGACTAAGGTCAAGAGCAAACCCATTCTAAATAAAAAAAATAAAATAAAAAAAAACTACTACAATTCTTACTAAATTACATGAAGCCTTAGTTACCTAGAACAACAGCTATCTGCCAGTGAAAGTCCCGCCAAAATCGGTTCAGCCATTTCGGAGATTAGCTGCAACAAATAGACAGAAAAGGAATCAAAAATAAAAAAAAAGATTTTTTTGGTATACTTACCGTTTATACTATACTTTCAATGCATTTTGTAGAAAGCTGATAATTTGACATAACCAAAAAACACTTCCATTTATTTATTTGTAAGTACGAGTATAAATACTAGGTTCTATAAGAAAAAAAATCCTTATTTCGTTTTTTTATTGAATCAGGAGCAAAAAAATCCCAAATATAACCTCAATCCTCTAAAGATCTCCCGCACAAAATCTAAGTAGTACATTACAGAACTCACAATATTGCCGTCTTCCTTAGTAGAACAGAACTCAGAAGTACCTACTGTGTGTTTGTTCGTCCCTCGGCGCCACACGCTTATCATAATGCATCCTGAAACATTTTCCGACTCCACTCGCTGGATTCCTGAAACTTCGATATGTTGGGTGTGGTATCATTTAAGAGATACAGCGATTTTGAAAAGCGTAAAAACAAGGAGCAGATTACGTGGTGATGGCAAATGAGAATGTTAAAGAAATTAAGGGGCGTAGCATGTGTAGTTCATACAAACGAAATACCAAAATAATTTGTAAATCAAACATATTCTTAACGTAGTGTGTATTTATTTCGGTTGGATTACAGAATATCTATGTTCCCAAATATATATTTTGAAAGGACAATGATGTAAAGACGAGATATGAGGAATTTAAAATTTCTATAGAAAACTTATTTTTCTCATAACTCTTGTTTAAATCAGTGTCCATTCAAAATATATATTTGGGAACCTAGGCATTTGGTATTCCAATCGGAACAAACACACTACCTTAAGAAAATGTTCGATTTACAAATTATTTTGGTATTTCGTTTTGTGTGAACTACTCTTAATGAGGCTGCTAAGAACTAGCGATTAAAGACATTATAAGATTAAAATGTAGGATGTGATGGTAATGATGAAGATGCAATTTAATCTTACAACAGATGTTCTTTTTCGATCAACTGCTTGATAGTTTTTAGGAGAAAGTACTGATTTTCAGAGGGTACAGATGATGTAGATTTATGGTACACGATTACAGATCAAAACTGATGTATCTATTTATTTTTTAAGTATTTTACGATATTTTTAAACACACAGTTACAAAACAAAACTGATATATTATTTTAACATTTGTTTAGTTAAAGTTAGTTCGATAATTTTAAAATTGTAAAGAAGTTTGCTTGAATTGAAGAAACTCAGAATTATAATATTTTATGTAACTTATATTTTAGCATCATAATTTCTCAAAATATAAGAAAATGCACTTTAAAAAAAGTCTCGCCTTACATAAATAAGTTTATTTCAGAAAAAAAACACATTTAAGATTCACAAAAACAATTTTCCAAGTAAAAAATGACAAAAGGTAATCTTGAAACTTTCCTCTCCCTCTTCAATTACACCATTCAAAGCAAAACTTGAATCAATATCAACTTTTTATTATTGAAAGTATTTATATTATTTCACTTTGTCCCCTTTTCCCTTTTACACGAAACTTTTTCAGTAGGTTTAATACACTTAGAGGGGACAAGTTCCTACGTTTTTGTTTCAATCATCTTTTCCCTAACGTTTCAAAGTTTTCAGTTTCCTTTTCTTTTTATCATCGTGAGAGTACACTATGCTTTCAGAAGACAGTTCTGAGTCTTGGGATTTCAAGATGACAATTGCAAATAATGCGATGTGTTTCTAAGAATTTTTATGCTAAAAAGGAAAGTTTTGTTTTGTCTGCTTTTTTTTGTTTTGTGTATATAGAATCGACTGGTTCTGTTAGCAGTATAATATGTAGTGTCTTCTGCTTTATGCTTTTTATATTTGAGTGTCTTTATTTTACTGCCTAACCCTTCGAGATTACAGGCATTATGTTATGTTATTTTAGGTCTTTAAAACATGTCCCAGAATTTACGCACAACCTCTAAAGGGGTCATAGTACTCATAATTATGAACAACTTTTACAATGAGACCAAACCTGAAATCGCAAAAAAAATCAGCTGTTCCATACATTTTAACAAGTTATTCGAACATAAATGTAGGGAACTGCTGATTTTTTTTCGGGTTTTCAGATTTGGTCCCACAGAAAAAGTTGTTCATAATGATGACTACAATGACCCCTTAAGAGGTTGTGCGTTTTATTCTGGGACATGTTGTATAAAATCACTAATCAGACCTAATAAACAAGTGTCGTCTAATTTCCATATCTATTTTGCAATCATATTTAGAGTATCCATAAGTGTCATTCTTCGTTCAAGATAATTATGAGCCCTTTTTTTTTTGTTTGGGTGCAAATAACTTCTTCCGCTCTGGGCGGAGCTAGGGCGTGTCAGACTTTTACTGACTAAAACCCACCCGTGTTCCTTCCGTTGCCTGTGTGCCAGGGCCACGATATCCCTTTCGGACAAACTCGCAACCCTGGCAGGCATTGGTCCTGACGGACCTCGTGAGTTGGTGCTGACATCTCTTTGAGGCGCGCGTGGAACACAACGCCGTCGACTCGGGCCTGATCCTTATCGGACGGTGAGCTACCCATCGCTCACGGTCCGCAAGCCCGCGCCTACGGTAGCCGGAATAATTATGACCCGTATCCCTAATTTGAAATTTCAAACCAGTGGTCATAATCTGCGTCGCCTTTTCCCAACTATATTGGGTCAGCTTCCAGTCTTACTAGATGCAGCTGAATACCAGTATTTTATCTGACCTCCACAACCCAGTTACTGGGTAATACGATAAGACTGGTTGTCATAATTTCGGGCTTCTCTCGTTACCACTGCTGGGACACAGGCCGCTTCTCTGTGAGAGGGAGTGGGCCGAAATCCACCACGACGGTCCAGTGCGGGTTGGTGGATGTCGGTTTGCGACTGCCAATTTGACCTCCACAACCCAGTTACTGGGTAACACGATACCCCTTGTTGGTAAGACTGGTAAAGTAAGTCAGTAAGTATAATAAAAATACTGCAGCTAACTATCATCACGTTAGGTCTTAAAGATTACGTTTCCCGGTAAAACCATATAGTTCTAATTACTTGTTTAACAAATTTAGACGTCAGCGAAATAATCTTTACTCTTGTTTTCCATTAAACTCACTGACTCATTAATATTTCTGCTAATTATTACCAGCAAGATCTGTGCAAACAAAAGTTGTTTGTATTTTTACTTGTTTGTCACTTTATCAGTAAGTAAACTGAAAGTAAATCGCTCTTTGACGTTCGTTTTCTCATGAAATATGACGACAAATAATTTCTGGGAAGATGAGATTATTCTGAACCCGGTAACCTATTCCGTTGGTTAGTAGTGATAAAGTATCCTAAGGAATGGTTAAGATAAGATGAAACAGTTTGTGGACAGAATATTAATTTAGATTGGTTACAGTTGTAATGGCAATAATGTCATTTGGTTTAAATACTTATACATAAACTCACATCTTCTTCCCACGGGGGTAGGCTAAAACTATAGAACGCCACCTGCTACGCTCCTAACATACTTCTTTTGCTTCGCCTACGTTCATACATCTGGTCATACACGCACGCCGGTTGCGAGTACTAGGCACCTGACCTTTCTGAAGAACATCACCAATTTGGTTTCGGTTTAAATAGGTTTTGATTTTTTTAGTAATAGAATGATGTAGCGGCATCAACATCGCCACATGCAACTACGCGTCATACTGACGTCACGCAAAATCCTGGATCGCGCAAGCAGAGTTTACCGCACAACTAGCATAGAGGGTGTAAGGGACAGCCCTCCGCAAATTAACAGGGTGCATTCAGCTCCTTATTTTGAATCATATTACACTGAATTTTTTTTCAGGAAAATTTTAATTTTTTTTATCGTAATTTCAGTTACTATTCCTTTATTTCAATGTAAAATCACATTCTCTGTACGCAGTACTCCATTAATGTAAATAACACAGCTAAAATAAATAAATCTGCAATGGATGTTGAAATTCTCTAACGAACGACGCCTGAAATCAGCGAGCGGCCGCGCTCGCTGATTTCAGGCGTCGTTCGTTCGTCGTCAGGCGTCGTCGTTCGACATCAACCATTGGGCATTTGCCCACCAGACACAACACCCGTATAGTCGGAGGATCCTCCCTTTTATATACAGTATGAGTGAACTTTAGACCCTGTTCCTCATACCTCTAAACTGGTGACTGGTGATAAAGATTCTTTTTTAATTTGGGAATGTGAGAACGTTTGCTTGCAGCTTTGTAAACAATTTTTTTTTTTTAGTACTTGATATGTTTTGACAGGCCTACACTGTCCTCCCATACCTATTAACACTGTAACTTGAAAACATTCTACAAGCCCATTATTTTTAAAAGAGTATCCGTGGAGTTTATTGCCGACTCTTCTCCATAGGAAACGATCAATTGGAACCGTGGTAGCTTCTGACGTTTCATAAGTACCCGTGTAGGTTTATGTGAAATAAAATATTTTGATTTTGAAACGAAATAAAGTTATGTTATTGAAAAAATGAGCAGGACATGGTGTCATCATCATCATCTCCTACTATCTAGCCTTTGTCAATTGGGTCGGTCTTCCAGTCCAACTGGATGCTGCTGTATACCAGTATTTTAAATGAAGCTACTGCCTATCTGACTAATTTCATTTTTATGAAGAAGAAAACATTACTCCTCGAGATAAGAAGAGGCTGTAGCCCAGCGATATGTAAAGTTACAGACTGATTTACATAAAAAACTGGTCTCTAATCCAGTGACATCAATTTTTTTTAAATATTGTACAGAGTGTTAAAGTAACTGCGTGCCATAGCTTAAGAGTAGGTTCAGTATCGATAAAGGAATCCAGGAAAAATAAAAAAGAATAAAAAAATAAAAAACATTAACGAAAACACAAAAAAAATATTGCAAGATCAACCTAATTTTGTACCTACTAACTTAAAATAGCAATCGTTTAGAATTAAAATTATATAACGAGACTTATTTTTATTAATTTTTTATGTTTTTTTTTTTTTTCCTGGGTTTCTTTATCGATACTGAATCTACCCCTAAGCTATGGCACGCAGTTACTTTAGCACCCTGTATAAGCCACACATAAAACATTCAAAAGTTCTTTAAGTCGTATTAACGACTTTAAAAACAAAAAAAATAAAAATAATAATACACTACAAAATAATTGAAATTCAAAAGCAAACATTTTAAATATCAATGCACAAACCATAGTTATTCACAATGCGATCAGGGCGGGGGAGGGAGAGGGCAGAGGGTAAGACAAAGGGCTCAAATCTATCGCGGTTTAGAGTTACATGCGAAAACATAAACAGACGTATGATATTGAATACGAGGTTCCAGATGATCGAAGAATGGATGTGGTAAGAAAAACGTGGACCAATCATGAAATCGCGAAAAAAAAATCAGCTTTTCCCTACGTTTGCGTTCACGTAAATTGACAAAATGTATGGAACAGCTGATTTTTATTTCGCGAGTTCAAGGTTGGTCCCATAGAATTTTTTTTTCAAAATGATGAGTACAATGACCCCTTTTCGGGTTTAGTATAAACAAAAACGAATGTTGTATAGTAGTAGCTTCTTTGCATCACTCAAGGGTTGCTCCTCAAACTGCACTAGGCCCGCGTGGTGGCTTACGGCTCACACCCTCGAACAGAGAAGAGTCCTGAATTCCAGCAGTAGCAACATACAATGTTATATGTGCTATTCAAACTAAGAGAACTTCTCAATCAGTTGTTTTCTTGTACTGATAGTAAAATATAATGCATAAGTAGTTATGAATAAAAAAATTAAAAAAATATTTTGGACCAAACACTTGTACACATTTTATAAACCTGCCAAACTGCGTGACAGTTTGTCGGCAGGATTAGCACTCGTCTTAAAATATTTGGTTTACACAATAAATAGCATACTTCTTCATCTAAGAAGGTAGATCCAGGTAGTTTTTAACTGGTTCAGTGATCGATCAATTACTGCCACGTGTTGCGACCATTTTATTCAGCAGTTCAGCCTTTAATTTATTCCCCACTGTTCGCCTGCTTATCACACCATTTTCCCTTCTCAACCAGTCGATACTATTGTACAGTGTAGGGGTCAAATACTTATTGGTTCTTTTGTCATAGTAATTTTTTACTGGTGCTCGCACGAATTTACGTTCTCTAACACTTCTAGTATTGTAAGTGTTTTGCACATGTACTTTGAATTGGTCGTTATAGAACTGCTCTAGAACCACTAAGTACTTGACCTTCTCATGCACGGGAAGCACCTTACACACAACAAAAAGTTTTTCATAATAATCCACTCCCTCGAGGTTTAAGCTAAGTGCATAATTGTTTGAAAGTTTTAATAACAAGAAATGTCGCATCGCACAAACAACAAAGCAAGAAATTACCATACAAACAAGCAGAAACATAATCCGTTCCTCTACACGCTCTCAAAGATAACACTAGCCCGCGGCCACTACATTAGCCACCACAGTTCCTAACCACTAAACATTTACTGGAAGTGTAAATCAAACAAACAGCCAGCCCCACGTCAAACTGACAGTCGACAGCAGTAATCTCGGCTCTATTGTCGAACCCGCTACCCTCCGGCAGCCAGCCAACTACTGCACAATCAGCCGACAATACTCCACCACTCAGACTCCCATGTTTTCCTTTGTAATCATCCCCTAACGCTCACCCCTAATGATTTTTCTCTGTTATTTGTTTTTGTTCTGTAATTACTGTTTGGTTTTCCTGTGAATTGCCCTGCGGTTGTAAATATGCGGTTTAAGGTGCTTTAGCTTAGCGTAAAAGAGGGAAAGTTGTGTAAAGGTATATAAAGTATATGACGTGTCTTGGTTACATTGAGGTTTTGAAGTCATGTTACCACCGTAAGAAAAACAATTAGTGAAGTTAGTAATTTAATTGTATATCTGGTACGGCTCTAATAATCCTTCCATATCCCAAGGGCACGTCTTCCCTACCATTATCGCGTCCCCCGGTCAACTTTTTGATATGCAATGGCCTCCTAGTCCCATGAAACATGAGGCTCCAGGGGCTAGTGTGAATCTTTGGGTTCATTCGAGTAATCGAGTCTGGTCAAACCACGCTGGAGTCGGTGCATTTCATTTATTCACTTAATCATTCAACATGAAAATACTAAGTGGAAAATCCATTCCCACATATCAATAACTATAATTCTAAATCGAAAAACATAACACGAACTCAATTCAATAATCACAAAACAAAATTAAATACACTACAGAAAACCTCACACGCGCATAAAAACTAATCAAACTTAATGAAAAAGCTAATAACCAGACGCAAATCCCATTAAAAAGCAACCACAATCCTAAAAAACATTGCAAGGAGAAATTTCAATATCAATTGTGAAGCGGTCCCAGCATAGCGCCCTGCTGAACTCCGACACGTGTAGCCAAGGCTTAGCCGCTCTAAGGGTGGGTTGCACCAAGAGCAACGTTATAGTTTTCGTCAAAGTTAATTTTAACCGTAACATTAACAATGACCATAAAATCTAACTACCTGAAGTTGCACCGTCATGTTAAATGTAAAAGTTAAAGTTAAAAGGTGACAAGTGCCAAGACGTCTTATTTCCTCAAAATGTAGGTACGTGGGTAATTTTTTGGCAATGGCAACATTTCAAGTTTCCTGTCATCATGCTTTCATAGATCAAGATGTTTTTCAGCGGGATTAATCATTAAACGCGTGGTATTTAAATTACAAATTATTCTGCTGTAAAATATTAAGTAAACAAAGTTAATTGAAAATATGGAGATTCCAGGAAGAAAACCCAAAAGAAATTTGCCTCATAACTTCAATTTTGTATTGAGTATAGCTTTCAGATTTTTTTTTTTGTATATCGTTTCTTGGGTTCCTCATTCCTTTTAAATAATAAAAATACGTTAGTTATTATACACAGACGTGTGCGATTAAACTTTATTATTACTTAAATACCCATGTTATACAATAGCCACTACTTAAAAATATCACATAAAAGAACTTGCGATCATGTAAAACTTTAAAATCTATTCACAATCTGATGTTTTTATGATTAGTTTATTAATTAGATAATTGACATGTGTTCTCAAAGAAAGACGTTGTAATTTTAGCAAGGTAAAAGTTACTAGATTACAAATCCTTGTAGAAAAATACAAGAATATTTTTATGTTCAAAAATCAGCTCAAAACAAAAGAACAAGCATGGAACAACGTTGAAAAGGAATTTAATGCAAAGTCAAAGTCAAATTGTTTATTTCAAATAGGCACATATAAGGCACTTTTGAACATCAATATTTACAAAAAAATTGAATTGATTCTAGTCGCCCCTTCCAAAAGGTAGTTTCGTATGGAGAAGAATGGGCAAGAAACTCCACCGTTACTCTTTTAAAATCTTGTACAATATTTTTTATAGGTACATTAATTATATAAATATATGTGAAGACGATGCACCTAGAATACAATTACTATACCACAATAGGTAATAAAAAGAGTTAAGAATGAAGCAATGACAGATAAATTAATTATGTGATAGATACATGGTGCTCACATATTTTCGAAAACTGTAAAAAAATGCGAAGCAGATGGACATACAATGACACTAACAGTAACTATAGCTCTTAACCGCCCGAAGTTGAGCGGATAATTATTGTTATCGTTATTTGTGATGTCCTTTTAAATATTGTTAAAACTAACAATAAATTAACTAATTGTTAAAAGGGTGCTTCCAGAATTTCGCTTAACTGGAGATTTGACGGCTGACGAGGTATTGGTTATCGTTAAGTTACTTGGTGCAACTCACCCTAACAATTAAGCATTAAACTCCGGTTAATTTAACCGAGTGAGTATTGTCGCCAGAACCCTTTGAGCCCACAATATGAACGCTCCGTGAAAAAAGCCTATTTAAATCCTCGCAGCTTCTATTTACGGACGTTATTGAATGCTTTAATATAGACATTCGGTTGAATGAGGTCTATAGTTCGTTTTGATTATTGAATTTCCGGATTTGGGTTAGTTTTGTGGAGGGTTTGAATACTTTTAGGTTTTATGCCGTTGTGACACATGAAGTTTGTGTACTTATGTTTGATGACTATGAGGTTAGGATTATTGCTTACTGTCTTAGAATGCTTTTGATAGAGCTCCAACCAAGCGTGGTGATTATGATAATCTTTCTTCAAGCATCTCGTAGCAACGTGTGAGCAAGAACATAGCGGTAATATCAAGTTGATATAAATAAATTAATGAAAGTTTACCATGAACTGATCAACACTTCTGTTGGCATATATTACTTAAATCATGTTTATAACTAGCTTAGGCACAAAGCAGCGGGCAACATTTACTGCATAGCTTAGACTTGTCTACGAAGCACACATAAATGCATAATAATTAATTAGTCGACGTCTAGCATAGAAAATAGTGCCATCGAAAAAAAAACAAGTTAATTTAATACACTTCCAAAACAAATTAATGCTAAAGAAACTATTAAAAGTGGCGATTTAAATAGAAACAATTGTTAAATCAATTAGTGAGGACCGGAAGTGGCATAGGAAGAAGCATACGCCGATAGCTGACCAGCGAACGATCCCTGAATTATTTATACACCCCGTTCCGTTACATTGCATATCTAATGAGCTGTGCCTAGGAATATTTACTTTGAATTTAATATTAATGCCTGTATGCCGTGGACTGACTGCCGATAACAGTCTGCGATGCGTCTGAACCCAGTGATGAATTCCATCTATATATCTTTTGCTTCTTATTTATAATCTGGGTTTTGTAAAGCATTTGTTGGGATAGTAAGGTAGGCGTAATGTGTAGATGTTTCTTTGATTGACTATTTGTTTGAGTTTGTTTTGAGGATTGGGAGGAATGTTTGTATTTTGGGAATAATGGGAGGTTTTAATGGTGATGCTGATCGATGGCTATCAATTTCTGAACCTAGAAAATCTCCCACTCTTTCAATAACAAAACTAATGATTCTCATGAATGACTCACAGTCCTCCGTCAAGAAATAGTGCAATTCAATTAACTAAACTTTTGCTAGGAGTCTCTCTGAGGGATCGAATCCGGAACGAGGTGATCCGGCAGAGAACCAAAGTTGTCGACATAGCCCACAGAATAAGCAAGCTGAAGTGGCAATGGGCCGGCCAGCCTTGAACCGATAACCGTTGGGGCAGACGTGTTCTTGAGTGGAGACCGCGAATCGGCAAACGTAAGGTAGGACGCCCTCAGGCTAGGTGGAGCGACGATCTTCGCAGGGTGGCTGGTGGCAGCTGCATGAGAGTTGCCGAGAATCGAGCTGAATGGCGTGCAATTTGAGAGGCCTATGTCCAGCAGTGGACTGCTATGAGCTGATGATGATGATGAATTAACTAAAATAAGAGTCGACAAAATCGTACTTACTGTAGGCATACTTGCTTCTAACGAAATGTCCATGCAATCGGGGCATTAAAAACCGCATAAAATAAGGAAATACGTGTTTATACTTCAAACACACTGCCAAAACAAGCCCCAATTTAACACAAAGTAGACCAAAGTCAACACGTTTCTTCCACGCATTTCCCACAAGTCGTTGTTAGGGGACGATCGGCGCGCGCGCTGGCTCCGGTTACATCCTAAACAATGGCGCATGACCCTCCTACAGCCATTATTACAACACAATCACTCTTGATTAGCTATTGACCCATTTTCAAATGTATATTTTCAATACAATTTTAGTTTGTTTTCAAACGAACTAATTTTGTTTGGGCATAATTGCGTATGGAGTGTAGGGTTAAATTAAGAGGCTTTCGATTCATTTGACAGCTTCAACATGGAAATATTATTCTTTTAGATTGATGTTTATTTAAATGTAAAATAAAACCATAAAAATATATTGTACAACCTTATCGCCGTACAAGTTGTAAAATAAGATTGAGTTAAAACTAGTGTTACCAGCTACATAAAAATTTCTAAACTAAACCTTTTCACTCAATTACTCACAAAAATAGATAAACAAATACTGTTAATGATATCGTGCTGCAATAAATCTATGTACCAGGGCGGCATAAGAGGGCAGGAGTAAGATCGCACGAGATAGCGCGCCTAAAGGACACATTGATTGAACGGAGCGGACAACGCAGATAAGAGCCGGCTACACTATTTGCATATTAAATGAGTCGATATTAATTTTACCGGGGCTGGTCTAGCTTTGTTAGAGAGAAAAGTAAAGATGCCAGTACTTAATACCTTAGTACAGGACCTATTAAAATGGATGTGCAAAAACTTGTAGGCAATCAAGCGAGCGTGTTTTGTTTAGGCATTTTTGATCTTGTAAGTACTTTCTTAGAAAAATGTCTGAGCTATTTCTATCCGTAATTTTAACTTGTTTTATTTTCATTTACTATCATAGTTAAGGCTATATTTCCAACACCAATGTCCAGACAGAAATAGAAAAGCCATTATAATTTCTCTTAATTGAAACTTTAAATTTATTTTTTCTAAACAACTGCCGAGCAACATGCTTTTTCACGCCTAAAGCACGGACTATTAATTAAAAATGCATAGCTCTTATAATCTATAGTCGTTAACGAGGCTCCTTTTATTTTCTGCACTCCTGGTACATGTAGTGTTTATTTTGCATAGAGAAACGTTTATATAGCATTTATTAGGTTTAATTAAGAGGCCGGGTATACTCGTAATGGGGTTTTTATGTCTGAAGTATATGGTGGTTAGGCCTTAGTTGATTAAGCTTTAACACTAGCTATGTAAAGAATAATTTTTAGCACAACATCTTTGTTAAATACGCTTTAATACGGTAAAAATAATAGCCATCAACAAGATTGTTGACTTATCATTTTAATTGGTTGGAAAATGCATAATCAGCCTATATCGTTCCCACTGCTGGGACACAGGCCACCTCTCTGTGAGAGGGAGTAGGCCGTAATCCACCACGCGGGCCAAGTGCGGGTTGGTAGATGTCACATGTCTTCGAATGTTTGGTTCTAGGACATGCCGGTTTCCTCACGATGTTTTCCTTCACCGTTATGAGAGCAGTGGTGATTAAATAATTTACACAAAGTAAAGCGCCTGCCTGGGTTCGAACCCACGACCTACAACTCGTAAGTCGGGGCCGTTACCACTAGGCCACCACTGCTCCTAAAATGAAACTGAGGAATATCAGAAGTATAGCTTTTCCTACTTTTTGTTTCCACACCAGATTAAAAAGATGATGTACGAGCCAACTTAACAATATCAACTATGATTCTTTTGAAAGACGATAATTTTCTACAGCACGAGAAAAACGTTGGCACAGCCCTATCTATCATGTACGGACCTAAAAAAGAAGACCTAGAAAAATTTGCAATATTTTTTTACATATTCTACGAGTACATAAGCGCATAATAATATCATTTATAAATTAATGTAGTATTATTCATTTAAGCTTATACAGAGACCAGCATTGTAGTTTCGAATCTGAGAATGGCCCCTAATCCCTACGCTTAGTTTAGCAGATGGTTATTAAAGCCTATTTTATTGGAAAGACTGTACAAGACATGAAATAAAATGTCCTAGACAAAATAAAACTGGTTGCTATTTTAACTGTATAATTTATTATTTTTATGGCATTTATTTTACATTCTGTGATTGATTACCTATTGTGGTATAGTAATTTTATTCTAGGTACATCGTCTTCACATATAATTATATCATTGATGTACCTATACAAAATATTGTAAAACATTGTAAGAGTAATGGTGGAGTTTCTTGCCCATTCTTCTCCACACGAAGCTACCTTTTGGAAGGGGTGACTAGAAATTATTCTATTTTATTTGCAAATTTTGACGTTCAAAAGTGCCATTTATTTGCCAATTTGAAATAAATAATTTGACTTTGACTTTGTCCCATGGAAAATATTCTAATATTAATATGCAGTGAAATATTTATAATATATTCTTTACAAGTTTATTGGATTAAACTTGAAATAAAACAATTTTCTGTTTTTCATCTAGAACAGTGACACTGAATTTCCCCACCACACTTCACGATCATATTCAACTAAAACAACATGATGACTCTAAATAACCCGAAAACTGAGCCAAAAAACCCCAAAAAACAATGCAGAAAAAATCACAGGCGGAGCCTCGGGCCATACTAGTCGTAATAAAAAATATGATAATCGTATGTCATGTGGAAATCACGTAAGGACTCATGGTGTCAAGTTCCCAAGCGGTCAATGACTTATGGTGCGTGTTTTCTATTAAATCATTTTGTTTATATTATTAACTCGCTGACTCTACGGATTCACTTGTCCATTTTGTTATATGCGACCATTTTTTATTGGTATATTCTTTTCGATATAAGATAAGTACTTAGTCGTGGAAAATACTCAATCATTATTTTTATATGGATTCAATTATTATTTTAATTATTCAGATTATTTTCTTAATCTTTTTTTTATTATAGATTGTTTTGTTCAGAGGGCCCTCTTGTTTCTACTTGCTGATAATATCATAGGGATTCGGAATATCCTTTAAATCCAAGTATTTGATAACAATAGGTTATGAGAAATAAATGCGCGGGTTCCTAAGTTCCCCAACTATACGGCCTACTAAGAAAATTGTGTAGCATGCGCGGGTCCCTAAGTTCCCCAACTATACGGCCTAATAAGAAAATTGTGTAGGTATTATTACAAAAATACAAAAATCAATCAAGCTCTTTTTAAGTTTAGAATAAAATTGCTAGCATACGGAAATCACTAATCCAAAAATAACCCTGGGGAAATCCCTCCACAATAAAACCAAAATCAAACAGACACGCAAATAAATTTATCAATACATGGAAAGTTACCAAATATGCGCAGGCGCAGGCGCCATGACATTAACATGGCAATCACGGTAACCATAAAGCGGTGACATAGCATAGATTAAATAGACATAAAACTTGGCCTTGGGCGCTACATTGTTTAATTATATTTAATTTAGTAGGGAGCCGATTTTGGTTAGTAATATATTAATGTTACGAATACTAAGTGTAGGTAGGTGCTAAGTACTGATGAATACTAAGTGGAAGGCGCGACGTGTAAATTGTTAGTGTCTAGATTGGATGGGCCTGCATAATGCATAATCAACCTATAATTTTAATGTTCTTGTAAATGATAAGAGTGTGGAGCAAGTGAGTTTATACAGCGTTTTTTTTTCGCTATTTCAGTTTTGGTCCCATAGTAAAAGTTGTCCATACTGATGAGTACAATTACCCCTTAAGAGGTTATTGACGTTTTAAAAATAACCCTGTATATTTCGGTAGTCAGTTTACAAGGGATGGAAAGATTGATGAAGACGTGGAAAGGAGATAAATGTGGGAAATAAGCCAGATATGTTTAAGTCCCATGTAATAGGGGGCGAGCCTATTGCCATCAACCGTGCACGAATCCAGACTCCGGGGCGTTACTGAAAAATTCCTGATGGGAAACCCAATAGTACTTTGGGAACTGAACCCAGGACCTCATGCTTCGAAGTACCACCTGCGATAACTACACGAACGAGGCAGTCTCTTTGTTAAAAATTTCATAAAATTATAGTTTCCTTGAATATCATTCTGTTCCAAGCACACACGGTGTCTTGATTAGCTACTCGTCTACTTCAAAATGTCAATCAAGACAAAAATCCAAGATGGCGACCCCGACATCTGTTAAACATATTACAAACGTTTTTGCTCCATCTTACTGTCGGTATCGCAAAAAACTTTCACTTCCAGGAATCGAACCTGGGATGGAACAGACGCCCCGTGTATTTAGAGAAATGGGTGTAGTAGTTTTTATATTGGTCTGTTGGTAAATCTACCCCTGCTGGTATTCGTATCTTAATATTTCAAAGGGATGCCTCGATACGCCTTTTTGCCGATACGTTACCGATACCGATACTCTTACAAATATATCGGCATTACCGATACCGATACGCTTATTGAATTAAATAAAAGATGAAGGTAAAATAAATAAAACACAAGTCAGGTTATTTTTTTTATTATTCGGTATAAATAATATATACTGGTTGAGATTAGTTATCTAATAGTTTTAGTAATTAAGTAAAATTAACATTTAAGTATTACATTTTTGTTAAAAAAACAAAGTATTCTTAAGTTTTGCAAGAAAGGCAATTTCGCAAATCTGTTTCTCTTTTTAACCGACTTCACAAAAAGGAGGAGGTTCTCAAGTCGTCTGTATTTTTTTTTTGTTTTTTTTAAATGTTTGTTACCTCAGAACTCCGTCGTTTATGAACCGATTTGTTGTTGCTACATTCTTTTTCATTTCTCCTTTAGAAGTCTGCTGCTGCCTCTGCTGGAGAAAGTTTTTTAAAGAAATAAGCAGTACCTTTGTACTAAAATTAAAATTATGTTTTATCTCTCTGTATTGTACTTTGTGTACATAAATGATATAATAAATATTATATCATTTATGAGCCGTATCCAGTCTATCACTTTCACTCAAAAGTATCGGTCATCGTAAGGTAAATGCTTGCTCCGTCATTTATGTCATTTGCTCAGCCTGTCATCTGTTTTTTTTTCTAATAGTCAAATTTCAGCTTTTGTCTCAGACAGTTCTGTTGTGTCTGATTGTCAATTGAACTTTAAAATACATAGATAGAATACTCTTAATTATTAGCCCTAAAGTCTGACCACCAGTCTTACCAAGGGGTATCGTGTTACCCAGTTCCTGGGTTGTGGAGGTCAGATAGGCAGTCGCTCCATGTAAAATACTGCGGCTGTCAATTGTGCAGCATATAAATCACATAGGGAGGTATTTTCAGCTATCTGAATCTTTTGGATCAGAAAAATCATGTTAGACTTCATTTATCTAGGGTGACTGTTCACCCTAGATTAGATCCTAGATCAACAAAAGAATATTACAATTCCGATATCTCGGTAATTCAAGCTATCTGAACATTTTGGATCAGAAAAATCATGTTAGACTTCATTTGTCTAGGGTGAATGTTCACCCTAAACTAGATCCTAGATCAACAAAAGAATATTACAATTCCGATATCTCTATAGGGTCACCACATTCTCTGCTCACCCCCAAATCGCAGTAAATTGGCAAACGATCGCAGTTCCCACGTCATTCGACACCCGCCACGTGACAGGCGCAGACGCATGGTCATGTTTGTCACAGCAAATGTTTGTATCGCTGCAAGTGACGGACGCTGAGCGCGAAATTATAATGAAGGGATAAGTATATTAACAATTATTGGGATTTATATTAAAATGGTGAGAAATTTATTTATTTCTACTTAAACATGAAACAGCCTATTATAGTCCCGGCACGTAACTTGGCAAGATTTTGGCGTAGTGTATGTAAGTTTAGGCATTTACAATTAGTGCATTCTATGGTTATTGCCAGAATTTATTTTTAAACATGTCTGTTTAGAAGAAAGTTAAAAAAAGACTGTCAAGAGCGAGTCGGACTCGTGCACCGAGGGTTCGTACGAATATATGATGTTGATGATTTCTGAAAAAGTGTGCTATTTAGAGACATCGTTTTATTTTTCCTGTAATCTTTACATAAGCTTCTATTATATAGAATAATTTCAGATTTGTATCTCTTCAAACTTCGGAGATAAGAGGGGGGCAACGGTATTTATTTTTACATTTTTCATCAAAAGTCAGAATATACGATGCTAAAAAAAAATATGTTTGAGAATGCGCAAATAGCGTTCTTTCATAATAATTTGATACCCCACATGCCCTATAGTAGCCCCACTTAAAATTTTTAAGACCCCCTTTCAGTCCCTTTTGCAAAAAAGATATTTTTTTTTTTATTTCTTTCTTGCTTGCAAAATAGTTGGGCAAACGTCATCTAAAACTATTCTAAATTTCAAGTTGATAGCATTAGTAGTTCTTGAGATATCCAGGTGTGACAGACAGACAGACTTAGTCTCACCATGAGGGTTCCTTTTTACCGTTTTGGTACGGAACCCTAAAAAGGAGAGAACATCTAACGATTCTTGCCAAGTTACGTGCCGGCGACTATACATTAGTTAAAGAAAATTAGACAATATTCATACATGATCGTCTTTCATTCGTCCAAAATTAAAGAAAAAGGAAATTGTTTCACGAGTTCGTGGTCTGTGAAAAAGATAGATGAATTTTTCAAAGAAAAAGAGTTACTCCTTACTGCTGCAATCTTAGTACAAGAATAGAATAGAATACTCTTTATTATGTACACCATAAACGTTACTGATATAAATGTTTAAATTTTACAAGAACCGTAGAGAAGCGTTTTGTCTACGGAAGAGTAGACAAAAACGACGTTTCCCTGTAGAGACAGTTGACAGTTTTCTACCGAGAAGGGTAGACGAGCGATTTCTATTCTAAGGCTAAGCCTGCTGCGGCCCGGTGAACACGGCCTACTGTGACACATTTTATCACAGTTTGAGCGATAAAACTGTTTTGTCATAAAATGCTAGTACAAATTGACATGACATAATTTATCATGTCTTGTCACAAACTTCTTGACACGCCCGTGCTGGCATGTTTTAAAACCATCCAGCCAGTTTTTGTAACGAGAACGTAAGTACCGAAATACAATTCTATAAACAAAAAACACAATTTAGTCCGAAGTTTACCTAAAACTTCGAAATTAAAAAGTTGCTCCGTGGTTTAAAGGTGGTTCTGATGAAAGAGCTTGTCTTGTAATAAGACGGAAATTCTCAACTTTTAACCGACTACGGAAAAGCAAAAAGAAAGGTTTCGATTTTATTTGACTATGTATGTATGTTTGTTGTAACTAGTAGTGACTCACCTACTCCAAAATCATCCCTAAAAAGGCTCGGCCCAAACACATGTCCTTTGATAAAGACGGAGTATGGACAAGCTCCCCCCGAGGGGAGGTGCCCATAGTATCCGACTTTTCCATTACCATTAATGTGGCCAAATGAAACTTTACTTATGTGTCATCTTGAACCGCTATACGTCTTAATGTACCGTCTTTTGTTTTTCTTTTTTTCGTTGGCAAAGGTTGGCAAAGCAGAGTGGTTTTGAAAGGCGATTTGAGGGTACTTGAAGTCAGAAAATGTTAGGGTTTTTGATTAGGAGAATGTTTAATTGTTAAAGCCAAAGCACCCTTTCTTATTATATTTGGCTGTATATATTATATTTGGCTGTATTGACATTTATCAGATTTTTTTGGCACGACTTTTATATAAAGCAAGAAAATTTGTTTTTTTGTCCGGAAAAAAAATAAATACTGCTGAAATAATGATGTCCTTCTTCTTCTGTGTGTATCAATTGCTTAGCTGAACAAGCTATCTTTATTTACTTGTATTATACGATATTTCCGCATAACAGCATTCAATATTCCTGAAAAAAAAAAAAAAACAATACATTAATGTAAAAAAAATCTTAATCCAAGTTAAACAGCGGAATTAATAATTTCAATAGCACATTAATACAAATCACATTTAAATTCTCTGTACAAAAACAATAACACGTATCGCATTACCCTCCTTTAACCGACTTCATTGACACACACCCCCACCTGGCTTGCGCGTGCGCTGCGCCGCTCAATTCCAAATTCAAACTGGAAGTTTTGTTCAAACCCTTCCATTGTTCTTTTTACGAATTGTTTTCGATTTAATTCATCGGCCGCGTGCGTTTGACGGGTTGATTCAGGGGTCCGTTTAGGGCTGGCCCTGTTGACAAATACTTGAGAACAGGGGGTAGGAAATTGTGCTAGCAAAAAATATGGCTCTGGAAAAGTGGGAAAATTCGTACCGGTTGGTTTAAACTTTTTATGATAGAAACGGAAGACTATGAATACCTCTTTAACGAGTTTAATTTTAATCATTTACATACAATATTCAGATTGGATGGACTGTGTAACAGATGATATGGCTAGCAAGGGGGTGACAAGCGAGATGATAATTATAGCAACTGATAGAGAGAGTAAGAGAGGCGGCAATTTTTATTGTATTTTGTCTTGTTTGTGCAGAATAAACAATTTTTCTTTCTTTCATAACGTTTGTTGAATAAACCTTGTATAAGAAAGATATCGGAGAAACACATGTTGTGTCAACCCCAAATAAATTCGGATTCGGAGAAAATAATGATGATGAGAACAATGATTCAGCATGCAGGAAGGAAAACAAAAGTACAACATTTTCTTCAAACAACACTCTAAATGCACCTACATTATTCAACAATACACATATACCTTGGTTCCCTTTCCACGCAGACTTCACTCACAATTATCCACCACGTACAACCCTGATCCGTTGTACCGTATTGTTGTCTTAACCAAAGTTAACCCTGCCACGGCGACGGCGACGTAAGCGTGTTCATTGATTTGTTTGTGAAAAATAATTGCTGCTTCAGCGATCGAAGTGTTTTTAGGTATTATTTTTGATAGTGTGTTGATGTTGACGAATATGCGTAATGGGGTGGGAAATTAGATTTTGATGTTTTTTAGGGTTGGTTGTTGTTTTACTAGTGTTTGCGGGTTAATTGAGTTACACACATTAAATGACAATTAAGCTCATCATCATCATCAGCCCATAGCACTCCCAGGCTGCGCCCCAACACCCTGTCCTCCGCCTCCCGCATCCAGTCTGTCCCAGCCATCTTTTTAAGGTCGTCGGTCCATCTAGCTGGGGGGCGTCCCACACTACGCTTGCCGATACGCGGTCTCCACTCCAGGACTCGTCTGCTTCACCGGCCATCGGTCCTTTGACAAACATGGCCAGTCCACTGCCACTTCAGCTTGCTTACCCTGCAGGCTATATCGGTAACTCCGGTTCTCTTCCGGATAACTTCATTTCTGTACTTATCCTTCAAAGAAACTCCGAGCATAGCCCGCTCCATAGCACGCTGAGTGACCTTGTATTTGTAAACCAGCCCGACTGTCAGTGTCCATCGTATTTGATAACGGGCAGGACGCACTGGTTTAAGACCTTAGTTCAATTTTACTTACTTTAAATTTTCCCATTAAAATACACTATTTTACCTTACTTACAAGCTTTTGGCTATTTTAGTCGTCAGTAAAAAACGTATCCCTTTCCCAAATAGAGGTCAAATATAACAGGTGACAAACAATAAAAATAAAACACATCGACTATCTAATCGATTTCCGTCACGATACTTCGTCGAGTTATTACGAATTTGCTAACGACACAAACCCGCTCACTAGGGTAAACAAAATTATAACAATAACAGGCAGTAATGATGCACTTCTGTCCCATATGGTGTGAAACGGTTCCGTCAGTGTTTCCTGCTAAAAAAAACTTAACTAGAGGTGTCTGCACCAATTACTATTAGTAAGGGCATTCGTTTTTGTGTCGTAATTGGATTTTTGTGAATATATTTATGTGGTTTGTTGCTTATATTTGTGAGGAGCTCCGCACAGACCACGGGTCAATCCATGGGGTTAAGCTAAGCTTGCTGGGGTTAGTCCGTGGATGGGTGACCATCTTTACATACCGAGACTTCCATGCCTCGGAAAGCACGTTAAGCCGTTGGTCGCGGCTGTCATTCTTAGATCTTTGACGGTCGTTACGGGTCCTCAGAAGCCCAAAAGTCTGACCAGTTTTTTTTTACATACGGTATCATTAAGTTTACGTAAGGTATTCTGTGTTATAAACATCCCTCTTATTTAATTACCTAAAGTAATAATATCAAGTATGGCAGGCAAACTTATTAATGTGTGATCTATCACGTAAAAATGAGGGTCAAGGGATCTTTACCGATTTTAAAAGAATAAGCATCACGTCATCACTTTTCAGCCAGACTCACTCATCACTCGTGTCTACCATGAGCAGTACTCTAACAAAACACTGGGAATACCAGATACAATACACAACATCTGCTAATCAATCACTAATTAGACACTAATAATACTGACAATATTAATAATACAACCTAATCTTTACCAAGTAACATTCGATTATCAAGTTAATTTCGATGTCAAACGAATCAGAATACTCGATTAGTATAATCGAATAAGTAATGGCTGACTATTCGTAATTTGAAATTCGAATGAGTTTAATCATCTGAAGCCAAATGGCGTTCAATTATATTTGTAAAGAATTCGGTAAAGGGTTAGTGGATTTGAATTTCGAACAGGTGTTTGAATAGTCTTCACAGTTCTAAAATGGTGGCATAGAATGAGGGTAGTAACTACCTGTAATTCAATTATCAGAACACAAAATCACAAATTCATTGTCATAAACTGGATGTGTCAGCAGTTTGCTTGATTTAGAAATCGAACCCAGGATACCCACGTTTAGCAGTTGGGCTTGCGACCGTTAGACCACTTGGCAGTTCATGCAATAGTTAAGACAATTAGAAACATGGAATTTTGGAAGATAATATGCCTTAGAAAAAGAGGTAGGTGAAATTACTTTCTTTTTGTTGTATTTATTCTTAAAATCACTGTTTTCTCTACAAAAAAAATCATCGTGGCAACAAGAATGAAGTCTTTATCAAAAACAAATGATTATGGCCGCGAAAATGAAACGCCTTTCAAACATATGTTCCACTTACGTCGACCAAACCGTTCGTACTACCTAATGATTATTGAAATCGCCAGTTGCCCGGGCTATTTTTGTATAGGAATTCTAACCGCTCATGCTAGAACGTGCTGTGTCTATATACGTGTGGGTTTTGGTAACTAGTAGATGATATACATTTCAAACTAGGTATGTTTAAAACCGATATGCTAGGCAAAATTAACGGACACACACTTCCCTATGTGTTTATTATTCTAGCGTATGGCACTCGTGGGTTGCAGCTGAAAATCAGCGTCAGGTGGTACACCTTGTGTTGTCATCTGATATTATGCTGAGCTGAGGCCCTTTTGGCATTATAATTAATTGTTTTCTGTGTTATTTATAGTTTTTAAGGTGTATTTTTTTTGCTGTAATGCCAATAAACGCATTTTTCTTTCTTTCTTTCTTTCAAAGATATAACCTGCCAGGGTTGCGAGTTTGTCCTAAAGGGATATCGTGGCCCTGGCACACAGGCAACGGAAGGAACGTGTGTGGGTTTTAGTCAGTAAAAGTCTAACACGCTCTCCCGGTCCACCCAGATCGGGAGAAGTTATTTGATAATTTCTAACCCATCAAAAAAATAAGCAAAGATATAAATATGTCTAGAGAGACAATCAAAGTTGTGAACTCGTCGAAAAAAATTGTGTCTAACTGTTGGGCGCAAAATACACTCACACTAGAATAACACAATGACAGCACAATGACGTGGGGTGAGTGTAAGACGTAGGTGTCACTCACACCAGCTTATCAAAGTTGTCCGTTTTATTTTTGAAGTAAAACTTTTTTACGCACGCTTGACTTGGGCAGTAAGCTGGTGAATGCGTGACGAGAGCGTTACGAAAAGTGTGATCGGGAAGTTGTTTAAATTTTAAACATGGAACACACCGCGTCACCGCCGCGGACCGTCCCGCTTAATAGGTATTTTTTTTTAATTCACTCTGGCTGTTTATACACTCACAAGACTGCAGCTTTTTTGAAGTAAAACTTCTTTTGCTAGCGTTACGCGAACGGTGATTTCTGTTCTACTTCAGTCGTGTGGTCTAAAGCACACTCGTTTTCTTTTTAGTTCATTTGCAGTGCGACACTCTATCAGACATATAAATAATCAAGGATGCTAGGTATGTTTTAGACCTCCTCGTATGTCTCATGGTTGCAAGCATTACTGCTGAGCATGAGGGACTGGATTCCATTCCCAGGTCGGGCAAAATATTATTGGGTTTTTCCATGGGCGTACCCACGGTGGGGCAAGGTGGGCCACCCTGGACCCTGACTCGAGGCTAAAAATTTACACACCATGCTAGTTCAACTCTCATTTGTCCGGTTTTTCAATTTGGAGTTTGACATTTGCATCTGTCAAATTACGAACTCTCAGAATATATTTGAACCAAGGTTAGCCAATGGGTTTATCCGTCTGGAAATTCTCAGTAGCAGACCGGAGTATTTTTTTTTTGGGTGGGAAATTATAAAATAACTTCTCCGGCTCTGGGCGGAGCGGGACGGCGTGTCAGACTTTTACTGACTAAAACCCACCCGTGTTCCTTCAGTTGCCTGTGTGCCAGGGCCACGATATACCGTTCGGACACACCCGCAACCCTGGTCTCTCAGTAGCAGCCCGGAGTCTAGATTTGTGAAATGAAATGATCAAATGATGTTTATTTTTACGCATGCCTGCTTGATAGGCTCGCCCCCTATTCATCATCTGCCCAGCCGACCCCAACTTAGGCTTGCAAAAAAATATCGATGTATCGATATATCGATATTTTTTGTTCGATGTATCGATATTTTTCGGCGATATCTATTATTTCGATACATCGATATATCGATACAAAATATCAAGTATCGAAAATGTATCAAATACGATATATTTCCAACAGCAACACCGTTGGCCCCACTGACTAAAACCGCTAGAATTCAGAGCCGTAAAAATGTAAACTTATTTTTATCAATGTTTTGTTAGTTTAAGATTTTACATCAGAAATGATGATTCTAGTTTGGTATTTCTGATTAAAAAACAAACAATACAATTTCATATACCTAGTACCATATACACATTTTAGAAAATTTCACCGATATATCGATACTTTTTTTTCGATATATCGAAATCGATATATATATTTTTTTAAATATCGATACGATTTAAATCGATACTTTTTGGCACTACTTGCATACGTTGGGGTCGGCTTCCAGTCTAACCAAATATAGCTGTATACCAGTATTTTACAAAGAGCGGCTGCCTGTCTGACCTCCACAACCCAGTTATTGGATAATACGATACTCCTTGGTAAGACTGGTGGTCAGATTTTCAGGTTTTTGACTACCCGTAACGACTATCAAAGGTCCACGAGAGACCGTTGGCCCCGCTGTCATTCGTGGACCTCTCCGTGCCTCTGAAAGCACGTTAAGCCGTTATGTGCTCTCCGAGGCACGGAGTTGTACGTACAGATGGTAACCAATCCATGGATCAACCGCGGCAAGCATAACTTAACCTGATCGATCGACCCGTGCGGCTCGCTCCCTATTATACATGGCATAGGACTTAATCATTATTGACGAAATGTGGATGTACGCTATGTACACCTTTTTTTAAACATTTTCACACAAACGAGGTCATTTCGAAGCCTCGGTTCCTCCGCCTCCTCCATCCGTGCTCTGGAGTACTGATAGCAGCTCTCCAGAGTACGAATGGATGAGTTCTAGAATGCCTAAGGCACCCAACTGATCAGACAAGCTACTTACACTAGAAAGTGTGTAGAGTTCTGAGTGTTCGGATTTCTATACATTTAGATCCTATTTTTGAGGTTTTTTGTTTTATGGACAACTCCGGTATGAAATGTCGGTATGATCAGCCGGGGGGTCTTAGAGGCTCTAGACCTCCTCCATCCGTACTTTTGAGAGCTGCTATCAAATCTCCAGAGCACGTATGGAGGAGGCAGAGGAACCGAGCCTTCGAAATGACCTCGATTGTATGAAAATGTTGCTCTGGGTAAATGTATTTTGTTGACTGTACAGCCGACCTGGTATGTTATCCCCCCCAAACGTTTAATGTCACTTGCACGTCATAAACGACAATGTCTATATATATATTTAACAGTTAGATAGGTACTTTGTTCAATTTTAATTTACTGGGAATCGTCGTCAGAAGTCTTAACAAGGGGTATTGTTTACCCAGTAACTTTTTAGGGTACCATACCTCAAAAGGATAAATGATTTTTATTTCTGTAAGTAGGTTTGTGCAAGCACTTTTACACGTCAATCATATTTTAAAAACTAGATGAGGTCGGCGTTTCCTATCTGAGTACTCTGACAAGAAAGGCCGAAACAAACTCAGAGGTCACAGTCTCTTTTAAAGTCCAGACATAATCTTGGTCAGATCATGTGAAGGCCATGCAGATTGGTGTCTGAAATGGTCTTTTGAGGAAAGAACCACACAGGTTGAGTGGACCTGACCAGTCAGTGCACGCATTTGTCAGAAATCGTGCAGCTCTACTCAGAACTTAAGGAGCTCAGTAGTCGCATATGATTTGTAACATCTGACATCTCACCTTGATATAGCACTTACTAATTGAATGAGTACACTAATTTCATGCTATTCTATAAAGTACTTACTAATTCCATGCTATTAAAAAGTACTTAATTATTCCATGCTCAAGCTGTCACTTCCTGTTACACACTTCCGTCCCTTTTCACGAAATCGTTCCACAGCAATTTTAAATTGAGCCTTATAGTTTCATGTTATTTTATTCCTTTACTTCTAGGAATTGATGTAATAAATAGGAAGATAGGCCACTCTCTAACATCACGTAAATATTAAATGGACCCGATGTCGTGCGTCATGTGCTCGACAACCGAAATAGATAGACATATTACTCGGGCTATAGCGGGAACGAGATCGCAATAATTGTCACTGTTACGTACCCATTTTTTTTTTTTTTGGGTGGGAAATTATCAAATAACTTCTCGGGCGTGACAGACTTTTACTGACTAAAACCCACTCGTATTCCTTCATTTGCCTGTGTGCCAGGGCCACGATATCACTTTCGGACAAACTCGCAACCCTGGCAGGCATTGGCCCTAGCGGACCCCGTCAGTTGGTGCTGACATCTCTTTGAGGCGCGCGTGGAATACAACGCGCAGTTGACCTGGGCCTGGTCCTTATCGGACGGTGAGCTACCCATCACTCACCGTCCGCAAGCCCGCGCGTACGGTGGCCGGAAATCGGCTGGTGACTCCCGACGCCCGGGGCGTCTCCTGCGGTGACTAGGGGCGCGAGGGCGCGACCCTTGGCTCTCTCTCATGCGTTCCGCTTCCTCCTTCGCAAGCATTACTGCTTCGCAGAAGGAGGTGATGGCCTCCCATGCACTCCTGCTCTGAACCATGGCCTGAACCAGGGCCGGACGCGAGAGATCGCCGCCACCGATCGGCTCCGTGAGGACACGGTGGTGCTCCACCCAAGCCCGGCAGACCTCCGCCGTGTTACGTACCCATAACAAATCGCAAACAAACTACGATTCGGGTATTCCCCGCAAACCGGGAGTAATGTAGGTCGATTGTGTCCTTTCCCCTAATTTATGCGGTCCACATCGAGGAGCGCGTACCATATCTTCTTATTTAATATATCAATGCTTCTAGGTCAAAAATCGTGAGCGCTATTACACAGAGTCATCAAGTTAAATGCAACAATACATCAGTTCCTATACTTTACTAACGATCGTTAGTAACTATCATGACGGCCACAATTAAATGCCAGTTTTTTCGGTAATTACTGGTAAGCCGAATGGGTGATATCAATCATTGGTATGGTAATGGAATGGGCAATGGTTGATGTACTTAGATTATGGAGTTAGGAGTCAAAATGTTAGGAATAGGACCTAAATACAAGAACAGATCCCGCGTTACGCATGATTCAAAAAGCGGATTTGGTTATAAATTTATTGCTTTTCTCGATGCAGGGGCGTTAATAGTTGAAGAATTCTCCTGGTAAGAACCATAGAACTGACTTCATCCTATGCATTGTGACGAGCATAAATTGCTTAGCAACCATGATAAAGTGACTAAACGAATCGCAACAGTGAAATACTTATTATTAAGTAGTTCCGGTGGCCATCTGTGGTCTTCATCATCAGTTCCACTTCACCAAACGGTGCTTTCCGAGTGCAAATGTATGAGTTACTATAAAAAATACTGAAATTGATATATCGGTCCACAAATGACGGAGTAATCGGTGAACAAACATAGCCGAACATATAACCTCCTCCTTTTTAGAAGCTGGTTAAAAACTACTATGTATTATCATTATATTAATAGGTGAACGAAAACTGGGTACTCTTTTTAACGAAAATGACGCGGACGGAAGAGTATGAAATTTGGCACAGTTAAATTTTATATGTACGAGTACAAGGAGTGCAGAAAGCTATTTTTTTTATATAATATGCATTAGACATAAGGTAAATTAATAAAAAAAACACATTAACACACACTACGATGCGTTTGACACAAACACATGGTACCAGGGCCTCATGACTTGAAGATAGACAGGTGACAAAAGCGACCAAGCAGCTTGACCATGGAATAAGTAAGTACTACTCATGGAATTAGTAAGTAGGTACTTTATAGATTGTAAGTAGAGGGGGTCGAATTTCGACCAGCGGGCGACCACCCGTTAATATTAAATAGGTATTTCCCAAACTTTTGCGTTATTACACAAAGTTTAAATGAAGTGGGTATTAAATGCTAGTGACAGTACCTTTAATAGCCAATGGTTACAATGCGGATTGGTGAGGGAAACGCCGTGAGTTCGATCTTACTCTAAACATACCTACCTACCTATTTAGCTTAGTAGGTTGAGTTAATAGGTAAAGAGGACGATAACCGACTTTTAATGATTTTATACTGAAGATCACGTCTAAACGAGTAGTGTTAATGATTTGAAAAAAAATATGATAAATAAGAGCATTTTCTCACTAACTTAATATTTGAATATTTTAGATTATGTTTATATTGCATAGTTTTTAAAGTTATGTCTAACGCGGATAAAAAACTGAGAATGGCGCAAAATCTACCAAGCGTATTTTTCTGGAACCTTCACCAATTCAAAGATAATTGAATTATTGATCTTTTAGTTTACGCGTTTTATTAAAATACCTTTTGTTTTGTGTATAGTAAATTAATAATGCCTCAAATTGGGGACAACGCTCCGTGATGGGCGAGTCTTATTACTAGTTGAACGTACGACGCGTTGCGTGAGCTCAGTACAGAACACGCAAGCTAACCACTCAAGGTCACTGGCATATATCTGTGTTCGTCCGTGTTCTGTACTGAGCTCACGCAACTTGTCGTACGTTCAGCCAGTAATCGAACTCGCCCATCAAGGAGCGCTGTCCCCAATTTGACGCATTATTAATTTATTATACACAAAACAAAAGGTATTTTAATAAAACGCGTATATTATAAGATCAATAATTAAGTTATCTTTAAATTGGTGAAGGTTTCAAAAAAATACGCTTGGTAGATTTCGCGCCATTCTCAGTTTTTTATCGGCGTTAGACATAATTTTACAAATTAATTTCACTATGTAATATAAGCATAATCTAAAATATTTACATATTAAGTTATCGAAAAAATGCTCTAATTTATCATATATTTTTTTCAAATCATTAACACTACTCGTTTAGACGTGATCTTCAGTATAAAATCATTCATTCAAAGTCGGTTATCGTCCCCTTAATTAAGATTTATCTTTCTGTCTCTATCGATTTACCAACGATAACAATTATTTTAACCGACTTCCTAACTATCACAAATTCACAGCATAGTCCTTAATATTCTGCCACTTCCTTATTTCATAACCTGACCATTACAGGCTGGCCATAAGGCAGGTGCCTGCCGCACTAGCGCTAGCTAATGTTCGAGTGGCGTGCGCGTCGCCTCATTACCCGAGCGCTTCCGAAGTGTTACGACAAAGCCCGAAGTGTTACGACAACAACCGAACGCTTTAATTTTAACGTCTTTAGGAAGTCTGTTTGTAATTGAGGGTAGGAAGTACTAAGAGGTGGTGATTTGTGGAAATAAGTGAGTGAGGGTTTTGTAGTTTGTGTTATCTTTTAGGTATACCTATTTGGTTAATCTGTGGTGTTATTAATTGGTGGATTAATTGGTACAATATGGGATAATTAGAAGTTGCCATAATTACCAGTTTGTGCAAACGGATTTGCGATTTCTGGTCATAGCAGAGCAGATATATGTTATTGTTATTGCTCATCTTGACTTAGTAAAGCTACAGCAATTTCGATTTATCAGTTTTCATCGAGAACTATTTCGCTGACAACAGGTAAACCGCTGTCACTGTCAGACTGCATACAAAAGAAAGAGAAACGCGATGACACAACGCTTGTAATTTATTGCAAAATATGATGCAATTATTTATTTACTCAAAAATTAGTTGAGTAATCGAAAATAAAAAACATATTAATAAGACGTTCTCGTTATTAATTAAATACCAACCGTACGTTGCTATTTAATACAGCTATTTTGGATTGAAACTCAAAGTAAAGGGTTAGTGTACCGTTCATTATCGATATTTTTTTCTAAACGTTTTTTGGTAACAACAAAGTTCTGAGAAATATGTTCAAGAATAACATAATATATATTTTTTCCGCTACAACAAAGTATATAGATTCTGTAGTCTCATGAAACATGAGGTTTCAGAGGCTAGTGTGAATCTTTGGGTTCATTCGAGCAATCGAGTCTGGTACAACCACGCTGGGTTCGGTGCATTTCATACATTCATTCATACAACAAAGTATATAGATTTGGCAATAGTTTTGTTTAAGACAAGCTACTTTTATCATTTGCCTCTTATCAGCGCCTTAATGTCTAATTTCAAATAATTTTACCACACATAAAACTACTCTAGTCTTTATTACCCGCTTCCTAAGTCAAAACAAAATAAATATGTCTATTTTTTTAGCTGGAACATTTAGTCTTGGTCGAGTGCCCACAGAGTTGCCCGTCTCGCGCCATTGACCCCGCTGAATCGGTTCTGTCAAGGGTCCAAATTATGTTTAATACAATAATTGAAATAAACACTGCGGGTACCTTGTTAGAGCTTGTCAAAGTGGTGTTTCTGAAAAGGGTGAACATTTAATGAACATACGCAATAACTAACTGTGGGTATGTACTGAGTGAGAAGTTAGGGTAGACTGTAGTCTCTTCTTAGGTCAGGAAAGTAAAAGAAAGTAAGACAAATTGGTTTATTTGTCGCAGTGCATACAATAATATCAGTTAAGACGCCGACAACAGGTAAACAGCTGTCACTGTCAGATTGCATACAAAAGAAAGAGATGCGCGATGACACAACGTATGGCGTAAAAATGCAAATAAAATCGTATAAAATTAAATATTAACTTGTACGATAATTAATAAAAAATAATCCATTACCGGATGCAGTTAGGCATTTGCAATTGTATGGTATACTTTTAATTATAATTATATCTGATAACGAAGGGATAAACTGCTTTTAAAAATAATTAAGAGTTGTCTTTGAAGATTTTTTAGTGTATTATATTATGTTTTGAGTTCAATCACCGTATGCACAAAAGACTTGAAAATATCATACTGTTTTTGTTTTGGAAAAAAATATTTACGGTTTAAGAGATACACTGATTTTAAAACAGAACACATTTTTGACCATTTCAGATATCTCCGCCGAAAGACTTCCACCGCTGGACATAGGCCTCCCCCAAAGGGGAGGGGTTACCATAATCGCCACGTTTGGCAGGCGGGTTGACGATCGCAGTATGGTGCTCATTCTCTAGTAAGTCTCTTAGTCACCTTTTACGACACCCACGGGAAGACATTGGATAGTGCTATTCTTTACGTCATCCGTTTGGTGCCGGATGTAAAGAGTAGCACCATCCCATTTCTTCCCGTGGGTGTCGTAAAAGGCGACTAAGGGACTTACTAGAGAATGGGCAGCAGCGTTCTCTATGCATTTTAACACCATTTTTCTTTCTTTCTTTCAAAAAGGTGTTTTTTATTGTATACTAGCTGCACCCCGCGGTTTCACCCGCGTAAGTCTCGATCCCGTGGGAATATCGGGATAAAAAGTAGCCTATATGTTAATCCAGGGTGTCAGCTACCTCAATACAAAAATTTATCAAAATCGATCCGGCCGTTTGAGCGTGAAGAAGTAACAAACATCCATCCATCCATACTTACAAACTTTCGCGTTTATAATATTAGTAGGACTTAAATGGCCCAGCTCATTCATTGTAAGTTCTGCGAAAGAATCTCATGTTCAGGATTCAGGAGTGGTCGCATACGAGTCTTGAATCCGTTATCCCAAGTTTCCTACAAACCAGGGTTTGAAATACCGTCTCTTTCATGCACATATTCTAACCATATCTTCTCTCCTTGTCCACAGAGACCGCCATCGTCATCGTTGTCGTACGGTGGCGCGGTAAACGACGACGTACGTTCTCCGGGCTCCGGAGGTACCCCTGGACCCCTCAGTCAGCCCCCGCCGCAGACCCTCGATGCGTCTGATCCAGGTAAGCACCTACATTATTATGTCAACCTGGTACTTTCTTGGGAAAGCAGCTAAATAAATGTAAAGTATTTTGTTTCGGCCCGAAATAAAAGTACCTACTTACAGTCGAGAAATTATATTACGCACACTCACTGGTTGTGTTAACTTTCATCCAGGATCATGAAAGATTCATGTTAGGTAACGACTAAAACCATATAGAAATCGAAGGTCTTTGACCAGTGCGTGTTGCCAGTGATGATCTATGGCACTGAAACGTGGTCGCTCACAATGGTCCTTATCAGAAGGCTAAAAGTCACCCAAAGGGCAATGGAGGGGACTTGCTTAGAGTTTCCCTACGTGATCGAATCAGAAATGAAGAGATCCGCAGGCGAAACCAGGTAACGTAACTGACATAGCCCGAAGAATTGCCAAGCTTAAGTGGCAGTGGGCAGGGCACATTGCTCGCAGAACTGATGGCCGATGGGGCCGAAAAGTTCTGGAGTGGCAACCGGAAGACGTAGCGTTGGAAAGCCTCCTACAAGGTGGACCGATGACCTTGTGAAGGCGACAGGTATCCGCTGGATGCGGGAAGCACAGAACTGGTTGAAGTGGCGGTGCTTGGGAGAGGCCTATGTCCAGCAGTGGACATCTTTCTGCTGAAATGATGTCAAATCAAATCAAACCAAAAATATTTTTATTTCACATAAGCCTACATGGGCACTTATGAAACGTCAGAAGCTAGGTGCACGGTTCCAATTGGTCGTTTCCTATGGAGAAGAGCCGATAACAAACTCCCGTGGAGGTTGTTACTCTTTAAAAAAAAATGGCTTTTACAATGTTTTCAAATTACAGTGTTAATAAGTATGGGAGGACAGCGTAGGCCCGTCAAAAGTACCAGGTACTTATCAAAATAGAAAATGGTCTACAGTCTATTAAGCCTACAACGTCCTCACATTAACAAAAAAAAAACAATATAAAATATGATTAAAATAATAAAAGTTAGAGCCTTGTTGAAATTAAAATTGCACGATGAACCGGGTGAAAACCATATTCGTTTTAATGAACCGTTTTCGTGGACTTTTCAATAACATTATGTTCAATAAACGCTTAAGCACAGGCGCAGTCGCGAAAAAGCTAGGCTAAATCAATGACCAATATTTTAATTGCGATATTTAGACGAAATTCCATAATTATATACTTAGGTAATGAGAGGATGAAAAAAATAATCATTGGTTTCCCGCGGTGAATACGATTTTAACACCTAAAACCACCTTATTTGGCTCATTTAGTTAAATGCTCATTATTTGACCATAAATTGCGGTTTTTTGCTGTTTTTAAATGCAACAAGTTAAGTTGTAGGCATTAAGCTTGTTACACAGCGATGCATGGCCGATAAAATGGTGTGAAAATCATCTTTTTTTTATTAAGTTGGTGTGAAAATCATCTTTTTTTTATAAAGTTGGTGTGAAAATCATCATTCTCCTTGACTTGGCACGAGAACCGTAGAGAAGCGTTTTGTCGACGGAAAAGTAGATAAAAATGACGTTTTTGTGTAGACAGTAGAACCTTTTCATCATCATCATCATCATTTCTACCGAAAGACGTTCACTGCTGAACATAGGCCAAAGAGGGGGATTTGCCATAATCGCCACGCTTGGCAGGCGGTTTGGCAATCGCAGTATGGTTTTAAAAATGCATAGAGAACGCTACTGCCCATTCTCTAGTAAATCCCTTAGACGCCTTTTACGACACCCACGGGAAGAAATGGGATGGTGCTATTCTTTACGTCCGGCACCAAACGGAACCGGTAAAACATTTTAGGAAATTTTATTCGCCCGCGTGGTCTTTTCTAAAATAAAAGTACGTGTTACTCCATGAGCTATCTGCCAGTGTAAGTCCCGTCAAAATCGGACCAGCCGTTTTGGAGACTAGCCAGGACAAACCTACAGACAGACAAAAAAAAACGTTTTTTTGTTATTAGTAGCTACCGTATATACTTTCATATACATTTGGTAAACAGCTCTTATTTTGACATTACAAATATGCCTTCAATTTTATTTATTTTTATAATTAACAGATGACAGATAAAGATAATTTTGCATTAATTTAATAATTTCAAATTGAAATCAATCACAGTAAATATTAAAATAATTTCAACCGTGTGATTACTCTGTATCTCATCAGAATATGCAAATTTTAACGATCATTACACTATTTTCTTGCTTCTAAACAAAAACTATCTTTTACGACGTAGCGCATCGCTTCAGCGCACTGCACATACCTAATGATGTTTACTATTGCAACTTATTAACTACTCGTATCCGTTCTAGTAATCGATTCTCATCGGAATATACGATTATATTTATCGATTAACGAGGACCTATCAGGTTTCATAGACCACCTAGGTTACGTCGAAGTTTATAAATTGATATCGAATTATTTAAGCATTATTTTATTTAACATAACTGGTGAAATGTGGGTGAACTATAGGTACCTCTGCCTAACTCTTCGAGGAATAGAGTCGTGATGTTATGTTATGAATTACACGCGAATAGGTATAGAAAGCGAATAATAAACGTCCAGGGTCTGTTTATGTGACTCCTACGCTTCGTCCGTAACAATTAACATGTCCACACTTGGAATCTAGATCCGACTCGACACGTCAACACCCTTTGAGAGCCAATTGAAAACTGACAGGTCCACATCGTCACGTCACTATCGCACGTCAAACTTCTTCTGCTTGAAATTTGTAAAAAGAACTGTGCGGACACCCCGGCCGCGCGTTTGTCAACGTTCCGATAACCGTCACCAACGCGAGAATCACTCGTCACTCAGACGGGACATGTTACCTTACGTATCTCGATCGATTGTCATGTATTCATTCGTAAATGACTGATGGGTGTCCGTAGAACGGGACGTTACGACGTTACAACACTAGCGCCGACCTCACAATAGGTATTGAAATGAGACAGGATTGTGTGCACGTATCGCCGATGCATCTCGGTTTATCGCTTTCATATTCCTATGCGCTGGTAATTTGTGTGGGATTACATTGTGCTATTCATATTTACCATTCAAAATATTCAGGTGCGGTGACGTTTTGATTTTTCCATGTAAATAATCCGTGTCTCGAAAAAGGTGCGACTACAAAAGACGCAATCACTAGCGCAGCGTTTGACAGCTGTCAAAAATGGCCGACGCGTTGGCGCGAAAAACTAACAAAGCGTCAGCGAGTGTGTTTTTTTCACATTTCCACGTTGTTTTTGTGGAAAAATTATGCTTTCGACACACGTATGTGTAATTGTTTGGTTTGTCGCACGGCGGGAGCGGCGAAATGCTGGCCAAATTGAATTTTGTGAAGCCGCGGTGTCCGTACTGATCTGTAACTAGGAACCATTTTGTTTTTATTTTTTTTTCTGGTCTAGCCATCGAGAATAACTAATTGCGTAATATATCAGTGCGTTGCGGATTGTGAGCGTTTCGTGTCAACGTGCGACGTCTCTCACGAGTGGAAAAAATAATATGATTCAGTTCGCCTATCTAAGGTTAAGAAGTTAACAGTTATTGTGCTTTTAACGTATTGATATCATAAATCATTTGTTATTAGGTCACAGTAATTATTAGTTGTCAGAAAAAGCTGCTATAAATATTATATCAATATTATCAGAGTGTAGGTATAATAACTACAATTATTATGTCAGATAAAACGTCTTTATTATCTGGAATGCAATTAAATCTTTATGGCTTCAACACCAAAGCAAAAAGATGCCAAAAACAATTAGGACCACAGAACCCGTTTCGACAAAACAATAACTGGACTAATTAAACCAAAAATTCCCTCGTCCTCCACTGTGCCATAAAGGGCTAACTCACTCCCGTGAATTATTCAAAATTCAAAATTTGCCTATAATTCAATCAGTCCATGTCCCTGTCTCCCCGGGGAGGGGGCGCAGGGGAGAGCGGGGCGATTATTTCAGAATTTAATATTAATTAACTGACGCTCTCGGCGTTCATAATTGCGTTTTTCAATTACCGAATGACAATTATGCGTAAATTTTGGACCAGACAGGACGATACTGCTAATTGTCAATCGCTGACACTTGTGCAGATGATTTTTTTCGCGTCCGCCATGTTTATCGATGTGGATGGTATTCATTTTGTACAGTTTAAAAAAAGAATTTTATTTCTGATTGGTAGGAAAATGAGGCAGAGGAATCTGATTCAGCCTAATTTGACAAATGATAAGTGATCCTTTCAGTTAAGTTTATTTTGGGAAAAGTTCCGTTTCTATGTTTGTTGCAATAAGGATATTGCAACAAACATAGAATGGAGGACCAAAGACGACAAAATTATGATGAATTAATAGGTACTTGAATCGAATATTTGCGCTGAAATAATGTGCTGTTAATTAGACTATTTAAAACAGATCTTGATATTATGTTTGCGAAAGAATAGAAGATGATATTGTCAGAATGTTTGTTTTTTTGTGAGAAGAATGCATGACTGTGTTAAATAAATTATATGTATAGTGTGTGCTTCGGCCGTTCTATTAACAAAAAAAAAAAATCGAATTAAAAAAAATGCTACAATCATCACGTTTGAACAAATAGAGTTTTGACCGCAAAATGTTGTTGCATATCCCTAAATCTTAAGACATTTTATCTTCTAAAAACATTTTTAAAGTTTTTTTGTAACAGACCTAAAACATAAACTCACGCCTTATTCCCATGGGGGTAGGCAGAAACTGCAGAACGCAAACTGCTACGATCCTTATCATACTAGCTTCTGCCCGCGACTTCGTTCGCGTGAAAGTCGTAAGACACCACCATATAGTAAAATAACACCCAAATTTTTGCAAAAAACTGCCACGTTGGTCTAGTGGTCGCAAGCGCTACTGTTTATCATGTGGTCCTGGCTTCGATTCCCGGGTCAGGCAAAGTGTTATTGGGTTAGCACGAGAACCGTAGAGAAGCGTTTTGTCGACGGAAGAGTAGACAAAAGTGACGTTTGCCTGTAGATAGTAGAACATTTTCGGTAGATAAACAATTTCTATTCTACAGTAGAGTAGAAATAGAAAGTATAGCACCACCCTATTTCTTCCCGTGGGTGTCGTAAAAGGCGACTAAGAGACTTACTAGAGAATGGGTGGCAGCACCATACTGCGATCGCCAACCCGCCTGCCAAGCGTGGCGATTATGGCAAACCGCCCCCTTGTAGAGGCCTATGTCCAGCAGTGGACGTCTTCCGGCTGAACTGATGATGATGCTAAGCCTGCTAGAATTTCTCAGTAACAGTCCAGTCTGGATTTATGCCCGGTTAATGGCAATAGGCTCGTCCCCTATTACGTGGGACCTAATTATACAACATTATTTTTAGTTCAAGCAAAACCTGAATATAGTTGTTCAGAATAAGGAACTGAATCGATTTCAATAAATTTTACACCATGTTATATTTTGTCCCAAAAATACCTATTTAAGTGTGATGAAAAATGCTATCACCATTTAATTACTTACAATACAATCGCCGTACTGTTAGGTACCTACTGCCCAATTATTATCAATGAGCCCTGGAGGCGCGGGGGCGCCGTTAGTATGTTTTTGTACGGACAACCCGGTAACATAACAACCTTATACTCGTAACTTTGTGACTTTTCATGATACTGTTTTGTAATTTTGTACATAGATTCTTTACATAAAAAAATACTAGACACGTGTTTCGGGTTTCGCATATACTAAAAATAATGTTGTATATGCTCATTTAGCTTTGTTTTTGTTTTTCTTCGTATTTGTGTAATTAGCAGTTTAAAACTCATCTTCTAGAATCATAACTATAGTACACCAGGCAAGGTGACAGTTCCTATAACCAGACCCTGGCAAGAATCCAGAAAAACCGTAGAATTTTAAGAACCCAGTAGGGTTTTCACATGTGAATTAAATCCTTACTCGCGATGCTAATGGCAGCGTGAGAGAGCCAGTTTTATGTTGATTAGTTACTTAAATAAAACATATTGTTTGCCAGGTGTTCCCATAATGGGTTCCTTGATCTTTGCTTCGTGTCCTTTTGGATTTATTAGGGTAATTAGAATTACCTCAGTTGTGGAAATAGTGAATTGAGGAATTTTGAAGTTAACCCCAAATTTATCTAATTTTGAAGTTAACCCCAAAAGTTATCTAATTTTTAAGTTAACCCCAAATTTATCTAATGTTGTAAAGTTTTTTTTTACTTAAGATAAGATGGAACCGCAGCTGTATAATAGCTCGCGAAATTCTAATTTTCTTACGTTTTTGCAGGTCAGGGTCAGTTGTATTTCGATTAAAATATGAGTCGCGACCATAACAAATATTTTTTAACATAATTATAATCATTACAATCATTAATACTTACATCTCTCTTAGTTAGTTCTGTTCCTTATGAATAAATCTCATACGGAAAATTGTTTTCCTGGAAATAGCAAAAACGTAAGAAAAATTGAATATTGCGGGCTCACTTTTTCTTGAAATCATGACATAATAATTCTGTAAATACATATCTGTTATAGTCGTGAATCATATTTTGATCAAGAAAAGTCACCTGACATTAACCTGTCAATTGCAAACAACTGCAATGTATTATATTATAATAAAATTTGAATGTCGTGGGCTACCACTGCAGATGCACTTTATCTATCTTGTTAAAGAAAGATAGCGTTAATTAATTGAGAAACCCGAAGTATAAAACGTTTTTTGCGTCGGTCTCCTGCTAAAATAAAGAGACACACTTAAGAGCGTTTACACCTTACGGCATTTCATAAAAACTTTCAAGCCCTTGTTTTTCGAAATGACTGAACCGATTTTAATAAAACTTAATTCATAAGCATAAGCAGCATAAAATGGTTTAAAAAGTTAGTAACGATAATTTTCGAAATGTCTTATATAAAAACAGTAAACTGGAAATCTTTGTTTCTATGGAAAATTTAAAATCGGTCTAATTTGGCTGTAAAATATATTTATATTTGCTGTATTTTCATTCTTCGAAAATGTTCTTTCATTTCCAAAAACAACGGCTTGAAAGTTTGTATGAAATGCTGTACACCTTATAGCATTTCATACAAACTTTCAAGCCCTTAAGACATTGACCTATTTGGACAAAACGGTCCTACATTTCTAATATTGTAACGCCATAACCCAAAATGTAACTATCTAAAAATTCAACTAGGGTAAAAAACACCCTTAAATTCACGGTCTCATGCGCAGTAAATTGGAAAGCAATTTTTAACCAAAAGAGGCGTCAAGTGTTTCAACTCGTACAAAATATGACGATTATTGTGTTACGACACCCTTGAGGAGGTGGGGTAAACATGAAACACAATTACCTCCCTGGCTGTTGGGTTCCATTTTCGTCACAATTTAGACAGTCATTTAGTATTCTACCCACGGTTAGAATGACCGCTGAGTGGACGTAGTGTGCTTAGAATTTTCTAGGACCTAGTCCCATCCGGGTGTCGGTAAAGTCAGGCCGCGATGGCTACATGTTTTTTGCGTGCTAATAACAGTGTAACGCAATGTCGTATGCAAAACAAGCTCGCGTAGTTTTTGATGGCGTTTTTATTTCGTTTGACGTATGATCTTGCGTTGTAATTGTGTTGTAAAGTTATGAGCTATTATTATGTAAATTTTTAAGGTAGGTGTCGTTTGAAGTTTCTTTGAGGTGGGTTTAAGATAACTACCATTGTTGCATAGTTTGTTCGTTTGATTATGTTATATTTTCGCGTGTCATAGTGCCACAAGTTGGGTTCGAATTAATATCCTTTCGAGTGATATCCCAAATCCAAACGTGAATTAGTCTTCAAATATAAACCATAAATAACTCAGTCTATCAAGAAAACACTTGAGCAGTCCCTCCTCAAATATAACAAATTGAAAACGCAGTAAAGAATCGTCTGTTACTATCACAATGGTCTACCGTCAAAACTGCAAGTCAGCTCCAAGTGATCCAATAAAGTGAGCACTAGGGACTTCAGCTTATCAATATTTCAGACACAAAATTGAAAATTACCGGAACCCCCGGCTGACTTACATAACTCAAACCTATCGAAACCAATAAAATATTAACTGGCAACATTTTCCCGCCATTTCTCACCGGCCATTCGACTTTCGTATCACGTCCCGCCCGCACTTACACTCAATGCTAAATGTAATCATAAAATTGTTGTTAATAATTCATGTTAGAAAGAGACGGAGTAACCAGCGTGAGAGGGAGGTGTGTATAGGTGTGGGAGCGGGATTATTAAATTCTGTGAATGCTCACTTTGTATCTAATATCCGAATGTGTTTAATATTAGATTAGCGGAGGGTCGGTGTTTGCCCGACTTCCCCGGGGCGTGGTACTTCGTGATAGATTCGCGTTAAGTTACGTTTTCCTTGAATTATGATTGGTTGATGGTTTCTCCTCATTTGGAAATGGAAAATTCGCCCTATGCACGTGTAGGTAGTCGGGAATCGTTAATAATTAGGAATATTCTGATAAAATTGACACGCCTGTGTTGTATTGTATTGATGTAACTAAATATATCGCCGTTTCCTTGGTATAGTCTAAGACTCCCGCAAACAGGCGCGACCTGACGGTGCGACGCGATTCTGGTAGAACCATTTCCATGAAGTTTTCATAGAAATTTCTACTAGAGTCGCAGCGCGCCTGTCTGCAGGAGCCTATACACTATTAGATGTAGTCGTATTGATTGTCAAAACACTGGTTGGGTAGCACATACAAACGATTACCGCCTCGGACCGTAGTTACCGACATAGCTTGCAGTGTAGGCAAGCTGAAGTGGCAGTGGGCTGGCCATGTTTGTCGTAGGACTGATGGCCGGTGGAGGAGACGAATCCTGGAGTGAGACTGCGTATCGGAAAACGTAGGCTGGCGGGTCCTCAGCTAGATGGACCGACGGTCTTAAAAAGGTGATTGGGATAAACTGGATGCGGAAGGCGGAGGACTGGGTGTTGTGGCGCAGCCTGGGAGAAGCCCTTGTCCAGCAGAGGACTGCGATAGGCTTAGTTGATTGATTGACAATACAGCCTGATATTCTGATTCATCACAAATATCCCTATAAGTATCTAAATACTTGAACAGTAACAAGGCACTCCCTCAAAAACCTTTGGCTCGTTACGAAAAACCGGCCAAGTGGGTGTCGCACAATGAAGGTTCCGTAGCTCGGATGAATTTATCCCAAGAACAAACTTAACATTGTAGTTTTTAAATACAAAAAGTTTGTACCCACATTATTGAGTGATTTAGGTACAGTGTTATTTTAAGACCATGACTTTAAGTATAGAACATTCTCTGTATTTTTTCAAAATTTTTAGCTCAGCAGTTTCAGGGATCAGGGGAATGGTCAATTTTCTTTTATGGTGTACATAATAAAGAGTATTCTATTATATTCTATTCATCTTTTTTTTTAATAATTTAAAACTAATTACTTTTAAATTATATTTGTTTCGTTTGATATGTCACACTGTACAGTTTCCAAAAATTTCAAAATTTTCCCTCAAAAGTGATCATATTCAAAATTCATTTATTTACGTTACACGTTGGTGTTTGGGTCAAATCTGTCTGTCTGTCACAGCCGATTTGCCCCCGGAACCCGTAAACGTGTGCAGAACTGCAGACACACGAGTGATCCTATAATGGGTCCATTTTTTCCTTTTAAGGCACGGAACCCTAACAACAAAAGTAAACAGTTCACTGAGCATTCGTTACTGGTTACCAAAATACTGGTAATTTGACCCTCACCAAGGCTTCCTTATTTCCCGTGTTGGATCTGTGGCTTTGGTCCTCAGGACTCGTGTATCTTAAACGAAATGTAATCAGGTTCAATTACCTGATACATAAGAATTTCTATCATTGATTCTGTATGTTGTTTTTTGTTCAAAGTCACAGCATATATTTCAACGAGCTTCTACGGGCTTCGTCTGCGTAAAATTTCTAGTTTTGACATAAAATATATCCTATGGCGCTCAGCATTACATGTAGCTTCCCATTAATTAAAGAATTTCGGAATTGGATCAGCATAGCTATTCACAAGCGTTCGATACGCTTCCGTACCGAATCGAGCATAGATCAATGTTATCAATGGAGTCCTCTAAAGGCTGTTCACAAATCCAAAACACTTAAGTTTTGTCAGTTTAAATCAAAACGACCGCCATTCTTCCAACACCTATTTGCTGTCGCAAGGTAAATCATAATCAGCCTATAATGTTCCCACTGCTGGGACACAGGCCTCCTCTCTTCGAGAGGGAGTGGGCTGTAATCTACCACGCGGGCCCAGTGCGGGTTGGTAGATGTCTTCGAATGTTTTGGTTCTAGGACATGCCGGTTTCTTCACGATGTTTTCCTTTACCGTTATGAGAGCAGTGGTGATTAAATAATTTACAAAAAGTAAAGCGCATGCCTGGGTTCGAACCCACGATCTGCAACTCGTCGGGGCCGTTACCACTGGGCCACCACTGCTCTCACGGTAAATCAGTTATTGTCAATGGGTCATTTTCGACAAGTTGTGTCAAATGGTTGTAAATTGCTAAGCAGTAGTACCGAAGATTACACCATATGTACAAACTCACAAATAATACTCCTTTAAATTATTAGTATACGACGTGCCGCTAAAATGGCGACATTACATCACACATTTTTAGTGGCCAATAATCATAAAAAAATATAATAAGATAAAATACATCGTACATTACAAATTAAAAATTTCAATCAAACTAAATAATAAATTTCTCTCTTTCATGACCCCGGAAAATGACCTCTGCGTTACTACAGTTCATTAAGTACAAGTTGCTCCAAAACGCAATTTTAGAAAATTGTTAATAAATCCATAAATCATAACGTTTACTGAAATTAAAATATCTTCATAAAAAAGTAAACGTGAAACCGTATAAGTGTCAAACTCTCAAAACTTAAACTCAAAGCATTATTTCAAATAAACCTATTACAGGCACTTTTGAATTGTCTAGGGGTCGGTCAGTCAGAGAGATGAAGCTAGTTGCCCATTCCAAAGCGTAGTAGGTTCCTATGGAGAAGAACGGGCAAGAAACTCCACGGACACTCTTTTAAATCAAAATATTGTTACATAGTATTGGTTACATAATTTGTGTTGAAATTATACATGTGAGAACAATGTAGATATCGTAGTCATAAATTAATATCGCCATAAAACGGTACGCTGTCGATTAAACCATTTACGTGCACTTTTGAATTGTCAAGGAGTCCATCAGTTAGTAAGAAAGTTGAAGCTAGTTGGCTGTTCCATTAAGGATACACTCCATATGTGAGAAGAAAGGGCTTGCCCTTCTTCTACTGTAGCACTCTTTTAAACGGCATCTAATACGGTTTACTCGTATATATATGAGAACTTTGAGGTCCTCAGTCAAATTACGCAAGACTTTACTCATCGCTCATCGTCATTATTTCAGCCGAAAGACGTCCACTGCTGGACATAGGCCAAAGGGGGGGATTGCCATAATCGCCACGCTTGGCAGGCGAGTTGTCGATCGCAGTATGGTGTTAAAATGCATATAGAACGCTGCTGCCCATTCTCTAGTAAGTCCCTTATTCGCCTTTTACGACCCCCACGGGAAGGAATAGGATGGTGCTATTCTTTACGTCCGGCACCACACAGTCGACTACGAGACTATACTCGTAGTTATTCAATTTATATTGATGAAAATTTATAGGTATTTTTCTTAAATTGCTACAATGAAAGATCTATTTTGTTGGGTTCTTTCAGTATATTTAAGCACATTGCAACTACGAGTAACCGAAATTCCTTTTACTGTTTTGGCTTTAAATGCAAATTCAAAGTTAATTTAGTCAGCATTCTTATGTTCTTTAAATCTCTAAACTCTTTTCTGTCCAGTTCACTTCCTTTACTACTTATTTGTCTGTTACCAAAGTGCAGAGAACTGTAACTCAGTCTCGAGGAGCATCATCTGATCCTTCAACAACAGTTACGAAATTATCATTCATAACATTTTCATAATCGTCAAAAATATCAAACATGTCTGCCACATCGCAGTCGTCAAATGTCCCCAGTGTTTTGTAATCCTAACATTACAAGGGTTTAGTTGTAAACCAAAGGGTTGTGTACAATGCAATCACACAGAATATAATTCTATTGTATGTCTGTATGTGTTCTGTTGGCGTAATGTTTCGGATCATGGGAGCCGAGATGGTCTTTTGAAATTTTGGTTCTATGATTTTTTTAGGTATTTTTTTAATATATGTATTGATTTATTTTTATGAGTCATTATGCGTGTAATATCAAATATACTTTTTAGGTGTTCATTAGCTAAGTTTTAACTTTACTTATTTGGCTTCAAGCTCAATTTCAGACAGTTTTCAACAATTCTCTGGTGAGCGCTAACTAAATGTTCTTTCTAATCAATAATTATTAGATAGTATACTGTTAAAATCAAGACTTTCATCAAACTCATAATCCCATTCATTTACAAACTGAATATTACCAATTTTTATTTCATTTACACCATTATTTTCATCTCCCTCGTTGCCTGCATCCAAAAATATCATTTTAATAAAATTAACACCAGCCCCACGGGACCCTAAAAAGCGAAAGCACACATTATCATCAGGACTCGCATCAAAAGGGTGAGAAGCGTCCAAACTGACACAATGACAAAGTGATTCGTCACACATGACAGCTGCGCGTGCGACTGAGACAGCAAAATAACAAATAATGAAGTGTGAAAGAGATGAGATGAACAAATCGACAATTAGAGCGATATGCGTGCGCGCATTTTTTCATGTTTAGATTATTGTTAATTTTTGACCTGATTTTTTTGGCGTGGATGGGATTGGCGTTGTTTGAATGGGACGCCTGTTTGAGTACATTGTGTCCTGTTATATCTGACAGTTGGGAGAAGAATGAGTTTCTGTGAATGTGATGCAAGCAGGTGGTGTGTTTTACTTTTTATTCATAGTTCAATAATATTGTACGAATATTATGAAGCTTGATGATAGCAAAATTATTAGTAACCGCGAATGTTTGTCATCGTCAAATTGGATTTCGCTGTTGGAAAATTAATAATGATTTGGTTATTCTGAGGTTGTCATTGTTAAATTGGTATTGTAAGTATGTGGACATAGGGACACGTCAATAAACCGTTTTTTATTGGTTTGAGACCTAAGCTTTCCTGCTGCATACCTCTAACTCTGCTAGCCAACACTATTGCATTAGTTGTGACCAAATTCGGTCTGGCAAGTCATATTATTTATTATACGAGCACACGGTAGGAAATTATAGTTTTAAAGGGTAGGTAAGGTTCGTTATCAAAATCGATAAGGAGGACTAATTAGTTTGATTTTTATTGTGTTACATCTCTAGCATTCTCTTTAATCCACTGCTGAATGCTTCTATCCTACCTATAAGATACTGTTGTGGTAAGTGTTCACGTTTGGACAAACGGTTGCTGAATACTCTAGCTCTTTCTCTATATAGCTTTTCAAAATATAATCTTCACAGATATGTCTTCTGGCCACGTCTCTACAACACATATAGTCTCCAGACGCTTCCCATCATTCATCATATTTGTTTCCCATTACTGTTATGTTAGTATTGTCAAATTTATTCAAAATCAACAATGTAAGTGCATTAGTCCGGACGCATCTTGTAAACTAAGTACAGCTCTCAGTTCATATCGCTACTGTTCATTCTTTTATAATAGACATTCCTTGACCGACCGAGCTAAGTTGACCCTTCATTTGTTTGACACTAGAAAACGCAATACATTTTAACCTTTCCTAAAATTTGAGACAGCTCACGAATATCTGGACGACACATTAACATTTTTTAACATTGAAATATTTATTTAAGTAGCCTATTTGTGTGTTTGTCTGTCACTCGAAAGGGCACGAAATGGTAGCAATGTATCATTTGTAATTTCTTTGTGAAAGTAATCGTTTGGTTTACAATTTTTAAGTTGGTAGCTGGCTTGCATATGTTTAGTGATTATTTGCATACAATTAGTTGGAGTACTCGTACCTAGACACATAAATATTTAAATAATTGTACATAGATACGATATTAGAATTTTCCTATTTTCGGGTAGGTAAGAAAGAATAAATTTGATGACAATTTCAAATTCGGAACATCTTAACCCCAATTCTGTTAAATCAGCCATTTTTCTCATTTCAAATTCGGAAGAAGAATGTTATGCAATTTCACATTAATTTCGTGCAGTGACTTTGTCTGGCGTCCAGGTAAAGTCGGAATGCAGCTAGGAACTGTTCTGAATGTCCCAAATGCCTACACTACAATGTTTGTGAAAATTAGATTTTTGGTAAACTAAAGTGTAAAGTGTACAGTCTGAGGCACTAGAGGAATTCCAAATAGAAATTATTTTGATTCCATTCCAAAGTTTTGGCTCGCGTGATGGAAGAACATTTTCTTTGCAAGAATAAGGCTGGAAATGAAAACTCGTATAGAAGGGAATTATTTTTTTAACGTTAGTTTAGAGGTATTTGATGAAATGCTTTCAATATAGCTTCTTCTAAAAAAATAAATAATATTAAAATCTGGGTAAGACAATAACTTAAACATGTCAGCCTGTCGTCCTTTAGCGATAAATATGACAAAAATAAACTGCCGTTTTTCCCATCGATGATGTGGAAGAAGTTTGCAATAAATAAGATACTCCCAAAGGAATCAAATGAAGACATGACTAAGACACAATCAATAAGTCTAATCACAAATATAAATTTCGATTTATTTAATTTAAATAATTAGCAATATATTCAGAGGTACCTAATTACCGAATCTAGTAAAGGAGAGATTTGGAGAAGATGGACAAAGTTTGTCCATTCGCAGACATGATCCTTAGTGTAAGAGTCCAAACTCCAAACGATGTACTTACTTCTATGTTCTTTTACCCAAAACTGACATAAAACACATAAATTTAGAACAATGTCTGCTAGCCCAAGAACAAGACAGGTACAGAACCAGGATGGCAACAATTTTTTTCCAAAATTCAGAAAATTCCCTCATTAATATGTAACTAGAAGATTTTCTAACGTCCAAGCGACAGCCGTGTCGAATCGACGCAAATCTGTTATATTTGACTATTTAAAATATGCGTCGTTTTAACATTATGTACATAATTTTTACGGTTTTGAACAGGTATCATTTACATTAGCGACTTTTGTTACTCTTTGGTCCATTTTGTTCAGGATTCCTTATTGTTTCACTTTTGGAATTAATCGTTGTACATTGTTCAGTTGTTTTTTCATTGTTTTTAGGTTTCTTTCCTTTGAATGGCTTTAGGTCGTGTGTGAAATAGGTTGTGAATTATTTATTATCGCTTGTAGGTATTTGTATTTTTGGCTGGGAAAAAAGGTGTTAGTGAATTGGTCGATTGTTAGTTGAGTTTTGGGAACAAGACCATCTTGATTGAATATATTAAGTACCAGTCAAAGTCAAGTTTAAATAAGTTGCGCAAATGGATTTTTAGAGGTACGAGGAACAGGGTGTAAAGTTCACTCATCCTCTATAGAAAAGGGAGGATCCTCCGACCAGACGGATGTTGTGTCTGGTGGGCAACTGCCCGACGCGCGACGGTTGATGTCTGGATGGGTCTAAGCTAGTCGCGCGGTAAACTCTGCTTGCGCGATGCAGGATTTTGCGTGACGTCAGTGTGACGCGTAGTTCGTATGTGGCGATGTTGATGCCACTACAAATTAAACACATTTTTTTAGGCCGTAATACGGCTGATGAGTCACGGCCGGTCCGAACTTTGCGCAGAAGGCAGCGTAATAATATTTTTTAAGACCCAAATGGTGTCATGAGGCAAGTGTGAGTGAGACGACAGGTAAAGTTCGGAGAGATAGTGTTCAGACCGGCCAACATTCGCTGGCAGTATTGTATCATAATCAATCCATCAGTTTCTGGGATTAGATCAACAACACTGATTATCATATTTTGGGTTCCGTATCCGTAAGGGTAAAACGGGAACCCTATTACTAAGGCTCCGCCGTCTGTCTGTCTATCTGTCTGGCCGTCTCTCACCAGGAGATACAGCCTCAAAAAATAAATACTACTACTAAATTTAAACTGTCTAACTATCACGGTTCATGAACCGTGATAGTTAGACAGTTGACATTTCCACAGATTATGTATTTCTATTGCCGCTATAACGACAAATACTAAAAAACAGAATAAAATGAATATTTAAGGGGGCTTGTATACAACAAACGTCTTTTCTTTCTTTCTTTGCTCTATATTGATAACGGCAACAGGTAGACGCTTAAAATATTCACAGAATCTTTAGTTATATATCCACTTTTAAAATAAATAGTTAAATTAAAATAAAACAAATATTTTATGGGGGGCTCCCATACAACAAACGTGTTTTTTTTTGCCGTTTTTATAGATAATGGTACGGAACCCTTCGTGCGCGAGTCCGACTCGCACTTGACCGGTTTTTCTTTTATCGTAAATACACAAGTTGCTATTAACGGTTATTTTAGAGTTTTTCATGCAAACTAAAAATAGCAAACCGATAGTTGATAGTACAATTTAATTTAAATGTTATGCCCATTAATAACTTTGATGACCAAGAAGTACTAGGGCTGCATAAATAAAAGGAAATGGCGTCAACATTCTATCGTTTACTTTCACTTCTTCGTACAAAAGTTATGTATCTTTGTTGTGTATTTATGGCAACGATAATCTAACTGCTGCAGCTGTTTTTTATGGCAACATTTTTTATAGCTTATGTCAAAATGGTATAAAAAGAACAAGGCTTTATGTTTTCTTTATTTATTCAAGTATTTTTTCTTTTGTAACAGAGTTATTTTTGTAAACTAAGTTTCAAAGGTGCCTGTTTTATGGTCTCATTTAAATAAACGCTCAGACTCTGTTTAGATAAGTATTTTACTACCACTAGTATAATTTGCTATATTTTATTTAAGTTATGCAATTTTTGTCGTTTTTATATTTATATATTTTTTTAGTCATCAATTTGATTTAAAAAAAACCGAATCAAATAACGCATGGACGCCATGACAGTTGCCATCGTCAATTCCCACCATCACTTACCATAGACAAACAAATAATTTATTCATGTGTAAGTCAGGCACACCCATCCTTACTTAACTTCTGTCAGTTACTAACAATACGAGAATTATCATACCTATGTCAGGGGGACGCAAAAATATTTTGATTAAAAATTTATTTCACCAGTCGACTATAGGGTACATTTTTACACCAGCCGGGATCGAACCCCTGGCCTGACAGATGTCAATCTGTGAAGGGATGCTTGTTTTTTTTTCCGAAGGGTGTTGGTGATAATGTTAGGGAATGTGGATGGTAAGCGTTTGAGTGCGGGTTCGGTTCTAAGCTGGTGTAATTTGTTTAGATTATTTTTGTATGAAAGTTTTGATTTATTTCGCTGATTAGCCGTTATTATAATCTATTTTTGACAAATAAATTATTAAACCATTTATGTACAGTCACGAGCACCAATATGTATACACTCAGCAACTTTTAAAAGTGATTTCCTCCAACTATATTGATTGAAATTATATTTTACTACGAACATTGTATTTTGGAACCCAAACTATTATGAAATAGATCTTTTCTTAAAGTTGCAATCGTTATTCCACGAGAAAATCGGTTTCGAATTCTGCTAAGCGTTTACATATTAGTGCTTATGACTGAACACACATACAGGGTCAAATTAAATTAGCTAGCGAAACTCCTCAAACGTGATGGGGTATCGATATCTAAACATGATAAACAAAAAAAGAGTTTTTTTTGGGGTCATCAAGCGCCGGTGGGTTCAAAGAAATATCAGTTTGAAAAAAAGTTTTTTGTGTAAACTTCACACACGTGATAAGCATCGATAGCTAAAAGCTACTATAGAAATTTACGTGACAAAAATAAGTTAGAGCTCGAAATAACACATGGCAGAACCCTAATGAATAAAAGTACTTTCTGTATGGCCACAAAAATATTTAACAAACTGCCTGAGACATTAAAATCATTAAATCTGGACAAATTCAAAAGTGAATCCCTCCTTCAGTGGCCTATAATTAATGTATATAGACATAAATTGACACTCTTGTATTAATTTGACAGTTATCATATTTTTATAATTTTTTTTGACATTTGTGTTTTATCATTTTTATTGTTGACTTTTTTGAAATATTTTATTAATTTGGTACTTGTTTTGACATTATAGTTTTTATTTGGAATTTAATTAATTGACAGGGGAATATTATGTTGATTTATCCTCTCCAGCTGTCCCATATTTTTTATTTGATATTTTTAAATAATTAAAACTCATGCTAATATTTGTACGCCTAATGGCAAAGCATAGAGAACTTAAGAAAATGTAACATCTCACACACCTGTGTAACCTATGTTTACAAATAAATAATCTGAATCTGAATCTAAACATGATAAAATAAAAATAAAACAGATTTTCTCAACTCATATATACTCAGTAACATCACTACCAAGGATCGTTGACCTCAAAAAATTCATTAAATCTTTTCATTTTTATTTTTTCGTGTTTAGATATTGATACCCATCATGAATGTGGAGTTTCGCTAGCTAATTTAATTTGACCCTGTATAAACAACAAGCAATAAATAGACGCGAGCAGTTGTGGCCCAGTGGCAACAGCCTCGACTTACGAGTGGTCGTTGGTTCGATCCCAGCCAGGCGCCTTCCTTTGTGTAAATTAATTCATCACCACTGCTCTCAAAACGGTGCAGGAATACATCGGGAGTAAAACCAGCATGTCCTAGAACCAACAATTCGAAGACATGTGACATCTACCAACCCGCACTGGGCCCGCGTGGTGGATTACAGCCCACTCCCTCTCGAAGAGAGCAGGCCTGTGTCCCAGCAGTGGGAACATTATAGGCTTATTATTATTATAATAAATAGACAATAAGAAAATAACAGAAAAATACGTACAAAGGCTATGCTTATTTATAAAAGTAGATAAAAAGAGATGTAGACACCGTGTGCAAAAAAAACAATTATTTAAATCGACGGATTTAAATAAATGAATTGTTTTTTTTATGTATTTTATTTTCTATGTGGGCATAGTTTTTGTACTATGCCCACATAGTCTTCCACGAAATAAAATGGTCAGTCAAAGCCGGTCACTGGCCATTGCCCACATTGACCGGGTGCGTCGAGTGGAACTGTCACCTCCCCCCCATATGTATGTGCATGACTCACTGTCAAAGTGTGAGACATGCACATACATATTAATGTCTGTCTGTCTGGTAATGTTACTAACTACGAAGGGTAGGCAGTTTACAGATTTTTAACTCATAAAAATTTGTATCAATGGATATAAGGACTTAAAAAAGGAAAAATAATTTTTTTTTTTTAAACAATATTTATTTTGACGTCCGAACCCAGATATTTTTCTCTGAAACCTGTCAGTAAGGAAATGTGAAAACCTACCACTGAGAGCAAGCTTTCCCAAAAAAAATAGGCAGTTATGGGCTCAACGCGCGAAGTCAAAGTATTTATTTCAAATAGGCACCACATAAAAGGCACTTTAGAACGTCGAAATTTACAAAAAAATTGAATTGATTCTAGTCGCCCCTTCCAAAAGTTAGTTTCGTATGGAGAAAAATGGGCAAGAAACTCCACCGTTACTCCTTTAAAACGTTTTACAATATTTGGTTTAAGTAAATTAATTACATAATTATATATGAAGGCAAAAATGAAGGTAAAAATAATTAAAAATGAAGCAATCACTCAAATATTTACAAACATCGTAAAAGTAAACGTTTTCCTAAAAAAAAAACAATAAGTCAGTGTGTGAGTTAAAATAAGTTTTCACTTCAATAAAATAATGGTTAAGTATGCAAAAACACGATTTAAGCAATGAACAGTATACACAAATTAAACTATTGGTAAATTTAACTTTACCTACTTACTGCTACTACATCATGTCGGCACGGGCATGTCGGTGACGCCAACCCATCAGTTTTTTTCTTACCAAACATCGCTTTCTTACGAAACTACATTTTAGAAGGGGCGACTAGAATCAATTCAATTTTTTTGTAAATATTGACGTTCAAAAGTGCCTTTTATGTGCCTATTTGAAATAAACAATTTGACTTTGACTTTAAACGCGCCTCAAGAAGTTTTCAGTTCAAAAACTTAAAACTTTTCAAAAACCAAAAGTTAATAAATATCGCAAAGGAAAACGAATATAAAACCTCTACCTATCATAAATCTAAATCACAAAACATACACATCACTATTCTAGTTATTGAGCCTCTACTTTTAGGGTACCACACATAAAAAACCTACGAAATATAAGAACCTTTACCGTGATATTTTCCTCCAAAATTATAGTGTATGATTTGGTACATGGTCCCTCTGGGAGGGCTGAGACTTGAGAGGTATTCGACGAGATTCGCCGGCCCTCCGGCCCTCCCCATGCGCAACCAAACCTCTTATTAGGAATAGGCTCTTATAGGTATTGTATCGTTCACAAAAAGTATGTAAGTGAAACTTTTTCCTCCAATAAGAATACTTTACGCAAAATACGTCTTTCTAATTGGTGTAATCTGATTTTCATTTTCTCAAAGTAAAAATAATTTTCTCATTTCCCGGCCATGTTGTTTACGATACAAGAAAAAGATACTGGAATTATCCCAGCTTGTTACTTCGGGAGCGAAAGCTTCATAAATAAGAAGCAAATACCTAGTTACTACCACGAATAAGTATTATCCTGGAAAAAATATCTTGCTCAAGAAACACCAGATAAATTACACGTACCTGAATAACAAATATGGCGGCTTTTAAGGCGCGTAACTTGGAGATCCGACAATAGTTTTGCTGACCGACGAAAATACAAAAAACTTGATATTTATTTAGCGGAATTCGCGGTCATTCTAAGCAAAATATATAGAGCAATAGTTCCCCAAGCCATTGTGTCCGTCCGTCCGTCCGGCCGAACATCGGCCCTTTCATTAGCCCCCAAGTAATTTATTTGAAAAAATATTTACGAATTTTCTTGTGCGCCGTTTTACTGCGATATATGGTTACAGCAATTTGGGGTTTTTCGCTCACATTTTTGCATGTTGTTGCCCTGGTTTGTTTGTTTGGTGGTTTTTGCTTATTAAATGTATTTTCTTTTTTCCAGGTAAGCGAGGCATTATTGTTGTTTAAGAAAACTTATGTCGGTAAGTTTAGCCATTATGAAAGAAAATGACATAATTTGAATCTCAATGTTTTCTTTGTGAGAAAGTATTGAACACATTTCACGGATGCATTCCGATTTAACCGAAAGTTCCTATGCATGAGCAGAAAAAGTTAAAAATCCGATTTAAAAGAAAGAAAAAAAAACATTTACAACGATTATTTTAATTTATCCGTTAAATCCGATCCATTACTTACTGTTCTAGGTTTAATGTCAGTAATACTTAATTCTCATCACGTGCACTCCGTCTGCCGGTCCCCTCGGAGGCCTAGCGACATTTTATTTAATCAAGAACACTTTTTAACATTCTTGGGACGTACTCACAATATTTTCTAACGTGTTCATGAAAAAAAAATTACTGACGACACTTTTTGCTTTTATTAAAATAAGACGAAGGGCGTCACTTGAAATGTACAAATTAAAACTTTAAAATACATATTTTCATTGCTTTATATCGTTTTTCTCGTTAGAAAATCGTTATATTTTACTTTACAACTTTTAAACGTTCCCAAATATCATAAAATTAAGGATGCATACGGGAAATAGCATCTTAAACGTTGATTACTACAAAAAATATTAATGAAACCATTATTTATAATTTCCATCGCGATCGCCATAAAAATATGTTAATTAAAATGGATTTTCCCGAATTATCCAGCGTCCAGGGCCGCAGTCTAACCAGGTTTACGGCGTCGTAAAATAATCTTTTTTTACTCGTGTGTCCTGCGTTCGCGAGCATAAATTTAAGATTTTGTCAGATTTATTAAGTAGGTCTTATGTGAATTTGTCGTAAACGTCCGATAGTATTTTACTGCCGTTGGATTATTACATTTTTTAAGTTAAAAAAAAGTAAGAACACCTTGTCGCGACTCAAAGCGTTTTTAATTTCATTTTTTTTTACTTTTTTAGATCGTTAAACCCCGGGCTTAAAAATCTTGGGGTCAATTAGACCTATTTCAACAAAGCCCATAAGATTTTTTCATTTACAATTTTTATTGGCCCATAAAATTTTTAATTGTAATAAATATATTTTGAACACTTTAACGTCTTTACTTTTGATGATGAGCGCGGGACATCGTAAAATGTAGCAGGAAATAAACTAGCTGAAGCATAGAAATGGACCGAAATTAAAGAAAATCCTAATTATGTTTGATCACATAAACATTTAAAGATTCTTAATCACAATTTCTCAGTAAGCTGTAGACATTAAAATATTAAACACGGTTGAACGATGACTTTTATTGTTCACAATATGAAAGAGTTCCCCCACTAAAGAGTTTTCAAACTCAAATAAACTTATCATTTGGAAAAGTAAAATATTAAAAATGCATTTGGCTGCATTTCCTTTTATTTTTCTTGCTTTTTCTTCGGCACGGTCCCTTAATGACTCGGAGCATTAGTTATCTTTAAATTACGATAGGTACTCCTCTGGGGGGTGGAAAAGAAAAAAGGTAGAGATTGAAGGGTGAAAGTGCCCGGGAGGTGTTGATAACGAGGATTCAAATAGGGCTCTTATCTCCCGCTTTTTGTGATACCCAGAAAAAGTAATTAAGTCTTTTTTTGTTTTGTCAAAAAAGAAATTAGATTTGAAACGGGCTCGGGTTTGAGTTAATGTATTTGTGATGTTCTTAATTAGGAGATTGTGCATCTTCGGCGAATGCTTAGTTTTATTTTTGTTTAATCGTTCCACCATAATTCATTCATTGTTTATTGGCGCCGTGTCCCGTGAGATATTGATAACGACGCCTCAGTGATTGTGAATAGAAAAGGTTTATACTGTTCTTTGTACTTTTCTTTTATGTAAATTGTATAGTAAAAAATGCCATGTTCATTAAGGCCAAGTTTATGAGATCTTGTACATAAAATATGTAGTTATGTTTAATCTAGATCGCACGCTGTAAGAGAGCTATCATTAAAACCTATAAAGATAGCTGTAATGCTATAGAATGAAGCACATGTTAAGTGACTCACAATGCACTATTATTTATGTACTTCTAATAATTCTACTGTTTTATTATTACTGTGATATTAACTAGTTAAGTAACACCTAACGATGCTCTTGAATATTATTTTTAATTACGACGCATTCAGCGTAACACGGAACGTAATAATTAAAATAACGCAATCGACTTTAGAGAATAAAAATAAAAAATATAAAAAAGAAATGTCAATTTCGACCCTCTTTCTTCTAATTAGAACGAGAAGCAAAATATACAAATGTAAGTGTTAGAGTGGGATAGAGATAGGAAAGTGGGGTGAAAGCGACGAAGAAAAAAGCAGGTATTGTTTTAAAGACAGTTTTAATTTCCCGAAGGTAATTTATCACGACGCGGTATTTTGGCGCGCGGCAGGAGTGTGTGTCCGATCGATATTTATTCGGAGCTTAGGATTCCGTTACATCGGCAATGTAAAATTGTCTAATGGAAAATATCTAAGTAATATTTCCAAAATATAAAAATGTTTTGTATCATCGAGAAATGCATAGCAAAAATAATATTATAAAGGTTATCTAACAAAGACGAAGGAGAAGGAAAGTACTGGTTATCTTGTCAGAACACGTTCTTTCGGTTTTAAAGAAAAACACCCAAATAATCAATGATCACGGAACCCATTTTCAGTAAAAACAACTCACACTGACCGTTTTTTTACCACGCGGCGAGGGGGAGTGTTCCCGCGACGAATTCAAATATAGAACGCAACTTATGTTTTCAAAATAAGAATAATATTTTTGAATACGGAATGCCTTTGCGGGTGATCGGTTTAATTTCGGCAATTTAGATAATATTTTGTTTTTGTTACAGTTTTAAGTTAAAAGGGCGGAATTTTAGCTCGAGATTTAGGTTAAGACATCTAGTAAAGGTAATTTTACTACTTACTTAGGTGACTGTCTTGACGGCTGATTCTGATGTCTGAAGGCAGATTCAAAAGTGTGTAGGATTGGGGTTCTCGGTATGACTAGGGTTGCCAACCATACTTTATAATACTGTATCCTACTTTATTATGCTCCATCATACTTTATACTTTTGGATTAAAAAAAAGTATCGAAAATACTTTATTTTGACTTAAGCGTGGAATCATACGAAAATAAACAGTGGGGAATCATACGAAAAATTCAAGAATGATAAAAATATTACAATCTGCTAAGAGTAGGTAAAAATATATATGTTTATAAACGTTTAAATAAATAAATTTTAAAAAAACTTTTTTGTTTGCATATACTTTTTTTTATATCCGTCTGTGACAATCCTAGGTATGACCTGAAAATATGAATAGATTTTTCTGTAAAAGTGTCAATGTTGCTAGTGTCCTTTAGATTAACCACCATAACTCAAATGAAGAAGTATCGTCTACCTTCTGATCTGACCCAGATGACAAATAACAATAAGACCCGCGAATCAATTCTCAAACGCCATAACCTGCTTATACGACCATCTTACAGCCACGTGGGCTGTGATCAGCATACAATGACCTGTCACCACTCAACTGCTTGCAAATCAACCATTGTGGGACATTAGCTGGTTTCAATCGCCTCCCAAATTCGAACGTTGGTGGTCTCCTCTTGTGTTATGCCGCCCTATTACTTTTTGAATAGCTATCATCTTGTTGTGGGGATAATGGTGATGACAGATGGTGATCGGTGATTGATGTTATCACGTTTGGTGATGACAGGACAGTAGCATTGATAGGAATGGTGATTATGGTGGAGTAAAACAATTGACATACCGTAATTATAGTGACTTCATTGGTGACATTCTTCAGTTAGGTCAGGTGCATGTATGACCAGCACCCTAATTGGGTAACACAGTATCAATCACAATCTGAATGATTTTGTAGTATATTAGAAAGAAAGAAAATACATTTATTTGCGTTAAACATGACGCAAAGAAAGAACAGATACAAAAAGAACAAGTAGGGGGAAATATGCGTCACATCCACGCAAAACGGCCACCGCTCAGCATAATGCTGCGACCCTATTCGAGTCAGAGCCCCAGCGCTGGTTTTCTGGAAATTGCTAATCCATTGCTTCTTAAGGCGAAAGCGTCAGGGTAGCCCACGAAATTCCAGACAATTTTTTCGAACTTAAAGTGGATGCACTAGGTAGCCCGCGAACTTCAAAATTTCTTAAGTTTTTTGCAATTTTCAGGTCTGTGTCAAGTTGCATGTTGATTAAAATATGATTCGCGGTCGTAACAAATATGGCTTCATAGAATTGTAATCATTAGAATTAGAATCAGCAATACAACTCTCTTAGTTCATAGAATCCTATTGAATGACTATTTCACCAAATAGTCATTCAATATCCTATTGAGTAACTATTTCGTTTCTTTAGGATTCTACGAAGAGAGTTAGTTGTATTGCTGATTCTAATGATTATAATTCCGTAAAGCCATACTCGTATTTGTTACGGCCGCGAATCATGTAGTATGTATGTATGTAAAACAATTGAATAGCTAGTCCCCTTTATCTTTACGGTAGAAAACTGTATTTACTGTAATTGTCAGACCTTGAGAGCATTTTAGGGTTCATTTAATTACAATGCATATTTTTTTTTTTTAATCCATTCTTAAATACTCATTTATTCAAGAAACCTTAATTAAAATATACATGTTAACAGTAAAATATATATAGTATTTACAAGTTTAAAATAAAACAGAATAAAATAATAAAGGGGGGGGGGGGGGAAAGCTCATTGGGCATCAAAAAATTCGTCCGCATCGCTGTCAACGGGAAAGGTGCCCAAAAGGTAGGCAGCATTGCCACGTTGGATGGCAATGCTGATTCTTTGGGCTAAAAATAGACCAGCCCTCTGGTCGCATGAAGAGTCGACCAACCGCTTGGCGATGTCCTGAAAAACTCGATGAGCACTCGGACCCCAAGGCCCTAGCGTTTCAACCCCAAACGGCTCAAACATATAACTCCCAATAAGGTTGTTATATTTGCGCCGTTTGAGGTTTTCTGCTCCTGTAGCTGCCGCCCCGGCACAGCCCGTCGTGCTAGGAAGATGGGATGGAGCGAGGGTGTCGACACAGGTTGCATCCCACACCAAAGGCCTACCCAACTTCCACGGCATTATGGTCATTCCGTCTGGCCTCTTCCCATCGTCGCGTGCCAAGCCATTGGGTTCTAAAACAGCTGGCACCCCGGCGGTGACAAGAGCCCGACGGATGATGTCGTTAATGCTAGCATGACGTGCCATCCGACCAGCGCTTTTGCTACAAGATAGGCCGTGGTGTCCTAGGCAGTCGACTTCTTCACCGCATTGACAGCGATGTGGAGCCCCGCAAGGAGCGCCCAGACGCAAACACGTAGCGAGCCGGAATGTGATGTCACCCAGCATGGTGCCAATGTTGGGTGACGGTAGTGCTTGAAGCCAGAGGCCCGACTCCCATTCACCCACAGCCAGCAGGCGGGCACGGTCGGCAGTATTGGTGGACGTATTAATAAGTTTATTCCGTACCAACCTGCAGAGCGGCTCATCCCACTGTCTCTGGGAAGATGGGTTCTCGGGCTGAACCGTATCCGGGCAAGCCACTTAATGCATATTAAATATTAAACAGAGCTTTCGATTGTCATAGCGTCTTATAAAATTATGGTAATTACGTATTAGTTTTACTTATGAGTACGTAGTAGTACTACATGAAGTTTTAAGATAAAGTTTCTGATGAAAAGAGAATAATCAACTATTTAAAATTACTTTTCAACATTTTTAGACATTACTAGCTCCCGCCCGCGGATTCGCATGCATGACTTTAAACTATAAGGGCTATGTTGACTACGGAACCCTAAAAAGCTGTTATTTTGACATTACAAACAGACACTTTATTTTTTTTATTTGTATAGATTAATTAGAAAATCTACCTCGGAAACATGTGTTAAAATAAGGGCAGTAACCAACTCCAAAAATACTATTAATTATCTTAAGGGCCCCTTTTCCCGAAAGTTTAGGCATGAGACAGCTTGCGGCCGCGTTGCACAGGAGCAGTCGCGATAGCACTATAGCACAGGCGCGGTGCGCGCGAGCCGTTTTTCACGTATTTATTAATTATAAAAAAAAATAAGTGCCATATTATAAATCTATCCAATAATATCCCTGTCAAACCCGATTAGTAAATGAAATGTTAAATTTTCATAAAAAATTCGTTCCCCCAAGTCTCATACAACTTAAAATACTTTCAAAGTCGACTTTACTTCTGATTTTTTTTTCCAAGCAAAATGTTAAACAACGTGTTTTTAACCAAAAAAGTCACTAGATCAAACATGTATCTGTACTATATATTTTTTTATTATGGTGAATTTAAATCTCTGAAAACAACTCTGTCTAGAAACGTAAATTTCGGAAAAGGGAAAGGAAAACTCCAGCGCATTTCAAAGTTTCATTTAACTTCGGGTAGCTTTTAAAGTAAGCGGCTTTTCTTGCAGAGCTTAAAATTCACTTGTTACGGACGTCAGCATTACTTAGCACTGATGCGTAAAACAGTTTCAAGGGAAAATGTGTTTCGCTTACAAGCGATAAGCGATGGGGTACTGTAATGTCGCTTGTATGTATTGAGCATTATTTTGGAATCTTTCGTTTTCAATTTGGAGATAGAATATTGTATAGTCAATCACTCTTCCTAGGCTTTTTTCAAAATGTTGGGGTAGGCTTCCATTTGGTGCCAGACGTAAAGAATAGCACCATCCCATTTCTTCCCGTGGGTGTCGTAAAAGGCGACTAAGGGACTTACTAGAGAATGCGCAGCAGCGTCCTCTATGCATTTTTAAAACCATACTGCGATCGCCAACCCGCCTGCCAAGCGTGGCGAGTATGGCAAATCCCCCCCCTTTTTGGGAGAAGCCTATGTAAGTACAGCAGTGGACGTCTTTCGGCTGCTGAATGATGATGATGATGAGGCTTCCAATGCCCTCTTCCAGCCCCCCATAATAGGTCCAGGGTCGTCCGCCATCCCCTATCACACTGAACCCAAGGTGGAGGCGCGTCGTGTTCCACGCCCGCTTCTTTGAGACGTCGCGGGGGGGGGGGGGGTCAAACACCTCACCCTCCCAAACTTGAGGTGGCCCACAGAGGCGGGCTAATATTACTTCCGTAATACTAGCTCCTAAGATCCCCGGTACAAGTGTGGGAAGGAAACACTGAGGTGGTTTTTGGTTAGTAAGAGTCTGACAGACAACGCCCGCCCGCCCCAGGGCGGAGGACATCCATGAGGATTTTCCACCCCGTGAACAAAAAAAAAGGCTTCCAGTCTAACTGGATGCTTTTGGATACCAGTAGTTTAGATGGGGCGACTGTCTATCTGATCACCACAACTCAGTAACTGGGTAATGCAATACCTACCCCTTGGTAAGACTGTCAGACTTTCGGGCTTCTGACGACCCGTAACAACTGTCAAAGATCTACAAATGACAGCCGGTGCCAATGGCTTAACGTGCTTTCCGAGACACGGAGGAGTTATTTAAGTTGATGCAAAAAAAATGTTTATTGCATCAACTTAAATAACTTATTCTATATTTACAATGGGGAGAATCCTTTTAAGCAAGTAGTTTGCTTGCAAATAAAAACAAATGGTCACCTATCCATGGACTAACCCCGGTAAGCGTAGCTTAACCTGATGGATCGACCCGTGCGGCCGTTATTACTTACCCTCGGCTCTCAATAAAAAAAAAAAAAGCGTTTATTTTCTCAACTCAATATTGTATAATAGAATATAATTTAAATAACGTATCGTTTTTGTAGCTAACGACAGTACTTCATAATTCATCATCATTTTAGCCGAAAGACGTCCACTGCTGGACATACCTAGGCTTCTCCCAAGCACCGCCACTTCAACCGGTTCTGGGCTTCCCGCATCCAGCCTTCACAAGGTCATCGGTCCACCTTGTAGGAGGCCTTCCAACGCTACGTCTTCCGGTACGCGGTCGCCACTCCAGAACCTTCGGCCCCATCAGCCATCAGTTCTGCGAGCAATGTGCCCTGCCCACTGCCACTTAAGTTTGGCAATTCTTCGGGCTATGTCGGTTACCTTGTTTCGCCTGCGGATCTCTTCATTTCTGATTCGGTCACGTAGGGAAACTCCAAGCATAGCCCTCTCCATTGCCTTTTGGGTGACTTTTAGCCTTCTGATTAGGCCCATTGTGAGTGAGCACGACACCGACAGACGACAGTCCTTACCTACTTTTAATGTTGAACTGGTAAAGTCCTACATGTTCTATCTATTCTGTTACATGCGGGTCTCGTGGCCTTTCAAGCCCTGGCGTTACCGATTCAGCGACATTTGGCCCAAACCGTGCAAAACAGGGCTTAAAAGTAATAACAGCGCACGGGTCGATCGATCAGGTTAAGCTTCGTTTGCCGCGGTCGGTCCGTGGATTGGTGACCATCTTTACATACCGAGATCCCTTCATGCCTCGGAAAGTACCTTAAGGCGATACCAAAATAAATTGGGGACTTTTTCGTAAGCTGCACCTATTGGGGCAGCTATGCAAGTACACCCTCATTACGCCAGTTATGTGTAAGCCCCATGTAATAGAGGGCGAGCCTAACCGGACACAAATTCAGACTCCGAGATGCTACTGAGAAATTCCAGATGGAAGAACCCAATAACACTTTGCCGGACCCGGGAGTCGAACCCAGAAGCTCTCAACAGTAGCGCTTGCGACCAGGGCCCCAAGTCTGCTATTTTTATAAATTCAGTCATCCCAACACGATCCCATTATCATTTTGCTAAAAGTTCGTAATCTGCTACATTCATAATGGTCGATCATTGGTCGGTCAATGTTCTCGTAATAGAATTGTGTTACTTATAATGGCATTGTCGTATTGCCATTATGAAAGCAAGAAAGAAAGAAAACTTGTCAAAATCAACAATTATGAAATCAATGATCGACCATTCTGACACTATTAATAGCAGACTTGAGGCCCAGGTACACCAACAAGGCGGTCAACATACCGCCTATCAGAATACAGGCGTGATGCTATGTTCTAAATCCCAGTTAGATTACTAGGAAAGCATAAATTCATACAATACGAAACCGAGAAAGTGTTGGCGTGTTGTCAGTCCATTTGACAAGAATGGCTGCTTTTTGTTAAAACGGAGTTTCGATCGCCCAGAGTTTATGAGCTGGAAAAAATAACAGTTCTTAGGTGATTAGTAAAGTACTTTGATTGAAGAGTGGATGATTATTGATGATTTTAATAACAATAGGTATTTTAATCTAGTCCGAGTCTTCCATTAAATATTTGCATGCCATCAGTGCATGGCGGAATGTGTCTTTGCACTGAATTTTATATAACATCTTTTGTAGTCATCACATTTTATGCAAATAAACGATTTTGATTTTGATTCGCGACTATAACAGATATTATGTATTTACAGAATTACTATCATTAGAATCATTAATACATCTCTCTAAGTTATATTTGTTCCCCATGTCAAGATTTTACGAAAAAGTCATTCAATGGAACAAATCTAACTTAGAGAGATGTAGTAGATGATGATGAATAGATATTGAACGTTTGAAATTACAGGAATTCGCCTTTTGAGTCTGAATTACACTGTCTAAAAACTGACAGGATATTTCACTATCTCTCTGGATCAGAGAAAAAGAAACTTGAGGGCGTTTGAGTCCGTTGTTCTGCAAATTGTATTTTGTTTTAAATATCAGGCTGAAATTACGCTTTTCTTTTTTAACCTCTTTCGATAGTACAAAGTAAGCAATTATCGTTCCTATCGTCTGTATCAACCTCATTTAAAGTTCGACAGTTGCTAACGACAGTAGCAGTCGCATTATCTCAGTAGCTCTTACAAATTGCGTCGCATTTTCCTCTGGATCTTCTACATTCCTTTAACAGCATCAACAATGGATGTCCACAAAAGTAACTCCGGTAGCAAAAAAAATGTCTTCCCATTTCCACCTAGCGATTGTTTACCAGGCTAACATAAGCGTACAGGTGGTACTTGAACATCATTTGCATACGTAATGGACGAAACAAAGGCTCTGCCTCGGCCGGCCGTGCGCGCTCATGCTACCCCGGTTAGCATTGTAATAAATGCTAATGAACATTAGGAATGTTAAAACAAATAACTCGAAAAAATAATAGTAACTCCTTGAGGTTATGAGCGCCGGCTGTTTGACTCTCATTCTAGTCAGGTGAACCGAATTTAGCTGTAGTATTTCTTCTAAATAACTGTTTTATTGAAACAAAAACACTAACAATTTCAATAAAAACGTTGATTCTGTTGCGCAAAAAAGAGAAACAGCAAACAGACCCATTCAGGAAACTAATAATGCGAACGTACAAAATTATTAAGCCAACTATCGGCATAAACACAACAAACATCTCATTAACATGTAAATTAGTTACAGCCCACAACAATAACGTAACCTAACCAGGGTGGGAGCAACAAAAAGAGCTTTAAAGGATGAAAATGAATACCACAGAAAACGTAGCGATTTTAATTAGAACGGTCCGCGCCTCGGGCGCGACCGCAGCCTGTAAACCGAACTACCGAGCGGTAAACGTTAAAATATTAGCTTCTATTTTTGAATTTCATCTTTAATGCTGACAATTTTTAATATCCGTCCGTCTATGATGGCCTGGTAATTAAGATCAGCTCTACCGTCTTTGAGACCCACAAAACGATTAAAATGAGGAGCAATGTAAGTTTAGGGTCAAGACACAGAGTAGATAAATTACGAGAAACGCCATGCAAACGAAACATTATGACAATTTCTTACAACTGTTCCATGTTTGAGTTTTTTCTTCAATATCTGTCACAGACAGGAAAAACTATCCGTTCATTACCCCATTTAGGCCCAGTAACCACACCAAGACACTGTGGCTGTCATATCAACCATATTTATGGCGTAATCACGTATTTGACATAGACTTTTTTGTCAAATAAAAGGACGTTACGACCACCGTAAATTCTACGAAATTATACGTTTGTACATACGAAATGCTGACACAAAAAAAAAGTATAATATGCGGGTTTCTCCCGGATATCCGCATACGAACGACAATATTTGACCGTATTATGATCCGGACGCGTATTTCTTTCCGTTTCTACGATATTTTTCGCAAAAGGAAAATCCAGGGATCGCGGCCCATCCGTATATCATCCCCGTGCACAGATTTAACCCCAGAAACAAGACCGAAATCTCCATAGGAATTGTTTGCGGGCAAATATCACTGGTTCAATTTTATCATACGAATGGCCGGACCTAAATAATACCACCCCTTATTATCATATATTTCGGTATAACCACGGTGCCATGCGGCGACGCGTACCTCGCGGCGATGTGTGCCGCTCACGAAAAAACCAACCAAAGAATTTGTCGATCGTTATTAAAAGTTCGATGCGAGCCGTCTTTTACATAATGTAAGCTCATCCAATAGAGTGAAGGTAAATAGACGACGGGCCGAGGGGTTGAGACCGAAAAACCGCAAGACAATCCCGAAATTCATTACACGCACTACTAGAACATCGTCGGAATTCACAATATTGAAATCGTGAAGCCCCGCACCGGAGCCCCGCGTACCGCCGCGCAGATATTACAAAACCCCAATGTAAACGTTGCTATTATTGCAAACTAACACGAATAAGTAAATCGCTCACTTTACATAACCGCCGCCGAGCGCGCTCCACTATATCCTTCATATTATTATAATGACGATCATTCGACATACTTCTTCCCGTGACGTCACCGATCAAGCATTACAAAAAACATTACAGTCGTAAACAATGAAAACATATCATAAAACAATTTAGCCGGTAATCCCGGCTATAATTTATAGCCAGTAATATCGGGGAGAATCAGTGTTAAATCATAAAAAGAGCACTTAACCGATGTATTAGGTAACACGGGCAGCCGTTTTAATAACTATTATTAAAACTCTTGACGAAATTCCCCAATAATAAAGCTGAAGAGCGCGGAGCTTCCGATAGCTCCTTTACTTTATGGTTTTAACACGTCTATGATTTTATGATGTTCTGGCAATGTGTGGAGATATTTACTCCTGGTAATTTGCTCCTGGTTAGCGAGTTAACCCGTAACCGCGACGTTCGAACGAAGACCATCCCTAATAGAGGTTTGAGGACATTTCTTTAATACTGTAGCACCGCTTTGATATTCATGGAACAGTAAACATTTTGCGGTTTATTTTGATGGCGTGATATACTCTTACGGGAGATAAAAATGTATCATTCGCGTAACATTTTAGTGCGCGCCAATCGTAAAGAGTGCATCACTTGGACTGGGCCGCACCAGGCTAACATGTGTCGTAAAGAGACCTCTTCGGCTAACAATTTCCTGATGGTCTGTAAATAGTAAGTTTATTGTCTTTTTATGAGGTACTCGGACCGTAAAAAGGAAATAAAAGAGCACCGCCGATGGTGATAATAAAAAAAATAATTTTCGACTCATCTTCGTGATTATCTCTTTCGGGTTTACGAGTAAGTAACGTGCAGAAGCGAGACGGGAATGGTTTTACAGCGTGTCGTACCGATGTGACCCTTTCGACTCGATGGGGGTAAAGGTCGTAAAATGGGAGCATAAGGATAATGTTTTGGGTTTCCTATACTGCGCTTCATTCATGATTTCGTTTTAGTATGGCGTCGGTAGACATGTAAATCCGATTGCTTTCACAACGTCGATACTCGTATTGAGATACGTTTTCCCCCTATTATTTGGTGTATTACATTCTTAATAGAAAAAAAAATCTTGTTTTCCGTCCCTGTAACTTTTGCACGGACAAAAAACTTTGAATTTCGTCGCGTGCTAGCGACGAGTAACTAAAAACTTTTTAATCTAAATTCGCAGCGAAGGCCCGATTATAACGAAACCATCGAAACCAGTACACGCAAATTCAAATTTGGAACAGCGTGATAACGGCCGGTTTAATTGCGAATAGGGATGGGACAGTGCAATCCCGCGCGGACGTATTCGCAGTTGGCCTAAGTTCCGACACTCCATTTGTTCGGCTCGAGTGAGCCTAACGCCCGGCCACGGGACGCATCCTAATTCTTAAAGGGCCCATCAGCAGACCTTTATGCGTTAATAAAGTTGCGATATAAAAAGAATGGAGGCGTCCGAGGGTGAAAGACGGAAAGGGTACGAGTTAAGTGCGCGTTTAAGGCAATGTCGGGGGCGTGCGAATTTGTCAAGCCATAGAACGGGACGATTCAATTGTACGATGATTAAATAAAGACAAGAGATCTCTTGTTGGTCTATTGTCAGGAAGTTTTCCCTTTTGTGGCTTAACTCAAATTTGTCTTGGACAATGAATTTTAATATTTTATTAGGAAAATTATTAATAATTGGTAAAACTCGTTCTGTTTAATGGAAATTATGCACGTTTCTGAACACATGAAACGTGTAGTTTCATGTGTTCAGAAACGTGCATAATTGCAGCACGCCATGCTACATAAAGCACCGGTAATCATAGAAAATGGCCGATTTTCTTCACTTGAGTCTTTATCCATTGCTTTGTTATGTATCTGTACTATCTAGTTTATTAAGTAATTACAAACTAAGATTTTCATCGCACGAAATTAAAATTTCAAAACCAAATCAAAAGTATTTTATTCAATGGCTGAGAATCAGTATTTTTTTAATGTCAAAATTACATAAAAAGGCCTGCCCTGCACCACTTCCTAGTGCTTGAGCTGGGAAGAAGAAGTGGCGCAACAAACTCCCCAGCAGATTTCGAATAACTAGACAAACTTCAACAAAATTCGAATAATCACATTCGAATCATGATTCTCTGAACTTTTAAATGACACATCACTTAAAACCTTATTTTCCACCCACGGCAACACCAACACCTCTAAATAACCCTATCAAAATCTTAAAGTCAAAACTTTACGACATTGCGAATACACTGGCGCATACAATACGCAACAAAAATACGAAGATAGCCCTTAATCGAGATAGCCCGCTAGTTGGTCCTAAACAAAGATGAGGGCCCGTAAAGGAAGCCAGAGTGTTTTATTAGCCATTTGGGCTTTATTTAACGCTCTCTCATACAGATTTTATACATCGGCGTCTCGACGTCTGACGGGGTATGGCATCATGGGCTCTTAAGGTTCCGTATACACCATATCAGATGGGGGACTTTAGGGCTGGTAGATTTTCAGAGCAAATTGCGGAGGAATACATTTTGCATGGGAAAATGGGCTATAGGATGTAGATGATTTTGTTTCTTTTGCTTAAGCTATAACCAAGTTTAGATACGAATGCTTGAATTTTAGAAATACTCATCCTTCTTGGAAGTCGCGGATGTTTCAATGTCTTCAACCAGCATTTTCACATACTCTTTCTAAGGATGAGAAATTCTTCTCTAGCACTGTCGCTTCGTCCATAACAAGTTGGTGTTGTTTTTTTGTTTCTTTTTCTTTTCCAAAATAAATCTTATCAACCTTTAAAGGTTTTTTCATTTTCTTCAATCAACTCATCAAACGTTTAACCATTCTTTTTGATGATGAGAAATTCATCTTAACTGCAACCTGGCCTTTGAGAGAATGCGTTCCCGACCCCTGTCAGTTCGACAATTTCTAGTAACTTTAGGGATCCAATTCGCAAAACACATATTTGTTAGTATAAAACTTCTCTCAGTGGTCGGACTGTTCAAAAAACATTTGTGTTTCTTTCTTAACTTCGTTTACTTTCTCAAAAGTTCCCTTTTCTACTTCCCAAGGTAGAATAATGAAAGCCCTAGCATGTCAAACTCATCTAGATACTACTATGACAAAATTATATATGTTTCCTTACTCTTTTTCTTCCCCAAAAGATACATTCTACCTTTTACAATGTCAGCCCTAAGCTTGTCATGTGTATGTTATGTTATTTCGATGCAGCACCGTCTTGCCAGACAGACGGTAATTATCCAGGGGGTGAATGTAAACAGTAAGTTGTTTGTTGTTACTTCTAGTTCAATTTTGATAAGAAATGCTATGGGGTTCAGGGATTTTGTGTAAGGTACTGTTACCTACTACTAATATTTTTGTATCTTAGATCTTCTGCTTGTAATCTCAGTGGTCAAATGTATTTACAGTTACCGTTTTTAATAGTCACCCAAAAGTTGCATCAGTTCTAATTAACTTTGATTAAAATCACAATGTTTGAGGCTAGAATTGAGATTTAAAATTTTAGTAAAATTTTTAGTTACTACGCCTACTTACTTGTAGATAAAAGTTATAAATGTAGGAACATTATGCATGTCGCATAATGCATTGAATCTTTCCACAGGTGTGTCTCTTCCTTACAGATTATTTCCATTTTACCTCCGAAATCAATGTAAAATCCCATTTTATACTTCCAAATATCTGTTGAGAATCCTGCCGTATAAAAAGCAATAAAATGCTAAAGAACATGAATACAAATCTTTATCAACGATACAAATATAATCACTGCGTTACACCTGCAAATATAAATGGCTACAAATAAAGAACTCTGTCCTTCACACGCTCGTGTCAATCACCCAAAAACCCGAATACTATAAAAAAGTATCCACAAAAAACTTCAAAACCGCATTTCTAAACTCTCAACGACACTTACGCATTGTAATCGCGGCTAAATCGAATAATCGAGCACTCGAGCAAACCGAGTTAAGTTATTTAGACTCGAGTCCCCCCGGCACTACTCGGTAATCGAATTGGAGACCGCCACTTGGTGACACTTGAGCAGAGTGTTACTTTGTTAGCCGATTTTTGCGGGCCCCAGTCCGCCCCCGGGGTACAACGCGATTATGCAAAAGTACCCCATACGAATCTTCTTGCAGACAGCTTTATGGCACTTCAAGATTTTTATACCTTATTTTCTTACATTTTTTTTAATACAAAACATGATAATCTTGATACTTTTCGAACACATTTTCACCCCGCATAAAGTTTCGAATTTTGCATGTCGAGTACTCTTTTAAAACAGGAAAAACGATTTCAAGTTGTTAAAAACGAGGCAACTAGTCGGTAAACTAGGGCCAAACAGAAAAAAACTAATTACGGAACGTTGAACATGCAAACACACAATACGAATTAACAAACAACTCGCAATCTACGATGTCATTAAAAAAACGTCCGACTCGATTAATATTCACATCATAATTCACAATACGCAACTACGCTTGAAAATAAAACATAATCCCAAAGCGTCACAAACAATAGCGAATAATCGATTCCAAAATCGATACAACACTAGAGCGGCTAACTCGGTGCAACCACGTCACAATCTGACTCAATTCATTCGTATTCCGATGACGAGACACAATTCAATTTGAATATTTTGACATGACCGTCGAATACTAATATAGACGACAGTTTAGCAAATTGTATCTTATAGCGCGTGTTTTATGTTTTATTTATGATACATACGATTGTAAATTTAATTTGTGTCGCGTCGCTAAAACGATGCCAGTCTGGATTTCGTGCATTCTCACTTTTGTAACTAACTAGTGATGCGACACGGATATTGTGTACCGATAGCAGACGTGAGCGCCAACTTTTAGCTCCGAAAATTTCGGCTTTGATAAATGACAATATTTGTTAGAACGTAAATGCACCTCATTTAAGTTGGTACAGTCCATTCATACATCTTATTATGTATGAGGATTCTATTCCAACTTTCGCTGTGTGCGTCAGTTAAAATTAATTAACAGTCAAGTTGAACGTGGGACACGAGTTTTGGCATCGTCTCCGCGCCGAAAAACTAAGTATCGGAAATAGAAACGGATGAGTAATGACATGATATACCTAATGAATGTCGTGTGAAACTGTCACTTGTTTTAATTAATGTTGTTGCTGTTTCCACGCAGCCTTTTTGACTGAGAGACGCTTATTATGTTCTGTAATAGAACAGACACGGATAGACATTTGTAGTTCATTATTTCTGCTGTCTCAAATCAACGTAAAAATGCTTTGACGTGTGGATTTTTGTAAAGATATATTTTATAAATGATATCTTCTGTTGGTTGAGAAACCAACGAATATCTTGTTAGTTGACATTAATACGTTTTCAAAAGTTATTCACGGAGCTGTTCCTAATGCTCCTGCGCATGAATAGGTCCGTGAGAAAGACTAACAGACTGTGTTTGTCACATGAATGTTTAATTTTTATAAACATTCGAGTGTTTAGTACTTTGGGACCTTTCGAGATCTTACCGGATACGGAGATAAAACACTCCACGTCAAGATTAGATTTTTCTAAATAAATATCAAACTCGAATGTTATTTACCGAGCCAGCTTGGCAGCACAAGAGGTCCCTGTTCTCGACTCAATGGTGTTTGTTTAAAACCACTTAAAAACTCAATGGGCTCGACAAATACGTAACTGCAGTAATCTGTTGTAACAATACTCGACACTGTAAATAATGCGAGTTTACGTCGTTACGAATCGGAAATGTTCCGTGGGCGTCACGGTTTTATCTATTACATACATTATAGAATGTTTTTTTTTTCTTATAACAAAAACACCATAAGCCATGGTGACATATGTGGCGCCTCGGCCACGTTATCTCATTGTGAAATGTGTACCAAAAAGACGGTACGGTGTGACGTACAGCGAGGACACATTCGATACATAAACCGCGGCGTATCTCGGTGAATATCATCTGTGCCTTCACAAACACTGACCGTAGATTAGATAACGCCGGATGTTGCTTCTGAGATCAGAGACGTCTGCGCACGGCGATAGACAACATTTACACAGTGCTACCTGATAATATCAGTGGATCTTTCCATCGGACTATCTAATCCGAAATTTTAAAATTTTGAAACCGAAATCCGAATTTCAGACTTCCCCCATCACTAAATGTGAACGACATGTGTTCGACGTAACTATTTTATAATGACATTAAAATAACAGAAAAAAAGGTGCGAACGCATCGATTCGGTATTTATTATTCGAAAATAATCGGTAACGCTCCGATAATGTGCTAAATTCGAATTACCGCCGACCAAGCGCGCATAACATAATTGCTGGTCGCACGCGAAGTGTCTATCAAAATTATTTTCGTATGGGGTATTTTTTTTTCTTATGCACCCCTGGCAACGCGCGTGGGGTGTCGTGGGATCCTCTCGCACCTACGTACGGACACGCAAACCCCGTCAATACAGATAATTGTTTCATTATTCTTCTATTAACTCCACTGGTGCGGCAATTTATCTTTGCGGAGTAGGTAGGTACGTGTTTTCGGGAGGGATAAAATTGTATGGTTTTTAACACGCTGTTTAGCAATATGGCCGGTGGAAACTAATTTTGGTGGCAACAAAATGCGGAGACGGGTCGTAAAACGCGAAAGCAGTAAAGTCTCGAGCTGGCGCGGTCTAAAAGCCTGCGGGGCGTGGTGGTGACGCCCAGCGTTTTAGCCGCGCGGACATGCGATGCTTAGCGTCTTTATTAACAGTGCACCTACTCGCTAGATATGGACTCCTGGTACTTCTGTTATTTATACCATAAGTCAGTGTTATCTTCACGATTATCATAAAGGGTAGACAGACAGTAAAGTTATAATAATAAAGTGCAAATCAAATTATTCATACAAGTACCTATACAACGAGCATCTCCTATGAATTGGCTGCATTTCAAGTGCATGAATGTAATCAAATAACTTGTTTTATTTCAAATTGAAAATGGAATGTAGATTTTCCGCGTTTTATCTCAGAACTGCCTGGACCACTTTTGACAAGGTTCCAGTAATATTCCAAATCTTTTTGGAGCTGGCCACCCTAGAAGAAAAGTTACGTAATACTGATTAATTAGTTATTTTAGCGAAGCAGGGGCGGCGCAGGGTGGTGTTAAAAGCAATTATATTGATGCACGCGGAACTACGGCCATTGCTCGCATTATTGGGGATTTGTTTTGGTGGCAAAAATAACTTCCTAGTTGGTTATGTTGACTGTACAGGTACGTTACGTAGGTTGTCTCGATATGGAATAAATGTTTAACTAACAAGTTTAACTTATGAGGGCAAAAATTTTGGTACAGTTAAAACTGGGAGTTCATAAAGAATCTATGAGTCAATTCAGGACCTGAAAACTGCTGTAGCCATGTTTAAGAGCCATTATGCCGCCACAATCATCATGGGAAATCGAATAACTAACTCTTGATCGTGAAACCAAACAATTTGTCTTTTCACACTTAAAACTTAACACAGAAATAATCAAACAGATACTCGTACCCCACATTACAAACCGTCGGTAAAACGAAGTGCTTCACCAGCGCGACACGAAACAGAAATACCAGGGCGTAATGAGAGCGCAGCAGATATATTAATTGGACAGCAGATCAAAGAGCAACAAATGGGATCTTCGTCAGCCATGGTTGCCTGGTAATTGTGAGGACAGGTCGCCCGTTTGATGGCTTTCTGCCGCTCCTGTGATCGAAAATAGATGCCAATCTGTTTTGGTGATAAACTGGCGCATATTTACGGCGACTTACGTAATGGGAGTCAGTAGAGAAACATGTGAACCCATTTATTATGTCATAGATGATTCTAAATCTGTACCTGCGACTGATTTTTTTTTATCCACCGTCAGAAGAACCTTAGATGGACATCTTACCGTACAACCACAAGGCGGCTTAAGTTAACGAGTGAACAAACATACGCGCCTATTAAAATGAAGATATTCAGATAACAGTCGGCCGCAATCCTCAGGCCAGAGTTATCTAAATTCTTTAAACATTTACGAAACGAAAACAAGTAGTCGACGTGAAGCGTGCCTTATCTTTACAAGGCTTGCCTCCCGGCTAATCTTGTGATAATGCTGGCCAAACAATTGTATTCCCTAGAGGTAATTAAGCAATGGCTGGATCAACGTTATTTTATTGTACTATCATATAAGATTTAGTAAGTGGGTGATCAGTTTTGTAAGCAACTAAGACAAGGCCTCTTGTCTATGAATGATCTTCAGTCTTTTGTCAGGGTCCACCTTCATATCTGTAATGTTCGTTTTTGCTTGGATGACCTTTTCAAAATTCAGTTGTTTTAACAATTCAATTATTGTATCGTCTTTAACATTATCAACAGTAACTGATGCATGTAGCTAGAGAAAAAAAGTAGTATTTTATTTTTAAATTCACAACAATCTTCAGAGATTGTTTTTCAAAGCCCAACTTCTGGGAATCCAAGACGATTTTTCCAATGAACCCAGTAAAAAATATTGGATAATTTCCAAACAATACGCTAGAAAAACATAAATAGAAAGGGCTAATGTATCGCTTGTAACAAAGCAGGTTGGTAACGGAACTGATTCTCGGAAAAGTGGGAACGGTGCACTGCTCGTCCTTTGATATAGCTGTAACAACAAATACAACTCCGTTAGATGCTTCCGCCCTGGTACTTGCTTCTGGAACAATGAAATTCAGGAAAAATGTTTGATCTCTGGTTATTGTAGGAAAATGAATTAAATGGGCACAAAAAATATTTCTTTGGTTTTGAAACGTGAACGATTTTGACAGCAAAAGCTTGGTTGGATCTCCATGTAATGATTATGGTAAACCTGATGAGGTTATTGCAGCAGGTCAACAGTTTGAAGAGGGAAATATTAATATGGTTGTTGTTCACTTTCCTTGCTGTGGAATTATCTGGTCACAAATTTGCAGCCTTTTGAACTCCATAACTGCTTTTGCTTTAGCAGTTCCTTGCATCTTGAACTAAACAATTTGTTACTTAAGTTGGGTTTAAAAATAATAATTTGGTTAAAGGCATGCAGTAGTACCCTTTGGAACAATGAACTCTCTTTAGAACTAATTTAGACTCCACAAATGAGAGTATACCTGAAATCCAATCCGTTCCTGTCAAGAATACGAGGAGAGCAAAGGCAACCAGTGTTTCACATAAAATTAAATAATAATGAACTAATCGCGGTCTCGCAGCGGCCGCCACACGAACAATACCACGTTAATTCGTGCCCTTTGTCCGGACCAATAGAAAATTTCATGTTCCACCGAGCCCGCAATGACGGCATTCTCTTCATTACGACACTTTTAATGTAAATCACAACTACATTCATAACCACTGGGGTAAATGTAATTGGCAAAGATTTTAAACGAATTCCTCTCTTTCACCTATTTTATTCATAGGAACTCCTTCAAGCATTTTTCACGTGTCGCACATACGACGTATGACTGACTAGCGTTAAACAGAAAAGAACAATCATTTAATTCTATTTACATAATCCCTAGGGTATGTTACTAGGAATCGAGAAATTCGGCTTTGACTTTGATACCAGCGTTTAGCAGGTTACAGCGTTGCTCGGAACCGATTGTTTGTTTGTCGGGCTGTAAAACTGTTACGAATCGTAAATGTTCGTGTGTGGCCAGCCCTTACGACGAAATCTGAACAGATGGACCGAGATCAAAAGACTGTGTGGTGATAAAAACGTTGATGTGAATTAAAAGTAACAACTTAGTGTCGGGGGACTGACGGGTGCGGAATATTTTCTTTGTCGTTACACACCATACATTCTCCCTTAATGTAACGCGTGAGGGAAGGGAAATAACATTCCCATTTTCCAGGTATTTTCCACACTCCATATTGGTGGGATTTGTAGGAGCCCGCTCCCGGCACAATCATTAGCCCCGCAATCCTCCACGACTGTATGGGGCCCTGGTACCGCTCTGGGAACTATTGGCGAATTTTCCGGGATTTTCTTCTTATTTTTATCCCCCTATTTTGGTTGTTTTCTTGAGGGAAAACAAACAATGAACTTAAGGAAATGAAGCACACATTTCGTTGAGTTTGTAAGATGATTCTATCTTTCTACAAAGAAGCAACGTGTAACTTAAAAAAACACTTGAACAAAAAAGCATTCCCCCAATATTAAGAACTGTTCATTAACATCCAACGAGAAGATTCCAATTACAGAAATAAAAGAACGTCGAATGGCTCCAACAATATCCTAACGTAATCAATGTTGATAATAACCGGGCAATTATAACTCCCAACTAATTCTCGATTACGGGGCGCCGGACTGAGGAGCGGGGCGGGGGACGCACCGGGACCTCGCTAGGCGTTATTAACCGGGATTACCGGATCCCCGGCGCGATCCCCGGATACGGGGATTTGCTCACGGATCGCGTAACAGTGGAAATGATAAAAGATACGTGTGGATACGGGGATTTTTGTATGTTTATTGGCGTTTGAAAAATAATGGAAGCGAAAGTTTGAAAAGAAAACTAAACATTTATGCATCATATTGTGAGATAGAATTATGAGGGTAGATAAACTGGCGAGAGAGATTGCTTCCGCTAGCGCTCAGCGTTGTCTGCATACATTGAAAGGGTGTAATTACGTTCTATCTTTGAAACACTTGCATCGTCACATTGTGAAACACTGCCAGTAGTGACAACGTTATCCTACGCACTACTTACGCCCTAGTAGAATTAACAAAAGTACCAAGGGACATCTATCTCCTGAGACATGCATGACAAGACCAAAAAATAACGAACAGCCCGTGTAGTATAAGGCACGTGTACAAGACTCGCACGAGCTGTTAGGAGTGTAGGCCGGGCGAATCCCATGCGGTATCAGCGTTACAAGCGATCGCACTTAACCGCGTCACTAGTATCATATCGCGCTGCAGCGCTATCAGTCAGCGTCGCCCGCTGCATTAGCCGCGTCGCCGCATCAATAAATTATACAGGACACCTCCGCGCGGAGCTGCCGCCCTGGTCACTCGCTGCATTAATGTCAACGAACATTTAAATGCGTGTTTGTCTGTTTGTCACCCGTCTATATATAGGGTTCAGCAGCTGAGCTTAGGGCTAACTTAAGGGTTGGCAGAAATTCAAGATCTTATTACACACACGGATGCATAGAGAAAACGGTATACTTGTCGTGCTGGAAAGCATATTCTAAGGATCTTAGAAGAATCGACTGAAAAGATGTTGCTGCAAAAGAGATGTGACGACACATCTGCCCAAGTGACGACAAAGACTTGTTGAACAGCAAAGCCAATGATAATCCATAGCACTATCAATCAGCGCCTGCCTACAGGTTACATCAAACAGTTTCCGATGAAAATTCCCTAACTTTCTACCCACCCACTGCACCATCAAAACATTCTTCCTCGACGTTCGGTCTTAGAATCTAATGTCAAAGTTACAGGTCAGGCGTATAAATAGCGAGAGTGCGTCAGTGCTGCTATTATAGTACATAAGCCGCGCTTATTAAGACCAACTCCCACTCGCAGTGAAGCACGCAACCCGATTGAGGATGGCTTACATGCTGTGGCCACAGATTTCTGCTTTCTTTTTTGGGTGCACTGACTTTGTTCTGACAAGTCACTTTCGCAGTCCGGGTTCCACTTTTTCACTTATTTTGAGTTACATTTTCTATTTTCCTGTCTGAATGTGTTTTGAAAACAAGTTTACTGATAAAATTTATTAATTTCATTAATTCTAACGACTTTCTAATTTTTCAAAAATGTACAATATTATTGATGTCATGTCGAAGCGATTGACGTCAATGCAAATTTTTATTTCTCATACGAGTACAAGGTTTGTTTTAAATGTTTTTTGGTTAGTTCAGTATACATACAAACTTTATTCTTTATTGAATTTTAAAATTTAAATACCACAATTCAAAATTTAAAGAGTATGCTTAGATGGTTTGGAAATGTGGAGAGGATGGGTGAAAGGCGAATAATAAAAGGTATTTACAAAGCTGAGGTGAGTAGAATCACCCGCCGGGAGGGGAAGCCCCAGGAGGACATAATAGTCATCTAATTGGTGATGTTCTTCAGAAAGGTCAGGTGCCTAGTACTCGCAACCGGCGTGCGTGTATGACCTGATGTATGAACGTAGGCGAAGCAAAAGGAGTATGTAAGGAGCATAGGAAAGAAGGCGTTAGTTTATACAAGTGTATGTAAATACCACAATAAGGTATTATGCAGGAAATCATTCGGATTATTATAAAATAAAATCAACCGTCATAGATGGAATAAAATTTGTGATAGATTAGACATAGATCATAGACCTAATCCAGTGGCAAAATATACAGTAGATTCAGAGAAACCTTGTATATCTACTGTTGCTACGTAACACAATAACATACTTAGTTATCATTTCGTCTTGGTCAGATAAGTTATCAGGATTCCAATGCAATAGCTCATTGTGACAGATCCGTAGGTATCCTATCTCTAAAAACATGGTTGTGCAATTCATTCATTGCAACTTGGTTTCAACAGATCAATATTTAAGAGATAATAATATATATATTACCTCATAACATAATAAATACTTATAATGAATTTTTAATAATATTAAGATATTAACAGAAATTGATATTATTATTTCCTTTATTTAATTAAATACATATTAATTATATTTAAATATTAGAATATAAAAATATATAAAAACATTTAAAAATATATTATAATAAATATAATATAATAAAACTTTATTGCTAAAAATATTACTAAAGGTTTTAACATTGGCACCAAACTAAACAAGCCTTTATCTTGGCAACCAATATGGAGGGTTTGCATGGTTGCATGAGCATTGAGTATCAGTGTTTATTATAACGTTATGGCAATCTTCTCCGTGAATCTTTAAATTCCATAATGGTACCCTGGTAGCCCGAGCTTTCCTGAAGATTACTGAAGATTATATAAATATATACATATATTATTACTATTAGGACGTGACGCTAATTACATCAATGTTTTCGTCTGTTTATAAACTCATCAATTCTAAGGTCCTCCTCTCTTCTACGAGTTCACCTTTTGAAGTTTTACTTTTATCATCTCGTTAAGCCAATGAATTTTTTTTTTTTAAAACAACACTTCCCATCTTCTAAGGTTAGGCTATCATTCATCCCATAAACTACCTAAATTCTGATCAACACCCGAAGAGAAAAGCTCATAAAAAATAAAAAATCTAGAACCCCACTTTAGCGTCATGTAAGCCCAGTGTTATCGAGTAAGTGGAATCATACGTACATTTCCAAGTAGGGCCGACTCAGACCACGGCGGGTTGCACCGAACACGATGATCAAGAGTTAACGTGATTGACGGTTAACTCATAGTTAAGATCGTAAGGCTGAACGTGTTGGTATGGAACTGGTAAAGTAATATGAGACGATTAGAGTCATTTTGAAGATGTCTGAAGTTAATACACATCAAAGTTATTGTATCATGCCTAGATTGTGCCCAATTTTGTTTGTGTTTTCTTTGATATAACCACCAAAACGTGCGACAACGTGCGGCGTGAAAAGTCCGCGGCGATTATGGCAAGCAGTGGACGTATTTAAACTGAAATGATCATGATGAACCTCCAAAACAAGCACTTCACATTTCCCCATCATATCTTTCTCTAAAAGCAACTTTAATCCTCAATTCAACCTACAAATCACCCGGATTTTAACCGACAGTTAGACGAACGTATCACCGGTCACTCACCGGCTCGGCCTCGGAATGTAAACAAGAATTAAGGCAGCTTCGTTGGAGCACGTTTGCTGAGAAAAACCCCTCTTTAATTAGCCAGCATCTCTCCAATGCTGGAAGAATGCTCATCCTTGCAAACCTTGGGATGTTAAGCGGCTGATCTGATGGGTTTTGTAAAAATTATGATAATTTTTATGCTGGACCTGAGAAGCTGTACAGTAGGTAGGCTCTAATAATCCCTCCTATCCCAAGGGCACGTCTTCCCTACCATTATCGCGCCCCCCGGTCTACTCTCTGATATACAATGGTCTCTGTAGTCTCATGAAACATGAGGTCTCAGGGTGAATCTTTGGGTTCATTCGAGCAATCGAGTCTGGTACAACCACGCTGGGGTCGGTGCATTTCATTCATTCATTTCATTCATTCATTCATGGACCTGAGAGCAGTGGTGGCCCAGTGGTAACGGCCCCCTACTTACGAGTTGTAGGTCGTGGACTCAAACCTGATGCGCTTTACTTTGTGTAAATAATTTCATTACCACTGCTCTCAAAACGGTGAAGGAAAACATCGTGAGGAAACCGGCATGTCCTAGAACCAAAAATTCAGAAGACATGTGATATCTACCAACCCGCACTGGGCCCGCGTGGTGGATTACGGCCCACTCCCTCTCGAAGAAAAGAGGCATGTGTCCCAGCAGTGGGAAAATTTTAGGTTGATTATGATGTTATGATCCATGACCCCGGCTAGTCCCCTCCGGTCCCTGGCCTCTGTGCTACAGTTCTTTAAGTACAGGTTGCTCCAAGATGCTATTTTCAATCAATCAACTCAGCCTATAGCAGTCCACTGCTGGACATATGCCTCTCCCAGGCTGCGTCACAACACCCTGTCCTCCGCCTTCCGCATCCAGTTTGTCCCAGCCACCTTTTTAAGGTCGTCGGTCCATCTAGCTGGGGGGCGTCCCACACTAGCTTGCCGATACGCGGTCTCCACTCCAGGACTCGTCTGCTCCACCGGCCATCGGTCCTTCGACAAACATAGCCAGCCTACTGCCACTTCAGCTTGCTTACTCTGCGGGCTATGTCGGTAACTCCGGTTCTCTTCCGGATAACTTCATTTCTGATCTTATCCTTCAGAGAAACTCCGAGCATAGCCCGCTCCATAGCACGCTGAGTGACCTTGAATTTGTGGACCAGCCCGACTGTCAGTGTCCAGATGCTATTTTAGAAAAATTTAAATAAATCAATAAATAATAATGTTCAATGAAATTAAAATATTTTCATAAAACGTAAAGGCGAAACTGTATACGTGTGTTAAATTAATGTCGCCACTGTAGCGGCACGCTATATGTGATGATAATACAAATAACCGGAGCAGTTAGTATAGCATCTTTAAGATATGGTTCCGTACCCGAAGGATGCCAAACTGAACCCTATTACTAAGCCTCCGCTGTCCGTCCGTCCGTCCGTCTGCCTGTCAGCGGGCTGTATCTCATGAACCGTAATAGGTAGACAGTTGAAACACAGATTATGTATTTTATTGCCATTCAAAAATTAAAACCTTACTTATAGAATTTTCGTCCGTTTGTCTGTTTGTCTGGATGTATGTTTCGGATTGGCGCAAAATCAGCTGAACGGATTTGGATGAAATTTGTCCCCTACAAGATTAGGGTATTTTTCGGCGTTTTTCGCTCGATCTTAATACGGTACTGAACCCTTCGGTAAGCCAATGGACTATTTTTGAATGGGGTGATGATTGCTTCTTGCTTAGAAAAGTACTAGGTACAATCTATTTCTGTCAGCAAGCAGTTTGCTGTGTTTTACTTTGAAAGACTTAGATACTTTGTAGTTTCGTGATTCTGTTGAAGATCTTTGCCCAGAATTGTCCTGCGACAGTCGAGTCATATTTAGAATACTGGGGAATCATCACAGACAGTTCCGACTCACCGTGAACTATGTGGCAACCGGTTCCGACTACTGGAACCTCAACTGGCCTTGGCAAGCATCGCAAGATACACGACTCAGTCCACCGTCGACCTCCGGGCTCCGGAGGGGAGTGATGTAGCGGCATCTAGATCACACTGACGTCACGCAAAATCCTGCATCGCGCAAGCAGAGTTTACCGTGCGACTAGCATAATATACAACGTCACGACATGAATCGTCGGGCAATAGCCCAACTGTCTGGTCGGAAGATCCTCCCTTTTCTATGGAGGATGAGTGAACTTTACACCCTGTTCTTCATAACTCAATACACTAACAAGAGTTTTGTTTTGTTATTTTTAGTTTATTTTGTTAATTTTTAACTGATTTTGCCCTGATAACGTTTGCCATTAGTTTGTAAATATTTCAGTTGCAATCTATGGAAAATGTAGCGGGTAGTATTCTTGTTCAAAAAAAAAAAAAACACATAAACCTACATGGGCACATAGGAAACGTCAGAAGCTAGGTGCACGGTTCCAATTGGTCGTTTCCTATGGAGAAGAGCCGGCAAGAAACTCCACGGTTACTCTTTAAAAAAAAATAGCTTTTCAATGTTTTCAAATTACAGTGTTAATAGGTATGGGAGGACAGTGTAGGCCCGTCAACAAGTACCAGGTACTTAGCTTACAAATAGAAAATGGTCTACAAATCTAGTCTTTTAAGCCTACAACGTTCTCACATACACAAAATATTTAAAAAAAAAACAGTATACAATATTATTAAAATAATAAAAGTAAGAACCTTGTTGAAATTAAAATTGTTAGGTTAAATATTAAGTTATTTCCGTTTATTTTTAACATACTAGTACTGTTGGTTTTCCCTAATGAAATAAAGGCTCCGTGTGAAGCCGGACGCTTAGATTATATTATAATGTCATTATACAATATTACTTTTAGTATATTATGCGAAACCCGAAACACGTGTCTAGTATTTTTATGTAAAGAATCTATGTACAAAATTTCAAAACTGTATCATGTAAAATCACAAAGTTATAAGGTTATATATTATTTAATATGTTACCGGGTTGTCCGTACAAAAACATGCTAACGGCTCCCCCGCGCCTCCAGGGTCGTCTTGCGCTCATTGCTAATAATTTGGCAGTAGGTACCTAACCGTACGGCGATTGTATTGTAAGTAATTAAATGGTGATAACATTTTCCATCACACTTATTTTATTGCGACAAAATATAATATGGTGTAAACATTTTTGAAATCGATTCAGTTCCTTATTCTGAACAAACTATATTCATTCAAGTTTCGCATATACTAAAAATAATGTTGTATAATGATCTGCTTAGATCGATTAGAAAAGGCCGGAAGTAAAGAATAGCACCATCCTATATCTTCCCGTGGGTGTCGTAAAAGGCGACTAAGAGACTTACTAGAGAATGGGTAGCAGCGTTCTCTATGTATTTTAACACCACCAATATAAGCGGCCTACCCAAATGTCCTTTCTTTGGTATTGATCTTCGCATCGTTGAGCTCCTTAAGTTCTGAGTAGAGCTGCACGATTACTGACAAATGCGTGCACTGACTGGTCAGGTCCACTCAATCTGTGTGGTTCTTTCTTCAAAAGACCATTTCAGACACCAATCTGCATGGCCTTCACATGATCTGACCAAGATTATGTCTGGACTTTAAAAGAGACTGTGACCTCTGAGATTGTTTCGGCCTTTCTTCTCAGAGTAGTCAGATAGGAAACGCCGACCTCATCTAGTTTTTAAAATATGATTGACGTGTAAAAGTGTTTGTACAAACCTACTTACAGATATAAATCATTTATCATTATCATTTAACCTGTAAACGAGTTGATAAAAGAGCTAGTCCAGTATTTGTACCTACCACTAATAAATCTATCTACCTCTTGCAAGTGCCATTTATCCTGTGGTGGATTTCCACCATAGACTGCATAACAAATATGGCGTGAAAGGAATTGATAAATCTGAGAATGATATTGTCAAAGTACCTACTAGGTGATTGCTACTGCTTCGTCGATTTATTTCCACAGGGTAGATTGTAGTCTTTGGAAAATTAAATTGTCCTTTACTTATTATTTATGTTTCCCACCGTTTAAACCTTCCCTGTACTTCCACAAATAATTCAAGACCAAATTTAACCAAATCGGCCCAGTCGTTCTCGACTTTTAGCGAGACTAACGAACAGCAATTCATTTTTATATAATTATACAGGGTGTAAGGGACAGTCCTCCGCAAATTAACAGGGTGCATTCAGCTCCTTATTTTGAATCATATTCCACTGAAAATTTTCTCAGGAAAATTGTAATTTTTTTTATCGTAATTTCAGTTACTATTCCTTTATTTCAATGTAAAATCACATTCTCTGTACGCAGTACTCCATTAATGTAAATAACACAGCTAAAATAAATAAATCTGCAATGGATGTTGAAATTCTCTAACGAACGACGCCTGAAATCAGCGAGCGCGGCCGTCCACCCCACCGCGACAAATCAGGTTCATTAGATTCCCATAACGTTCCTGAAATAATTTCATGTACCGGTCATCTTAGTACGATATACTGAAGTCACCCCATCAGTCTGCGGAGGGCTGTCCCTTACACCCTGTATATAGATTTCTTACGTCGATTAATCTACAGGGTCAAATGCTAGCAAAACTCCGCAGACGTGATGGGTAACGACATCTAAACACGATAAAACAAAAAAATACGGGTGTGACCACACGACTGAAGTAAAACTTACAAATAGTAATACTAATTTAATTATACTTACGTAACGCTCTCGGCACTTCCGAAACGCATTCACCAGCTTACTGCCCAAGTCAAGCGTGCTTATTAAAGAAGTTTTACTTTAAAAATGTATTAATTCTAATTAGTAAATTTATTTTTCTACTACTCCTTTTTGTGGAGTCGTCGGCTGCAGTTAGTAGTAGAAAAATCAGTTTAAAAAATCAGTTTTTTTTTTTGTGTAAACTTCTCAGACCTGATTGGTATCGTTACCTAAATACGGTAATACGAAAGAAAACAGATTTCCTGAACTCATACTTCAAGTGACAACACTACCAGCTGTCGTAGATCCCCAAAAAAAAAACTTCGAATCTTTTTTAATTTTATTTGGGAAATTTTTGATTGATTGTTGTTGTAGTTGCCTTGTGAATAAATAAATAAATAAATGATGAGTGCAGCAACAAAAGTTTTCTTTAGCACCTGCAACCTAACGTCTTTTTTTTTATCTAGGCAACGAGTTAATAGAGCCGCGGCCCTACCAACAACCAAACCGAGCACAACATATTGCCCGCGCTGGGAATCGAACCCGGGCGACCTTTGTGTCTGAGACAGGTGGCCTTATCACTAGACAAAAGAGGCGGTTAAATTAATCCTTTGTTAGTGTATTAGCTACTTTGCTGAAAAAAGAAGGTAAATCTTGTTTTAATAGACCATCAAAAACCTAATAGCCTACATCTTTTTCCTCTTAAACAGCTGATCCCTACAATTTAGAACTCCTTGAAATGAGTGATCACCTGTCAAACTGTCAAAATTTGTCAAACGTCAAGTGTTTGACACAGCCGATAAGGTGATAACAAGACCAGTGATAGCGTATCAGCGAGATTCGGGGCCAGGCACACTATATCTTGGAGATTAGTTGATTTTAAATCGTTGGGAAATCCGTAAATATTGAGAAGTTAACGGAATATTTTTATGAAGGCTACTGCGAATATGCGTAGATTTAGTTTTGGGGGCGACACGCTTAAATAATTATCTTAGAAGCAGTAAATTGATTTGATAATACTAAGCAGTACCTACTGCGAGGGGATTCCACAATTACCTGATTGTGGAGACTCCTCGTTATCACCATCATCATTTCAGTCGTAAGATGTCCTCTGCTGGATATAGGCCTCCTCCCAATAGGGGTTTTGCCATAATCGCCACGCTTTGCAGGCGGGTTGGCGATCGCAGTATGGTATTAAAATGCATAGAAATCGCTGGTCCATTCTCTAGTAAGTCTCTTAGTCGCCTTTTACGACACCCTTGGGAAGAAATAGGGTGGTGCTATTCTTTACGTCCATATAGTTTGTTTTTTAGGGTTCCGTACCTCAAAAGGCCATGTCATAAGGAAAAAACGAAACCCTGTCTGTCCTTCTGTCACAGCTGTTTTGCTCCGAATCTATTGGACCGATAAAGTTGAAATTTGGTACAGAACTTTTGTAGCCCAAACACGGACGTGTTACGTAAATTAATTTGGAATATAGAAGTCACTTTTGGGGGCAAATTAGAAAATTAAAAAAAAAAGTTTTGCTGTACCGTGTGACATATCAAATGAAAGGGCTTGTTTTAAGGATTTCATATATATATTTTTTTTAAATTTTAAAATAAATAACTTTTGAAATTATTTAAGAAGAAAAATAACCACCCCCCCCCCCTTTAACTTCGAAACTACACAGCCTAAAATTTAAAAAAAATTACAGAAAATAGTTCTTTACTTATAGATTACAGGAAACCTTTAAGAAGTCTGTGATCTTAAAGTAACATGTTAAATTACTCAATAATGTTAGTACAAACTTACATTTGCAGTTGGAATGTATGGGGCATCATGTTTATCAACTAAAATGTTAAGTTTGTTCTTGGGATAAATTTATCCCAACTACGGAACCCTACATTGTGCGCGGTCCGACACGCACTTGGCCGGCTTTGGCGCCTTTTCTAGCATTCTTTATTTAAAAATTGAAATAAATTCCGTTAAAGTCCTGAATCAATATCTATGGTGATCATCAACATGTTCTAATAACGAAAAACCATACATAGTTTATTGTTTGTGGCCCTATGGAGAATATATTAGGAAAAGGGCAATGACCGCTATTGGCACGCTAAAGTGATTCGGGAATAGCATTTATTTTATTTGATATAATAGAATAGTATACTTTATTTTTTTTATGTATTACGTGTTTATGTGTTCCCGCTATTCTATTTACAAAATAAACAATTTCATTTAATTTCATTTCACCACGGCATTATGTATTCTCATAAATTATATTCTAAGAAATGATTGTTTGGTGTTCACAGGGTTATAAGATGGTACTCTAATAACTTAAAACTTAATTTATATTCACACTTGAACTTAACCATTGTAAGGAAAAAAAGTATTCAAAAAACTTTCACTGCTCCCTTCGTATTCTAAAAATAACTCAAATAATCCCACATAATGAACTCAGTAACTCGTAATGTGTTTTTAAGCATTTTTTTTTTCTTGTTTCAGATGCGATGGGTAAGCCGCTTCAGGAAGGCATCATAAATCAAAAAAGCAGCCCTTGTAAAAAGACTCTAACAGAAATTCCAATCTTCATAAAAATCCAAAAATAATTACGGGTCGTGGCACTTTTTTTTTCTCAGCACAATAAGTCAATCGGGCTAACACTAGGAGTCCGCGCAGGATTCGCCTCGCGTCGTAAAATTTGATTAGGTCATTAAAACCAGTTAATTTATAGGCGTTCGAGCAACTCTCATTTGCCATAAACACACAAAAACCAACCATAAAACTGTGCTATAACGCTTTTTATTCTCAATTTGCGTAAACGTCGTTTATGACCTTCTGAAAACTGTTACCGCGCGTGTAATCTAAAATAACCTTTGTAGTAATTAATTGTACGGTGCAAAACTGTTTAGACAAATTCAAATTTGGAATGTCGTTCTTTATTGGGAATCGCAAGTCACGTTGATGACGTCACGTGTTATGTATGGACCAATCAATGAAAGATATTTACCTATAGGATGTCATGCAAAAAAATTATAGCTAATGATGTTAAATTATGCATGCTACAAGTGATAGGCTAGGCTGTCTTGCCAGCCATTAGTGAATTATAAGCAATCCCCTAAGCAAAGACGGTATTGTGTTGTGTGGCTTCTTTAAATCTATACTTAGATGCCGCTAGTCCATGGTGTATAACATGCAAAGAGTTTTATTTGATTAACAGAATAGAGCGTTCATAAACATCGCTGCATTGTGCAATCAGACTACAATATGAACATTTAAAATCGGAATTAAAAAAAAGAATCTCGTATCGCACGTCATTTCCCGAAAAATCCAATTCCAATTTTAAAATATTTAAAAAATATAAAATGACGTATTCATTTCAATCCTGTTCGAATTTTATGCAACAACGTTCGGATACGCGTTCCGTATTTCTGTGAAATCCCATAATTCCGTCAGTCCGGAAACGTGGTATTCATTTAGTGCAAAATTCTGTTGATGCATAAAATAAATTAAATGCAAACAATATCAATCGGACACGGGAACACACTCGGCCGTTGGTACAGCTATTTATCATAAAATACGAACGCTGCGCTGAAATTGGATATCACTATCTCTTTTTCACCTCCTGCGAGTGACAGAGAGGTCCATGCGGAGGTTTTTTCTTTGTTTCAAAGCCGTGCTATCGGGTTGTCTGTCTGTGCGTTGATTTGCTCGCGTCGGTATCGACTCACAATATTAATTAATGGTAGAATAAGCTTTGTTTCTTTCGACTTGATTGGGATCTGCATATTTGTGTTTGTTTCGTGGTTCCGTATGTAAAGATTAGTAGATTACTCGTATGGAAAGAATTTTAAGTAGCTACATGAACTTTGACATAACTGTCTATTGAACGTATAAACAACATGCGGCAGTTTTTAAAAAGAAAGAAAAAGCATTTATTGGGACCCGCACAGATCACAAATTAATATAACACAGATAAAAAATCATGACTCAGACCAAAAAAAAAAACAAAATAAAAAATTTAATGTGATAAAAGGAAATAACATGATTATGTTACAACAAAATCTAGAAAAACTACTAGGTCAAAACTTGTCGGCATAAAACTAAAATAAATTTAATATATAATTATAAATGATTAGTGTTTACAAAACATTGTAAAACATTTTAAAAGACTAAAGGTGGAGTTTCTTGACCATTCTTCTCTAAATGAAACTACCTTTTCGAACGAGCAATTAGAATCACTTAAATTTTTTTTTCTGTAAATTTCGACGCCAGTGAGCTTGTGTGGTTAGCTTGCGTGTTCTGTACTGAGGTCACCCAACGCGTCGTACGTTCAGCCAGTAATAGGACTCGCCCATCTAGGAGCGCTGTCCCCAATTTGACGCATTATTAATTTATTATACACAAACCAAAAGGTATTTTAATAAAACGCGTATACTAAAAGATCAATAATTAAATTATCTTTAAATTGGTGAAGGTTTCAGAAAAATACGCTTAGTAGATTTTGCGCCATTCTCAGTTTTTTATCCGCGTTAGACATAACTTTACAAATTAATTGCACTATGTAATATAAACATAATCTAAAATATTCACATATTAAGTTATTGAGAAAATGCTCTAATTTAACATATTTTCTTTTCTAATCATTAACACTACTCGTTTAGACGTGTTCTTCAGTATAAAATCATTAAAAGTCGGTTATCGTCGCCTTAATACCTATTGGAAATAAATCATTTGACTTTGACTTTAAAACTATAAAACTCAAAAAAAAACCTTCAAAATACAAAACAGATTTTCTTTTATCAACTCTACTAAAAAAAAACATAAAAAGCCCACTTCTCAACCGTTTCTTCATTCCAAAAACCACCGCGGGCCTCTAAATTTGATTAATGGTTCCGCAGCAATATAACACGGCTCGCAATAGCATTGATTCCTATCTATTGTTAATACTACTTGTTAATTACAAATGCGATAGATAACCACGATTGTAACCGACATTGTTTTACCCGCCGGCGAAACGGGGTAAGTGGGAAATTCTTTGTTTTTTTTTGTTAGGTTGTTTTTTCATGTTATATTTTTTTAAAGTATTGTAGTAGCCATGTTGTTTTTTGTTGTTATAATTTGGTTTGGAATATGAATTGTAGTAATATTTATCTCTACAAATATATATATTTATTTTATTTCAGATCAAGATCCATAAGTTGTTAGTAAAGGTCTTAACCTAATGTTAGTAAAAAACTACACTCTATATACAAAATTGAAACGACTGACACCTACGTGTGCAGCCGTATCCAGTGAGCCAGCATGGGGCTGTCCCACCTATCACACAATACAATCAGGATGCTGTGGGAGCTACCACGTATTCTGCCGAGAATAGAGGCACACCGTTTCCGTATAATGGCATGAAAACCATCGACCCTGATCTTGGCAAACATCCCGGAAGCGCTACAAAAGCGTGGTAGACGCAACAGCATCCTGAATACATTGTTATACTGGACACGCAGCGCGTTGTATGCCCTCAGCGTATACCTGACCCACAGACTGCACGTGTAAAAAGACTGGCAGTATGCTCTGAAAAGGGTTATCTTGACTTGCTTCGTACAACGTGCAAATCTGCTGATCAGTATATTACCTCAGACAGCCATCGCCCTGCGTTCCCTTTCGATGTCCAGAAGATATAACCAGAAGAGAATTTTTTACACAAAGTACAAAATTACTTCTAGGAAATGTCACCTAGATTATCCACTCCAGCATTCAGTAGCACGTTTAATATAAAGAAAGAAAGAGAGAAAATACATTTATTTAGCACAGACAAAAAGGCACACAATCTAATATACAGTAGATCAAAAAATAAAGAAAAAAAAATCAAACAAGTAAAAAGTGTAAAAATACGATGTAAGAAATTAGCAGTAAAGTGTGCCTCACGGCTGCGCCAAAAAGGCCCAGTTCAGCAAAAAATGCCAGACAACTAGTGCCTGACGCTGGTTTTCAACTGGACCTGAAAGTGTGAAGTGACGGATGTAAATCAGTTTTATACTGCAACGTGTGTATACATACATAAATAAAATCAATCTGTGTCAGATAAAAAAATTAGAACGAATATGTACATAAATCGTGTGATTTTTGGTAAAGTTGCAAAAAAAAAAAAACTAGCGAGCCGAGCCAAGCGTGAGTATGGGCAGAAGCAATTCCCAGCAATAAAGTTGTATAACAACAGTTCAGTGCAGTTGTATAATTGTTGTATAATGGACGTATAATACTAATATCATCATCTGCCCGCCTTTTCCAGTCTAACCGGATAAAGCTGAATACCAGTATTTTACATGGAGTAACTGCCTATCTGACCTCCTCAGTAGCACTTTTAATAATATCTAAAGTATTTAAACTTTTCTGATAGAGATTGTGAGAGGGCGATAATACTTATTTTGCAGTGGTTAATAACAGGCTTGAAGGACCATTTGTCATATCCATATCCCTCATAGGACTGTATCGATTATACAGGGTGTTAAAGTAACTGCGTGCCATAGCTTAGGGGTAGGTTCAGTATCGATAAAGGAACCAAGGAAAAAAAAAGAAAAACAAAACTAAAAATTTTATTATATATATTTAAAAAAAAAATAAGTCTCTCGTACTTTAACGGGCTTAGGACAGTCAAATAAAAGCTATTTTAAGTTAGTAGGTACTAAATTATGTTGTATTGCAATTTTTTTTGTTTTCATTCTTTTTATTTTTCTTGGGTTCCTTTATCGATACTGAACCTACCCTTAAGCTATAGCACGCAGTTACTTTAACACCCTGTATATTATGGAACTTAATCTTAAGAATTTTGGTCAGTATATTTTTGAATGAAAGTGCAATGAATATTTTTGTTAAACAACTTTAAGAATGCCACTATTTGCCAACCGAGTCACTTCATTCATTTCCAAATCGCTTATTACCACTTACCACAAAGATTCTAAGCCCGTTCTATTCTAGTATTTTCCCTAAAACTTTAAGTTTTCCAAAACAATCTCAAAAAATCTTCCAGAGACTACATGATCAACGATCGCAAATCTCACTGACTTCATGATGCATGAGAGAATAACAACACACATTGTACCATAATAATTATCTTTGTGTTGCTAACAGTATTTAATCTAGGGAAACGAATGCAAGTAAAAAGTGTTATGCCATAAATTAGAAGTATCGTGTCAGTGTTCATTTTTGTAATTAAGAGCTTGATTGTAGTATGAGTTTTGATTGATATCGTTGGTTTTAATTTAGATTACATATAATTCATTCTTGGCTTTTACGGGATTTCCTTTAGACATCGTTGGATGATGGTGGGTCGTTCAGGTTGTTTCGATGTTCAATTTTGTTGTTGTCATCATCTAAATATTGCGTTTCCTAAGTCTTGTTTGGATTAATTTCCTCCAGTTTGATCATATCCGGTATCATATTTAAAAGTCATCTGACGTGAATTAGGTTTATGAGACGCCCTGACATACTGTCGATGACGATGATGATTATCAGATCTCTCTGAGCATAGATTCGTTTTGTCATCTGCGAAACCTTGTCCAATGATGGTTTTGGTTAGCTTCCAATCCTACTTAACAGCCTAACAAGTGTTGATTATAAAATATCAATACTTTTTATTGGCCACACATAGGGAACACAATTATTAGATGGTGAAAACTGTCGCTTGTTTCCGCGTATCCTAGAACAGATCCGATCTATACTCACATAAATCACAACTAATATAAATTGCTCTACATCTACATTGTACCGTATATTTCCATTCCTTTCATCTCTAGCCTCCTTTGAACCCATTCTAACTGAGACATTATGCTTCATAACCTCCAATCAAGAAGTTGACTCACTGCAGCCATTCATTATGGAATTATGACCAATGATAATTGTCCGTTTAGCAAAGAATGATCTGAGTAATTTGTTACAAATCACAATTAAAGATCCTGGTGATAGGAGCTGTCAGATTGACGTCTGATTAGCTCGTGTTTGTTCAGTTTTTGATGGCATCGTGTGCACTAAAAAGAATGCTCATTATGCGTACTAAATGAGCCTGTTGAACGTATCATTTGTCAATCTAATGCTGGAAGTAGTAGCAGTATAACGCAGCGTTTTGCAATCGCCAATGCTTCGCTGAATGTTATATTCAACATCGCTACCACAACGTCCACAAACTCATTCATTCATTGAGAATTTACAACCATATTTTATGTGAACATAAACTTATAATGCCAACATCACCATATTAAGAGTCTATCAAACAGAAGGCTCTATTAGATCTGAATTGCAAAACAGCAATCTCAAATGTTCCCACAGTAAAATCGTAAACATAACCTATAAACCGAAATCCCACCAAAATCCGTTTGACAAGTGCACAAACGATCCAATGGCGCGTACACATTCAAATTTCGAACGCAACATTCAAGATGGCGACCTTCGCGAGTCATATATCAATCGTGATTTACGCACCGCAGCCACGGCCGGTCGACGACCGCCCGAATTTCGTTCAGAAATGCACTCAACGAGTAATTTATTTGTTACCATCTATTATTTTGTAGACTCGCAAGGTCCTAAACACAGCTGACATTAATATATCATTTTACGCGACGTCGACCCGGTTCTCTGTCTCGCTTCAACATGAAAACGTGGTGTAAGAGGGAAAGGGATGGGTGTAGGGGCAGAGTAGTTTGCGTTTTCACTTTTTATAGTAGCAATATATTTGATCAGCTGATCGTAGTGACGTTTACTGCCCGTGTGTCAGTGTAGTGTTTTTCATAATTTATATTGTAGTAGGTATTTTTTACTCTCGCTTGCTGTAGGTCGGGGTTTTATTTATATATTGAATATTCATCTAAATATTGTGTATCGACTTCTGTTGAGCTGGCCTATAAATTTAATGGGCGGTCGGTTTTTGGTGAATTTTCACGTTTATTTATTGTTTATTTTGTTATTAAATCATTTGGTGTGTATATTTTAAATTTATCGGATGTGCCGTTCTGTTTGGCGGTGATAATGGATTTTTGGTAAAGTTTGCCAGTTTATGGTTTTAGGTCTGTGTTAAGTTGTTATTTGTTTGTTTTCATTATTTAATATTTTGTTTTTTTTAAGCGTTTTTAGGAAGTGGTCATGTGGGAACATTATATTGATTGTGATTCTGATTATGCTAAGCTATTTTAGCATAATCAGCCTCATTTCCCCTCCTTCCTCCCTCCTTTGGCCTCCTTTCGGTGAGAGGGAGTGGGCCGTAATCCACCACGCGGGCCCCGGGTTGGTAGATGTCACATGTCTTCGATTTTTTTGGTTCTAGGACATGCCAGTTTCCTCACGATGTTTTCCTTCACCGTTTTGAGAGCAATGGTGATGAAATATTTTTTACAAAGTAATGCGTCTAACAGGGTTCGAACCTACGACCTACAACTCGTAAATCGCGGTTACCATGGGGCCACAACTGCTCTCAAGCCATTATGCCTCTGTGCAATTAAATCCTTTGACTTGCATAATGATGGGATTCCTTACTGACGACGCAGAGACGTCATTAATCGAAAAGAAGACTTATGTTGTTTGAAAAAAGTAGACTTAAGTTGTTTGAAAAAAGTAGACTTAAGTTGTTTGAAAAAAGTAGACTTATGTTGTTTGAAAAGTAGACTAAACCACCAAAAGAGAAAAAACATCAGAGAAAAAAAAGAAAAAAGAGAGAAAGAAAGAGAAATCATTGGATTTTTCAAACAACATATTGTTTGAAAAACCAATGATTTTAGTTGGCAGTATAAGAACATTTTGAAAATATGAAAACATTACAACTTCCAGTGCCTAAAAATAATATGTATTCTACTTATCCCATTTTTTTTTTCAACCACTACTGGGCTATATCTTCCCCATAGTCTTTTCTAAGGACGGTCTTCTCTCCTGCCACAAATGCTTCTAAGTCATCACTCCAGCTTCCCCAAAGCCTGGCTCGATGAGGAGGCCTGTCTTTCATATACCATACACATTACCATAGAATATTCCTATTATTATGCTTAGTTCTTCTCTCAGTGAGTAGGCACCACGTGGGCCCAGTGCGTTTCGGTGGATGTCTTAAAATTGTATGTTGCAGGACGAAGGAAAACAATTCGTGGTCAACCACGATCTTCACCGATATAAGAACAGTGTTGATTAAATAAATTGTAAAAAGTACAGTGCATGCCTAGGTCGGAAACTCGGAACCCACTACCGTAAGCCGTCAGAGACCTTCCTATATCCATCCATAGACGCAAGATATTCCGAACTCGTCCAAAATAACCCACAGAAGGCTACACATGTCATGTTATATAAAGGTGTGCGCACACTGAGTGCGTGCGTGAAGCACACGTGGTCCCCGTAAATATTTTTGGACGCAATCGATTTCCGAAATCCATTCGGTACCCCCGCGCCGCGCCGTCGCTTACCAATGGCGTTAGTGTGGACATGCCTAAATTATGTGTTTTTGCTTGTTAGAGGCAATTTTAAAAAGAAGAAAAAGCTAGAAATTGTCATTGGAATAGATGAAGTTGGTTATGAATGTAACTATATGGACAGTCCTGCTGATTTATTTTCTGACAATTAGTTGTTTTTTCGCCACTTTGGGAGAACATATATTTGTATTAGGTTTTGTGGATTCTGTTAGCTTTCTACTAGTTAATCCAAGTTCATCCTACTTTTCATAAACTCTTTTATGTACCTATAGTTTAGCAAACGTCCATGATACGAGTTTATGTATCACGCAGCAATGTATCCACCTCTCATGTTTTGTAGATGTCCCATCCAAATCCCTATTATTTCTTAGAAACTTATCTTTCCCTTCCATCTGTCGTACTCAAAATCCTTCAAAAACCTCGGGTCTTCGTACCAAATCTTCAACCCAAAACTGAACCAAGTCGTATCCATCCAAATCGTTCAACATTACCGCGTATCGCGCCGCCTGGTATCATTAATCTACGTGACAGTTCAAAATTTAGTTACAGAGGGTTCCCGCGCCCCCTTCGCTTCCCCCCTTCACCCCCGCAGCCCTCCACGCAAGTTTTTGAGGGATGCCTAACTGTCTACATGCTTAACTATCGTTGGAAGCAGAAACTCTTGAGGGCATGTGGTAAATTGTGGTACAGCGATTGAGGGTAGTATTGTTGTTTTGGTCGTGGTTGGAGGGTAGTCGGAGAGTATCTAGTGGATTAGCAGGTTGGTGTTGAAGGAGTTGTGAAATAGCGTGGAAATGTGGAACGTGTGTGGTTTTTTTTTTTCAAAATGACAAAAGGATAGGAGCAAAAAAATAATGATTATGATGATGAATTAGGGTGACAGTTCTTATCGAAATTTAAATATGTTAAGGTACCTAAGTCACTTGGGTATTATAAATTGCAGTATATTGTGAATTTGTGAACAGCCGATGACTTATAACCCAGCACACCAATCTCTATAAAACAGAACGGTCTACGCAACATTCACCAGTGAATCCAATGTCCCTTTGTCACACTACGCATTATACAAATAACTAATGCGCTACCAGCCTAATTTAAAACGCCAATAACAATAAACTAACAGGTAAGGATAAATGTAAGTCATCGCAATAACAGAATAACTTATTCATGAATATTTACTTACACCCTCTGCCGTGATCCGAAGCTATAACCAACCAGCAGACTCTATTAACAATAACTTAACTATCAGTAAGATCATTAAACTCTCAATCGAAATTACTAGGCTCGCATGAACACACAGAGTTTCACTTGAAACTAATTAGCGTAGTCTACACAGCGCTTTTCACAGGCTTGCCTGTTACTGGCAGGCGCCGCGGGGCGTCTTCGCTTCCGTGTACGATACATTGTGGAAACTCTGCGCTTGTCCTGCTACCCTGGTAAATTGGGATCGATATTGAGGCGCGGCCATGTATTCTTGTGGATAGCGTGATGGTATTTTGAAGGTTGTGGTGTAGGGGAAGAGTTTCGTCTGTCCGTTTGTTCAGAAATATATTATGTTAAAACCTCTTTCTGCCATTACCAACTCGTGTTACAACAGTGCTTATCATAAAACCAGTGGAAGACATCTTGGATAGTTAGTCATAATCAGGTTAATAGCTGATATCATTTTCCTGACTGTGTTGATAAATAGTTCCCATTCCAAGACGGCCTCCTCTCTTACCCCAAATAGAGACACGTGCAATCTTCATGCTCTTTCTCCTCGAAGTTCTTCCACTTATCAATGCTATATCCAAAAGCCTCGTTAACCGTCAAGCCACTCACAGACACATCACACAACTAAAAGCTTCAAAACAGCTAATCAGCACAAAGTAACGAAGCATACAGCACGAAGGCTCGTGTGTAATTTTTCTCAAACTCGTCATGAATAATCAAATTTTTCTATACATACCGTTTATACTGTCACGACCCAAAAGAGGAACGTCATAAAATACAAATGTAAATATACCAAATCAGACCTTAATATGTCGCTCGTAAAGTTGGCATTTAAGTGTCCGTGGCGCTAGGGTTGTGAAATTTATGAAAATGACGGGCGGCCCGTTCGACCCTCGTGACTGGCAGAATTCTGTGTCGGAGTGTATTTTTACTTTTTTTTATTACGTTCTGGTGGTATTACTCGATTTTTAATATTGTGTTATGGGCAATACTTGAATGGGTTGAACAAAAAATTCTTGTAATTTTAGCATTGTCTCATAAGTTGGGTTTTGTCGGGTAATAAAGTTCTAGGTCAAGTTGTGTCTACTGAGTTCATTGGCACTTTTGATATTTGCTTGATTGTGTTTCATACGATAGATAGGTACCTCTCTGAGATCTTTCTTATGACACTCCCCAAATATAAACTTGGAAAAATCCTCTTTCCCGTCAGATCCCTTGAAAGAAAGAGAAATTGAAGCTGCTCTTGGGTTTGCCTGAACTTTTCCAGTTTTGGCCTTATGGGCCGTGATCGGTTTTGTTTTGTTAAATAGACATAAGTCTTGTCAAGCAATCGTTATACCACGATTTAAAGACTATTAAAATGCAAATAAAAACCTTATTTAACCAAAATATTCGCGTATAACTTACGCATACTTCGCGTGTCCATAAAATTAATTTTATTACATTACATAACTCTCAATTCGACAAAACTTTCTGTAACAAATAAATCGATACGAATATCGATTATTGAACTCGATAAAAAAGGGCCACCCCTACATGTACAGTCAGCTAAATTTTTTGCTAACTCATCGCATCGCGTTTCATGTGTACGGAGCTGGCTGTACCGCCCAGTGCACTACGTGGCACTATCAAAGTGCCATTAGTGGTACCTACTCCCTGTTTTGCTTTTTTTGTATAATATTCATTTGGATTAGGGTGCCTTGTTACATTCATGAGGTCATTCACGCCCAGGTTGAAAAGTGGATGGGTCGGGGGAATGCACCTGTTTTTTCCTTGATGTTCTAGTATTATCTTGGTATGTTGCAGTGGCCCTAAAGACCCCTCTTCCGGGGGGGAAGATAGGCAAAAAAAAAACCTTATGATCAAAAAGTATCTTTCATTCCTTTTATGCCTCTCATGCGACTTAAGTCAGTTGGAACTTAGTTTTGTTGTTATCCAAAGACATCTACCTACCAGTCCACAAAGTTAGTACCATAGAACCCTGGTTCCACTCGACACGCTTAATTGGTTATGTACTCTAAGTGTCATTCATTACTCTGTAAAGGCTCGTTTATTTCTCCGGAACACTCATAAAACGTACTAACTAGTTGCACCATACAAGCACTACTCCATACGGCCCGATGACCTATCAACTGACGTCACAAGACGCCATGATGAATGTGTCAAGGTCAAGTTTGACAGCTGTCAGCGGCAGTCTGAAAAACGCTGTCACGAGTAATGGATAAGCTTCCTGGACGCCTTTCGGGGTCTACGCAATACGTTCGATATTATTTACGATCTGATGTTTTTAAATGTAAGTGGGTTATGTTTTTGTGGACTTGAAACTGTTTTATTGTGACGTAGGTAGCAACTTAACGTAACTTCATGCCTGTTTTTCCTAAAGGGGTTGGTAGAAATGTATTGACCAAAGTTCATCCATATTTTGAGTTATATTTTTTTGTACCGTGGAATTTGAGGCAACTCTTTTTCCTAATAGAAAAAAAAAATATATATATATACAAATAAATCAAATTGGAGTGTCTGTTTGCAATGTCAAAATAACAGGGTTTTACTAAATTCATATGAAAGTTTATACGGTACGTATAACAATTTTTTTTTTAAATTTTTATCTCTCTGTCTGTCTGTTTGTTCCGGCTATACTCCGAAACGGCTGGACTGATTTTGACGGGGCTTACACTGGCAGATTGCTGATATTATAAGGAGTAACAGCCACGCGGGTGTAACCGCGAGCAGCAGCTAGCAGAATAAATAAACTCAAATATTGATGGGATGGATCACAGAAGCATTGCTTCACAGAGCTTTTTTTTTGCTGTCAGAAGAAAGAGGCTGGCAAAGATGATGGTGAACATGAAATTGTTTAACTAAGACCACATTTCCTTAATAATGGTATTGAACGACAATTTTTTTTTGTATTTTTCGTTAATTAAGCACCCAGCTATCATTTACAGCAAGACAGTGCTTTTATATCAAGTGAACTAACGAAGATTAAATTAACTAATTGATGATGTTCTTCAGAAAGGTCGGGTGCGTAATGCTAGCAACCGGCGTGCGTGTATGACTAGATGTATGAATGTAAATGAAGCAAAAGGAGTATGTAAGGAGCGTAGCAGGTGGCGTTATAGTTTCTGCCTACCCCCATGGGAAGAAAGCGTGACTTTATGTATGTATGTATGTATGAATTAACGAAGGCGGAGTTATGCGTAAGATTAAAGACGTAGAACACTTAGTCAACATAGAAACTGAGTAGCAAGACTATTCTTGATTTATAGATGTAGCTATAAATCACCCCTTCAAAATACTACTGACACCAATTTTATATATGAAAAAGTGCCCCAAAGCAAACAAACAGTTAGAGTAGGTACTCTATCGATCTGCCAAAGTCCGTCTGTACCTACAGATAAGTTATAAGGCATATCTACGGACCATCCCTCGGCAAGGCAACGACCCTTAACCCATACAAGTGATTTACAACCCTCTCATTCAAGCAATAGAGCACATTTTGAAACGATCACTCTAAGCTTTCTTACGACATTGCAAAGTCTGCGTATTGACGTTTCAAGTTTAGTAAGACAGTAAAGGCAGTTGTTCTCAAGCGATAATGAGCTTTATTGTCTTCGGTATAAGTGCTGGGCGGTTGGGCGGCCCGCCCAAACCTGGGCGGGTGCAATTAGAAATGCTTTTGAGCTAAAAATGATATTTTTTCTTCATATTTTAGGATTATTAGCTGTTGTGTTTGCGAATGTGAGTTATCTTGTTTTTGATCTTGCAAAGGGTTGGAGTTCGTAAGTTATTGAATAACAGCTTCGTAAGACCAAGTTAGTCATGTGCTAAGATCGCTTTTCATATGTATTTAAGCTAATGATTTGTAATTAGTAACCGTGTAGTTTCTTGCCGGCTCTTCTCCATAAGAAACGACCAATTGGAACCGTGCACCTAGCTTCTGACGTTTCATAAGTGCCCATGGAGGTTTATGTGAAATAAAATATTTTTACTTTTGATTTCTTGTAACTGTTTTCTTGAATCTTATTGAAAATGTATTGTAACTACAATATCAGTTACATTTGGAACCTGATAATCTTATTAGATTAATAATTCAATTTAATCTAATGAATTCTCATTATTTTTACAAGGTTTTGTAACATTCTAGTTGGAATATTATCGACTACCTTCATTAAATGTTATTTATCCGAACAATATCCCCCTTCTAACTTCTCATAACGGCATATTGCCTTGAGCAATCTTCCACAAGCCTAAACGTACATCAAAACGTGTCCACCAATTTCCAAGTTCAGATTTAACATACAAACGAACACTTCCTACATGCGGGAGTCGATCAGTCGAGCTCAAAGGCAGTAACTTCGATACTATCGGGCATCCATTAAGGAAATTGGTTTATGTGAGGTCGTGGTGCCCATTGTTAGGTCCTAGAGGATCGGGTTAGACTATGGATGAAGCTCGTTTGGGGTTAAGAAGCTGTTGGAAAGTGCTAGGGTTTGAGGGATTTTGATTTATTGAGGGACCAAAACATTTTTGTACGACTGCAGTTTTTGATCTTTCGATAAATTGGGATGTAAATTGGTAGAAATTGACTGGTTTTAAGTCTTAATTTAATTTTGAATAATTTTTTATATAAAAATCCAAATAAAAGTTCTTTTAATTCGCAGTTTGGAAAAACTTTTAAATACCAAAACGTAAAAATAAAAGCTTGTAAAAAGCTTCAAAGAAACCCCTGACAGCTGGTGCTATACCAGGCAAGCATAAAACACGCAGAGGCAGCGAACAGAAAAAGCGAGTGATTTATCGTGAGAAGGGACATCTTCTGCGCCTTTGTGTCCCTGGTACAGGTACCGGCAAGTGCTGGTAGACCGGTTGGGGTAGGCAGATGTGTAGTAGAATCCAGTTATTGTTTTGTTGTTTTTTCATCGTTCGTAGAAACCAAATATAATAGGGTAGGTAAGCAGATATCAAAGATTTTCTTGAGGTAACATACTTACATAACTACTTAGAATAAATCTTTTTAGCAGATAAAAGTTATACTTTGCAAAGAAAAGGATTGTTAAAAATTACTTTTAATTCATTCACAAGCAATACCGCCGAAAATAAACGTTCCGTCCAGCCATATTTAAATCAACCCAATTCGAACAATCTAGCATCAACAAAATAACACGGTATCTCAACATTTTAACAATGAAAATAAAAAGAAACAATTATAAAAACCCCTTAATTCGACCGAAAACGGCAAGAAGCGAGGTGTGTAGTTAAAACATTAATGAATAGTTGTTATTGGGCGATATTAATTGTAGCCCGTATAAATTATGCCCCTTTGTGAAGATTTTAACGTTTGATTCGTACAATCACTGTTATTAAAATGTGCGAGTGCTGCGGTTCTCAAACTTTGTGCCGCTCTCACAGATTTTTTTTTACTTTGCTTTTCATAATATTAACAATTAACTTGACATTATATTTTGGATGATATCGCATCACATCAAAAGTAGTAAAAATTTTGTTTATTTTTTTATTAATATTTTTCTGTGTAAGTATCTAGTGTCAAAACAATTCTCAAAAAAAAATCTAATTGACCAACCTTCTTGATACTCAAAGCCCACTGTTACGCCCAAGTGAGCTATCTTACATCTGAACGCCCCCCATTAAGTTGAGAACCACAGCAACAAAGAATGATAGAAATCAAAACATTTTCGAAGCACCAATTGTTTTAATTCGATAAAAAAAAAGAAATATGAATAGTAATTACCGTGTTTTAACTTGAAGCAGTCCATTGTTATTTACTCTTATATTTTGTTTTAATTGGTTTTTAATAATCAGTTGTGGATGCAGGTTTATGTACAAGGTAATGTTTGGTACGTAAATAATAACTGATCATCATCTGCTCAGCATTTTCCTAACTATGTTGGGGTCAGCTTCCAGTCTAACCAGTATTTTACATGGAGCGACTGCCTATCTGACCTCCACAACCCAGTTGCTGGGTACTACGATACCCCTTGGTAAAACTAAGCCCGTTCTATAAATATAGAACGTTGCTCAGTACTCAAGCATTACTTAAGGCGACGATAACCGACTTTTAATGATTTTATACTGAAGATCACGTCTAAACGAGTAGGGTTAATGATTTGAAAAAAATATAGGTATGTTAAATTAGAGCATTTTCTCAATAACTTAATATGTGAATATTTTAGATTATGTTTATATTACATAGTGAAATTAATTTGTGAAGTTATTTCTAACGCGAATAAAAAACGGAGAATGGCGCAAAATCTACGAAGCGTATTTTTCTGAAACCTTCACCAATTTAAAGATAATTTAATTATTGATCTTTTGGTTTACGCGTTTTATTAAAATACCATTTGTTTTGTGTATAAATTAAATTAATAATGCGTCAAATTGGGGACAGCGCTCCTTGATGGGCGAGTCCTATTACTGGCTGAACGTACGACGCGTTGCGTGAGCTCAGTACAGAACACGCAAGCTAACCACTCAAGGTCACTGGCATATATCTGCGTCTTAACATATAGGCTTATTTTTATCCCAATATTCCAACGGACCGAGACTTACGCGGCTGAAACAGCGGGGTGCAGCTAATATTATGAATGCGGAAGTGAGTTTGTTCATAGGCCATGATTTGGATTAGGACCTATGGTACTTTTTACCTCGATATTCCCATGGGATTAAAACTTATGCCAAACTATGTGAATGTATACCTACTTATGTGAGGTTTCACAGTGCGGGGCGCAGTAATTAATATTCTTAAAAATGTAACAGAGGTGTTGATGATTTTGGAAACCAGCCGGTCTATTCTATTAAAAATCGCATCGTGAAAACTTAGATGAAGGGAGATTGAAATGATGCTTGGGATTAGTGGCCGACTGAAGTCCGAAACACGATTTTTAGCCGAAACCGTAACCGAACCTTCGGCTTCTCTTCTAATTTCGGCCGAAACCAAAACCGGAACTTATGAAGTTATGATAAAGTTAGTTAATTAAATGACATTATTTTCTGAGGCCCGTCAAAATTTCAAAATGACCATTCTAAACCGAGCCCTAACTTAAATTAGGTCCCTAGCAGATATGCTACTGATAGCTTTTGCGATTAGCGATTTACCTAGTAAACTTTCAGATGTTCGATTAAACTCTTAACACCGCATAATTTTAGCATCAGAAATCAGCGATTTAATCGCTTTTTCGAAGCTCGATGTACCTAGCGATAGTGCTTTAACTCTCCGCCAAACAATTCAGCATCAATAGAAAAAGCAATTTTTTTACCGTATTGAAACGGAACGAAACGCCAAAACGCGATGCAGTGTCGAAGTAATCGCTGAAACGTGTGATTTTGCTATTGTGACCGAACGCCCAGTCACTAAGATGCATCTGCTGATGCCCTTAGAGCTTGTATCAATCTTCCAGAAAGCGAATAAATTCCTACTCACTGATACTAAAAGCAGTATGTCTGCTAAGAACCTAAATCACTTCTATTTATAAGTAAATACTTTGTTTTTGAGTTTTGTACAAAAAGGGTGAAAACGTGACCCCATTACTAAGTCTACGCGGTCTCTCTACCTGTCAGTCGTTCGTATTCTATCAAAACCGACAGCTCATGAACGTTATACGTCAGTTCCGGTCGGCGGTTTCGGCCACAGTTTGGCCGAAACCGAACTGCGGCCGAAACCTGATTTTTTAGCCGAAACTGACTGAAACCGTAACCGAAACCGAACCTACGGTCGGACACTACTTGGCATTGATACTATAGCCAGCTCACTTCACCTTAGTTTACACGGTAAGATTTATTATATTATATTCTAGTTTTTGACAATCACCTGACTGCCTTATGAATCTTCACCGTCTTCTTGCCTTTGAATCATCGTTATGCATAAACAGTATTATATTCTATGTCAGCTCCTGTTTTTCTTCCTCACATCATGGCTCCATTAACTTTTTTTTTTATCCAGTCGATATTTTACTTCAATGTACTGATCGTTGGTAACATAGTTTCCGTAATGATCTCTTAACTTATTTTTGACAAGACACATCGATAAAAATACACTGACCTCACAAACAAAAAAAAAAAACAAACTCGAACAAAATAAATTGAATTTAAAATTGGAAGTGCGACCACCAAGCAATAAACTACAACTTATCGTATCAGTTATTACTGTAATTTTTATTTGTACTATGTACCACGTTTAAAACAATTTTACACTCTATAGCGACGCATAAAGCCGTCGTTGAACACAATTTTAATTCCTCTGTCGTTAAATTTACGCTTTCCTTAGCTGAATATCCGGTCTCAACAGAACTGGTGTTGTTTTTTTTACTATCGCCATACTCGTCACACATGAGTACTAACGCAACGGGCATATTTAGACAATTTCCTTAACAAATCCCCCGGTCGCGCCCTCCATGGCTCCACACACCTATACCCTCTGCCCTAGCTGATATTCGCCAGGTTATTACAATTTTTCACGTTATGAATATCGTCGCGAATCCCCCGCTAATGCCCCCTCGCCCGGGGACTCACACCTCAGCAATTTTACTTTAATTCTTATTTAGAGTGCCCGCCTTATTTCGGTTACAAGATTTTTAGTATTTGTTTATGGCGTTAACTTGTACCGTGAGCTGCGATGGGGTAATTTTCGCTTTTTTTCAACGATGTAATTCTACTTTATGTTTTCGAGTTTAAGTTTGCAGTTTGCGTGGGGTTGGGAAAACGCAAATTGGCTGTAGGCCACCAGGGTAGCAAGAGATGGAGCAGTTTAGAATCAGAGGTCAAGGCTTTTTATTTTTCGAAAACTGTAGCGTTGTCGATGTGTGCGTGACGTCAGCGGGCCGCTATCAATCATGCATGCACCATTGCACCGCGCGCGCTTTTGTTCGAATTACGAATTTCGAAAAAGGAACATAAAGCGAGAGAAAATTATGGTGGTTGCGTTCTTTTTAAATATCGGTCGCCCCCCGCTGTGCCGCGCTGCACCGGCGCGCGACATAACTTATTATTTTTCAATTAAACAGTAAAATGAGCAACGTATGGAGATGCCATTTCTTTAGTAAAAGCATTGCACGTTCGTTGATTACACGGTGGAGCTAACGGCACGACCCGCTGCATTACAGAACACAATAATATACAGTGTGACACCGTTAAAAAAGTAGCGAAATTGCTAATGGTGTATGATATTGCCTCCCCTTATTTTTAGGGGTAAGAAAATACTAGGGGCGGCAACACCTTCGTTCTCCCAGGAGGTGTTTTTTTTAGTCGAGTATTTTTTTCTTTTTCTTCTGTATGTTTTTTGCGTAATGACGTTGGGGTCCTGAGAGAGTTGGAGGAATCCATTAGATAGGCGGGACGAGCTTAATGTAGATTTCTTTTCTTTCTGAATCGTAATCGGTTGAAAAAGCGATGTCGCATGTGTCGCAAAAGACATTAGCACGAATTGTATTGGTGCTACACCGACGGACGTCAAACTACCTTGTTATTATTACAATAAAGAAAAACTTACAAATGGCACGATAGATTACATTAACATAAATAAATATTTATTTATAAGTAAATGCGTCATTTTTGGAATATAAATTAACAAAAGTTTTAACCAAAGATATACATATGTCTAGATAGACAGTCAAAGCTGTAAACTCGTCGAAAAAAGTTGCGTCCAACTGTTGGCCGCAAAATGCACGCACACTACAATAACAGAATGACGTGACACGTAGCTATCGCGCACACCAGCTTTACAAAGTTGGCCTGTTTGTTTTAGTTATTTTCCAGCGCGAATACTACCTGGACATATAAATAATCAAAGGTTTAACAAATTTCGGTGAGAAATTAGACCAAGTATGTACAAACGGCGTTTAATAGTATGGGTAGTAAAAAAACGTTTTAATGGTCACATCGTGTCTAAATGAAAGACTTACAATTATAGTAACGTAAATATTATAATGAAACTTAATGGGGACTTTATTGCACTTTTAAAATAGAAGGTAACAAGGTAGTATAAAAAAAAACTAACAGATCATTTTGGTGTTAATGAAGAGAACTTACTGTCAAATATTTACCGTTGATATAAAGAATATTAATATTTCACAGAAGTATTATTAGACATAATCAGGGCTATAGAACTAACAATCATTGCTATATATGATTATTTTGATGGTTATAAGGCAAAACAAAAAAGCGATAGATAGGATTATTTAACGTATAGAGGAAGAGAACACTACACCGAAGGCTGAAAGAGATGTATATAAGAAAAGACGGACTGCACCTATTGACTTGGAAACAATTGGGAAGCTAGTGGACCTTTGTCCAGTAAGGTTTAAGATTACCAGAGAAGGACTAATAGCTCTGTCTATATCTCGATCTGCCTAGATTTTCCCCCACTTACCATCAGGGCCTCAAGTCTGCTATTAAAACAGTGTCAGAATGGTCGATCATTGATTTCATAATTGTTGATTTTGACAAGTTTGGTAATCTACTATTATAATGGCGTCATTATGACTATCCAATAGTCGGCCACTGACACTACATTGAAAGAAATTGCATTTATTGGTAATCTCGTACATAATGACAAATGAATGACATTTCTACTAATGGGTTTTATACTATTGGTAATACGACAATGCCATTATAATAACACAATTCTACTACGAGAACATTGACCGACCAATGATCGACCATTATGAATTTAGCAGATTACGAACTTTTAGCAAAATGACAATGGCATGACAATGGGATCGTGTTGGAGTGACTGAATTTATAAAAATAGCAGACTTGGGCCCCAGGTTAGATGAAGGCAAAGAGCGTACCCGCTGCGGTAAAAAATAAAAATACCGTTGGGCTCTGCTTCCAGTCTAACTGGATGTAGCTGCATGGCAGTTTTCCTAGTGACTGATGCTTATCTGACTTTCTCTTAACATAATTATTACTAGTGATGTTATAAGACTAACAAGACACATTTTTGTTCGCTTTTGACCTTTCTTAACAATTTTCTTAAGTATTTTGATGTCAGGCTCCTTTCTCCTACTAAATATTTCACTAAACAAAGCCAGTATCTTTCCCAAAAACAAAAGAAAATATAAACAGATCCTTTTGCCCCTTTTTCTCTATTTCAAAACACCCCTTCTTCTCGAAAACATTCTTTTTCATTAATCTGTCCGTTTACGGTAGATTGGTTTCCTCCGTATCCTTCGCATTGGAAAAACAAAGCTAATTTACATTGGTACTCCACGATCCTAAATTTTTAAGTACTTTTTTATTCAATTAGAGGCTTTTTCGAGTGTTTGAATGAGGTACTGTTTGATTTATCTTCTAGTGTTCTGAAAAATAGTTTGCGTTTTGTTGTTCTTGCATTTAGGTTTATTGGTTTATTAAATACTTCAAATGATTGCAAGAATGTCTTTATACCTTTAAATAAAATAGAATCATTGAAGGAATCTTAAAATTCTTCTACTTAATGTTCAATAATATGTTAAATAAAAACTAAACGCTTAATCCTTCCGACGGCATTTTCATTCTTTGAATGTGTCTGCTTAAGATTACGTGAGAGTTGGTAGTTCAAATAATTCAAAATTATAGAGTAATCCAGAAAACTATACGAGTATTGATAGATATAAGATTTCATTGATTCCAATTACATCTTCTTTGAAAATGATCCCACTGTCCTAGAAGAAATGATCAACGATACTAATATTAACCAAGTCAAAACGCATGGTAAGATTCGTCATCACGGTATAATAATATTATAGTTAAACATAGGATGATAATTATCTATAGCCAATGACTTGGCAGGCAATTTTGACTCTTACAAACCCTCTAAAAATCCAAATAGAACTCATGAATCTACCTATAACAGGCGACACAGCATGAAAACTTTTTGAACAACATTTTTAACAATTTTCTTTGAATTTTTTCAGGCAAATGGTGCCCTTCGCGTCGAGAATGGTCATCCCCTCCCGACGTGGCGCGGCGGGTCTATTCCTCAGTATTCCTGGGCAGTCCCGGTGAGTACCCAGGTAAGGACAGAACCGGGGATTGATAGCATCTGTGGTGATTTGGTGGAATGATGGTATCAAGTTGACGAGTAAGATTTTTGAGGAGTTCAAAACTGAACGAATACTAAACTATTTGAAATTGTGGTGTTACAGTTTTCGGAATTTATATCTCAGGATGTTGTCTATAACAGAGTATTTAAATTACTGCCATAAAACAGAATGTTTCTCGCCATTTCCGGTAGAATCAATGTTTGTAAAAATTTTTAAAGCTCATTACTTTCCCCAAACGTAAAAAATGCTCCCCAAATCAACTTTAGATCAACATCATCAGTTTCACACAGATCTGAATCCTTTCACCGGTATTTTATTATTTCCTTATTTATAGATAAAAAACTTAGTGCACAACAAATAACCAAGAAAATAGAAGAATATGTAAAATAAACTCATAAAAACTATGAATAATTTATTAGCGTAATCATTATCATCATAAAAGTACCAGGCAACAATAAGAAAGAAGAATTAAAATCAAAACAGGACAAACTCAAATACCAGATACACACAGCACACGTGAATACAACACGATGATGTAGCACAAGTACTAGAGGATCATAGCATGCGGGCGGTGGTGCCGTCAATCACCAGTGTCCGGAACAGTCGGCGCAAGGTCACGGGTACTCCTGACTGATGGCCGCCTGAACTTTTGCTACGTGCATGCTTTGAGAATGCCTTGGAGATTTAGTTTCACGATTTTTTTTCTGCTGATGATTCTGTATTTAAAATCTTGATTCCGATTTTATCTTTATCTTGGATTAAAAAAAAACTTTAAATAAAAAAACTAAATGCCATTCCATATTTGAATTGCAAAATTTTATGATGTGTTACCGTGTTACAGAATGAAATTGTACAAAACCTTATCGGGTAATATAATCTAGTTTTTAGAACTAACGTTCACCTTTTTCCAGATGAAGATAAAAACCATACATGGCACTCGGAATTATTCTGGCATCAACACTAACTGCTCTTTTATTAGCCAAACAACGTATGGACATTTTTTTAATGTTCGTTAAAATTCTGGTGACTTTAATGAATAGGTAATGTAACTTTGATACATGGTAGACATAAAAAAAAACCCGGCCATATACAATATGCAGACAATACCGTTCCAAATAATCGACTCGATTCTAAAACAGATAAAAAATGTTCCCCAAATTTCTTGAGCACATTATGATAGCATTTATATCACAAACTATTTATCCAAACACCGTTTCTATAATTTGAAAAACGAACAAACATCCCGATGACAGTTCAAATCGATTCCCCGTAATGAGCCGACGAAAAATCGAATGACATTTACATCTGTCAATATCACACTAATGTCGACTCTAAGGCTTCAAGAATAGTGTTTTTCAAGTAACGAAACTCGTGTCCGATTGTATCGAGTACTGGATGAATATCGAATGTTTGCGGCGCGCACGCACTAGCGACAGGCCATCGATCATGTGTTATCGTGCGTACGATCTCGGTGTCATCTCGCCGATGCAAGGTCGCCGGGGAAAATATCGCAAAGGATTTAAAAAGAAAAAGAATTGACAATTATTTTTTACTTTACCGCCGGCAAAGAAGTTGCCGGTGCACCGCTGTGTTCCTAATTGAGATTATAATTTTGACAGTTCAGTTAAAAATGTCTAGATTTATAAGTTCTACAAGTTTTTATGCCTCCTTTGGTTACCTTACATAAGTTCGCAGAAAACTGCAATCTATCAATATTTATAAAATTGTAATTTTTGACATAGATATGTTTTATGTTTTATTTACAGATAACTAAGTTTATTTTTGTATTTAAATTATTATTTAAGTAGAAGAAACGAGCTAAAATAGGTTTTTTGATACCGCAACTGGAATTCTAAATTCAACTTCGATACATCAACGCCATCTATCGAATAGTAGCTAATACCGGGACCTTTCTCCTGTCATGTTCTAAATTAAACTTTATTATGTGGGTGTAAAGTTACAATTACCGTAACAATATAATGCACATGCATCGTTATATCAGTCGCGTACTCCGATAACCATCTCGCTTGCTCGTACAGAATGACGTCCGTCTATCTCTCTCTTGTTTTACACGTCACCGTCATTGCCCGTTTCCATTACACTATATCAATTACCGTACTTCGCGCGTTCGCCCGTCATTCAGTTTAAAACACAAAAGAATTTTCGTCGAAGGGAAATGTTCTGAAAATGAACACGGAATAAACGGCGCACGAAGAATCGCAGTCAATTTATTCGTGAGTTACACTTTACGATTTTTATCTAACGAACGCTGTCGAAGACGGATTAACAGTGGCAACGATTCGAACAAAAAGTGCGCCAGAAAGAGAAATATCAAGTGTATCGATTCCGTCTTTAGCAAGAAAGGATTCGGCACGCGAGCGAGACGGCGCGACCGCGTCTTTACGACGTGCGAAAGAGATAAAACAATTCCTTATGTCGCTATTCTTAAGTCGTTCGCGCGATCCGAATGGCACTTTACCGGGAGACATTAAGGTCGCAATTTCATTGTTATGATTGGGTATCGACGATTGTGGAGCGTCGTAAAAGAACGTTATAACTTCATTTGGTGGTGTTGGCGATTAGAGCTCTGTGCAGTAAAAAATAAGGTTGTTACTTGTTTGTTTGGTGGGCGGTGGTTGGCGGGAGCGCGCGCGGCGTCGGTTGTCATGGCGACGGGGCGCGTTGGAATGCCTCGCCAGGGTTCCCCGCTACAACGGTGTTTTTACCTAAATTAGTAACAAAAACAATGCGCTGATAATGACGCATGGCTGTGCCGCGATACCGTGAACTGTTGTTTGTTTTATTTCGAGTAATGGGCCCCTCGGCTAGCCGTTGTCAACTATGTAGTTGGATCATTTTGTATTATGTTCCACCATCAGCTGTAGCTGTAGCCTATAGCCTCTTTATGTAGCAGGTGGATAATAGGTATAGAAATCGGAGATACTGATTTATAGTAAACGGAATGTAGGTAATCTGTCAAAGCTTTTTTTAATCAACGAAATTAATCCCAAAAGTTATCGAGCACCTCATTTTTTGTTAGTTCATTAACAAATTCTTATCGGATCCTTTCTGGTTCTTTATAATTTCTTATTAGACGAACTTCATTTTTTGTGCGTCCAGTATTGATTTGTCTCCGGCGGTCTTCGAACTCATTTGTCAAGTCAGAGCGCGCACATAATTACAAGCAGGGCCGCGCTCCTAAACATGAACCAACTATTTTTTAATATTCTCATTTAGGATTCACGTTCGATATATTATGAAAATGAAAAAAGGAGGCGAGCGAGATGGGTGCCGCGCGATAGGCGCGCGCGAGCGGGTGAGCACTAAATTGCTCAATTTGTGCCTCGGCTCATAAGGTGCCTTCGGTGTTCCTTTTTCAAAAATCCAATGAGATCGATCGCTCGCCATGTCCGCAAATTAGAGCGGGAATCGTTGTTCGTTAGCGAGCTCCCCGGACCGAAGGGACGCAAGCGCCTCAAGACGAAGACTCTGAAGCGGTCTTTGCTGCCTCCACGCTCGCATCATATCCTCGTGCGTCGTTTAATCTCAATCTACGTTTCGAGGAGCTCAAAGCGCGCCGCCCGAGTGCGCAGAAATGCATTTTAGTATTACTAGCGGTCTCGGGGCGCTCATTTCGCTTGAACCTTTTAAAGCTCAACGCTAAAGTTCGTCCCGCCGTTGTCGACGGTGCGATCGCTCGCCGAGGTCATGCTCGCGCGAAAATTGCACTCGTGGCTTCATTACGTCCAGTACAATGACCAAGCGGTTATGTACTTTATTATGTTCGCAAATGGCGCTATTAAGTCAAGTATATCTATTCTCCGAGCAACATGGCGATCGTAAGAGATACGAGAGATGAGATAGCGCGCGAATTTCACTCGAAACCCGTTTTTCTCGAGTTAAATTACTCTCGGTTCTTGAGCAATTTAAATAACAGCCCGTGATTCGTTGTGGCGTCTAAACGAGCGTTAAAACGTTACATTGTAATGAGTATCGATCGAGAACCGATACGAACGGCATCGATTCTATTCAACTACCGTGTTATTTAATGTTATTGTGTTTTTAATATATCCCACTTGTTTTTCTTTATACAAGTGAGGGTTCGGTTTCCGTTCATGGGTTGCCGCTATCAATTTACCAGCTTTACCAGTCACATTTTATTGGCACTCCTAAATTTGATGATTTTTATTAAACTATTCATGTCTATCGAGTCGTAAAAACGATGTCGCCAGCACACAACATGTTAACTCAATAAACGCTAAGTTTACGGAAGTAAAGTGAGCGGGAACATCGTGCCATCGTAAAAGCATCGTAAAATGGGCAATATTAATAATAACTATCCATTTAGTTGATATCTTGTTGTGTAGCATTGAAAAATTGCCTATAGTTTGTAAAGTGACGATTGCGGTGTCTCGTCGCGGCGACAATTAATCGCTGCGTACTAATTTGTAAGTTTATCTTAATTCTTTTGAGAGTTGTCGTGTGTCACTGTGGTCCGTCGCGTGAGAATGCAATTTGTAACTTTGAGTGGGCGACCTGCGACCCGGCCCGCGCCCCGCAACGCGATTATATGCTAATACACCGATAAACTTTCCTTTATGTAAACGACTCATGAAATTTCCCTCACTCGCCATGCTTATGTCATGTCTGAAGCGACCGTTAGCTGACGCTCATGATGTTTAATGAACTATAGAAAGTTCAGGTTCGACAAACTCAAGTGAGGAAGTGTCAATGATTGCCAATAGGTAGCCTTGATCTTAAAAGCGCGATTCAGTAAAACCGAGCACACCCACGTCTTCATTAAAAGCGATTGCTTATCGCTAAAATCGATCTCGTTACGAACAATGAAACTCGTCGAAACAAAAACTGGCCGAGCGGTAAACGAATACGAGAAACGTAATCGGGGCGAACGTCGCGCCAAATAAAATAAAACCTCAATCAAAAATCTAAAGGCATTCGGTATCATAACCGGAGCGGTGCGTCGACCCGGCCGCCATATGAAAACACGGACCGTGTGGGTTACACGCCCGCGACCAAAAAAAAACAAAAGTATAATAATGTAACGCACTAAGTATCCGTCTTAAAAATACGCCTCGATCTCTGTTGCGCGCGTCGCGGCATTAACGCGTCGGTGGAGCTGGCGGTGCGCGGCGCGGCAAACCGGACCGAAGGCTGCCCGGCACAGGGTCGAGAGTCGCGGGCGCCCGCCGTGCACTCCGCGCCGCGGAGGGCCGCAGGGTGGAGGGCGCGCGCGCGGGCGGCGGCGGTGATGGATGGCCCAATCAGGCGGCGTGGCGGTGCCGGCCGCGCTAATCGAGCAGTGTGCCCCGAGAGCCGGACGCACACAGGCGCGCGGCTCGCACACACGCGCCCCGGCCTGCGGGCGCACCGAGATGAGGCCTCGACGATACCACCACCGATTACACGTAAAAGCGCATCGAGAACCTTTTCGGAGATAATACATAATACCCTCGCTCCAAGCGGAGCCATGCTGCCACACACACCGACGGTGTACGTTACCGGCCACATAAGTCCGGTGGAAAATCGATGAAAACCAGCCGAGACGACAAAACCGGGGGCGGTGTGCAAACAAAACGGGCCTTCATTCGATGAATAACGCCGTATTTACGTCTATATCCGGGCGGGCGGATCGATAGCCACCAACTGTTGTAAACAACCGTACGAGAGCCGGAAAAAACGGCGAGTGCACGCCACCCCCGGCCGTGGGGCTATTAGCGGCCACGTGACTAATTTCGGGAGCTGTCACGAGCAGAGCTGCGAGCACGTGGACCGCCTCGCCCTCTCGCAGCCTCACTGCACGTCACACGCTACTGCTACACGCTACATGCTACACGCTACTCCGTATACATCCGCACTCAACACACCATTCCGTTCAGTTTTCACTACGATCACCTGCTCCACAAAAAACACGGCGATAGATCACGAAGAACAATTAATTATGTCCCATCGCCCGAAAGAGAGGATCTTTATAAATCAACGGACATCGCATTTTATCCTTAAGAGACCTTTCTCCGACTAATCCCGACAGAATTGAAACGAATCTAATGAAACGGGGATACGTCCAGAAAAAAACAACGCCACATCGAGATGCCCTACAATCATTTTAACTTTTTTTCGACGTTCGCTCTCGGGGCTTATGTATTTTTTTTATTATTTTTAATTCTGTCTCTGGACTCATGTTTTTTTCTACTTTTTCGTTGCCTTTTCATAAATATTTTAAAATCGGATTCAGTCGGGGACAAGCGAGGCGAATGGATTAAGATTTAGATATTTTCGGGCCGCGTAATTTATGCCCCTCTTTGTTGAGATATGAATAATGAGATATATTGTATAAATCTAGTGTGCGCTATCGGCGACTTGCGGCTGTTGTAGCTGGATCCCCGGCCCGACTGCACCTAATAGTTTCCGCTTTATATCTACTATCTTGATTTAATTATGTTTGTTTTCCTTCAGCTTCGGACGATTGATGCGCACTCATTAGGTCGCATTGTTATCCGAATACAATAGAGTTTATTTTAGTAAAGTTTTTATCGTCAGCTTTAATTCCGACCGTCCAGATGTTTGAATAGTTCAAATAATTCTCAGAGCATTTCTTGACTTTTATTGTAATCCAATTTTAAAGCGATCCCATTTAAATTCCTATACAAATGATCCCGACCATAAAGTACCGGCAGCTATTCCAAATATGCGGCCCGTTTAAAAAGCCCTTAACGAAATTATTAAAGTACGTAACAAAAAAGGGTCAAGTCGATGATATACCGACGTCAATTCTGACAGCGCGTAGTTTTGTTTGACCAAAATTATAGTAATTTGATAAAAATACCCATCTACTTAAAATAAACGTTCCGTCAAAAAAGTTTATGATGGAAAACAGGCGTTTTATAATAGATACACTATGCGAGGAATGTTGTTCATATTCTCGAATGATTGAGAGGATTTTTTTAAATCTCCAGTAGCCATTTTTATCTCCTCTAGCGAGTTAACTGATCTTTAATTCCGCCGAGAGAGATCGTACAAAGATAATGTGATTGTTTTTATTGCAGTTTTGTCAGAGTGACAGACGCTGCTACGGTGTATTTTGCTTATAGTATAGATATATATGATGGTATATCGTCGATAATAAAGGCCAGCGGACTGCCCGATGGCCGCGACACGCGCCCGACAGACTCTCACCGATAACTTTTTGTCCGTTAACAATATTTTTGCATCAAAATAAAGTCAACTTTTTATTCATAAGCGGCCGTTTCGAACGTTCAAAAATAATAATGAGTTGGATATAAAAATCGCGAATTTATACGAGGTCCCCAACCCCCACCGGGGCGCGGGCGACTTGAATATGATTTCTTATAGCGAGAATTCCTTATTAAATAAACTTTGAAAACGAAAATTATATTCACCGTACGCGGACCGCCCGATCACAATAAAAACTCGGATTTGACAAGATTAAAATTGTAATTCAAGTTATTTCTGACGTGCGTCTTATTGCTTTTTCGCTACGGTCATGTTTATTATATTTATTATTTTTTAGTAAAAGTCGAAACGCGTAACTCCGATCGAGACGTAATCCGTATAAAGACTCGGATAAATAAAAATAATATGAATATAATTTAAGGTTCATGCGAAACGGGTAATCAAGAATACGACGCTTGTGAAAGCAGATACTTAATAAAAATAAAGATTTTATAATTGCTTACTATGCTGATCATCTGAACTGAGTAATTCGAGTATACGGATTAAAAATATAAATAATAAAATATTGACACTGGCATAAAGCGCACTCTGCCGTCCACTGTGACACTTTGAATTAAAAAGAAAAAAGTGTCATGGCCGCCTTCGCGCTTTCCCGCCTCGCTGTCAATATTCATTCCGTCCACGGAGCTCGCAACTCGAATAAAAATACTAAAGGGTTTTAAGTAAATAATTGTATAATGTGTGAATAATGTAATCTTCTCACGGGAAATCGATGTTTATCCGATTCATGTAGCTGTCATTTTTAAATATCACGTATATTTATAATTCAAATGGGACTTCTTGGCGGGAAAGTGAAGCGTCATGTTCAGCAGTTTGTTTAATTTTCCAAAATTAGTGTTTAGCCGAATATTAATGTGTAATAATGGTGGATTATTAACCATTAAGTGTTTGTGAACGTGCATTAGTGTAGGCAAATGAAACAAAACAGTGCAACTTCGCTTCAAGTTCTCTCAAGAAATCCGCGTGAGGACTCAGTAAAGTGCCACATCTTTACTGAAACTCAAGGGGAGTGGGCGGGGATATCATCATCATGCATTTATAATTCATTTCATCAATATTTTAAACAAGAACTAAAACTTGACATTGGCTAAATGCACAAACCGTGCGAAGCCAGAAGGAAAAAAAAAAAAAAATTCAAATGTATGTTGTAGATAAATTTTCCATGAATATTAAAATGTTTTTGATAGGTTTCGGGATGGTGTCTTAGGATGGTTATTTTCCCACAATTCGGCGGGGAGTGCCCGGCGGCTGGCAACACCGCGCCGGCATTACTAGAGATTACGCTTAATGTAATGTGTCGGTGATTTGAAATAATCACGCAGATTACCTGAACGTGGCCGCTGTGTAACTATTTAATCAATACCTAACGTGGGCTGTGTATTTATGGATTTACTACGTCGCTCTCTATAATTATATGTGTGTACATTATTAGGATCTAGTTGTGGCAGGATTCTTGTTAAAAAATGCCGCAAGGCTTCGTTTTACAGATATAATCAACCAAGAGTTGAACTGGTCTTGCGGGATGTCTACTATCATTTGATTAAACATATACAATTCTATATAATCAAATTATCAAACAATGTCTTATCGATTGATATCTTTTATCTAAGCACATTGACAATAATTTGTTAACCATTTTTCAATGTAAATAGCCAAATAAATAATAATAAGAAATATGGCAAATATGCTTAAAACCTACCTTTAAACCACCTAACCGAGTCCCATTTGTCACTTTTGAACCCAACGAATACGCTAAGCATCAATCTTGCGAAACCGCAACGGACCCACAACTAGTTAGGGTTAAAAAAAGTGTTGAAAAGTGACAAACACACAATAAAACGACAGGTAACAAGAACTAGCGGTAATGTCGCGGTCGGGAACGTAATCACAGCGCGTTTTGTGACTAGCCGGTTGTATTGGCATTTCAATTGTTAACTTGAGTTAAAGGATTCATTTTTGTATTTGGCTAGAAGTTTATTGATAGGAGATAAATCTGGTGAAATTTTCAAATTATAATTAGAACTGGCTGTAGATGAATAAGCAAATTGTAATCCTTACGCAACTAAGTTATTTTGACAGCTGTGAAGTTACGGCTACTAAGGTCGATCATATTTTTGAAGTGAAAACTTCTTTTGGTCGCGCTAAGCTATTTTTGGTAGGAACGAAACTTATGGGTTCGCGTCAGTGACGTGTTTCGTCAGACTGGCTACGCGCAGCGACCTGTAAACATAAATAAACTCATATACAATATTAGTTTTAGTTTAAGCGAAACCCGAAACACGCTTCCAGTTTTTTTATGTAAAGAATCTATGTAAAAAATCACAAAGTTATAAGGTCGTTATGTTACCGGGTTGTCCGTACAAAAACATGCTAACGGCGCCCCCGCGCCCCCAGGGTCGTCTTGCGCTCATTGATAATAATTTGGCCGTACCTAACCGTACGGCGATTGTATTGTAAGTAATTAAATGGTGATAACATTTTCTATCACACTTAAATATTTTTGGGACAAAATATAACATGGTGTAAAAATTATTGAAATCGATTCAGTTCCTTAGTCTGAACAAACTATATTCAGGTTTCGCATATACTAAAAATAATGTTGTATATGCTAATACATTGTATAAACTCAACTATACCATGTGCTGTTCAAAGTTTTCACTTCTGGCACGGCAATCCCCATGACTGCCTATTTTTTATATAATACAACAGTTCTTTAGGTCAAACATTAAATAGCTTTACCATAATCAGTCTGCCTGCCTTTTCCCAAGCATGTTGGGGTCGGCTTCCAGTCTAACCGGATAGAGCTGAATTTTACATGGAGCGACTGCTTATCTGATCTCCTCAACCCAGTTACTGGGTAATACGAAACCCGTTGCCGTTGTCAAACCGTCGGGCTTCTGACGGTCCGTAACGACTGTCAAAGATCCACGAATAACAGCCGAGACCAACGGCTAAACATGCTTTCCGAGGCACGAAGGAGTCTTGGTATGTAAAGATGGTCACTCATCTACGGACCAACCTTGGCAAGCGTAGCTCAACCTGATGGATCGACCCGTGAGGCTGTTATAGCTACGAGCTCCTCTTATTAAATAACTTTACCTAGAATGCAAAAAACCTTATAAACGTTAATGGGAAACTATGTGAGGATTTCAAATGGCAGAGGTTGCATCTACCTTTTTTTTTTTTTTACGCTGAGAAATGCGTTACGCATGCCCGCTCGTGGGGGACGAGACGGGGTATGAGGGAGTCTTGTTAGACATACAGTATACCCACTAAAACTCAGCGGTGTTCCCGCAACGCCGTGATGAGAGGGCACGGGAAACCGGCGCAGCCTTTACATCCAAAACCCTCCCGGCGCGTGCCCGCCTTATTGGCAGGCCCCGCATGCCCCCCAGTTTACTGGCTATGGGAATGACCGGGAACACCTGGTCATTCCCATCCGACACTGGTGGAGGCCTGTGCAATACAGGCAAGGGTGCTCCCGCACCCGTTGCCTGCTGGCCTCCACCTGGGAGGAGTCGAAGATGACTTTCGTACTGACAGGTTGCATCTACCTGTGACAACCATTGACATATAAACCTATGGACTCGCCCTACCTACAAAATTTGCGTGCATACCTACAAAAATATGGGCGCTTAAGATGGCCGCCTTTAATAGGGTTGTAACTGCGTGCAACATGCGTAGGTGATATAGACATTTATAAAACATACATGAATTTGATTTAAAGGTATTGGTTTACATTTTTCGATTAGCCTCGTAAATGTAATGCAGGTGAAATGATAAGAATTTTAGAAGTTGTGTGTGTTTTATGTTTTATCATAGCCTGTTCTTACACTGGCTCTCTTTCCCTTTAAGCCGAAACACGATAGTGGATGCATTGCTGCTTTGCGGCTGAAATAAGAAAGTTAGGCTTTTGTAATTATTGAAATGTTAATAAATATTTTTTTTTACTTTTTTTTTATGATTAGTAGTCATTGGATACATCCAATGACTACTAATCATTCATGAAGTGAGCTGCCATTGTAAGACGATTTGTAAACAAGCATATTACAAATTAGAGGATTATATCCAAGATAAATAAATAAATAAAATAAGATAAGAATGCTTGGAAACATGCTGGTCCAGCTCCATAGGACAATCTAGCTAGTCTAGACAAAATCAAACAGGCTGCTATCTTAATTGTATAATTTATTATTTTTATGACATTTATTTTAAATTCTGTGATTACCTCACACTGATATTGTAATTTTTTTTGAAAATCGTATATATTTTTTACAATTTTTGTAAATATGTGAACACCATGTATCTATCACATAATTAATTTATCTGTCATTGCTTCATTCTTAATTCTTTTTATTACCTATTGTGGTATAGTAATTTTATTCTAGGTGCATCGTCTTCAAATATAATTATATAAAAAATGTACCTATAAAAAATATTGTACAAGATTTTAAAAGACTAGGTACCGGTGGAGTTTCTTGCCCATTCTTCTCCATCAAAGTCAAAGTGCATGGAGCAGATATGCGACATTTTATGTCTAGGGTTTATATTTTCAGAACCAATAGCTTCTATCCATTTCTTCTTTAAAATTTAGTTTTTAGGAAATCTGTGGATTAAAACATCATTGCAATGTATTTTACACACTAAACAAATATTATCGATACTTCAAATCGCATGCGAGCATCACACATCACTAACCTTACATACCAATATAAATACAGAATGTAAACAACGCAAAGAATTAAAGAAAATAACAAACGTTTTATCTTTTAAGCAATTTATACATTTTTTTTTTTCAACAATGATCAAAAACATCATCTTGTAACAGTGTAATAAACAAAATTGTACAATATTCGACTGGATTAGTGAAAACTAGTTACTAACCTGTGCAGAGGCAAATTAGGCTGATTTTTGTTTTTTCTCGCACCACACTGTTTTATGCAACACGAGGGCATGGTTTTCCTATTAATAGCAAAACTCAGCACACCAAAATACTTAGTTTCTAGACGTATTTCTCTCGAAAATAATAAAAATATTTTGAGTAAGCAATCGTTTGACAGCACATCTACCACAAAACTTGGCAACAAACATGGCGACCGGTCACGCATAAACATGATTTTGACGTCACAAAAATTGTTCCCAAATTATGTCCTTGACAAACATTTAGACGTCTCTCTTTTCTTACGCAGTTCTTGACTAGCTAGAAAGAAACAAAACGCTTTATGACATGTGTGTGTCGATATGATAGATATTTGTATAACTATTCTTCATATAGTAGAATGGGGCATCTCCATAGTTTTCCTATCTCAATGGTGACAACAGACAATGTTGTAGTTGTGTTCAACAGGTTCTTCCCATCAATGTACTTAGTGTTAAAGGGATACACATCAGCCCAAGTGTAGTGGAGGCTCTATCTAGATAATGTGAACCTTACAATATATACTTTCCATCATCATTAACAGCCTGAAAGGTCAGCTTTACAGCTTTGAAATGTCCTGTAGTGATCGTGGGATTGCGACGGTAATGTTTGGCAGATGGATTGGTGCTCGTAATATGTTCTTATCGAGATACTGGGCAGGGCAAAGAATGACAATCGAAGTAGATTTGTGATTTAGCAGACAGCATGAAGCTGTTGCTCATATTTGCGGTGCTAACCCTTATCGACATTTCAGGAAGGCAGAAGGTAGGTAACCTGCAGGCATTCTAGTTGAAAATCACACACCTTTCGCTTAGACACGACAAATAATCAGAAAACTATCAAGTTACAAATAAATGGTACACCACACTATTATCAAACACATAACTTACATACCTATAACATACAAAGTTGTATGGACACACACATACAAACAAATAATTACCTAACATATTACTCCTATTCAAAATTACATAGCCTTAGGTGGTGTGCAGTTCCAACCGCAGTTAGCCAATAGTAGGGATAATTATTTTACCATCGATTTATCGACGCATACCGCTACTCGGCGATAGATGGCGCTGTCGCTAAACTATTACCCCGCGAGGAAATTATTGCTTATTACTTGGCAACATTAAGTAATTTCAGAGACGGCTAGCTATCTCTTTACGATTTATGATTACCTAGTACATTTAGAGGATTATTATAATAAATAGAACGTCAGAAATGGTATTTCGTATTTAATTACAAATTACCTAATTGCAATTTATTTTATTACTTCTCTGCTTCTACAAAGTTATCATTCGTTTTTCTTTACCTACTTTATTAGTAATTATTATCAGCCACTTGAATACGAATGCATGTGATTAATTAAAACTGAAGTCACCAAGTGCAATGATGACTGACAATGAATTAAAAACCTCTTAGCTGATCTCACTATCAGTACCTATTTGTGTAACATATTCAGTACTTTATGATACCAGAATTCCTATTACATAAAGAATCTGCTTAAGTATAATTTTAATACAAATTTTCATCAGCTGAATATTATGAATTTCTCACTTTTCCTTGCTATATTAACAAGAGTTTCGAGTTTGAAAGTAACATACACTCACATGCAAAGAAATCTTCCTTGGCCTCATCTCGACCACGGAAACAATCAGGCGACGGTTCACCCAGAGAGCATAACAATATAGCGGTTATAATGCATGCCATATTCCGGGTTCGTAATTGAACATCGTATGCAAACGCGGCGCGCGCCCGCCATTTCTTCAATATGTATGCGCACCTAGTATTTTCGTGCGAGGCAGGTGGACTCACCCTGTTTATGTTATTGTTTACATATTGTTACCGTTTATGCCGCCTTGGTATGCTATGAGGAAACTAGCTAAATATGTTTTCCAAATTGACATGTTCCAGTTTTTCGTAAACAGAGCATTTTCAGATAAATTGAATGGATTGGTCTTCAGCTTTTTCAAAGTAAAAGCAGTGAAACGACAATTTATGGGATCAACTTGGAATTAAACGTGTTTTATGAAGACGCTTCGCAATCAAGCTCAAAATAAAACATATTTATGTGCAGTGTTTTGATCACCAACCAATTCCGTTCGCATGATGCAACAATTTCTAGAAATCCGTACATAAACAGGAATAATTCCCACGAGAACTGCTACACCGAAATTACTGGTGTCAACTTGAGACCTAACATGGTAACAAATAGCCGCTTTCAGTTACAAAATTAACTTTCTAACCTAAAAACAGGTACCTAAGTTTCCGCGAAGATCGTTTCTAGCTAACGTTAAATAAATAACATTTTAAGTACGTCAAGATTATCTAGATACGAGTGTGAACATTGTCAGTTTGAGACGATTTCAAAGAAGTTAGTAGATCATTAGAGGGGCCACATAAATCACTGCGGTTCCGCATAAATTTACATTTTAAAGACGCATCGCGACATTTGCGCGGGCATCGTTTAGCACTCAATAAAATTAGAACAAAAGGCGGGTGCGGCCGATCAAGTGAGCGCAGCGCCATATAAATGACGAGCCACATCGGAACCGATGGAATTAAATAAATTAAAGTCAAGTGGGAAGAGTTGGTGCATCTGTACGACTATTTGTCGATACTAAACGGTTAAGACCTGTATTAGACGTATTTATTTACCGTTATTGAGGGTTTCAGTTGGTTTTAGTTAAGACATTCATAATTGTGCTCGTCTTTTATGGTTTATGAAACATTAATTATTAACATCAATAATTCAGCTTCTGCTTAATTCGATTCGTCTCTCAATTAAATAGTTGTTTACGATCAATCTAGAACTAATTGATAGCGCAGAAAATTTAATTTACATGATTGCCAATATCATAACACCTCAGAAAATCATTTAATTGATGATCAGCGTAACTGATTGGACAATAACAATTAGCATTTAAGTGTTCATTAACGAGTTTCAAACATTTTCGTTTGATCACCTGACTTTGATTAGCACTTAAAATTTTTGTTTAGTTTTAGTAACGAGAATGTGAGTTACAGAGTTTTATGGCTACGTATTTAAAAATAAGAACTGATTTAGTTTAGAATCAAGAATGTCACTCAATTTAATTAGCGCACATTTTTTGAATATGGTATGTCTAAATTTATAAATTGAATTCTTTTTAGAATAGATTTTGTATAAGGAATGCTTGTTCGACTAAGATGGACGCAGCGGATGTCACATGACATTTGCTTTTTATTTAATTATAAATAGTGTTGATAATGCATTTGGTTCGAATATATTTTAATACTTGCGCCAAAGTTCTTGATGGCTTTTAATTTATTTTTACCAAGTCAATATAAATGCTTGTCGATTCTTCTCGGAAATAGAATAATATCAGCACTCTTCCCAAATATTCTATTCTTAGGACGCTGTTTTGTGCCAATGAATAGGTGCGGTACCTAGAGGAAGTTGAGGATAAAAGAAGCTAATTCAGTGCTTGATGATAATGACATGTATCTAACGACCTAAAAGATAAAATTTCAAATGCCAAATATAGAATGGATGGAATCCATAACGAAGTCTTTGTAGAAGCATAGCAAGAAGCTGACACTTTTGATAGCGATATTATGCTGACAAAAACCAGCACAAAAGGTCATATTCAGAATTTCGGATCATCAGAGACGAAAAGTACAAAGCTTTGGAAGATGTTTATCACTGTCACAGATTGCCTAGCGTAGTTGGTACATAGCATATAGCATCCCCACTTAATGCTGCACCGGTTTGATGTCATCACGTCAACGCCGACTGTCGCTGAAAACCATCGCTGGGGCTCTGTCTCGCATAGGGTCGCAGCATTATGCTGAGCGATGGCCTTTTGTGTGAATGTAACGCATATTTTCCCTCAACTTGTTCTTTCGTGTTTGTGTTTTTTTTCTTTGCGTTATGTTTACCGCAAATAAACGTATTTTCTTTTTTTTTCTTTCTTAGCATAGCATAATCAGCCTGTAACGTTCCCACTGCTGGGACTGTGCGCTGTTTGTACATAGACCTGCAGAAACCCTAACATGCTCAGTAATTTAATTAATGTTTCTTCAGAGTTAATAATAATGATTATATCTGAATGGTTTCTAGTGTTTCTAAATAGGAACCCGTAACAATTACTTCCTAGGTTCCTTGATTGCTTTACAAGATTCATATAGCTATGTTAATTGAAAGAATGATTTATATTGGTCCGTTATCCAGATAATGAAATGTCAACATAGAGAATAAAATACTTAATAAAACCTTTGTTCTTATTAGAAACACGATATCTGAACTAAGTATACTTAATTGACATGTCAAGACCGGGATGGCATAAAACAAAAGAAGATGGTACTTAAAAAAAGTGCATAGTAAAGCTTCGTAGTAAGGCCGCAATCATATAAAAAATGGCCCCATAAAATGCATTACAAACGCTTATTGGTCGGGCCGCGTATAACGCACGATGCTAAATAATAGGAGCGGCTTAATTAACTCGCCCAGTAAACATGTTCCCTTGAGCCGAGACCAATTACTATTTGGCCAACGTCAACGTCTTATTACACGACAAATATATACTCTTATTTATGTCCACAAGACGCGCGACCAAAAACGCACATCAATCGCGACTTAATCCGTGGATTATTTGCGAAAACTGCATGCGACGAGTTTATTTTGGACGCGAATGGCGCGGCCGTTTATGACGCGCGGGCGACTGACAGTAATATTTGTGTTGCGTCTGATTTATTCGGTGCGTACCGCGCCGTCGCGCGGGTAGCCGACACGTCGTAAAGCGCACTGTTTACGGTGCCGGTGCGTCCCTCAATTAGACGGTGCAATGCGAGTAGATTACAATTTGATGCGTGATGCGTGGTGACAGTTGCACCCGCCACTACTTGTGTCACCGGCCAAACATTTGCGATATCATTTTGTATCTTTATACCTGTTGTTCGAGGGATTGAAATGTTCCGGTAACATTTCTATTTACAGCGTCGTAAGTTTCATAATGATCTTCAATCGTAGTAATTTCAGTGGTTAGATCACTTTCTAAAATTATTTCAATATGTCATCTATGTTAGGGAGTTTTCAATGATTTTCCTCTATAATTTGAAGTAGAAATAATCCAAATAGGAAAAATACTTCCGTATCTGTTTTTTCTCTTCTCTACAAATACCGAGAAGGAAGATCTATTTCAGTCATGGATAAAAATACAAACACGACATTTGCCGATACCCTTCTTTAAGTGTCAAAACTGTCTACTTTCTACGGCACTACGTGTCTGCAGGTGGACCATCACCGGTCTCTTAAGCCACATAACAAAGATGTTCAGGCCCTTATTTCCTTACGTTTCATTAGAATTTATACATACCTAGACGTAAATACACATAAAATCAAGACTAATTTGAAGTGAGTGAGCGAGTGCCTTATTAACAAAATGGATGAGATCTTTTCGACCTCTTATGTATTCAGATGGCCGCCATTGCTTGTTATTTTCCTCACGTCTAAATTCAAATAACAATTAGCTTAGTCTTTAGCATTCTGTACTGGCTAGACGGAACTGAGGCAGAAATCTAGGCTGACTTTAGTTCTGGATCGTGTTAAGTCTAAATGGGGCTAAATAACAGTATTTTGGAGACTGTTTAAAGAATTTTAATGATTGCTTTTTTTGGTGATTGCATCCTATTGAAATTCGGTGGCAGATGCATCGTGGGAATCTTTCTGTTCTAGTTTTTCTTTAGTTTTGGAAATTACAATATTACTTCCTTAAATTTAATTTGAATAAGATCTTCGTTATGTGTTTCATTTTTGAGAAATTAGTCATAATTGTTTCCTAATTTTATAACGTCAACAATTGCTTGTAATTCTGCAAAGTTATTAAAATTTCTTTAATTACATCCTTAGTAAGAAATCTGTCGTCGTTAAAAATATTAATGACACAAACCAAAACGATCTTTTTGACGTTTTTAAAGATCACATTTGATTGCAGGCATTTTATTTTTGCGGTGTTTGCGATGGTATCGTTTCTTGCGCCGGCGCACCGAGTATCGAGTGATCAGGACCGGACGATGACACCGCAAGCGTTTTGATAAATACTCCTTTTTTGTTCTTTTACGTATTAATTTACGTGTTGTGATACCCAAGGGCATAAAGGCAAGTCAAGATCCGGTGACTTTGTTTTAAAAGAGACAAACTTTCTGGATAACTTTGAAGTAATTTCTTTCAAATGTCAGTTTCCTAGAAAACTTTAAGCACTCTGTTAAGTAAAGTTAATGAGCCCATTTGTTTCTCATTGATACAATCTTTTTAATTAGAAGACATGCCATTCTTAACACAACATTACTCTCCATTTAAATCCTCTACAAACCGTGTATCAAACCCAAGAAACACATATCTTCCTTCGGTAACCATTGTTAACCAAAAAAAACCTCTTATTAATCACCAACACGGCGGTGTAACGTTACCAGGGGATCATGAACGCCCGGTGTTCATAAATACGGTGTATGAACGGCCTCACACAGCGTTCCTTGGATAAATGCTGCGAGTATATGCTATCCTAGTACTCGGACCGGTCGTGTAGGCGACTTTTGCCTTTTGTTGCGTTTAAAATAACAAGTTTTATGTTGTATATTCAGTTTATGTTACGTGTCTATTAATATTTACAGTAGATAAGGAAACTAAAGATATCCAGCAGAGAATGTTGAGCTAGAAACTGAATTGTCTTAAGTGAAATATCTGAGGGAGTCGCTAGTTTGATTTGTGTGTTATGTCAGTACAGCACTTTCTGTCTATCTGTTTGTATGTAGCAAAGCGAACGTTATTCTGCGGATGTTGTCCAGTCAGTGGGATTGTAAACTCTATACTCGAAATTGAACTTATTTCGGCTCCTAGAAGCAAGTTTCAGAACTAGTCAAATAGCTAATCATCCTCCCTAATCATACTCAAAAATACTACTATTTGAATGTCCCCAAAGTCTTGTTTTTCTAACTTTTTCGTGTCATGGTCCAATGTGTAAAGCATGTCCTTCTTGTTTCCAAGTTTATTCCCAAGAAACCCAAGCCATGTCTAATCCAAAAAAATACACGCCTCAAAACATAAAATTACCTCATAAAAGTACAAAAGCAGTTAATGATCTTCTATCAAAATTCGCTTAGACCTCTTTCTACCCCAAAACACATAAAACGAATAGGTGCTCAATAAAAACACAATAAAAAGGGAATTCAACTTAACTCCACCAGCCCTGGAATCGCCAATCAACGGATACCTACTGAGAGCATTTAACCCCCCGCTGCCACGTCAGTTTTTATTGTCAGTCCGGCCGTACGCAACAGATTTATGTCGCCTTGATTTGATTGGAAATAGCTTTAGTTAATGTTCTGTGTAAATAAAGACGTTTTAAATGTAATAAAATTATGTGTTGAATGTTAGTCGGTATCGATATTTGTGGGATTAGCATAATCGAGTTGTGTTCATAGTTTGTAATTCTTTTTATTGAACTTTCCTATTAGCAGATGGGTTTTACTGGTTCACTGATAATTTTATGTTTTCTTGTACATCTAATACTTAAATTAAAAATAAACTTTACTCAAGATTATCTAATTTTATCAAAATATTTGTAGTTTTTTGAAATTTTTGGTGTGTGAAATAGTAACATAAGATTCTATATTAAAGTAACATTTATTGTGTAATCAACAGCAAAAAGTATAAGAATAATACGTAGTAGGTACATTCAAAACAAAGCTCTACACTCAACATGTGTCACGCATGAAGTCACTAACAAAAATAACACATCCAAATACAGATCAGATCATCATGAAACTCGTCTACAAGTATGTAGGTAGTTATAGAGAACACGACATTCCATAAATACTCCCTTTTAAACAACTTTCTGATGAGTCGATATACATTTCTGGCATTCCTGCTTCTCAGTTCTGTGATAGCAAGGCTCAAGACGTCGGCATCCTGACGGCGCGGCGTTCCATTGCTGATGCAAACTGAAGATATATACTCACGTTTATTAGCATTACTTTTTGTTAAAAAATATCAATTGCGGGATGAGTCTGCAATTAGCCTTCCCTTGAGGTATTCGTAAGTTTTTAGATATACATCTTTTGGGAAATAACGTACTTTTTTCTTCTTTTTAGGGTTCCGTACCAAAATTGTAAAAAGGAACCCTTATGGTGAGACTAAGTCTGTCTGTCTGTCACACCTGGATATCTCAAGAACTACTAATGCTATCAACTTGAAATTTGAAATGGTTTTAGATGAGGTTTGCCCAACTATTTTGCAAACAAGCAAAAAAAATAAAAATATATATCTTTTTTTGCAAAAGGGACTGAAATGGGGTCTTAAAAATTTTAAGTGGGGCTACCCTAGGGCATGTGATGTATCATATGAAAGAGCACTGTTTGCACATTCTCAAACGTTTTTTTTTTTGGCAGCATAGTTTCCGACTTTTGATGAAAAATGTAAAAAAAAGTATCTCCGAAGTTTGCATAGATAAAAATCTGAAATAGTTCTATGTGATAAAAGTGTATGTAAAAATTACAGGAAAAATAAAATGATGTTTCCAAATAGCATAGTTTTTCAGAAATAATCAACATCATATATACGTACGGAACCCTCGGTGCGCGAGTCCGACTCGCTCTTGACCGATTTTTTTATTGTAATTTGCAAATGTCTGCTTGTCACGTCGGGTGGCTCTTAAATGTTTCGCGTATTAATGTGGTGACATTACAGTTTTCGGTTTGGAATCTGATGATATGGATTATGTTTTATTTGTCATGACTGTTAGTTGCACTCTCTTCTAAATAGCTTAATTCATGATGATTTTATTGCAATAATGTTGAAAAAATACCAAAGTTGTATCATAAGCTCTTGTCACTTCATTAATACGAGTAAAGACAGCACACATCGTTATATCCAAACCAAATCATTCAAAACTTTGCTGAGAAGCACATCTGTTTCAGAAAACATAAACTCAATTAATTACCATATTAATAAAGTCGCAAATCAAAATCGCATTATGCCACGTCAAACGCGATCAACCCCCTTATGCGTTTAACCCTGTTTAGGCATGCACTGATCTGACTTAAAAACCCAATGCATATTTTGTCGTCAAATGTTGCGACTTGTCGCGCACTTGATTAAAACTCATGCGGGTGGAAAATTGAAGTTTATAGCTCTGTTATGGTGATTATGACATTAATCTTACCTTCTCTTTTCTTATCTTCTCTCTTTCCGTACTTTCTAGATTGGATTCGTAGAACCTTGTTATTGTTCTATGTTCGGCATAAATCTACGTAACCGTTACTTATAAGAATTGTTTTTCTGATTGTTCCCAACTTCAAGAGTTCAAACGAATAAATTTGACAGACAGCAGATAAAGATAATCTTCTGCAAAAATACATGACCAAAATCAAGAAAACCGTCGGAAGTAACATAAATATGTCTCGAAAATCTCAACAGCACAATCTTTTAAGTAGAATTTTAAGACGTTACAGAACGGTCCGAGTCGAGGATAAGCAATAAAATACGACACCTATCTCGCTCGTATCGGCTTTAATGAAAACCGCCCGACTATCTGCGCTCAAAATCCGGCCCTCTCTTAGTTAATATATGCGATTTTTATCAGCACCCACCCGCACCAAAACGACTCTACACAGGGTTAAAAATATGCAAAAATCGCCGCCCCGGGGTGAATATTAAGCAATGTAATTTTGTATAATATTCCGCAATTAAAATTCAAATTGAAATCAATGCGCGAATGAACGGCCGTTACGCGTTTGGGGCGCCCACGACTTTAGGGCCTTCGCACCCGACCGACACTGCAGTTTACTATATTAATCCTTTGATACGCGCGGTTATAACTTGGGGTAACACCACGAAGATTATTAACTTAAACTCATCAACTGCCCACATCAATTTGTTTATTTATAACTTTTAATAAGTTATCAGAATGTTTAATAAAGCTAATCTATGCTTGATGTGATAGTGAAGCTCATTCGTTTAAACGTCATAATATAATAACCATAATATAAACCGAGTCGTTAACTTGGACCAACTTGTAGCCCACAAAACGCCGAGCTGAGTTTTACAACTAGACGAGCGGTGGTACATCGTAAACTCTAGACGCGAATTGTTGTAAATTCAAACATTTAGTGTGTACAAAATATTCGTGAATCGTCTCCCGAGTTACGGCACACTTAATGGTCCATAAAGGCACCCCATAACTTGGCTATCAGGAGGATAATTCCAAGTGTTATTCCCTCTTAATTGGCCGTTCCGGGCGGAATCGTCAATTTGAGATATTAAACTAATTTTCAATGCTGCGTAATCGCGGAGACGTGATCCGTACCATTGTAAGGGTTAACTTTGAATCGTAAAAACATTTTTTTCCGTCTGATATCGTATATGAGCGCTTTTATGCGTAATATTTTGACGTTTTAAAGCTTTTTACGGTTATTGGTATTCATGTAAACGCGATGTTTATATAATTCCGTTCCATTAAAATAATACGTAACGATGTATAGCAACACTCATTTTTTAATAATCCTTAAATATATTTTGATAATCGTCTGCACTTCAGCGCTTTACTCAACTTTCAGAGAGAAAGTATCAATTTTATTATTGGAGTTTTCGACACTTTTTTTAATGTACTTACTTAAATAAAATACGCAATAATGACTGCTCATGCAAAGAAATCGAGACTGTCATCATATCGTTAAAAAAAGTTAACGCTTCATAAAATGTTGCGTCTGTTCGATTTCTTTTTTTTATTCAAAATCATTACTTCTCAACTTCATTTTTGAAAACTCTAAAATATGAAGTGGATTAAACAAACTCCTTTATTTTATTATGTTACGAAGAATCCTATCCTTCTAAGTGTGCCAAAATCGCTCATTTTCGTAACTACGCAAAAATGTCGTGATCACATTTCCCGAAAGCCATCAGGCCAATACATCACGCAGGCGCTGTAGAATAACGAAGCTGATTAAACAGCACAATAAGACAGCGTAGTCATCAAGAGCTGAGCTGACGCACTGCGTTTCGCTTCGCGTTTCGTTTCGCAGTAATTAAGCGTGCGTTGCGTTTTCAAACGCCGCGCGCATTTGAGGGTTGGGCTTAAAGTTGTTTTAGGGATGTCGTCAATTTGTTTTTAGAGGTCTGGAATTTTGAGTTAGTGAATTTTTATGAAGTTTATTATTTATTTTAAGGATTACCAGCGAGAGATAAATTACAATCACCCTTCTACAAAATTAAAACTTGTAGAGTACAGTATTATCCTGTAATGCTCGCTCAGTTACATTATCGAGTAAATACACATGCTCGAAATACAATTAAATTACAGACAAATAATTTACATGCCAATAATAAAGATAATAAATATACAAATATCTGAATCGAGAACCTCCTCCTTTTTTAGAAGTCGGATAAAAATGACATGAAGACATGAGAAAAATATATGTTATACACTCACAAAATAACAACTCAACAAGTGTGCAACTCAACAACGGCAGCACACCCCCACTTTTCATTCATTTTACATTTCACTACAAGTAAAATACGTCCCAATTAGGACGTTTTCGAGTCTTCACGGTTGCGCGCTCACAACATACCTGTTTAATATAATATAATGGAAAACAATACAATAAAACCAAGCGTTTACTTGATTTTCAATAATATTATTATTTCATAGTGACGTCATTAGGTCAAGAAGACACACATTCTTCCTTCGCTTCTTGATCTTAGGTTCACTTTAAGCAACCTTGTTAGTTGTCGCAAATTTTCACAAAATAAGTATTTGGCTATTAACTGTCCCTCATTGCGTCCCTCTCATCACTGCTAACTGCATGACAAAACTCAAGCAATTTCAACCATTTGACACCTTTAGCTATACTTCAACTGCCATGCTTCAAATTGTTACCCAAAACATTCCCATAAGAACAAATCAGTCAATCAACACATTAAAACCGTCACGCAAAATCTCCTAATCAATCTTATTAAAATAAATTCCAATTTCAAATATTGCATTCCCACATCCATCCGATCCTGATGCAATGACGTCCAATTTACACATACATTCCATTCACGGGATTGTCAACCTTGTGTGGGACAAAATAGGGTGTGGTAAAACTGCATGGATAACAGAGTGCCAATTTTAATTAGCCCCCGGGTATCCCCGTTGCCCCCCTCCCCCTTATGGCTCAGATAAGGGTGTTTGCAAATAGGAGGGACTGCAAAGAAGCCAATCCATCAAATTGCTGAACGTATTACGACACCGCGGTTGTCGCCCTCTAGTGTTGGGATTGTCGATGATTTGTTATCGATGTTTTTGAGTTTTTGGTCTCTCTTGTGTTTTTGATTAAAGAGTGAAACAAAAGGTTGATGGCGAAATTCTTGGAATGGTTTTTTTTTTTGTGATAATAGATACTATTGAAAACAAAATCAAATATATTTCTCAGACGCTTTTAAATATACTTTGCTTCATATCTAATTACCTTACTTTAACTCACCAAACTTAGATTTGGTACTTTTTTAATTAAGTTTTCTGTACTAAAAAAATAACCAAAATTCATTTCTTTCTCTTTCTTATGGCGAATGTCATCTGTCTATGAATTCAAAATAAAAGCAAACAAAAATAATGTTGCAAATATCGATATTTCCCACGCATCCCCTCACTAGCTAGCGCGTGCTTCCATTTGATTGGCGCAACTCGATAGTCCCTGCACTCATTTGCGCCCTGCACTAATGTCGGTAACTCGATAAATCTCCGAGGAGTGTCACCGACAGAACTCGAGGTCGCTTTGTGCTTGTCTAATGATGTACTCACATCAGAATCGTAATAGTCCACTATTTGAGAAATATTTTTCATGGACATTCGTAGGTATTTCAAAAAATCTGTCCATAGATTACAGTTTTTTTTTTTGGTTTGGTTTTTATATAAACAATGTTTTGTTTTTCCTAGAGATTTTATACAGTGGAAAAGCCTTCTTAAGCCTCCTTGAAGTAGGTTTTTGTTTAATTAAACATTATGACGAATTCACGATTTGATTATCGTAATTTACTCTACAACTCAGTTTTATGGAACGGGTATTTTTTTCAAATTCACGACATTACGTATAGAAATTATGAATATTAGCAACTTGAAATCTTCATCTAACGTAATAAGTAAAAGTCTCAACCTCAACTGACCTCAAGCACTAAGCCAGGATAACCTAGCCAATATTAATCTCCAAATAAACATTTATCCTCAAACGAGGTTTTATACCGAACGCCAACGGAAAAAGAAGAAAAAAAAACAATAAAATATAAATAAACTGTCAACCCACGCAACTTTTAGGTCAGTTAAGTTGGAAAAACCCGTTATTTAAGAGTCGTAGGCGAAATACATGTCGCTATTTATCCTAAGATTATTATCAAGATGTTTTCTGCGTTAAAAATCTTAGTTGTGTAGCTTCCAGCTAGGAATTGTGCGACTGAGGGCGAATTTCACCAATGGAAATGAACGCGTTGGATCAGCACATCTAAGCCGCGTTCAAGAGTTGTCAGTGTAAATATTCCTTAACAATGATGATACTGACAGCTCTTGAACGTGGTTCAGATGAGCTGATCGCGTTTAGTTTCATTGATGGTATTCGCCCTTAGGGTGCATCAAAATAGCCACCTTGAGACCGGCACACCCTGGACAGCGATCCCGCTACCAGCTTACTGAAATCAATAGCTCGTACCGACACGAGATGGGAAGGATTTGTTTCAAGAGGGCACTAGCATCTCATGCTATGGAGTTTGTTGCGCCACTTCTTCTTCCTTGCTAAAACGAGTTTTGGGGTCTCATGTAATTTTGACGTTTAGTGCTGATTTGCGTCTAAATTTGAAAACATGTCTTTTTTTCTTCCAAATGCTTATTACGTACTGTATTAAAGCTGAACTTACCATTCTAACGTTCGGCCGTCACTATGTCGTTGTAGGACCACAAACATTGAATGACAGATGCTGAATTGACCCTGTAACATTTTGCCAGAATCCTGTAAAGTGTTGCTAGCCAGCCACTTCAGTCAAAGTCAAATAATTTATTTCAATTATGGACATAAAACGCACTTTTGAACGTCAAAATTTACAGAAAAATAGAGTTGATTCTAGTAGCCCCTTCCGAAAGGTAGTTTCGTATGGAGAAGAATGGGCAAGAAACTTCACCGTTACTCTTTTAAAATGTTTTACAATATTTTGTATACATTAATTATATAATTATATGTGATGACGTTCCGTTTGGTGGACGTAAAAAATAGCACCATCCTATTTACGACTTACTAGAGAATGGGCAGCAGCGTTCTATATGCATTTTTATAAAACCATACTGCGATCGCCAACCCTGCTAAGCGTGGCGATTATGGCAAATCCTCCCCTTTTTGGGGGAGGCCTATGTCCAGCAGTGGACGTCTTTCGGCTGAAATGATGATGTGAAGAAGATGCACCTACAATAAAATTACTACATGGTAAAAAGAATGAAAAATGAAGCAATGACAGATAAATTAATTATGTGACAGATACATGGTGCTCACATATTTACAAACATTGTAAAAGTAGAATTTCATAAAATTTAAACCAGTAATAAGTCAGTGTGATAACAAATTATAATAATACTAGAGAGTATTGAAATAAAAGCTCTCGACCACATCATCGTAAAGATAATAGTCAAACGCGAGCCATAACAAAAAAAATCTGCCACTAGAAACTATTTCTCTTTTCATAACACAAAGGGCCCAAACCGCAGTGGCGCGTGCCCCAGCCGTAGGGTCGCGGATTCGGTGTCGGGTTGCGCCAATCGGCTTACAAACGCCATGGGAGCAAACACCACACCATGAAGATTAGTACTAATGAGCAGGTTCACTTGTTACGCCCGATATGGTGGCATGGGAGTTACGGTGTATCAAATGTTTTACGAATGGTATGGACTATATGGATGTCTAGGTGCGCCCCGTGGTTTCACCCGCGTAAGTCTCGATCCCATGGGAATATAAAGATAAAAAGTAGCCTATATGTTAATCCAGGGTGTCAGCTACCTCGATACAAAATTTTATCAAAATTTGTCCAGCCGTTTTTACGTGAAAGAGTAACAAACATCCATCCATCCATCCATCCAAACTTACAAACTTTCGCGTTTATACTATTAGTAGGATGTATTATTAGTTTTTAAGAGTTTGGTCATTTGCTAAAGAAGGAAATATACAATACCTTGAAAACATCAAACTACAATGTATCTTGTGTAAAAAACGTAGAAATGATAATCTTAAAAACATGAAAATGGAATACTTTTTAGGGTTCCGTACCTCAAAAGGCAAAAACCGAAACCCTTACTCGTGTGTCTGTCAGTCTGTCTGTCCGTGTGTCACAGCCGAATTTACTGGACCGATTAAGTTGAAATTCGGTACACTTCTGTGACTCAAACACAGAAATGTAACATAAATAACACACACAGTCATGACGTGCAGTTGCCGACTATTTGTTATTTTTGTGCTCGTGATTATAATGTAGATAGGTTTTTTTTTTAATGTTTACTTGCTCGAGTTTCTGTTTTCCTAGGCACGTGTTTCTGTGACGAATAAAATTATTTTTCTTTCTTTCTTTCTTTCTTAATTTTGACCATAGGGGTCACTTTTGGGGGGAAAATGAGAAAATAAAGTTTTGCAAACTGTACCGTGCGACATATCAGATGAAAGGGCTTGTTATGGTAAGGATTTCAGATATATATTTTTTATAATTTTAAAATAAATACTTTTTAATAGTATTTACGAATATTTATGAAAATTTACCCCCCCCCCCCTTATCTCCGAAACTACTGAGCCTGAAATTTTGAAAAAAATACAGAAAATAGTTATTTACTTATAGATTACAGGAAAACCTATGAGAAGTCTATGATCTTAAAATAACATAGTAAATCTCTCAATATTGTGCGTACACTTAAATTTGCAGTTGGAATGTATGAGGGAACATGTTTTTCAACTACAATGTTAAGTTTGTTCTTAGAATAATGAATCCCTACTACGGAACCTTTCATTGTGCGTGGTATGACATGCACTTGGCCGGTTTTTTAAACTTCTCTTTGTTTTGGGGACGTGTGTTCCTTCAATCAATCTGTCTGCCTTATCCAACCATGTTGGGGTCGGCTTCCAGTCTAACCAGATGTAGCTGAATACCAGTATTTTACATGGAGTGACTGCCTATCTGACCTCCACAACCCAGTTACTGGGTAATACGATACCCCTTGGTAAGACTGGTTGTCAGACTTTCGGGCTTCTGACGAACCCTAACGACTGTCAAAGATCCACGAATGACAGCCGGGACCAACGGTTTAACGTTATTTCCGAGGCACGGAGGAGTCTCGGTATGTAAAGATTGACACCCATCCACGGACCAACCCCGGCAAGCGTACCTGATGGATCGACTCGTGTGGCTGTTATTATTTAGCCACGAGCTCCTCGAGTCTTCTTTGTGTCAAAATAGATTCCAGTGGTAATCTTAACAAAACTACAGCTATATTCTACTAATATTATAAACGCGAAAGTTTGTAAGTATGGAGGATGGATGGATGTTTGTTACTCTTTCACGTAAAAACGGCTGGACCAATTTTGATAAAATTTTGTATCGAGGTAGCTGACACCCTGGATTAACATATAAGCTACTTTTTATCCCTATATTCCCACGGGATCGAGACTTACGCGGGTGAAACCGCGGGGCGCAGCTAGTTTCTAACTCTTGTTGAAGAAATGAAGTAATTATAATAAAAAGAAGCTATGATTCTTCAAAAATTTGTATAAAAACCGTATCAAACTATTTATCGACATAACCGTAAAATAGATCCTAAAGAAGTTTTATGAAGTACTAAAATTACGTTTGAACGCGGTTGTGAGTTCATCATCACATAAAAATTAGAGTGACCACGATAACCTTCAGATATGGAAGTAAAATTCTCATAAAAATCTATCCATAACCAATATGAAGTGTAGAACTATAAAACGGATAATAAGGAATCTTATAACACGTCGTTTACTTTACGATTTCTTTCAAAATTAGTTAAAATATACGACTCGTTTATTTAATGTTTCTATTCCAAATACTAGGGAAACATAAAGTGATGGGGCAATCCGTTTTTATTGATCGAATTCGTCTCGATGGCTTGATACTCGTAAGGATGGTACTTATGGATTTTAACGTTGGTACAATTATGTGGAAGAAAAAAGTTTTGTGGGATTTACATAGACGAGAGCCAATTCGACCATCAATTAGATTTTTCTTCGTAACTTATTGAGGAAATATTGATTCTAAGAGAAAAACCGGCCTAGTGCGTGTTGGACCACGCACAATGAAGGGTTCCGTGGTGGGGGATTTATTTATCCAAAGAACAAACTTAACATTGTAGTTGAAAAACCAGTTCCCTCATACATTCCAACTACAAATGTAAGTTTGTACGCACAATATTGTGAGAATTACCATGTTATTTTAAGATCATAGACTTTTTATAGGTTTTCCTGTAATCTTAATATATGTAAAAAACTATTTTCTGTATTTAAAAAAAAAAAATTGGCTTGGTAGTTTTCGAGTTAAATGGTCAATTTCATCTATTTTATTAAATAATTTTAAAATGATTAATAAATATATCTGAAAGTCCTTTCATTTGACGGACAGACAGACACACCAGTGATTCTATAAGGGTTCCGTTTTTCCTTTTGAGGTATGGAACCCTAAAAACGCTAAACAGCTTTTCGTCATCATATGCGCCAAAAGTTGTAGGAAACTTATTTTTCCATTCATTCTATTTCTATACTAAAACAATACTATTCTTAGAAAATATCTAAAAGAAGAAAACTATAGTGATGGAAAACTTCTAACATTTAAAAGGAATTTTTAATTCGATGAAATTCCAAATTCGATAACTCGATAAAAGCTGCACTCTTGACTTTTCGCACGCATATCTGTTTATGTTTGCGCTCGTCCATTTGGGGCTGTATTAGAAACATTAGGGGTAGGTGTGTATGTGTGCGTCGCTAAGATGAATTAGGGGATTACAACACTGCAACTGCACTCTGATTTGGCACGCTCAAACAAATACAGGATGAGTAATTAAAATCGTGTTTTTGTTATAATCATTATAAAGAAAACCACCTTTTAATTCAGCCAGTCATATTAATTTCGACAGCTTATTTATAAATGAATCAGGAAAATGAAACAAAAAACTCGCACGCTTAAAAGTTTTCTCAATAAAAAACGTCGTGCAGCTAAACTTTTAAAACGTAATTTTAACAAAATAAATCTCGGTACACGTATAAAACAATTACACAGACAATAATCCTGTTGTTTTTGTCAAACTGGAAGCGTTTTATTGTGTCTTCTACACCCTATATCGCGCTGGGGTGGCCACGCAACATCGAGGGGCGACGGGTAATGGCCTAAGAGTAATTTTATTACTTTGCCCCTATTACCATCACAATGTGCATGCCACCGGTCGAATGAGATACGCACACTCGATACAGTTGCCCGTCGCGTTGCGTTTCGACGACATTCATTTTTATCGAAAAAAGCAGCAACGCTACGCGCACAGCACTATTTTCAACCAATGACATAGAGCTGTAACATTGTCTAAAAAAAAGGTTACATTGAAGTAAAGGTTGAAAGTAAAAATGGCACGATCACTGGAATCAGGTTTTTATTATTAACGGCATACAAGGCAACAAGGAGTAAGGAAATAAGACGCTCACACCCCGCTGCCTACTGATTCGATTTGTTCCTGCTACGATGAATATTTGATACGGCTCAGTGCACGCTAATTTGTTTATCCTGTTGCCTGGTTCTGCTCTCCTGGTAGCTGTAGTACAGAATCCAAAATTATCCGCATGTATTATGCAAAGGAAAAAAGCATCGGACGCCAGTTCTCTTTCGGTTGGAAAAGCAAGCGTTAACCCGTAATAAATGTCTGATGGATTTCCACAAGAAGTTGCTGTTGAGCTTCAGGCCAATATTTAATGATTGGAGTGGGAATGTTAAAGATGTTTGTGTACGCGACCTCGCTATTGCGTTATCACCAAGTTGAATGTCACTTGCACGACTTAAAAAGTAAAGTAAATTTTCGTTGAATGACAAAATGTGTCAGTTAGCTAAATAGTTTCAAACCAAACCATAGAGAAGTTTCTATTTACTGGGAGTTTTGTCCATAGTGGTGAAACAATTACGATATCGACTATAAGTTTTGGATACATATTTTATAATGTGTCACTGAATTATGCACATATTATGATAGTAGTCAGTAGGTAGTTTTTTATACCAAAATTAAAACTACACACTTCCGATGTACAGTCAAAATAAAATAAACTAAAATGGACGAAGTACCTACTACGCTAGATACTTAAACGTGTGCGACTGAGTGCGTGCGTAGATTTGTAATGTGACCACAATTTTGTCCCGCAATTAGCATAACTAATTTATTGAATAAACAATATTTTATAAACAATAGTAAACATTCAATGTATGTATTAGGATCATAACATAATATTCTAATTGGGGTGTTTAGTGGCGTGCGTTAATTCCGGATCATGTTGTTAATTATCCATCTCTTGATAGATAAGCAGCCACTGAAATAAATCATCTTCAAAGTTCACCAAGTTATTAAAGATTATGACTAATATGAAGACATCTTATTTAAGTATTCACATCTAGAACATCCGCTATCATCATCAATGATCATGACGTAAAATGCATATAAGAAACACAATAAGAATTAATTAACCGTAGGTACCAGGCAGATAGGAATCGGCGGTATGTCAGGTGATTAAATAAATACAACTTGGCGTTTCTAATTAATATGCCAGGCGCAGTTTGATAAGACGCTCTCGTGTACAAACGGGACATCTCCTGCGTTCGCTAACTGCCTGGTACCCGATTAACACGTTGTTATAATTATGTGAAATTTGTCTTGTTTGTACGTGTTTAACGTATTCTGAGAAATGAATTACTAGATATTTTATAAAAAAATGCCAATTAAAATAAATATGATGAGGTTTTTATTTTTCCAAGACTTCTTATTCATCTTGGTTATTTTTGTGCACTGTTTTTTTTATAGAAATAAGAATCTACATACAATTACTACAAAAAATATATACCTAGACGACATAGTCGGTGACGGCCATCAGAGTTGGCAAGTTATTTTCAAGAATCAATGAATGTATTAATTCAACAAATGGAAATGGCAAAGGGCCATTAATTCAGCTTGACCTTTTAACCTAGCTCGGTACTGCACAGGTAGATAACGCATTAACCAGCTTCACTACTGGTGCCAGATGCATTAGCCAATTTGACCGCCGCAGCCTGGTTGCGTAATCCAATCGAAAATGCCATCAAATTGGCTGTCGCAATTGGTGCAGTGGGTATCTGGCTTAATTTCGCAAGGTATAATAAGCAGAGGTATTAGTTAAAACAAAAAATGTAAAAGACTAGAACAGAATGTCAAAGTCTAAACGAAAACCCACACTGCATTTTATACCCCGATTCCTGTATCAAATAAGAACCGTCTTTCTTACAAGTCGAAAATTATGGTCTTTAGAAAATACACTGAAATTAACTTTGTCTGTAAACGCTTCTGAAGAATGAGAGTCCTAAAAACTAAGCAAAGATAACTTTATACAAGAGTAATCATTTCAAATAAACAGGAAATCATATCAGTGGAACATACCTGGATCATCTAGTTTTTTTTAAATCGATGGATTAACCAATTCAAGTATTTAATCTTCTTCCTTATCCCCAGGTGACGCAAGCAATGCGAGTATCGGCTCCGGTGAAGGTACGGGAGAAGAGGATGACGATACCAACGGCAAGAAGAACCAGAAGAAGAGGGGCATCTTCCCGAAGGTGGCTACCAACATCCTCAGGGCGTGGCTGTTTCAGCACTTAACGGTCAGTACCTATATGAATTATATTATAGGGCGAACTTTTGGTTTCGTTGACTCGAGACGAAGCCGAAGAGCTTACTGCTACTATAAGCCTGTATTATGCTGCTGCTGGGCAAAGGCCTATCCCCATGACTTCCAGCTCTTGTGATCCAGGGGTAATGTGGGCCACTACTTATTAAACTACATATTTAATTAAAAAAATACCGGTCAAGAGCGAGTCGGACTTGCGCACCGAGGGTTCCGTGCGTATATATGATGTTAATGATTTCTGAAAAACTGTGCTAGTTAGAGACATCGTTTTATTTTTCCTGTAATCTTTACATAAACTTCTATCACATAGAATAATTTCAGATTTTTATCTATGCAATCTTCGGAGATAAGGGGGGGAACGGTATTTGTTTATACATTTTTCATCAAAAGTCGGAAACTTTGCTGCTTAAAAAAGAAAAGTTTGAGAATGTGCAAACAGCGCTCTTTCTTATGATACCCTACATGCCGTAGTAGCCCCCCTTTCACTCCCTTTTGCAAAAAATATATTTTAAAATAGAATCTTTCTTGTTTGCAAAATAGTTGGGCAAACGTCATCTAAAAATATTCTAAATTTAAAGTTGATAGCATTAGTAGTTCTTGAGATATCTAGGTGTGACAGACAGACAGACAGACTTACCATTTTGGTACGGACCCCTAAAAATCATTAAAAAATATATTATCATTCTATAGTTTTTGAGGTTTCGTTCGTCTTCTTTGAATGCTAGCAGAGTTAATTAAGCCCATGTGAAGTATTGTGGTTCGATGGCTGATACTAAGAGACGAAGGTATAAGAGAAATCGATATTTTCTCATAATATGATCACATCTTTTTACAAAAAAAGGGTGTCGTAAAAGGTGACTAAGGAACTTACTAGAGAATGGGCAGCAGCGTTATCTATGCATTTTAACACCATACTGCGATCGCCAACCCGCCTGAGCGTAGCGATTAAGACAAACCCCCGCTTTTAGGAGAGGACGTCTTTCGGCTGAAATGATGATGATCTTTTTACATCTTAGCCAGCCTTGCAAATTTTCTAACACAAATGGCGATATGAAGTGAAAATGAAGTTCACTTCTAGATTGCCGATGTATTCTGGTAAAATGAATTAACGTGAAAACCATCAGCAGGTGGAAATACAGCTCACTTTAAACTCGTCACGTTGTCATGGTGAGATTTTTACAGAACAGAAGGTCTCTACTGTCAGCTCGCATTAAACACCAACGATCTATTGGAACGAATACAAACGTCCTAGAATCATTGCTTAGCGAACAACCAACTCAATACTACAGTTCCCGGCTAACAGTAACTAACGAAATCTTTGTACCTCAATGAAAATTTTATTGTTGGCGGGAATTTTTAATTGAAAAGCGTCGGCGGTCCACCGCGGCGGCTGCGTCACGCTCAATGCAGCCATTGTGATCCGTTTTTAAAAGTTACCCAACAATGCCTCTATGTATGTGTTTTATGGCATTTTCCCGCGTAAATCGCAATTTCCCGCGCCCGGAATTATGTTTTTTTTTTTCGTTTTTCCCTTTTTTGTGCATGGTGCTTCAGTTGGGCTGGAGAAAATAGGGTATTGTTATTTTTTTGGATTGTTCAAATTTGATATTTTTGGACGATGAAACTGGCATCTGATGGTAGCCATGAGATTGATCCACTTGTCACATTTTTCTTTTGTATAGAATTCTTACCTTGGGAATTATTTTTGTGCTGCCACTGCAAAACAAAATTGAGTCGAACTTTTTTGTTTGTTCTTTGACATTTTAAAATTACTTACGTCGCGGATCGATCTGCAAGTCCCGACTTAATTAAGCTGATTGATGAAATTTGAACAAAAAGTAAACATTAGCATAAGACTACCAGGATATCAGGGAGGCGAGACAATCGTAAGTGCACGACTCAGTGTTGCGTAGTAATTTCTAGAATGGATACCGGCGCGCGGGGAGGAGGGGGCAAGGGAGGAGAGAGGGTGCAATTTCATTACCGGTCCGGATCCGCGGCCATAAATCACCAGGGCCGAAGAAGGCGCTCGGTACGCTCAGCGCTGTTCAGGTGACGCTCGCAAAGTCGCCTGAGCCCCGGTATTTCTGTTTCATTCGAAGCGAGCCGACTCCAATCCCACTTTCTTTATGACTATGAATTCCGCGAATTTTCCGTACGCTCCCGCTGTGTTACAAGAGCGAGTTTTAATTACAATCTTCGGTGAGCCTTCACAATTAGCTTTCTCCCTAAAATATCTGCGTCTCGCTATTTCCTAAAAAAAGAAAATCCTTTTAGAATATTGAATATTTCACGCCGTTTCGTCCACCAGCTTCAACTTTAAAAAGTATACGTCGACAATCGAATTAGGGAGCTTTTAGCGCGTTACGTTTGGCGCGTTTTTGCGCATCGCTTGTCCGCGCCCATTACCGCTCTCAAAATTACTTATAATTGCTTCGCTTAGCGCTAAGTGCTTTCATTATGGGCTCCCTGTAAAACAGTTCCGGTGTAGGTCGGGACGCGTCAACACGACACACAACGCGACTCGTGCGATAACATTTTAAACCTCGCGAATTTCTATTCGCGTGTCACGGGTGCGATGAAACGCGGACGCACATAGACAATACTTGAAATCGGCGTAAAAAGAGCATTCGACCCATATAACGGGCGTGAAACTGCATAGCTGTCAGTTTGACGTTTGTAATATTCATTCGATTACGCGCTGCGGGAAATGGAACGCCGCGTGGTGACAGCGCGCCACCTGCGCAGCGCGCGCCGCTGATTGGTCGGCCGCCTGCGGGAAACAAATGAATGGTTGTCCCACGTTCGAATCCTTGACCACAAAGGTCGAGTGTTCGAATATGGAACGATTGATATGCGATTACACAGTTACACTGGCTCGATGGAATCGAATGAAGCGTTTGAATTAATTCGGTAGCGAGCGCTCTACGACCAAAAAGGGAAGTGAAATGATCTGGTGGCTAACGCGGAGTCGTGAGTATTGTATGTGAATTTAAATTCAGTGCGGTGCATGCGATATTGGTAACAATCTGAATGTCCGTGACTGGGAGCGTTTTGAATTTTAAAATTGCCCGCGGTACGTGTAATAACGGTCGCGTTTGAATTTCATAGATTTGGTCCGGATAGCGTTTAGTTTGTTGAGGGAGATGGCTAGCTTATGTAAAAATAATAGCTGTTCCGGCGATAGGCTTTTATTTCCTCATAGGACATGAAAACTGTAGAATCTCACATAAATATCAGCTAATCCGTTGAGGTTAAATCAAAGTCAGTAATGTTAACGCGAACTTTCGGCTTACATCATCCACTAATCGTCAAATCCTCGCAGACGCTGCAAATCTCACATAATGCCTCACCTGGAACGCTTCCCCACGAAATTCCCGAAAGAAAATAATATTGAATAACGCCAGTCTTAGTACAAATCCTACGCAGCTGCCTTAAGCCCTTTCGGGGGGCTAAAAATAATTATAAGTCTGTAATAATCCCGGTACAGGGCGCCCGTCGCGCGACAAGACTCCATATTGTTTTTGGGCGCGCTCAGTTGCTTGTACTTATGATCTCCTGGTAATTTATTACGTTTCGTATCGGGTAATGACATTGTTATTTTGATTGTTAGAAATATATTTTATGTTTTGTTTAATGTTTACAACTTCTGACTAAATTCATGTGACAAAGCTTTGGTTATGAAATAAAACTCGTCAGTAAAACAATAACTCAAAGATCAGACAACACTTACATTATTTTAATACAACCACAAACAACAGTTATATGAACAATTTACATGAACAGTTTCTCTGCACGACGCGCCAGTCAAGCCGAGTGCCTGCGAGATGCAATTGCGAACTATTCAAACACGACACTTGATTGTTAATCCAGAAACTTAGAAATTCCCAGACATGGAGATAATTTAAATTAAATTAAACAAGGAACTGAATAAACTATAATCTAGTACGCAGTGTACTGTAATCTTCTTACTCATTCTTGCTCTGACAGACTCACATATTATTGCCATTTCTTATCTCGAAAGAACTGTTGGCAGTCAAGTCCACTGACCGCTTGTCATCCATGACATGATTAGATTCTGCTTTAGCCCAGAGCGATTCCTGATTGTAAAATACATACAAAGTAATTATAAAGGTATCCAAATACCTGATGGAAACCAACCGAATAAGCAAAAGCTGTGAACATTTTAAAAATGAAAGCTGTATCAATTTTTCCAGAAATAACCATCCTTAAGTCACCATTCAAGCCACATAAAAAACATAAAAGCAATACCAAAGGCGATGCTTATGATAGAAAATTTCAATAACCACATAACAGCAATTATAATAATGTACTAAGGCCGCATAAAACGCAGAGTATATCCATGCGTCTAGCGGTGTAGTATTACCGTGGGCTCGGGTTGCCTTTGCGAACCACCGCGGCGGAATGAACCTAGATAAATTCATAAGATAAATGCTTGCATGATACGACCTACCTAGACGTAGTTTTCTTGGCTGATTTTGAAGGATCGAGTGGTTTCTTGATGTTATTTTATCTGATAAAGGACGAGAATGACACATTAATTATTTCCTCTCTCTATTTCTGGAATTATTTATTTTGCTCCTACACTGTAACAAGTGTAAATAAAAAGAAACGAGCAATTTTTGAAAAGTTGTCAAAGTGGATTAAGGTAAAGGGTTTTGCCAATAACCATTTAGTTATATACATGGATGACTTTCTTCTAGATACATTTTTTCAAGGCTCTGTTTCACAACATCCAGAGCCATAGGCGACAAGACTTTACTTTATTTAAAATTTTATTTGTATTCAAAAGGAACAACAAACAGCTACAATTTAAAACATAAAAACAAGAAATACACAAAACTTGTAGACAATATTGCAGCCCACAACGCTGTTCACCGATTAACTATAGGATACAAGTATTTTTTTCTGATTTATTAAATGAACTATCGTGTTTAAAATGTTTAAGTATATGTATATATTAAACAAGAAATGGTAAAAAGGAAAAATATGTAATAATATTCAAGAAAGCTCCTTAAGTATAATACTTTTGAACCTACAGGGAGTGCTACGCAAGACCTAGACTTTTAAATTCAAATTCAAATATTTACTGCATATCACATGTGTGTACAAGTACTTAAAAATAGTTATAATGTTCACATGGACCCGGGCACAACTATTTTTTACAATATTACACAATAAGAAAAGTAGCATGCTTTAAAATCATTGAGTAAATAGAAATAAATTTGTACGTACGTCATAATAAAAAAAATATAGGTTATATGCGGTTATCATTAAAATTTGACTCTTAATCATTTTAAATAAATAAATAATATTACATTTTAGTGATGTACGTCATTACAAATTGTTCCGTTAAAAAATCAACTAAACTATACCGATACCAATACAATTACCTACTTACTTCGAAGAAAATACATAACATAACAATAATTGGCATCATTCAAAATTCAATAAAAAGATTAGAGAAAAAATAAGTAAATAATAATGTCACGGATTAAAATAATATAAAAAATTAAATTAAATTAAAATAAATAATAATAATCAAATACATTTAGACACCTAGATCTTTCTATGTGTGATTGTACATATGAATATTGTTCTATAACTGTAACCAATGTCTCCGATATTTCACCACCAGTGTTGTCCACGGAAATATTACTGAATTTTCCTCTTTTTTCGTCCACCCCTACTTATTTAGGACTAAGGGTGCGTCATAAGTTTTACTTTTGGACGGCAAGGGCAAATTGCACGCGAATCCAGCCAATGAGAATTTATTAATATTAAAGCGACAGAAGCGGGTGGACAGCAAATTAAGTTATAAAAATGTTTATTTCTTTGGACTGGGGTCGTATATGTTTGTGTTGGTAGGTTAAGTTAAGGAATAGTGAGGTTGGGATTTCGATGGGTGGGCGAAATTTTTGTGGATATTAAAAGTTTGGTCGGTACCATTTACGGTTTTACTTGACAACAGTAGCTTTTTCCATGTCATGATCTTGAACAATGATCTGCCGCACAAAACATTACAATATCTACTAACACAATATGTATTACTGTATTTGAATGTGTTACCTTTACAAACATAAAATTATTAATATAAGAGCTGACAGCAGCATTATCTAAATATGCTTTTGAAAAATAAACTCAAACTCAAAACATTTATTTCAATTAAACCTATTACTGGCACTTTTGAATTGTCAAAGAGTCGGTCAGTAAGTCACAAAGTTGAAGCTATTTGCCCATTCTAAAACGTAGATCTCTATGGAGAAGAACAGGCAAGAAACTCCAAGGACACTCTTTTAAATCAAGATATTACAAAATCCTGGGTAAATTATTCTTGTTGCTTCTATATGTCAGAACAATGTAAAAAATTAAATTAATTATTTAAAAAACAATACAAGATATAAGATTAAAAGATCACAAATAAGCCCTGGCAGTTAAGAGAAGTAAAACACATGAAGAATAACTAAAACACATTAAGAATTGAAATACTAGACCATCAACTCCTCCCTGTGGCCCAAGTTACGAATATTTTTTTAATCTACCAACGATTGTCACGTCTGTCCACCTAAATCCATCCCGTCCCCCAACGGACAGAAATCATTTCCGGCCATCCGCGGAGCAGATTTCCGAAAACTACCCACTTTTTAAGTCCGCGACGTTAAATGCGGACGTTGCAGGAACTACCGGAAATAGAGTGAGCGACAAGGACAGAAACATACGTCTCTAACATACGTTGAAAAGGGATAGATGTACGTTCGGAATGCGTCTTCAAATTCCGTTTTGTAGAAATTTGAATTTCGTGAAATGGAATTCACGCGATTGATGGGGTTAATAAAAAATGGTCAAGCGTGTTCGGTTATAGCAAAGTGTGGATAAGTACCCACATTCAAACTAACGTTAGGAGCTTAAGTAACTTTTTCCTTAGGTAGGTTGGACCCGCCTCTTTTAGTAGTTAAAGTAAAAGCAGTCACTTGAAAGCATTGCCGGTAATTGCCAATTATGTTTCAGTGCATAAAACTTTAAGGGCCAGCTGTAGTTTGAACATTAGAAATAGATCAAAGGTGAAACTAACATAATTACTGCAGTAATCAATGGGCACAGTAGTGGAAACCTAATTCAGTTTCCATATTTTTTCATTGCGAACTATCCCAAATATTCCTCGACTCCCGCTAACAAAATCCCACAAATTATAATTTCTTATCCTTCCATAAACCTGTTTGTCTACCCTCAAAAGGCTACAACTTGAATATATCCGAAACCCCGTAAACGTCAAGTATCCTAAGCAAACTCAGTGTACTATAACTCGGATAATCTATTCGGGGAACCGAACCCGTTACCCTCGCAAACAATAACCCTCTTGCCACTTACAATATCGTGTTACTAAAAGTATTAATTAACTTACTTATAATATTACTTACTGATATTTTTGTTGTGGTCGAAGATATTGTAATATTTTGCGAAGTACCTAAATAGTTTTATGATATTACAAGTAACCAAAGAGATAAACACCACATAATAGAGATATAATTATGCAGGATACTAATTATTATTTTGGGCGTTTGTAGAATAGTTTTCCCCGGCTTAGCTCAGCGACTCTTAGTACTTGAAAGCTGTAATTTGGCATGGGGTATACATACATATATTATTAATCACGCCGACAAAGTGGTAAAATAAAATCTTGAAAAAATTATAATTTTTAAAGGCACCCCTTACACGTAAAGTGGGGATAATATTTTTTTTTCTCGTCTATCCCATCTAATCCTTGACATTGTGAAAAGAAGGAAAATCAATTTATTTGGGCATCTGAGGCATGGCAACATTTCGATTCAAATGCATTAGCGATTACCGTTGATTTTTGCATGAGATTATGTGTACATTTGATTAAGGACTGCAAAGGACATAAGAGCTATTACTTAAACAATTGTTGTTAGTGCAGTTAGATAATTCTTTATTCTCAAAAAATATAATATTGACATAAAGTGAACAGTTTTAAAATAATAATATGCATATGTCACCGTAAGATTGTGAGCACCGTTAGTTTATAATATATCTAGCGAGATTTTATAACTGTTACAATATAACGCATTCATTTTCGGTAGTTTATAATCTATGAGGAAACTACGCTTATCGACAGGGTTCTTAATCTGTCCGATTTTATCATCCGTAAAATTGTGAACCGTCCCTGATTGGTAGTTCTCGGTGGTAGCCGAATTGGTCGCAGAAACTAAGCTAGGGCACCCCGACCAAATGGATTAGGTTAGGCTAAAACTGTGTCAAACCGCGCGCGAGTAGAGCAAGCGAAGTGCAAGCGTATTGGCGCAAGGTGTGTTCATCGCATGGAAGTTTGATACCTGTTCACAATTTGTCGGTTTGCCATGCTGGATAGATTATAAACTATCAAAGACAAAGACAAAGACGTATTCGTCGGATATGGTAGGTACAGAGTTGGATAATTTGGGTTATGTACAGGACACATCTATCACTACAAGCGGCATACGAATATTAAATATTGCACATGGGCATAAAACCTAACTTAAATACTACTTTTACTCTATTTCACAATACAAAACACTTAAGACTATAGACATAAAGATACATAAAATCTCTATTAAACAATATAAAAAACACAACAACATTTGTGTTACAAAAACTAAATAAATCTAATTTTATTACTCTTATAATCAAGGAATTCTTTTACTGTGTAAACAATATTTTGAAGAAGCCATGTTTATAGACAATTTTTGTAGAAATTAAATGGTATCGATGATTTATGAATATCGGTATCGATGTTCATAATCATACGGTGACATGACGATGCTGATTCTTTGGCCGAAAAATGGGCCATTGAAAGACAGTTGGTTTTATTTTTGCCATTATACTACACGTACGTGATACTTAATTTTCCAAGATGTCTCATTAAATAATTACAATCCCATTCCAAAAACAAGTAATCACCAACAACAGTTGATGGAGACTTATCAACAGATCAAAAACAACAAGAGTCGTAACGGAGGTAGAGTTGACCAAAATTGGCCGTTCCATATCTGGCCGGTGTATCGGGGTGTATCCTACCCCCTACCCCAGGGAGGGGTTGTTAAGATAACGTGTATCTCCACTGGACACGGTCTCAGGTTACTTAATACGGGCGCTCGTGTACTTTTTGATAGCGTATTTTGAATAATATTATGCCAAAAAAACGTATTATATCTTTGCAGTTTTTGTCTTGAGCATCTTGAGACTTTTTCTAAAAGTGACTCTTCACTTTAGGAAAAAGTGTTATTTCTTAAAACCTTGCGTTAATTAAGTGATTTACAAATTACGAAAAGACTTAAATGTCTTGACAAAGAAACAAAAAATCCATTTGTTATGTGTCTGAAAACCAAAAAATATACATATTTTATTTTTTGATATTTTCACAATTTTCATTCTCTGACTGAATAATAGGAACATCGATTAAACCCGAGCGTAACACCAACTTCCACTGCCCAGTAACATCACTATGCACAAAGAGGGTAGCTCACGTATCGTCTATTAGGGAGTGACTTACGGACATTAGAAGATACGGAGGACACAGAGGACATGGGTGGACACCGCAGGGACCACAGAATAGCTAATAACAAGTATACGTGGCTTTACCTAGATGATATCATAGTCTCATGGTTGTTATAATCTGGAAAAAGCGTTTGACGAAAACAGCTAGTGGTGACAAATTGTTTCAATGAGTTTTCTAGTCCAAATTGGTAGTTCCCACTCAAAAATTAACATTTGAATATCCAAATTATTAAAAAAAAGACGTATTGAAAAAAATATCTTTGAACGATTTCTAATAAAGATCCAATCTTAAGTAAATAAAATAATCTTTCTAGCATATCAATAATAGAGACAGCTCCAGAAACTAGCATGCACGAAGATATTAAGCTACCAGGAGACCATAAGTTACGGACACAATATCAAGCGAAAAATCCTCGCGAAGCTCGCACTTTGATTAATGTATTCGTATGTCACAGTTATATTGCGCGAAAAACCCCTTATATTCTTTGAGTCCCTATATCAGGGTGTTATACCAAATCTAGGGTATATTAAAAAGGGTGGAAGGTATTCCTATTTATGTGACAGAGTCGCACCTGCGTTGTCCCGAGGCTTCCATGTAGATGACTGTGGGGTTACCGAAGATATATTGTTTTCGCCTTATTTTGAGCTTTATAATGTTTCTTGTATTTTGTGTTTTCTTGAAATGGAGACTGTGATGCCTTTAGTATTTTATTTGGATTCTATTTAAAGTTAGAATTCTTGACTGATTATTCACTGTCTAACTAACAAGTTACTTACATGAAAAAAAAACATAATTTAAATGATTTCATCAACGGGTCTTGCACAGCACTAAATAATTTCATTTAAATCAATCAGCATGTCTAAAAATAACAGAAAAAAAAGATTAACTGCTTTAGAAATAAGGAATTCGTTGTCGATGGCTAATGCCGAAGAAAAAATAATTAATTACCATCGCTCCATTGCGTCTAAACGCACGCAATTTTAAAATATTACCATTTCCTTTTATGTTAAAAGTGCAGTTGTCTGTGAAGCTGACGTTGATGACTTTATCTACTTCTTCAATTCTCATGAGCTACTAGTACCTATCACGTAAAGGTTTACTTTCATTAGGGAACCGTGTGTAAAATAGAAGAAATAAATATACGTCATGACATTAAAATTATAGGTATTTGCAGAAGCATGTGTACACAAACATATAAAGTAATTAATTTTAAAACTGTTTATCAAAAAAATCTTATCGTAATTAACTAGTCTAGATACTTCCTCAACTTACACACTGCTTATTAAACATAAGTAAAGCTTTTAACATTTAAGCTTTTTATAAAGAATCTAACTACTAACAACAATTTAAGTACTTAATTAACATCTATTTTCAGTATCGTTACCCATAAAATTAACAAAGAATCCACTTTTTCATAATCATTAACTATTTCTACCTCCCAGCTTTTTCTATAGATTACCCCATTTCAAAGATAATTTTAATTTTAGTTAACCCATGTTAGTCAGAAACCATATCAAAAGTAGTCACATCAGCAACTGTTGTACCAGGGCACCTGCATTGACAGAAGGTGTAATGCCAATACATGAAATTGTTTTTGCAACCATAATTGCAAAGTGCATTGATAAAAGATAGATTGGTTTTGTGAAAGAACAACTGCATAGATTGCTGAAGTCTGATAAGAAAATTGATAATTTCATTTAATGAATTTGTTTATCTTTTTAAAGATATACAATTAAGAATGCACACTAGTTATTGATAACGTCAGACAGTTCGAAAGTCGCGTAGTCCATTTCTTTCCTATAACTAACGATAAGGATATAATAGGTTGGGGAAAAAGTTTCTTCGCATTTTTTAAGAAAATACAAAACATTTTTTAATATATTTTATTTACATTTAACTAAAGTACGTAGGTACCATTTTGTTTGATAACTTTTTGCCATCTTGTAGGTAGGGACATGATCCCATTGCTATAGAAATTTTGGGACTTCTGATCAAAATACCGCGACAATTGGATTTGGCAGTCACACAAAATCACACATTTTCCTAATTTGAATTTGGAATTATGTTCTTTAAAATTTAAACTTTCAATGACACCAAAACCAGCCAGATACAAATAGTATAGCCAAAGAGATTTTATTACAAGTTCATACATACTATAATGCGAAAAGACTTTTTCCCCAACCATATGTATACTAGAAAGAGAAAATACAACATTTAATGTAACTGATAACGGTCAGTTAATTCAAGGAATCCACCATTACAAACCTGCTCAATCCTATTGAAAACACATAGCCAATTACATTGAAAGCAACGAAACAATTGTAAAACTGTAGAGAAATTTTCAAACACATGTTTCCCATAATTTGTCGAGGTTACAATCGAAAAGTGACCCATTTTAAAAATGCATCGGATGGTTCCCGCCGTCCTACGGGACCACCGTAATAGACGCACGGTCAAAGTGTTTTCACTTATGAATTGTTAATGAACCATCAACCCCTGGAACCCTTCAAGTTATGGTGCTCCGGCCGCACGGGGTCGTTTCATGGTGTCGACTTTTATGCGAATTGCCCTTTAGTTTTTTACGAACTTACCGTTTTGCAACACCATGTAAATTGCGGTTCAACAAAAAATACCCACGAAAATAACCCTCCAAATGGAAGCACCTCTTTTGTACCAGCAAATTTAGTTTTTTACCTTCCTAGTTTGTTCTGTGAAAACGTATGATTAACCAACACACGAGTCCAAGTTGAGCAGTAAATTTGAGTCAAACTGAATGGGTTACACGCGGGAAATTTTTCCCCAAGCCGGAGAAAACTTACCATTTCCAGGGGAAAAGTCGGTAAAACTTGGTGCAAGTAATCTAAAGTTAGGTACCAGGGCGGCAGAGGCTATTTAGATGCACATCTTAACTCGCCCATATATCTAGATTGTGAACGAAGTTCGGTTCCGAGCGCGCGCGAACTCGGAAAGTGTTTCCTTACTCCGCTTTTTTCTTCTAAAGCAAAATTGCAAGTGTGGATAGGAACGAGGATGTAATCCAATGAGAATAGAATCTAAATGATTGCTGAAACTTGGCAATTTTCGATGGTATCGATTTAATTAAACAAAGAGCTGGTCGGATTAGTCGGCCTAGCGGCTTAATCCTGATAGCTGTAGAGTACAGCAGGCGGAATCATGCAACGAATGGAGCTGCGAATGTTAGTTGCAATTTATATAGTGTTAAGTTTTAACTAAGTACTCGATTTAATGAAATTCTACAGTAATTAGCGAAGCACCTTCTTAATTTACTAGCGACATTTTGCGACGAGTTTTAGGCCTTGGAAAAACATCGAAATTTCTATGATATGTTAGATTCATATTAATATAATATACATATAAATCTTTCAGAATAAATTCTCTAAATGATGGTGAAAACCGCATCAAAATCGAACGACGATGAGAATAGAAGAACGATGCGTTCAGACTGACACGAAAAATGACTTTAATTTATAATAATAATAATTGTGTTTACAAGAAAACAAAAAGAAAATCGGAGGTAAGTATTTCAGAAAACAGATTTTTTGCCAAACTTGAGAAAGATTGTTTTTTTCAAATAATTGCGTTTTTTTTCATAACTACACGGCACTTCATGAAGTGCCGTGTAGTTATGAAAAAATTACGACGAATTAATACGAATACGTACGAATTAATTAACCACAGTTTCCAGTCACCTGAAAATTCTTCCAAAAATCAATTGTCCCGCCCACAATCAACCCTCCAGCCGCAGGCGCCTCCGGCATATTTATTTAATTTTAATAAACAACGCTTTGCATACGCACACGGTGTGTCGTGTGTGCTGCTGATAATGCGGACATTTGCATCGGACGCGCCTGTGACTTATCTGCAGGTGGCTTAGGGGTGGAGCATTCGTTATTATTTTACTAGTTGATTTTTTTGCTATAATTATGAATAAATTGGCCAAAAGCACCATAGATAAGCAAGAAAGTTCTGAATTATTAGAAATTACCATATTTAATAGGTACACATACAAAGAGACGAACTGACACAGATGGCCTTATTACAAAAAATGGTTTATCTGTAGACCCAGGTTTAAACCATCGTGTCATTTTTTTAATTTCGATTCCAATTCCGTCTGATATAAAGTTCTTAATACAAAAACTGATTTTAAACCCGAATCTAAGTTGTCAACTTTGTATTAAGAACTTAATCTCAGACGAAATCAGGTTCTAAATTCAAAAATGACACGATGGTTTAAACCAGACTCTAAAGATAAACGTTGTTTTGAGTTTGAAGACCAAACGTATGTATCTACCTGTGTTTAACAAATAAATGTTTTCATTCATTCATTCATTTAACACCTCCTAAGCTCCTCGCTTTTTTTTGTTTCTACGTCAGGCTATTTTAGTGATGGATCCTAAGGGCTGATTTCACCAATGAAACTGAACGCAATCAGCACATCTAAATCGCGTTCAAGAGTAGTCAGTGTTGGGGAATATTGACATTGGCAGCCTTAAACTCGGTTAGATGTGCTGATGCTTTAAGTTTCATTGGTGAAATTCGCCATTAACATGCAAAGTTTAACTTTATCTGTAAATTAATCATGGTCTTTTAAATTTTTGTAACTAGAAAAAACAAAATAAAAAAATAAAATAGACAGACGTGGACTGCCGGCAGAAGTAAAGATTTAAAAGTTTGGAATAACATTTATAATATAAATGCGGATCTGTACATGTACACAGGCCGCTGCGTATCATCAGTCTGGCGCAACATGTTACGTAACGTGATTAGCATGTCGGTAACGCAAATCCACCTGTTTTGCCCATACTTTTCGCGCGGCAAAAGAAGTTTTCTCTTCAAAAATTATAAAAATATTTCACACAAACCACATGGGCGGTTATAGAAGCATAATAGTGAAAATAGATAAATATTTTTTTTCTAATGTCAGTAGTTATTAACGACATCAATCAAAACACTAGACGACCTAAAATTAGTTATGTAAGTAGTTGTTGCATGTCTGACATCATATTTTTCAAACATAATATAGACCTATTTAATCCCTGTCCTCCTAAACAACATTTAAACACGAGTTCGTGGAATAGCTGTTTCAGAGAATATTTTTTACATGCTTTTCCTACGTTTTCCGGCCGGTTCAACCCTAGTTCGTTTGCGGACATCATCCCACCTGGCATTCTGTGACATTCATGTTTTAGCAACATTATTTATTAACAAGCGTAATGAGCGCTCATATTTTTAGTAAAATTTCCTGCTGATTAAAACAGGCTTGTCAAAATAATGTAAGTTTCGTATTTAATTTTGTTGAAACAACATGCTGTCATAGCAGAAACCAGGGCAGGCAAACTTAATTAAAAAAAATGTTTTTGATTATTAAACCTTAATTTAAATATCTAATTTCCCCTACACAACATCCCATTACAAACTTCAAAGATAAAAAAACTCACAATAAATCATTGAAACCCCTTAGAAACACCATCAAACTTCAACGTACGGTTTTTATCTCGCTATCTCCCCGGCCGGGTCAGGCAGCAACTCGTGCCTGCATAATTCCGAACACCAGGGGGGCAGATAGGCTGGGAGCTTAGCTAATCAGAGGCCGTCGGGCGATTAACTCGAAGCTGGCCGCGAGATAATGCCTCTCGCGCGATTAGGCACGCTGACCGCTTCGGACTTCTGGGAGCCTGGTACCCTTGAGATTTTCCGATAATACCATTGGATTTCCTTTGGTCCATTTAATATCGACTATTGTTGCTAATTGTGTGTAAGGAAATTAGTTTTAGTTTAGGGTTATAGCTACATAAACGGTTGTTATGATTTCCGGGTGAGTTGGTTTTGCATGGGGTCTTCAGTGATAGTAATAGACAAACAAAGTATAAGCTAATGAAACTAAGATTTTCATTTCTCATACTCGGAAAATAGTGTTTGTTTGATCTGAGTAGCTTGGACGGGAAAGACTCATAGTAATTGCTTCCCTCCCTAGGAAGGGAATAAATAGAAAAAAAATTGAACTAAATTTGGTTAGGTAGTCGGCTACGAATTTTTTTACATAATTAAGAAAAATATCGATTAAAATAAAATCTGCAGTCTTGTGATGGTATAAACAGGCAGTGTGAATTAAAAAAATATATCTATTAAGCGAGACGGCCCGCAGCGGTGAAGCAGAGTGTTCCTAAAATTTTAAAAATACTTTATTATTTGACGGAATACGAACTCTGTAAGTTGTAACGAAATTCAAAATCTGGGTTTTTTATAGACTAATATTTGATTAAAAATGAGTTCACGCGATTCTGAAATGTTGACCCCAGATTGAGCAAATACAGTAATCGAAAATATTTTGCCAGAAATTTCAAAGGTAAGATATTTAAATACATACAATGATTTAATAAAGTGGCGAGCAAACAAGAAAATAAAATAAAAACAATAGCAATAATAATTTTAGAAACACTAAAATGATTTACTTCCCTTATATTCGAAATGAAAAGTAGAGTGCGTAACACGGGTGAGAGTCACCAATTCCTGATTCCTTTCGACCCTTGTATAGCAATCTACTATTTCGTGAAATACTTTTGTGGGAAAATGGTAAACTGCATTATTTAGCTAACAAAAATCTACTGTCCTTTAACAGATTGTCAATTGTTCTAAAATTCAATCCCAATCTCACCAACGAACAACTTTTCCTTTTAACCCTCAAGAGGCGACTAACACTAGTTACTATTAAATTGCCAATCAGCGAGTGCATAACGAATAAAACTTAACCCCGCGTATATCAAGTTTATGACGATTGTAAAGGTCGAAAGGACCCGGGCGATTCAATTACGTAGACCTACAGGTTGATATATGAATGTTTTGCACTGACGCGGTAATGAGCGAAGGGGTACGGCATCGGCAGACCGCCGCGATTCACGGTTAAGTACTGTTATTTGTCGATTTTAAAAGCTTTTGGAGGGAGTTCTGTGTACCTAGGCTAGTTCTGGTAGATGATTTATTGTCTTTAAGGATGCTTTTCGCTGAATTAGTGACTTAGAATGTTTTTCAAAGTTAATTATTTTTGTATTCATCTAAGTTTCTTAACCACAGATTTTTCTTCTGACAACTTTATTTTAATTATTTCTATTTTTGTTTCAGGTAAGTTCCAATACCCATTCATTCGTGCGTTTGGTAAGTCTGTGCCCACTCCTGTAGCATTAATCTAAAAATCATTAATCAAAATGGAAACAAATCAGAACGACAAAAAAAATAAAACACGCAGCCTTGGAAAGTCTAAATAAAGAAAATAATAAATTTTTAGTCCATAAAGTAGATATTAAGCGACATTTCAACATTTTATTAAAACGCAACATTTTCACAAAACACGAGAAAACTCAGAACCTACAACTCAGAATTTCAATCTTTTTAAAAAACGAACGCGCGCTTCATAACTCGCGGCGTAAGTAAAGTTTAAGCGCCATTAGCGAAATTGGACGGTTGTGACGTCACAGCGGATTTACTCCGGCCAACGCGATCCGAAACGAAGGATATATTGTCGAGATATTTGCGAGAATACAGCGAAAATATTAGACCAAAATGGCCAATATTCATAATGTGCGGTTTAAAAAAAGATATACAGTATGTAACAAAAACCCTGTTGTTCCTTTTAGGGACGTATACATTTACTTACAAGCACAACATTGGTGGAATTATAATTTAAAAAAATTAAGCATTGGCTAGTCGAGAAGTCAAAATCAAAGAATGAAAGAGGTTAGAAATCAGTTAAACATTACAAATATTAATAATTAAATATATATTTTAATTATTTTTGTTGAACAGTTTTTATAAATGCCTTGCTTTATTACGTCGATTCTTAAAACGTAGGTAGAAGGAACAACAGGGTTTTTGTTACATATTGTATATTTAGTTTGGAAATTATTTTTCTTTAAAAACGTGGTGCGCTAAGACTTTTCGGAAACGGAGATACTGTTAGTAAATGACACCAGCACGCTTAGCATGACGCTTTCTATATCTACTCTACTGTAGAATAGAAATCGCTTGTCTACCGAAAATGTTCTACTGTCTACACGAAAACGTCATTTTTACCCGACTGCTCCAGAAGGAGGGTTATGTTTTTCGATTGTATGTATGTATGTAAGTTAGGGCCAATGCCTGCCACGGTTGCGAGTTTGTCCGAAAGGGATACCGTGGCCCTGGTACACAGGCAAATAAAGGAACACGGGTGGGGTTTAGTCAGTAAAAATCTGACACGCCCTCCACCCAGAGCGGGAGAGAAGGAAATTGATAATTTCCCAGCCGAAAAAAAAAGGGTGTCGCAGCTACCTCCATACAAAATTTTATCAAAATTTGTCCAGCCCTTTGAGCGTGAAGAAGTAACAAACACACTCACAAACTTTCGCCTTTATAATATTTGTGTGATAGTTGAGGAAAGAATGCATGATGGTCGTTATTTATCGAACAGTTAAAAAATAGCAACCGGGCAATAAAATCATGTCTTAAGGGGTACTTGAGGCTATCATCGGTAATTCGGTGCGAGGCGTACTTCGTCATCCAGCAGACATATGGGGGGTAATGATGATAGCATTATTAATGCTTGATGAATGATCACTAAGAAGTATTAAGGGCTGTTGGTAAACATTTGTAAAATAGGGTATTTTACCTTTTTGAAGTAAAACTTCTTTACGCACGCTTGACTTGGGGAGTAAGCTGGTGAATGCGTGACGAGAACGTTACGGAAAGAGGCGAACGGAAGTTGGTTAAATTTTAAACATGGAACACACTGCGTCACCGCCGCGGGCCGTCCCGCTTAATAGATTTTTTTTTTAATTCACACTGGCTGTTTAAGACGGAGATATATGCCAGTGACCTTGAGTAGTTAGCTTGCGTGTTCTGTACTGGGCTCACGCAACGCGTCGGACGTTCAGCCAGTAATAGGACTCGCCCATCAAGGAGCGCTGTCCCCAATTTGACGCATTATTAATTTATTATACACAAAACAAAAGGTATTTTAATAAAACGCGTATAGTAAAAGATCAATAATTAAATTATCTTTAAATTGTAAAGGTTTCAGAAAAATACGCTTGGTAGATTTTGCGCCATTCTCAGTTTTTTATCCGCGTTAGATATAACTTTACAAATTAATTTCACTACGTTAATATAAACATAATCTAAAATATTCACATATGAAGTTATTGAGAAAATGCTCTAATTTAACATAATAATATTGTTTTCAAATCATTAACACTACTCGTTTAGACGTGATCTTCAGTATAAAATCATTAAAAGCCGGTTATCGTCGCCTTAAACACTCACAAGACCGGAGCTTTTTTGAAGTAAAACTTATTTTGCTAGCGAACGGTGATTTCTGTTTTACTTCAAACGTGTGGTCTAAACACTCGTTTTAAATTTATTTAGATTTTTCTAAACCAACAAAGAAATGAAGCCACAGTAAAAAAATATTGTTTTAATTTCTCCAAAAATGACGAAGTCGTATGCGATTTAATGTCGACAAACAGCACTGCTGAGTTCTGACGTCACAACACAGGAACGCCATAAATAGTAACTTCGCGCCATTCAGTACAATGATCGTTTTGCGTGACAAGGATAGTTGAATAATTACATATGCGTGTAAATTCTCCATTTTTTATTTTTATTTTATTTTTTCACAAATCGTTTTTTGTTTGTAACATCTTTAAAAATAAGCATAATTATATATTTTTGATAGCAGTCAAATACCGTATTGTATTGACCAAACAAGATGGCGGCGCGGCGTTAGTTCCGATTTTGGCCACGCGCCAAAAGATCCTTGTACCGTTGTATAAATAATTTGTGTAACAACAATTTCATCAAAAATGTTTGTACGTCTGTGTTACCGCGCTAAAATTTCACGATTTAAGTTGTTTTAATGTTCAAGCTGATAATGTTTTAATGATAAGTTATAAGGCCGAAACTACATGGAAATTTAATAGACATTCATCCCTACAGAACAGGTACCTATGCTAAAATCTTGGCTCTAAATTGCTATTTCAGTAATTAAATGATAAGTGATATTTATTTTGTGAATTGGGTTAAAATACTAGTAACTTTTACACTGAGTAGAGCTGCACGATTACTGACAAATGCGTGCACTGACGGGACAGGTCCACTCAATCTGTGTGGTTCTTTCCTCAAAAGACCATTTCAGACACCAATCTGCATGGCCTTCACATGAGCTGACCAAGACTATGTCTGGAATTGGATCTGGAAAAAAGACTGTGATCTCCTAGTTTGTTTCGGCCTTTCTTCTCAGAGTATACAATATTAGTTTTAGTATATGCGAAACCCGAAACACGTGTCTAGTATTTTTATGTAAAGAATAAAAAGTATAAAATATCAAAACTGTATCATGAAAAATCACAAAGTTATAACGTTGTTTTGTTACCCGGTTGTCCGTACAAAAACATGCTAACGGCGCCCCCGCGCCTCCAGGGTCGTCTTGCGCTCATTGATAATAATTTGGCAGTAGGTACCTACTGCCAAATTAGTACCTAACCGTACGGCGTTTGTATTGTAAGCAATTCAATGGTGATAACATTTTCCATCACACTTAAATATTTTTGGGATAAAATATAACATGATGTACAAAATATTGAAATCGATTCAATTCCTTATTCTGAACAAACTATTCAGGTTTCGCATATAATAAAAATAATGTTGTATAGTCAGATAAGAAACGCCGAGACCTCATCTAGTTTTTAAAATATGATAGACGTGTAAAGGTGTTTACAAACAGAAATCATTTATCATTTACACATTTAAAAAGAAATTAAATTAGAAGATATCGGTTTCAGAACCTAAATTAAACTCTTGAAATGCACCTAAAACTGCTTCAACAGTACCTAAGCGTAAACCCCTTTACATAAATGCACATGGCAATAACCCATGGACGCATTAACTCCATACATTATGATGGCATTATCCTCCCACACACTTCCGCCATATTTCAGACCTAGTCTTAAAATTCAGGCGCTGCAGTTTTCAGTCTAGACTTTGCCTGAAAAGTGTTAAATTACACCTCGGTAGAAAGTTCACTTAGTCATATTAAAAATGCAGATTTTTTACTTGGACTTTTTGTCATGGCCTATGGGTGGGTTTGAGTTGATTTTTAATTCAATTTTATTCGAAAATTTCGATTATCGAATTTCGATTTATTTAATTCTTTTTACAAACGATTTTGAAATTGTATGATTGCTAAATATAGAGCATAGCATGAATGTTGATAACAAATTATGAAGTTCTGATAGTCATCTACAAAACACCACCAAATGATTGGTGATCTTTGTTGAATTGGTATTTGCTTCCAAAAAGGCACATTAAAAACAGGAAATAGAATGTTTCAAAGCGACTGTTTAAATTAATTAAATCTGCAATCATGATCTTAGACTTCATTAATACCCCGCCCACTCACAACCCACAAAGAACGAACCAATCATAAAAAAATAAAAATACCCACCAAAAACTGCAATCACAGTAATAGGTTGTTACAATAAAAGGCCAACCCTTCCACTGCCGGACTAATGTTCAACAAAACAACACCTGGGTACAATGGACCCGTCTCCGCACACTGGGCAATTATTTAAAGTGTTAAGTTTAAGAAGTGAACCGGTGGTGCATTATGAAAATGGCTTCAGGTACCACCCCACCCTGTGGGGGGTGGCACCCCACTTTCAGTTTAAGTAATTGTTTCACAGAGTCTAGCGGACTCCTGCATTCTTTTAGTTTGATCGTGGAAAACGTCTTTTCCTGTTAGAATTTATTTTATTTTATGTTTTTAGTGTAATAATTGGGTTTCTTTTGATTTTACTGATTGTGGAATAAAATGGAACATCATGTAATAATGTGAAAGTGTAAATAAATGAATATGAACATTTTGGAATATGTAAAAATAAGAATTCGGAAAAATATGATTATGAAGGAATAAGAAATTGGAGAGCAGTGGTGGCCCAGTGGTAACGGCCCCGACTTACGAGTCATAGGTCGTGGGTTCGAACCCAGGCAGGCGCTTTACTTTGTGTAAATAATTTCATCACCACTGCTCTCAAAACGGTGAAGGAAAACATCGTGAGGAAACCGGCATGTCCTAGAACCAACAATTCAAAGACATGTGACATCTACCAACCCGCACTGGGCCCGCGTGGTAGATTACAGCCCAGTCCCTCTCGAAGAGAGGAGGCCTGTGTCTCAGCAGTGGGAACATTATAGGCTGATTATGCTGAAATCTCGATACAAATTAACGATAAACTATTCTTTTACTTTGAGTTCCAATCCAAAATTACGGTACTAAATATTCAAAATCAAATCAAAATCAAAAATATTTTTATTTCACATAGGCACATGGGCACTTAAGAAACGTCAGAAGCTAGGTGCACGGTTCCAATTGGTCGTTTCCTATGGAGAAGAGCCGGCAAGAAACTCCACGGCTACTCTTTTAAAAAAAAATGGCTTTTACAATGTTTTCAAATTACAGTGTTAATAGGTATGAGAGGACAGCGTAGGCCCATCAAAAGTACCAGGTACTTAACAAAATAGAAAATGGTCTACAGATCTACAGTCTATGAAGCCTACAACGTCCTCACATTGACAAAAAAAAAACAATATAAAATATGATTAAAATAATAAAAGTTAGAACCTTGTTGAAATTTAAATTGTAGGTATAATAATGTCAAATAGGACAGTATGTCAGTGAAGTTTGGTAAAAAAAGATAACAAGAACGTCTTATTTGTATGCAGTCTGACAGTGACCGCGCTTTAGCTGTTATCAGCGTTTTAATGTAATTTAATTTAATAACTTTATTTTATTTTTGTACTCAAACGATAGCTACTAACCCAACGCAACTCCGTACTAGTTTGTATAAATTCGAAAAATTTATTAATAGAGAGAGCCTTGGCACCCATAACACAAGTTTAATCTTAGCTTGGGTGCCGGAGGTAATAATCAGTGATTTACGCAGTTTAAAAAAACAATATTGTCATCGTACTAACCTATCGCCTTTGTATAAATTGTAAATTTGGAAATAAAGTTTATTCTATTCTATTCTATTCTAATGTGTGAGGTTAGAGCAGTCCTTCCCTATGCAAATAGTAACATATACGTACATTTTCTATTACCAATCCAAGTCCCAAGCGTGGTTATTACAAGTAGCAATATGGTATACAACCCCTATTTATAACGGGCATTTATAAATTAGAATGTGGGTGTTTATAAGCTGATTTATACAATATTAGTTTTAGTTTATGTGAAACCCGAAACACGTGTCTAGTATTTTTACGTAAAGAATCTATGTACAAAATTTCAAAACTGTATCGTGAAAAATCACGAAGTTATAAGGTTGTTATGTTACCGGGTTGTTCGTACAAAAACATGCTAACGGCGCCTCCAGGGTCATCTTGCGCTCATTGATAATAATTTGGCAGTAGGTACCTAATCGTACGGCGATTGTATTGTAAGTAATTAAATGGTGATAACATTTTCCATCACACTTAAATATTTTTGAGACAAAATATCGCATGGTGTAAAAATGATTGAAATCGATTCAGATCCTTATTCAGAACAACCTACATATATTCAGATTTCGCATATACTAAAAATAATGTTGTATAAGTTTCAAAAGAGAAGAAGACATATTATGTGTAACTCTAATGGAATGCGACTGAATACATTTTTCAATCCGCCATCTCAAGTTGCCGTGGGAAAAAATATAAACTTTTATATTTTACAAAACACAAACATTATTAAGACGCAGATATATGGCAGTGACCTTGGGTGGTTAGCTTGCGTGTTCTGTACTGAGCTCACGCAACGCGTCGTACGTTCAGCTAGTAATAGTAGTCGCCCATCAAGGAGCGTTGACCCCAATTTGACGCAATATTAATTTAAACACAAAACAAAAGGTATTTTAATAAAACGCGTACAATAAAAGATCAATAATTAAATTATCTTTAAATTGGTAAAGGTTGCAGAAAAATACGCTTGGTAGATTTTGCGCCATTCTCAGTTTTTTATCCGCGTTAGACATAACTTTACAAATTAATTTTACTATGTAATATAAACATAATCTAAAATATTCGTATATTAAGTTATTGAGAAATATATTGTTTTCAAATCATTAACACTACTCGTTTAGACGTGATCTTCAGTATAAAATAATTAAAAGTCGGTTATCGTCGCCTTAAGCCATCCTTTCCTTTACCAACAACACTAAGGCCCGTATTACAGAAAGTCACTCAATACTCAAGCATTACTTAAAACTAGATTCAAGCCATTTGATTGGTATAAACTAGTTTTAAGTAATGCTTGAGTATTGAGTGATGTTCTGTAAATACGGGCCTAAATCTAACTAATATTATAAATGCAAAAGTGAATTTGTTTGTTACGCTTTCACGCTAAATTGTTGGCTTGTTTGATTTATATTATATTTTTTTTAAACTATTAAGTATAAAAATATGTATTAGGTAAATATGTTGAAACGGTTGTACCTACTTTCAGTCACTTGTCCTTAAAGGTTCATTAGAAAACCAGCGTCAGACAGTATCTGTCTGGCATTAATGCTGAAATGAACCTTTTTGGCGCAGCCGTGAGGCACTTAACATTGTTGTTAAAACATTATTTTCATTGTTTTTCATTTCCACTGTTTTTACCCGACTGCCAAGGAAGGGTTATATTTTATTTTTATTGTTTGTATTGTGTGTTTCATGAACTGTGTCCAAATAAACTTTATTCTTTCTTTCTTTCTTTCTAAAACGGCTGAACGGATTTAGATGAAATTTGGCACATGGGTAGATCATGACCTACCCATGTGCCGGGCTAGTTTTTATTCTGATATTCCCACGGGATTGAGACTTATACGGATGAAACCGCGGAGCGCAGCTAGTACTAAATAAATAAATAGAGACAAAGCCGATATCTCACGAAGAATACTCAAGAAAATTCAAGCAACATGAGTGCGGGTTTAGACTCGCTGAATGCAAGTAAGTTGTCACTCGACCTGTCTCGCTGGCATGTACAAAGGCTTACGTTGAATCGTACAGAGTGCTGCCAAATTCAAGGCAATACGTGTCGTGGCCGAGTCGCTTCAAATATTTAAAGATACACTCGACATAGGTACTTCCTATTAAGGAATGGATTGAGATAAGCCCGTCTTTTCTGTAATAAACTCTGGTGAAGTGATCTGTCATTTCACCATTTAATTTTTAGAAAAACGAATAAAATGTTCTTCTCAACGTGATCACATCCTACACACCAGCTCAGGTCATTCTACTTGAATTTTGAAGATGATGGGTTCACTTTAAAACGTATGAACAATAGAGGCATCGAGCTCTGAACACAGATGTACATGAGGAGGTAATATCTCGGAGTACAACTGCACAGACTGACGGTACTGGATGCGACAGCACATCACTGGATTGTTGGTTATTAAGGGTAATGTAGCCCTCTTAACTTAAGTCATACCGTTTCTATGTAATATCATCGAGGAGATAATGCTGTGAACTAGCTGTGTGAATTTTGATATTAAAGTTAGTTGAGAAGACCAAATACAAGGACTTTATTTTAAGGGCCCCTTTTCCCGAATGTTTAGGCATGAGACAGCTTGCGCCCGCGTTGCACAGGAGCAGTCGCGATAGCACTATAGCACTGGCGCGGTGCACGCGAGCCGTTTTTCACGTATTTATAAATTATAAAAAAAAATAAGTGCCATATTATAAATCTATCCAATAATATCCCTGTCAAACCCGATTAGTAAATGAAATGTTAAATTTTCATAAAAATTTCGTTCTCCAAGTCTCATACAACTTAAAATACTTTCAAAATCGACTTTACTTCTCATTTTTCTCCAAAAAAGACACTAGATCAAACATGACTGTATCTGTACTATATATTTTTTTACGAATTTAAATATGGTGATTTCTCTGAAAACAACTTGATCTAGAAACGTAAATTTCGGAAAAAGAGCCCTTAAAAGAACCTCATGGTTTTCTAACCCTGATAGTCTCATACAATTTTACCACTGGGTAGGCTGGTGAGTAGGACCACAAATAAGAATCCTACAATTGATACTAGGGAATGACTGACAGGACCTATTGACAGCTGTCTCCACCTGAATTTTCAAGGTGAGATTTTTACAGAACAGATGGGAGATTTTATTTCACTTATGGAACGAACCAGTGTAAACTCATGTATTAGAGTAGGTATTGTAAAAGTCGTGTTGAATGATGCAGCAGCAAGAAGGAAGTAGTTGCATCATCTCTTTTTTTCGAGGTGATGATGTCCCTTTTAAGGTGATTCGATTAGCTTGAATGGGACTGGGCAGGAAAAAAAGAAAGAAAAATAATTTTAATTGTCCCAGAAAAAACGTGCACGTACGAAAACATAATATGTAATAAACTCGAAGGTTACACAAAACAGATTTAAGTACTATAACAAACAAATAAATAGTCGGAAGCTGCACGTCATGACTGTGACAAGAAGGCTTGCACTCAGCATGATGCTGTGCTATGGGGGGACCCACAGCACAGCGGTGATTTTCAGTGGTCCCCCGAAAAATACGTACGAAACCCAAGTCAGGTCAGGAAATTTCTGCCGCATACCGGACAAACTGTACTCTGAGACAATGAAACGGGATCGCGGCAAAAGATGGAAGAAGTAGAGGGTGGCTTTTACCCAGAAGTTGGGACAGAGCTGGCTAGAAGAAAAAACAAACACCTCTAGATAGTTTATTAAGACTCAATAAAACCCTTCGTTTAATTAAAAACGTGAAGAGTTGCTCCGGAATCTATCGGAAAGACATCTAGCAATATCAGCACGCAGTCGCGCCTTGTAAAATACTGGTAATCAGCTACATCCGGTTAGACTGGAAGCCAACCCCAACAAAGTTGGGAAAAACGGCCTACTCTTTGATATGCAATGGTCTCTGTGGTGCCAAGAAACATGAGGATCCAGGGGCTAGTGTGAATCTTGTCGGGAGGAGCAATCGAGTCTGGTCAAACCACGCTGGGGTCGGTGGGGTCATTCATAGGCAGATGATGACATCTTGCAATATCGGCAAAATTGCGAACAGTACTGCAGTGTTATTGCTGAAAACCAGCGCTGGGACTCTGTCTCGCATAGGGTCAGTATTATGCTGAGCGGTGGCCGTTTTGTGTGGCTCTGACGCATATTTTCCCCCAACTTGTTCTTTTGTGTTTGTATTTGTTTCTTTGCGTTATGTTTACCGCTAATAAACGGATTTTCTTTTCAGTAATTAGGCACACCTTCCACAGTAATTCTCACTTTAAAGCAGTAACCATTGAACGTTTAACAATTGCACGCTAAACACGCTGTACTAGCATGCGAATGCATTTGCAAGTGGGCTCGTCGCTCAGCGCGATAGCATCGCGATTGAGTCGTCACGATACTACGCCCTCGCCCGTTTTCGTCGCTTCCTCGGCCCGCTGACTCGCGCGGTGTGAACCCGCCTTTACGGAATTAAGTGGTTTTTAGGTTTCACGATTGATGATAACATGCGCTTGTTTACGCGAATTTAAACTTTATTTTTATCGCGTTACGGCTGTTATTTTGAAGTTTGATTCGGCTGTTAGGTATTCCGTTATGTGCTAGGTGGATCGAAATAATGGTTTCCGGGTTATAAGTGATTTTAATTATTGTTTTTGAGGCTGAGCACCGAAATGATGTAGAATTAGTGGATGGATTGAAATAAAGTAATGATTCTGTTTCATGAGCCAATGAACATTAATAATTATTAGAAGGCCTAAAATGTAGCGTAATGTAGAAAAAATTAAATTTAAAAAATTGTAAACCCGACTGCGTAAAAAGTGATTTAAAAAAAAGATTGAAACAAGATGACCTATTTGAAAGAAAGAAAGAATGAAAAGTTTTTTTTATTGGGACTCACACAGATCACAAATTAAACTAATAGGTACACATTTATGTATTATTTTTTTGTATAACTATATAAACAATCTCTCATGCAGTCGGAGGCATCTCCTTAAAGTTAACAATACAGAAAGAACTATTGTCTTTAACTTTTTTATTTTACACTTATTAATCTTTTTTTTTTGTCGTTAATAAGACCCTTATTAGATTATATAAGAACTTTATCACAGCTTTATTATAAGTTTTCAAATTAAATGAGAATGGTTGCTTAGCCAACTTTAAATCGATAACTAGAAAACATAAAATAAAATGGTCATTCAACATGAAAAATTATTAGAGAAACCTAAAGATGATTTTCAAAGACCTATTCAATGACATAGTTCGTCAACTATTTTTTGTTCTTTTTCACATATGGCGTCTGGTTGTCGCCATTTTGAATTTTCATTACTGTCCTATCTTTAGTAACACACAAGATTAAGACAAAGCGATTGACGTAAAATCATCAAAATCGGCCCACGCGTTTGATCTCTATAGCGCCACAAAGGAATACATACATACATAAATATAGGCTGATAAACACATTACCGTCCTTTGAGTCGCACAGTCGGGTAAAAAAGGCTTTCTTCATCATCATCATCATTCAGCCGAAAGACGTCCACTGCTGGACATAAGCCTCCCCCAAAAAGGGAGGAAGGAGGGGGAGAGGGAGGAAGGGAGGGGGAAGGAGGGAAGGGATTTGCCATAATCGCTACGCTTGGCAGGCGGGTTGGCGAAAAATGCATAAAGGACTCTGCTGTCCATTCTCTAGTAAGTCCCTTAGTCGCCTTTTCGACGGGAAGAAATAAGATGGTGCAATTCTTTACGTTCGGCACCAAACGGAACAAAACGGAACGGAAAAGGCTTTAGATTTTCAGGAAAAACAGTAAAGCATTAACGACTGATAAGCCAAACGTTCCATGTTATAAATAGGAACCGAACATCACACTTGAAAATGAAGCTAAAACAAATATTAGTAGAGATCTACTTTTACGAGCGAGCCTTAAGGCTCGCACAGACTCGCGCGATACCGCGGGCTCGACAGGCACCGACAAAGAAACTGTGTTACTAGTGTCGCGTCGCGCCCGCGGTGTCGCACTAATCTGTACGAGCCTTTACAGTAAACTCCGTCTCACGAAAGAAACCCCGCGGAAATAAGTGGAACTAATTATTATTATACAAGTTAGCAATATTTCTACAATAACCCTCCACCTCAGACACCTTTCTCTATTTAAGGGGACGATAACCGACTTTTAATGATTTTATACTGAAGACCACGTCTAAACGAGTAGTGTTAATGATTTGAAAAAAATATATGATAAATTAGAGCATTTTCTCAATAACTTAATATGTGAATATTTTAGATTATGTTCATATTACATAGTGAAATTAATTTGTAAAGTTATGTCTAACGCGTGAGTGAAGGTAGACGCTTGGATTATTCACAAAATATTTAGTCACCGGACTGTAGTTCGTGAACTGTGATAGCTAGACAGTTGAAATTTTCACAGATGATGTATTTCTGTTGCCGCTATAACAACAAATACAAAAAATATTTAGTTATATAAACTAAATATTTTGTGAATAATCCAAGCGTCTACCTGTTGCCGTTATCAATATCAAGCAAAAACGACCAAAAATCACGTTTGTTGTATGTAAGCCCCCTAAAATATTTATTTTATTCTATTTTTTTTGTATTTGTTGTTATAGCGGCAACAGAAATACATCATCTGTGAAAATTTCAACTGTCTAGCTATCACGGTTCACGAGCTACAGTCCGGTGACAGACGGACAGACAGACAGACGCGGAGCCTTAGTAATAGGGTTCCCATTTTACCCTTTGGGTACGGAACCCTAAAAACTGACCTACGAACTTTCCATTCTAAAATTAATAATTATATTCTAGTCAAGAACTCCAAGAGAGAATATTGTATGTTCTATGAAACGACAACATATTCTATGTCCATATTAAACAAGGCATCGTAACCAGGACCTGCCCTCTGGCCTGTGACACTAGTTCTAACACTAAAGTACCACATAATTTACTAGTTATCAACAAAATATGTTTATTAGATATTTATTTACATATTTGTACATGGAATATTGTAATTATGTTGACAGTATTTAAGGGTTTGGCTGTGTTAAAGATTCTTGCGAATATTATTGGTTGATTATGTAGTAATTTTGAAATCTAATATTTTGCTACTTGCAGTTGAGGATTTATTTTCTCCGAAGAGTTAAGGTGATACGTAAAACATAAATCATAGCGAACTGGGCGGGCATAAGAAAGTAACAGAGTCAATTACTAATTCCCCATGCGACAAAAGAGAGCGCAACAATGCGCTGGAACCAAAATAAAACAACGTAAGAGCGCCAAACCAAATAAAATTTGTTTGAAAATAAGTTTAGATATGTTCAGCCAGAGTTTTTAATTGCCTAATACGCACATTTTGAATGCAATTTTGCAATGAAATTACTTAGAATTTTGGAATTACAGAAAAAAATATAAAAAAGTAGAGGTATTTTCGGAATTAAATTCTATCGAGGAAATTTAACCAATTGCGTTTTCCTTCAGTCAGAGTATTAATCATCAAATATCCAAAAATTAAAACCATACACGCTGTAATAGCAAAATAAATGGTTACGAAAAATTCCCCAATTTATTTTGGTATCGCCTTAATCCGAACTATCGGCCGAATGTTCGGCCGTTTTATAACTTCCATAGTTTCCTTTTTTGACTTTGAATCCTTACCCGACTTAAAGTAAAGTTTTTGACTTTGGCTTTGACTGTCGTTTTTTTTTTTTTTTCGTCGTAGTCAGCCATTGTTAGCCGTAGTCAAGCAACGGCCGAACATTCGGCCGATAGTTCGGATTTATGTTCGGAGTAGACCCCCAGGTGTTAGCGTTTTTATGCCGTCACGGGCCTCTGACTTGGCTTCACATGCCATCGAGCAATATCTCTCAGGCATGTTTCCTCACGATGTTTTCCTTCGCCGTTTTTTAAGCAATTAATAATTACACATGAATCCGAAAAGTTAGAGGTCTTGGGTGCGAACCCCAGACCTTTGACTTGGCAGTCCGATGGTCACACCACTAGGCTATCACTAGGTGCTGTTCTGGGATGAAAGTACTTCAAAATCAAAAGTCATTTATTCAAACTAGGCAGAGAATCAGCACTTTTCGAACGTCAAAAATTACATGAGACAGTCCCCCAAAAACGCCCACCTTCATTTTCCTTCTACATAAATTAAGTTGTAAAGTTAAAAACAGACAGACAGATTCTCAAACTTATAATAATACCTATGAGCTGCACGATTACTGACAAATGTTTGCACTGATTGGACAGGTCCACTCAAAGTGTGGTTATTTCCTCAAAAGAGTATTTCAGACACGGATCAACATGGTCCTCACATGATCTGACCAAGATTATGTCTGGACTTTTAAAAGAGATTTTAACCATGATCCAACCAACACACGTGCCACCATCAGCGAGATATTTAAGTGAGCATGACATACTATTAACTGCCCAGCTTTTTTAAGTCAACATACATCATAACATAATAAAATATACAAAATGCTTATAAATTATACAAAACTATAGCTTGCAATGTATTTCAAAGATTAATACAATTTTACTATCAAAAGGAAAATTATTATTACCTATTGAAGTATTCAACAACTAAAACTTGATTACCACAGCAAACCTTCCGGAATAAGTACTCTCTAAATGGTGGCGAAAACCGCATCAAAATCTATAATGTAGTTTAGAAAGAACTGAGCGGTCATACAGTTTAGATACAAAAAGCGTCTTTATTTTTTACTATGTATAAAGAAAGACATAAACAGGGTCAAACAGAAACAAAAAATCAATCCCACAGAAAAGATGTCAGTCCGACAGGAAAGATAAAGACACATCAGAAAAGTACTTCAGTACATGTTGCTCAACCAGGGTATTTAGATCCAGAACGTCAAGCTCGGCTGGCGCTCTAAAAACCAGTTTACTAACGAGAAAGACATCATAGATTACACGATTATTCTTCGAAAAACTTGGAAAGTATCACTTCACCATAGAATACGTAGATAAATAGGTGTGAACCTTCTAATTGGCACGCGTCAAATTGACAACGTAATGGTATCTCAATCAAAATTCCCATGACGTTGAAAAAGTATTCAGAATCTAATGAATGCATAATGTATCTAGATTTTAGAACCACGATTCTCCGGAAGCCTTCTGGAAAACGAAATATTTGACGGAGCCCTTAAATAATCACAAATGGTTGAATGCGTATTTTTTATAATAATAATAAAAAATAATCAAATCATATTACTTGACATTAACATTTGCATATTTTTTTTTACTTTAAGTCGTAATATTTTGATAGATTTTATTTTACTCTGCAATCTGAGAGAAAATAAAAAAATATTTCACATAAACCTACATGGGCACACACGAAACGTCAGAAGCTAGGTGCACGGTTCCAATTGGTCGTTTCCTATGGAGAAAAGCCGGCAAGAAACTCCACGGTTAAATATACGGTGTAAAATAGAGTACACCTTTAGTAGTTTGTTTATGTGAAATAAAATATTTTGATTTTGAATTTAGAGTAGGACTTAGGTACATACAGGGTGGGGACGTCAAATACGACAGTAATTTAAACTTCGTGTGTAACGAACTTTATATAGCTAAATTTCGTTATTTTGTAATCTCAGATACTAATTTGACAGGTGCAAATGTCAAATTTTGTTTGTCAAATAATTATTAGTGGCTTTTGTGGACAGGATATTAATATAGATTTGTTACAGTTGTAATGGCAATCATGTCATTTGATTTAAATAGGTTTTTTTTATTATTTTAATAATATATTGTATAGTTTTTATTTTTTTTATTTGCGAATTAGAGAACGTTGTAGGCTTAATAGACTGTACATTTGTAGACCATTTTCCATTTTGTTCTTGTTGGCTACACTGTCCTCCCACACCTATTAACACTGTCATTTGAAAACATTGTAAAAGCCCATTATTTTTAAAACAGTAACCGTGGAGTTTCTTGCCGGCTCTTCTCCATAGGAAACGACCAATTGGAACCGTGCACCTAGCTTCTGACGTTTCAGAAGTGCCCATCTACACTCGCACATTAAAAGGACCTTAAAATGCGCGAGCGCGACGGCAATACAATTGTGCGCAAGCGATAGAGATCAGTAATGAGGGGTCATTGTACGAAATTGTTTCTGCTTCGCGACCGGACTTTAGTCGTCACCTCGGTAATCAGCCGCTTTTTTAGCCATACCATCTTTTACACAGTCCATCCATCGTTTCTTTGATCTTCCCCTACTCGTATAGCCATCTACCAGTGGCGAAGGGTGATTTTATAAGAGAGTTAAGCCGGTGCAAAAAAAATCTTTTCCATACAAAATGAACTCGTCATGACGTCGATTTTGTATAGAAATTGAACTCACCGAGTTATTTTAGTGCAAAGTGTTTTGTTGTTGGGATATAAAGTAAAAAAACGTAATGTAGGCGTTTTGTAATGTTTTAATAGTATGGTGTATTAAATACCTACAATGTGATTATTATATTATTTGGCATTATTAAACACTACTGACTGTGTACCATTTTTAAATAACGATAGAGTGGTTGTGTTCCGAATTTCCGAAGGAAAGCCGGTAGGAATCGTGTTATACGGTGCTTTCGCCACTGCCATCTACATTCATACACAAAACTTTCATGGCGACATTTCCCTTATCCTCCCATGCACCAGCGTCAGTCAGCATCTGTCTGCTGAAATGAACCTTTTTGGCGCAGCCGTGACACATTATTGTTGTTAAAACATTATTTTCACTGTTTTTATTTGTTGTTTGAATTTTGTGTTTCACTAACTTTGTCCAAATAAACTTTATCCTTTCTTTCTTTCTTTCATACCATGACAACCTATTTCCACAAAATACCCAATTGGAATATTATGTTATAATCATAATACATATTTAGAGGTATGAGGAACAGGGTGTAAAGTTCACTCATACTCTATAGAAAAGGGAGGACCAGACGGGTGTTGTGTCCGATGGGCAACTGCCCGACGGTTGATGTCGGGATGTTGTATATATATATGCTAGTTGCGCGGTAAACTCTGCTTGCGCGATGCAGGATTTTGCATGATGTCAGTGTGACGCGCTGTTCGCATGTGGCGTTATTGATGCCGCTACACATACCTACACTGTTTTTTTGTTAATAGAATAGAATAGTTTGTTTGTTTTTAAGTTTGTATTTAGGTAATCTCTGGAACTGCCAGTTGGATTTGAAAAAATATTTTTGCTGTTAGCCCAATTCTTGAGAAAAGTTATAGGGTATTTAATATCACGCTACGACCCTTAGGAGCTGAGCAAAGAGAAAAAAAGTCAGCAAGGACGTAACGAAGTATTATTACTTCGTTACGTCCTTGCTGACTTTTTTTCGCAGGCGGGCGATGCAACGCGACACAAAGGGTTGGGGAACAATAAATTTCACGCGAACGACCTCGCGATCAGAAGCTAGTCTATCATAAACATAATAATTAACTATTATTTATTGTAACAGATTTTGCAATAAAAACACCATCTCTTCATTAAGAACATTACCATTCTTAATTGTTAATTTCTGCCTGATTAATAAAACATTAATAATTTTATTCTCCTCTACAAGTCGAATCTAGTACTAATAATACTAAACCCTAGTCTACACAGTATCCAGGTACCTACGCTCAAGTTAACCCTGTGAGTGCGACAGTACGCCCCGTAAGATACGGACCAATCAAACTCAAGACAGATGGTACGCCCCGCCAATCGGAACGCAGGCTGTTTTCTAGGAAAACGCAAGACTGCCTTGCGTAACTGACTGTATGCGCTGATGACTTTGACACGGGTATTGTAATGAAAGCTAACGTAACACTTATGTACTAGCTCGGTTTGAATATGCATCGGATTACAATGAATTTCTTTATGCAAAGGTTTTTTTAACCTCGGTTCTTCGCATTGTAACGTTACCTCGAGAGAAAAGGTCACGTTGCTTCACCTATGTGCAATGTGATAGGCTTCGGGTTTGTCGTAGAGGTACTTTTTTGGCTTTAAATCTTCAAATGCCTCAGTTACTATTATGGCCAAAAACGATATGATGAGGTTACCAATAGTAGCGTTTAAAAAATATTAATGTATGAAATGTTCTCTATAAACTTTTAAAGGATTCCCATGTCAAACTATGAATCCCAAGCCTGAGTGTTAGTTTTGAACTTTTGATGAATCACCGTTGTTCAGTCACAGGAATCCCAAAGCAGACATCGTTAACTATCAGACAGAGATCAAACAAAAAACATCAATCATCAATCTAATAAATAGCATATTGTCTATAAAAACAAAAGAACTGCATGCAAACGATTCTCTCTCATCAAAAACAGCTAACAATTCCACACTTCCACCGTAACATTTCAAAATAGACGTTAAAACTAAAGCTGGGTGCACACGGCGCGTATGAAGACGTCGGCGTAACACAATGAACGCGGACAATACGCGCGCGATAACTACGCCACTCCGTCACGTCGCTGACAGGGTTATCGGACGGCGTACAATGAGACCGGGGCGCGTATCACGAGCGGTGGAGGGTTGACAGTTCGTATTGAAGTTGGGTTGGTGCTGTATTGGTAATGTAGGTATCTGGTTTGTGACCCTTTTTGTTGGTTAGCTTGTTTGAAAATATAAGAGGAATCAGGTGTAGTGAGAGGGAAGGACTGGAGGTGCTTAGTTTTGAAAAACCGGCCAAGTGCGTGTCGGTCCACGCACAATAAAGGGTTCCGTAGTTGGGATGAATTTATCCAAAGAACAAACTTAACATTGTAGTTGAAAAACATGTTCCCTCATACATTCGAACTGCAAATTTTAATGTACCTACGTTTGTACGCACAATATTGAGAGACTTACCATGTTATTTCAAGATCATAGACTTCTTATAGGTTTTCCTGTAATTTATAAGTAAAGAACTATTTTCTGTTATATTTTTTCGAAATTTTTAGCGCAGTTGTTTCGGAGTTATAGGGGAAATGGTCAATTTTCATCTATTTTCTTAAATAAATTTAAAAGTATTTATATTAAAATTATTAAAAAAATATATAGGCACTTATCTGGAATCTGAAAAATGTTAGCAAAACTTTCTTTTTATAATTTGCCCCTAAAAGGGACCCCTATTTTCAAAGTTCTGTTATTTACGTTACACCTTCCTGTTTGGACCACAGAAATGCATCTGTATACCAAATTTCAACGTAGTCGGTCCAGTAGATTCGGAGCAAATTGGCTGTGACTGACGGTCAGAAAGGCACAGGACAAGTGATCCTATAAAGATCCTATGTTTGCCTTATTTCAATCATTCATTCATTCATTGCAGTACGGAATCCTAAAAAGAGTTGAAAAGTGTTTGCTGTTTTAGCTAGTCTGATATTATATTATATGTGGCGGTTCTACAGAAGGTACCGCTACCGATATAAATTCTTCTCTTTATGGATTTAATGAATGTGTATGTAAGACAGAAAGGCTTATTTTGAACGTCAGACCAAATTCAAGGCAGCGTTACAAAAATCAAAATGAATAGGAACCGAATTTGCACCATCAGCAACGCTCACTTGAACTCTGTGTGATTTTGACCATTTCTGGGGATACCCTTGTAGGGTTTTATACCTTGAAAACAAGAAATAATTGTATTCCAAATTTATACCAGTTCTATCAAATTTTGTCTAATGGTATATTATTTTATCTAATTTTGTTAAATTTAATTCAATTTCATAAATTTTTGTCCCGTTTCATGTAGTTTTACCTAATTTTATGATTGTACATGTAATTACTAGTATTGACTGTAACTACTAGTAGGTGTGGTGTAAATTTAAGTTGGTTATTCATACATAAATAAATAAAACAAAATAAACAAGAAGGACACTGTCAATTTCAGAACCGAGAATATTTTTTTATTAAAAAAAAAAGGATTATTGTTTCTCATGACTTGCGCCACACAAATGGCTATTCGGTGTATTGTTAATGTGCTCGTGAATTCTGTCTGGTGTGCACGCCTCTTTATGTTTTGTGTTCTGATTGGGTTTATCGTGTGTCGCCCGCCTAATATTTATCGAACCCTTGTTAGGTATCAGTTTTTGTAAGCTGTCTTAGATTTTCTTTTTTAAAAGTGGTAGAGAAATGGTTTAAAGAGGTCTCGATACAGGAAAGGACGTAGGTATAAAGGCTTCTACGTACTGTCGCGTCGCGAGTCGCGCTGGTCTGTAGAAGCCTTAAGTTGGTTTAATCAGTATTGTCTAGGCTTTATAGGTAAAAGTACGATGGTATTGTTCTTAAACTATTGTTAAATTAAATCGTGTTGGTCTTTAAATTTTGGTGATGCTGATATAAAAGTACGATGGTATTGGTCTTAAACTCTTGTTAAATTAATTCGTGTTGGTCTTGAAATTTAGGTGATTAAAGGCTGATAAGAGATGATTTTATTTAGTCTCCCAGTATAGAAGCTGTTCGATCGAATAACTATTAGAATTAAAATCTAATTAGGATCCACAATTATCATACTCTACTCTACAGCTCGACAAAAAAAAAATACAAAAAGTTATTCCACTGTCAAATTAATACAAAAGGTATTTCCAACAAAAACACCCACTAATTCCATGGGACCTCTAAATAACGCCTTCCATCCAATTGAGGCCGAAAAAATATGCCTAGGCACAAACAAAAACTAAAACGAAATAAAAAAAAATCATTTTTCGAACGAACGAACGAAAACAGTTTAAAGTGGTGCGCGGTTTTATTTTTCGAGATATCGCCCCGCGCGTAAACATCAAATTTTATTGACATTCGCGCCGCGTGTGACAATTTTTTTGCACTGCATTGTACGTCGTGGATATTTTTGGATAACCTCTTTATATTGGTGGCAGTATTGTTTTTTTGTGCATATTTACGTATCACTCCCATTTATTTACATTTGAGGTGTTGGTCAATAATTCGGGCTGGCTGTATTTTGGCCATCTTTTCATGATATCATTATACTCGTATTATCATACGTACCGCATAATGTAAAACCTCCTATAGTGTCTCAATTCTGTTGTTATATTAGAAAGTTACAATGCTTTTGTAAACTTTATACAACATGTCCCAGAATTAACGCACAACCTCTTAAGGGGTCATTGTACTCATCATTATGAACATCTTTTACTATGGGAGCAAACCTGAAATCGCGAAAAAAAATCAGCTGTTCCCTACATTTATGTTCGAATAACTAGTCAAAATGTATGAAACTGCTGTTTTTTTTCGCGATTTCAGGTTTGGTCCTGGAATTTCCAAATCAAAAGCAAAGACTTGCAAAGAACACAGAAGAGACACTGTCAAAGATGGAACTTGAGGACCCCTAGAAATGATTCCTTTTCTGCAAGTTAGGAAATCTTTTCAAAATTATCGTGAAATGTGAACACAGGGTGTCAGCGTCCACCTTGCAAGCACACGACATCTTTTGAGCCCGTAACCCAATTCTTTATGTCACAAGTTCACAACTCCTTGATCAAAACTGACGGTCACAATTCGACCGTTGCTTTGCCGTCAGCCTCCTTTCACTCAGAGGTACCAGGAGCCCAACAATCGACAAGAAGTAAGCTTTGATTGTTTCAACGTAACTACACAAAGGATGGATGTAACAAAGCGTTTGCCTCAGGCGGTCGTATGTTAAGAACGCGCCTAATCAAACGGTCCAAGTTCTGTTTTCACTTTGTTCTTAGTTTCTTTGATGTTTCCACGTTGATATGATGCCTTGGTTAGGAAGGACCGTTTCTTTGCGTCAAACTAAATGTAAATTGTGTTTTTCAAACAACAATTTTCGGATTTGCAAACGTTTTCTTGGAAATTGCGAAAGTAACTTTGATTTGTTAACGTCGCTGTTTTGGTGTAGTTATGTATTCTATTTAACTTTAATTTATTTCAACGGAAAAGAAGAACCTTAGCTTTGGAAGATTTTGTACCTACCGAACATGAGGATAGCAAAATAGTACAATCTTAAGGCGACGATAACAGACTTTTATACTGAAGATTACGTCTAAACGATTAGTGTTAATGATTTGAAAAAACTATATGTTAAGTTAGAGCATTTTCTCAATAATTTAATATGTGAATATTTTAGATTATGTTTATATTACTTAGTGAAATTAACTTGTAAAGTTATGTCTAACGCGGATTTAAAAACTGAGAATGGCGCAAAATCTACCAAGCGTATTTTTCTGAAACCTTCACCAATTTAAAGATTTTTGTGTATAATAAATTAATAATGCGTAAAATTGGGGAAAGCGCTCCTGAGAATGGCGCAAAATCTACCAAGCGTATATTTCTGAAACCTTCACTAATTTAAAGATAATTTGACTATTGATCTTTTAGTATACGCGTTTTATTAAAATACCTTTTGTTTTGTGTATAATAAATTAATAATGCGTAAAATTGGGGACAGCGCTCCTTGTTGGGCGAGTTCTATTACTGGCTGAACGTACGACGATTGCGAGCTGAGTACAGAAAACGTAAGCTAACCACTCAAGGTCACTGGCATATATCTGCGTCTTAAGTCTAGTCTAAAAAGGCTTGCGAACAAGCAAGGGATGAAATAAACATCAAAGAGATGAAAGCTTCATGTAAAATTAAAATGATGATTATAAGAAAGAAAGAAAGATTAACATTTATTTTCACACAGATCATGAAACAAAAAATAAAAAAGCGAAAATAAGCCTCACGGCTGGTTTAAACAGGTTCATTTCAGCATTAATACCAGACAGATGCTGTCTGACGCTGGTTTTATAACAACAATTTCCATAAAAGAAAGGAAATCTAACTTTGGTTTGAAAGCTATGATGATACTGAAAACATTATCAGTAATCTAACCTAGTGGACAGACTCAGATAACACACACACATCCACACACCCATCACATCATCATCATCAGAATGGGGTAGTGCCCACGCACTACCCCATTCTACTCTAAAACAGAATATGTTTTAGAATGATTAATTATTTAATGTAATATTTTTTTGTTCATTAAGTTTTTTGTAAATTGTTTTGTTCTTTTTAGGGTTCTGTACCAAAATGGTAAAAAGGAACCCTTATGGTGAGACTAAGTCTGTCTGTCTGTCACACCTCGATATCTCAAGAACTACTAATGCTATCAACTTGAAATTTAGAAAGGTTTTAGATGACGTTTGCCCAATTATTTTGCAAACAAGAAAGAAATTAAAAAAATATATCTTTTTTGCAAAAGTGACTGAAAGAGTCTTTAAAAAATTAAGTGGGGCTACTAGGGCATGTGGGGTATCATATGAAAGAACGCTGTTTGCACATTCCCAAACATATTTTATTTTTATTTTAGCCAGCATAGTTTCCGACTTTTGATGAAAAATGTAAAAAAAAATACCGTTCCCCCCCTTATCTCCGAAGTTTGCATAGATAAAAATCTGAAATTATTCTATGTGATAGAAGTGTATGTAAAGATTACAGGAAAAATAAAACGATTTCTCTAAATAGCACAGTTTTTCAGAAATCATCAACATCTTATATACGTACCGGTACCCTTGGTGCGCGAGTCTGACTCGCTCTTGACTGGTTTTTTTTCCTGTCATTTATTTTTATAACAGTAAAAATTCTGTGTAAATTGTATGATATAGTCTAAGCCTTCTCATGCTGATCCATGTAACTGGAGAAACCTCTACCCCTGGGTCGATACCTCATTGACGTAACGTGTACCGAAGTTTATAAATAAAATCACTACTAATATAAAAAATAAAAAACACTTAAATAACAGCCTCAGAATCAAATAATCCACAATGTTCCTGCGGTATAGTGTATGATGGTAATCTTGGTACTGATTAAGGTATTCTTAGCTTTATGTATGAACTTGCAGTTCTTTTCCATCCCGATTTCCAAAGCCATGCAAACATTTAAAGTCTTCCACATCTAGTTACACCGCATCGTTCATTTAAAAATCCCGCCGATCCGATGCAACAATGACTGCCCATTGCCCAACGTCCACTACTCTTATTTTTTCCTATTTCCCGGCGTCACCGAATTTCCCCCCGGAATAGTGCGAATTTAGCCAGCTTACTCGTCTGAAAGGATTGATGGACAAGCTATTTTGAGCCTTAAATACACCTTTTTGGGGGGACATCGACAGTCGATTGACAGCCTTGTTCTAAGTTTCTGTCGGCAATTTTTTGGTCCAGACTTGAATTAGCACATGTTCAAAGTGTCTGTATTAGAACGTCTTTTTCGGAGTGGCATTGTTAGTTTTCTTTTGTGTCTGCATGTCGTTCTTGCGTCAATTCAGTGGTTGTCGTTCAGTTTTTGAAAGATTCACTAAAGTCGCTAATGCTGTGTTCAAAATCATGACTTTGATGTGTGAAATTTGTGTCAATGAGCTCTCTGGTTCCGAAGTGACTTGTCTGTTGTCTTATCCTCAGAATTTGGAGCAATTGTAAGTCATTCAACCGTAGTTTCAATAGATGACTTTTCCTATTGACATTTAGTTTGTCTACTGAGGGTATTGTGCAATTTCTTGTCTTGAGCTTCGTGACATTTAGAGATCTCTAATTGGGCACACTGGAAAATTTCATGACACTGCTGACTGCTGCAAGATTGTCATTGTGCAATTTCTTGTCTTGAGCTTCGTGACATTTAGCGATCTCTAATTGGGCACACTGGAAAATTTCATGTCACTGCTGACTGCTGCAAGATTGTCATTGTGCAATTTCTTGTCTTGAGCTTCGTGACATTTAGAGATCTCTATTTGGGCACATTTCATGACACTGCTGACTGCTGCAATATTGTCATTGCTTAGTTCTTAGACGCTTTTCATTTCCATAACAACACAAAACCATCTCTTGTGACCTTAATACATTAGTAGGTAAAGTACCAATAAATCGAAGACCACAAGGCAAAGATAACTGATTGAAACAGTATAACCAAAATCCATTATATCGTTCACACAAAGACAAACCCAAACAAAGACCGAGAACTCTAACAACACATAAAAGCTGTATCACATGACATATTTAACGTTTACTACAAAGATACCGCAGCTCTCACACTAAAAGCCAAAACCATTAGAACAAAATGGTCTATCAAAATTATAATATCAATTACCGATGCATTAACAATTCATATCAGAAGTCAGACGTAGCAGAAACAGGAATCTCGTGCACGTAATGTTATTATTGTGCGAGAGAGATGGCGAATGGCGGGTGGTTGGTGAGCGAGGGGGACGGGAGACAAGGCAGCCAACGTCGGAGAGCTGTCAAAATGTCAAATTTCAGAACGTAGCCGGGCGCAACTTCAAACGTGCCCCTACCGTTGGCATGCAGTGCGAGCGCTTGCTCTAATATAGTTATAGCTCCCTGGTACCGGTGCCGTGTTAATATTCATGCATCTCATCCCGACTCTTCCTAGGAACAGGGAGCCATTTTCGTGAAAGCCTCGCTCCCTGTTTCCACTATGAATATGAATGAATGATTTTCTGTTCGCTTCTTGGATTAAACTTTTTGACATCGTCTTAGTTTGATTATTCATTTCGGTTCTAACATCAGCTAAGATTGTTATTAATTAAATTTTGGTAATAGCTGCCCTGATTACGTATCTCGCTTGTTACGACATGAGTATTCAATCAGTTCAGACAAAAATGTGCCCAAATGACAAATGAGTTTTAAAAATGCAGTCTCATTCTGACTTGTCAAACCGTATGGACTGTCGACGCGCTTTTTTCCTTTTGTTTCATACCTCGAATTGCTAACAACGTTCTTCCATTCGTAACACAAAGTAACCAACTGAAAACGAAATTGAAATTTCCAATTCCCCGTCTATTTCCTGGTAAAACAGGCAGTTTTCTATTCCATCTTTCAAAACCCAGCGTCCGTCGGCTGATGCTGTGTGTGCGGGCTGTCTCGCTCATGACGCGACGATATTGGGGAGCCACCGAAAATGAGAAGCAAAAGAAAACATACACTTTTTGACGTTTCAATATGCACTCATCTGCGACGACGAACGAACGAAGCTGGTTAATTAACATTACACCGCAAGGATACAGCAGGAAAACGTACGAAACCAACGTTAGTTTCAGAAAAGATGGGGTCGACAACGACATCCTTAATTAAATTTTAGAAAACGACAATGACATTTAAAAGCCCTTCGACTTGATAAAAAAAGTTGGTGAATTCCCGAACGTAATATAACAAGCTCGCACTTGACTCCCGGTATTTATAAACGTCAATCACAACTGTCAAAAGTGACAGTAGTCAAATCCCTGCGCGGTAATAACGTCGTACGACATTTGGTACACTCTGAATTTGAAAAACACACGTTTGGGTGTTCCAGCGCGTGCTCGATTCGCCGATTAGTGTTATTTTTGAGAGTGGAATCGGAGATCGTGTCGCCTTCGGGTGTGCCCGCCTACAAGATGGCTGCGCTAATCACCCGACGCGTTCGCGGGAAACAACTGAATGATATACAATTTTATTGATGCGATATGTTATTACCGAGCCAAACCTGTAATTACTAGCGAGCTTTATGCGTGGGAAGGGATTAGAAAAAATATGTTTCGAGTCATTTTTGACTCGTGCTCTGTAATTGTTCGGCCATTCATGTGAGCGACTTTGTAAGAGATTGTTTTCTAATTTGTGCTTTTGTTTTGTTCACATAATAACGTGGGTTGTTTGTTAGTGGATAGAGCTATGATTATTTTAATTGAATTGCGATGCCAATCTTGTACATGCCCCAAAGTTATTAGCTGTTGTTCCAACTTCTTTTACAAAAGAGATTTTGGAACCATTTTTGTAACTTGTAACCTCCTTGGTTTGGTAACGAAGACATTATTATTCTCGTATTGTCTACTCTAGCCTTCAATAGTACAAAATTAACCCTTTACCATTCGTCCACTTCTATTAATTAAATAATTACGATAGAACACCAGTTCGTTCGTCTCCAGTCATTACTTATGCGAGAGCTGGTTCCGATCCGGGCGATCGGGTCGATCCGGCTGATTTATCGGGTGTCAACCAAGGCTCACCGCACACTGGACACGTAGGGACTCCGGACGGCTCCGGCGTCTTAGAATAGGAGATTACTGTGTTTGATTTGTCGTACTCGTGTTGATACGAGTCATGTTGATCGTTACGGGTGTTAGTTAGGGGTTTAAGGTTAAAATAAGTGGTAATGTCTCGTCGAGTTTAATAGCTTGAGGATTATTATAAGCGATCTGGTGTTCATAATTATACTGTTTACATATTTAGTATTTATAATAAAACAAATATGTAACTTCAAAAGTAGAATAATCATCTTACTTATTAGTGTTTCTATCTGCACCAAGGGTTCTTGAATATTTTGATGCATCAATGGTGTTGACTACTGTTTCATTATCATGAAGTTCACGTTCCCCTGAAGTATTTCAAGCTGCATAACTGATAACTATCTTTACCCTAATCATCCCCATATCGAGACAAAGTGACCAAAACACTATCATTATCCAGTGCAAGCCCACCTAAATAGCACTGCCTACCAATTACAGATTTTTAACGAAAAACAAGACCTTAGGGACCCCTGATTCCCATTACTTCTTCTGTCCAATTTGGCGACACGAGTGGAGGTCTTGTGCAAGGGCGGGCGCTCCGCCCCCCGCCTCGGGCTCCGCTGATGACACAGCATTGGCGTGGCCCAGCGATTTGTCGGCGCGGCTCCAGGCTTGTTCCTTGACGCCTGAATGTGTGACATGGCCAGAATTGTTCGGTAGTTTGACCTGAGTGTGACCCGCCATGTTTTGGTATTTAAGGGGCTTGCCTTTGCAACCAATTGATTGCTTCATGCTAAGATTTTTTTTAAAAGCGGTGTGGTGTTGCACCTGGTTTTGGGGTTCAATAAATTTACATATAAACCCACCTTTAAAATCGGGTTTTGAACTTCTTCACTGAGCTGCTAGTTGCAATATTACAAGAAAACTTAAAATAATTGGAGTAAACATCCGCCATAACTGCAAGTTACCAAGGCATCAACAACGCCAGGAGTTGTGCGCACAACAGCTATGTACTAGGCAAACATAGGGCGTTGGCGGCGTGCAAATATTTGCGGCGCCGCGGGGCGCGGCTCCCCGCCTCTTCGAGATAGCGCTGTGTTCTACTTGCTATATCTTATGTAATCCTGGTAGGCATGATGTTGTGCACGTCTTGCTCTCCTGGTATTTTTTTTGTAAATCTTTAACGTAGTACTATTGAGGATAACATGAAAATGTTAATCAGTAAAATAATTGCGAGTGATTTGATGCCTGTATCTGCTGAAATGAAGAGTTGATATCACAAGAAGAAAGTGTTCTTACTCTTCTTCTAAGAACCCCGGGAACTTCCCTCAAAATGTCTTCTGCACTTTTGAGTCTGGCTAACTTGATACACCAACGTTCTTTTACTCGTAGCAAGCATTCCAAAACATAGACAGCCTGCAATTCTTAGGTAACTCATTATTCAGTCAACACAAACAACATTCAAACAGTTCGACAATCGCGCGTGAACTATGCGCTTACGCACACTACGCATCACACGTCATGCTCGTAAAATAAAGCTGCATCCACATCTATAACTCACGCAGAGCGGGCGACATGCAGGCGGGCGAGACCGCGCGATGATTTACGCCGCATCGATATCTGTTAGATATGAAATTTGTCAAGCGGCGTTCGCGATATCGCCTGTTTATGCGAGCCGGTGCGCGGCGGATATGCTGCGTGCAGTGTGGTACCGGCTTTATGGAGCCTGATGTACTAGACAGATTTAGAAACGAACGTGTGATTAAGTTTATCTAAAAGTAACTTATAATGATAGCAGTGGATAGGGTTTGATTGTAGCGAGCAATTCAGAGCATCTTATCTGGTCCCGCCTGTGTTTGTGATGTAGCCTGTGGGTAGCCTATAGAATATTAAAGCTAAAAGTCAAATAAAAGTTTATTAGGTGGCTTCTGTTTGGCATATTATACAACCCTTTGTTCTTCGTTATCACGATGTTTTGTGTCTTCTCAGTAATTCAATTTAGAAAACCTAGGAACTTGAACGTTGTCGACTTGAATCCTGCGAAAAATGCTGAATATAAAAATAATTATTCGAAATTACACTTACACCTTCCGTTTTGCATAAAAGTTAATTCAAGCATTGTATTTCAATAATCTACTGGACACATCAAACACAAATTACGGCTAGTATCTATAAAAACCTCAGGTAATCGATAGTAAACCATAGACACATAGATTGGCTCACACCGCAGCCCTATAATGCATGTTTTATCTCACATAACGCGCTATCGACTGTGTAAATGCAACGACCGGTATATTTTCGATTCGATTCATTCGAATCAGAATCGAATGGACTCGATTATTATTTATTCGCTCGCGGCACTAATCAATGCGCGACACGCGCTTAATTTATGCAACCGATTCGTTACGGATCGGCTCGTTTTAGTTGCGTTTTTATTTAGACGATTTTAATTTGAGTGTAGTTTTAGTCGACTTTAATGTGGAGGTTATTTTTTTTAATAACTTTTAACAGTAACAGTTTTTTTTTAAGAGTTTTGCCTTGGCCACGTCAACCTTTTTGCTTTGGAAAAGTTTGCTTACATTCGTAGCGTAATTAAACAAAATTTGAGAGTAGTAAATTAATGTCAATCTCCCGTTTTGTCGGTCCACAATCTAAGCCTTGTATCGTCTGTGACGGAGGCACAATAGCCTGCTTCGAGCGCCACTTTTTACCAACCCTACTGTTATTTATTGCTCCGAGTTGCATGCAAAACAGACTGAATTGACGCACAGTAGGGTTGCTACAGTAGAATTATCGGTATATTTAAAAACAAATAATCTACGTTTACCTCGGGCAAACTTTGCAATTTGGTAAAAACAACTTTGAGAGGGAGATTAACAGAAGAATTCAGCTGGGCTGGGCAGCATTTGGGAAGGTTCGTTGAGTCTTCTCGTCGCGTATTCAACAGAGCCTAAAGACGACTTCAATCAGTGCGTCCTACCTGTTATGACTTACGGAGCCGAAACGTGGACACTCACGGTACGGCTGGTCCATAAATTCAAGGTCGCTCAGCGAGCTATGGAACGGGCTATGCTTGGAGTCTCCCTGAGGGATCGAATCCGGAACGAGGTGATCCGGCAGAGAACCAAAGTTGTCGACATAGCCCACAGAATAAGCAAGCTGAAGTGGCAATGGGCCGGCCATATTAGCCGTAGATCCGATGACCATTGGGGTAGACGTGTTCTTGAGTGGAGACCGCGAATCGGCAAACGTAAGGTAGGACGCCCTCAGGCTAGGTGGAGCGACGATCTTCGCAGGGTGGCTGGTGGCAGCTGGATGAGAGTTGCCGAGAATCGAGCTGAATGGCGTGCAATTAGAGAGGCCTATGTCCAGCAGTGTACTGCTATGGGCTGATGATGATGATGAATCTCGAATTCTCGAGTACTGCAGCGTATAAGTACTAATTATTTGATGTATTTAACTGAATTATGAAGTAACTAACACCATTTAAAAATCAAAGATTAGTTTGTCCGTTTTAATATTTCAAAGTAAATCAACTAAGCATCAATAAAAGACTTGATTCGAGTTAAGATACATCTTGGAATATAATTATCGGGATATACTAATATAATCAGATAGCCGCACAATTTATTCTTATTTGTTTGTGATTTCTATCTGTAAAATCATTGATATTTAGCTGCGTCTAGTAAGATTAGACAAGACCTTAACAAGGCTTTGAAAACTAGTTATGTTTGATCCCGATCTAACCTGAGGCCGTTTTTATGCCATTCTTCTAAAGAGTCCAAATTACCCTGCAGCATAATTGCGTAAGTCACAATCGCAATGCGTTTAATTTTGACATTTAATTGCGTTATTGACGCTGTCAAGTTGACGAAGTTTTCAAACATAATTATGAAGCAACGGATTGTGAATTTCCTTCAAATCTTTCAGATTATGCTGCCCTGATACATGCACGCAAAAGAAACTTATGGAATTGATAGTGCTGTACTCGTAGTTACATTTTGGGCTCACTGAATTTAGATTGAAATGAAATCGTTTATTCTGTAAATAGGATATTAGAATCGCTTTTACACGTCATATAAAAAATAAAGAAAATAATCTAGATGTAGCCGACATTTCCTATCTGACTACCCCTGAGAAGAAATGGCGAAACAAACTCAGGGGTCAAAGTCTCTTTTAAAGTCCAGACATAATCTTGGTCAGATCATGTGAGGACCATGTAGATCCGTGTCTGAAATTGTCTTTTTGTCATTGACACGCTAAGAAGATAATATGTACCTAGTGAAAGGACTGGTTACTTTTCAGCTTCCTATTACTCAATTTATGTTCTCGCTATAACCCTAAAATGTCGCAGGGTATTTTTGCCATCCCTAGAATCTGAGAGCATCCTCCGCGCACCTCATGAATATTACTTTTTTTTACATTTACCTCACATTTATTGGCAACCGTTTGAGCTCACCGCCTGCCCAGGCGCACATGCGCTATTATTTCCTACAGTCACCAGTCATGAAACCTATCACACACAACTTTCAACCTTACCCGATCAAAACAAGGTTCTAAATTGAGTGAGCTGGAATAGCAACCTGGTCTACATACTTCTTTTTCTTAATTTTTAATGATACGGCCTCTTTTGATGTCCCGATTGATATGCAAAACTCTTTATTGTTTTACTTTTGTAGTAAGAGTGTGCCCAAACATAGTGTGGGGACAGAACTGTCTTATTGTATAGAGGTAATGGCTGATTTTAAATGGATATGTATTTATGGGGATTCTTTGCTTCAACTGCAGTTAGTTTGTTAGAGACAGACCTCTGCCATTTAGTCCTATGGTGATCACATCTCAACTGCCATCATAATTTCTCTTCAAATCATTGTTCGGTTAGTTACTACGTTGTTAATCCAAATCAGGCAGGCAACTTGAGACCGTCCTATTCCTCTGTCAAACTAAATTAGTCACAAAACAAAGGAACAGTGAGACAATAACACTCTGGCCCACAATCTAACACATGTCACCTATTGTCCCAATTCCATCATTGTGCGACAGGTACTAGGCTAGCATAGCACGCTAGGAGTTAGAACGCACCTATCTCATTTCCTAGCCCAGTTGCGGCTTCCGAACGGCCGTCAGCGCCGACTCTTCCGGCTCCACAGATTAGTATCGATGCCATTTACCGTCTCACTAGCGCTATTGTTGGTATTGCGATTCACGGGAATAATGGTGGCGGCGTTTTAGCGTAAAGCCGATTTTCAATTTTCGGTTTTTCGGGAATTGTGTTTAATCTAGTGTGGGGCTGGTGTCGGTTTTAAAGGCAGACGAAGGGTTGGTTATCTGTTTTAAAATCCACTATCAGGGTTGTTAGCTTTTTTTCGATTTTGACAAATATTGGGCTCTTGTTGGATAACGGAAACGACCTAAAATTGCATTTATTTTAATCAGTAAAAAAGTCGGAATAACAGCATTTTTAGTTTCATTGAAATGTGAAAAGCTCTCTCTGTAATTATAACTGTCAGTTTAACGCTGATGACTGACCAAATATAGAAAAAAAAATACGTGCATTAGAGTAAACATTTCGAAACGTTCCGAAAAACTATTTCTGTTTGCACGTCGGACGGTGGCTGTCCATTATAGATCTGCATAATTTAGGTGCTATCCTGTCGCGTTATCTCGGATAGGGCACTTGAATACTTCATGCCACTGAATCGCTCGCTACGTAAAAATGGTGTACGCCACGCTACGGAAAATTGACAGGTGTCTTTCAATTAGTGCTGCACGTTCCCATTTTAGTACAATAAAAGAGAATTAGTCGATTATTTTAGGATTTAGAACGTTACATTTGACCGGGACATATGTTAGAATCAATCAGTTTCGTTAAGTTTTTAACGTGGCAGTTACATTGAAGCGTGAATTATTTTGTTTGACAGATTTGATTTTTCGGCTATATATAGGTTCTAAAACAAAATTGTTTTACGACATATTTTGTTGCTTTTGCATCTCTATAATATCACACTTTTGCAACATAACTGACGCAACTAAAAGCGAAAGCCATCAATCTTTCCTTGCCAAAAAAAAACAAAAAAGGTGAACTACAGAAAATATTCCACATTTAAAACGACAATGTATCGCCGGTCCTCGTGTTCGCACATAAACAAAACATAAAATAAATAAACAAGGAGACACGTCGAGTAGAAAACAGAAGGACTGGGAGGGTTGTGATAGTGCTATCCATCACACGGTCACATCTCTTCGATAGGGTTAGGGCCACCTCCGTACCTTTATGCGTCCCTGGTGAGACATAAAGGCCCCGAACTAGGGGTCCATAGTTTTTTGACGTCTATTTGTGGTCGGTTCCTGCCCTCTAACGACTTTTGCTTGTAAACTATGCTTAAAATAGCTTTGTGTGTAGTGTTGTATTAAAATGTCGGGGATTTTGTTTAGAGGAGCATCAGATGGGCTTTAAAATGTAATTGAAATGGGGTTATGACAGATGTGACTGCAGATATTAAATTCTAATGGAGACTGTAATAAATATTTGCTGTTCCTTTTTTGTACGTGGAAAAACACAGCGCAAGGATTGCTAAACTCATTTCACCAGCTACTTAACATAACCTAAATGTACCTCAAAAAAAAACTTTATCCCGCTCTTTTTGACGCGCGGAAGCGAAGCGTGCATAATTTAAAGCTCAATCTGAGGATGTCACGTCGTTGTGCCGAAAATTTTAATCCATCACATGTTTCACTTCACTGTATGCCGCGAAACAGTCTCTGTTCGGTAACTAAAGAACGTGTGGAATGGGATCGACTATTTAGATCGTGAAGCTTTTTGAGGTAAAAAGAGGCTTTGAGTTATACAATATCTAACAAAAACCCTGTTGTTCCTTCTTCCTACGTTTTAAGAATCGGTATACATACGTAATAAAGCAAGTCATTTATAAAAACTGTTCAACAAAAATAATTAAAATAAATATTTAATTATTTGTAATGTTTAACCGATTTCTCACTTTTTTCATTCTTTGATTTTGACTTCTCGGCTAGCCAATACTTAATTTTGTTTAAATTATAATTCCACCAATGTTGTGCTTGTAGGTAAATGTATTCGTCCCTAAAAGGAACTGTATAACTAAGTCAGAACTGATTACTTTTGCAGTTTTATCTCAATTTCAACGTTGCAACCACAAAATGTAACAATAAGACGTAACTACTGAACCGATTAATCGACTAACGCTACTGTCAAAAAGTAACAACAGTAAAAGACAATACTCTATCAATAAGCAATATACTAAAAGATGCCAAACTTTTTAAGTCTCCATCAGCTCGCCGAAATGCCTCGACTTCCCCTCAAGATAACCCGAGGTTCCTCCGAGACGGCGCTATGATTTTTATTTTTACGACATTTCCGGAAATCACCGGGGCCCGTGAATATATTATTATTGTTATGGCAACACTGGAGTCTGGAAAAATTGTAAAATACGCCAAACACTTTTCCCTCGCACAAGAATTATGCTTGTAGACGCATATCATTAGGGAATTTCGGTTTTCTGAAACCGCGTACGCGTGAATATTTTAGTAAGGTGTTTTTCACGTTTTTTGATGTTACTTTTTTGTACCTATTTATTTCTCTGATCAGTGTATGAAAATGCAAGGGAAGTAGTAAATAGGCAAGAAGACTCAAATTATCATCGTTTTATATTTAAATAATCTTTGTCGCACTGTATCTACACTCGGATTTTTTTTACTCAAAAAATATCTTCAGACATTATTTAAATCAAGATATGATTTAAAAGAGCGGAAAAAAATTCTGAGTAAAAATCATCAGAACTTAAATTAAACTTAACACTGCACTGAACTAACTTGCCTTTATTAAAATACGTGTAATTTTTTGTAAGTATATCCTGTAAATCCGGAAAATAATAATAATGTAGCAACCGAAAATCAAGACATTATTCAACATTAATTCGACAAAAGTCGTTTTTTCGTCGTGTTTCGCGCTCTCAGAGTCCCTCAACGCGTATTTACATATTCTCATTCGTTCACCCCATAGATTTAGGTGCCAACAAATGGATTGTTTCTCCTCCACATAGCGAAACAAAATTTATAGTAGCCAGAGCGGATTTTTCGAAGGTAGCCCTTTTTTTCGAGTGGCATCCGCAGGGTTGGCGGCGCGATCGTATTAGGAATTATATATGAAATAACTTTGCCATACGATTATTTGAATGGTTTTCAAATTTTCAAATGAGGAATGATTTTTATGCCATTACGTATTAGTAGAGTTTATCTGAAAAATTCGTCGCACCATTGGCCAGTCTCTGAGAGTTGAATTTTTAAACATTCAAAGCCGTGTCGAAAATATGAAAATGTCCAATTTCCTTACCAGAAACCACCAAAATCTCGCTAATCATGCAACTTTCTAACTCAAAACCGTGACCCTAAAGCTTTTTCCTTCGATTCTCGATTTATCGACAACTTATGGCGGGTATAATCGCGATTTTAATGCTCGCTCGTGATTTACGGCGGCCGACAGCGGATGAGAAGCGAACGGGATTGCTTTCGCGAAATTTGATATCTCTATACTGTTTATGAGGCCCTAGTGCATACGTTTGAAAACAATATATTGAGATGATTGCAGTTTTTCTTATTTGCCTGCAAGATTGGTTACTTGGCGACTTGGTCTTTTCGTTTTTGGCGAATTTTATAGGACTGCATATTCTTAAACTTAAGACGGAGATATGTGCCAGTGACCTTGAGTGATTAGCTTGCGTGTTCTGTACTGAGCTCACGCAACGCGTCGTACGGTCAGCCAGTAATAGGACTCACCCATCAAGGAGCGCTGTCCCCAATTTGACGCATTATTAATTTATTATACACAAAACAAAGGTATTTTAATAAAACGCGTATACTAAAAGATCAATAATTAAATTCTTTAAATTGGTGAAGGTTTTAGAAAAATACGCTTGGTAGATTTTGCGCCATTCTCAGTTTTTTATCCGCGTTAGACACAACTTTACAAATTAATTTCAATATGTAATATAAACATAATCTAATAATATAATATTCACATATTAAGTTATTGAAAAAATGCTCTAATTTATCATATATTTTTTTCAAATCATTAACCCTACTCGTTTAGACGTGATCTTCAGTATAAAATCATTAAAAGTCGGCTATCGTCCCCTTAAACTTAAGATTCTCCCTACTATGGTCCGGCTTCCTCTCACTATGCAATTGCAACAGATGCAGAAAAATAATTTGCTTGTTTTAATTTTTTTTAGTAGGTAAAACTACGGATTTCGCCCAACTTTCTTCTCGTGTACTGCAACAATACGACATCTAAATAATTCATAAGAACTAAATAAAAAACTATTCTTAATCTTTCGATTGAAAATCAATTACTGTCTTTCTTATCCTCCAAACATGGCACAAAAAGCCGTTTCTGATATAACATTGAGTCTTTGACAATCCCGTTATCCGAGAACTCTGCTTATCATATTTCGGTTTTTGTATCCACCTTAATGGTTCCCATAAATTTTTGATATCCGCTTTTTGTAATGGAATCGAAAAAGTCGTTCGATTGTAGTTTTTTTTTTATTATTTAACTAAAGGTCAAAAGAATAGGTCCTTCTGACCAAAAAGAGTTAAGAAATCGTCGAAGTAGATTTTTAAACCATTTAGAAGCGAAACCCTTACAATACATTTAGAAATAAAAAAAGAAATCTACCAACTACGAGTACGTACTGCAACCATTTAAACGAAGTTTCTCACAGAGATTACAATCACGACTTTCATTGACCATTCAATGAACATTCAATTCTACTGCATCTTTAGCTGCGGAAACAACATTAATTTCATCTTGTAATACATCGGAATTATTCGAAATATCGATTAATCGGCCGCCATCTTCGAATAAACATAATGTCGAACAAACAAACAGACGAACACAAGCCTAACATCCTGGGCATACGTGCATTAGGAATGCATTAGTGCAATTCGACAATAGCCAACACCCGTTATTGTAATAACAAATATACGTGCGCAGGAGTTTGTGGACCTACCGCGCATTTTAGGGTGGGTCACACTGGGTACGTTTGCAACGGAAAAGGTTATTTACAATTCGCACGTCAATGCTGTATCTTGATCAAAATATGATAAGCGACTATAGAATGTATTTACAGAATTATAATCATTAATACATCTCTCTAATTTACATTTGTTCCATTGAATGTAATTAATATCTAATAAAACAAATGGTAAAGCTATGTATTTAGGTAAATAACAAATCAAATAAAACTTAATTACAATGACCCACATTGTAATTAAGTTGCTAAGAAACGACATAGGAAATAGTTAAAAACATAATAAATGGCTTATAGTAAGATAATAATAATAATAATAGCCTTTATTCGACAATCTTATAAAACATGAATGAAAGTAAACTAAACTACAGTAACTAATTAAACTTAAAAATAATTATTATTTGACACCGGTATCTTAAATGACTACAATGACTACTATTATTGAAACATACATAAGGGCTTATATACTATCTTAAAATAACGAACTATTGCTAAGCTGTTATTTACAAATACTTTATCAGTATTAGCATCTTTATGGTTTAGTGGGTTACTTGCCTAAAGTAAAGTATGAAGATGTGCACAATTAGTATCTTCATTGAAGTGCGACGTAGCTAATCAACAATTTCAAATAAACTTTTGAAGCTATCTCTGGAGATGCATTATAAGCAAAGCGCTCGTTGTGTTACCATCTTTAACCTGCGCCCGCGGCTCGAGACAGTTAGTTTACTTTAACTGATGCATTCTTACAACACTTGGGAAAAAATTTAACGTAAATATTATTCTAGTAGACTAATCAGATAGCGTTGCAAATATTAATGACCTAATCATTAGAAGTTTTTAGTTTTGACAAAATAAATTAATAGTTCAAGAAAAAGCTGAATGTTTTTTAACCATAACGTCGTACTTGGAAATCCAAAAGTAACCAGGGACTCAAACCGACAATATCTTAATAATTTACCTACACATATTCCTCAGTTACCAAAGCGGGATAAAACGTAGGAGGTCTCGCGGGGCGCGAAGCTCTCTAGTTGCACGCCAAAAACCAATAACATTAGGACGGTACGTGTTGCGTGTTCCTGTCGCCTTGGTAGCTTTTTGAATGAACCCTGGTATACACCAAGATGAATAAATAATGTAATTTGCTCTCTATAGCGGTAAAGAACAAAGTCTGAAAAGGATGAAAATGAGCGAAAGATATAAAAATTTGCAAAATCAAATAATGTCTTATTACCGTGAAATGTCTTTCATAACACAATACTTCCAATAAACAATAACAATACTTCCAAAATCTTATTATAAAATCCTTAATGAAACTAGACAACGACGCCTAACTAAACGAGAACGAAAGAAACGGCTAATTATATTGACAACAATACATCAAAACTAATTCACGAACACAGCTTTCCACCAGCCAATAGAAAAACAATTCTTTTCCCGAAAATAATACTTAAAATGTTCTCAAAATCTAATTGTACACACAATCGGGGAACTGAGGCCGATTTAATTAAAGTCAATTTAGATTTGTTCGTCCGTAATTGGATGTTCACAAATTCTATTTGTATCCGATTCGTTTCGTTGAAGTGTGTTCTTCTTTGTTGCAGCACCCGTACCCTTCGGAAGACCAAAAGAAACAATTAGCACAAGATACAGGGTTAACGATACTACAAGTTAATAATTGGTAAGTTTTAGATTTAATATTTTTCAGCATTTTATGATACCAGCCGAAAAAAATCTCCGTCTTTTAAGTTTTTGGTGAAAATCGCAAGAGGTCAGATGAAAACTAACTTTAACGATTTTGGTGAAAATTGGTTCTTCATTCTTCAAGATTGTGCCATACAGACGATAAAGCCGAATACGGCAATCTTCCAAGGGTCACATATTATAGGGTATTTTTTTTTCTGGGTGGGAAATTATTAAATAACTTCTCCCGCTCTAGGCGGAGCGGGCGGGCGGGGTCAGACTTTTACTGATAGGCTGGATCGGTATTTAGAAACAGACTCAGACTAACTAAACTGGGGTCTTCAACCTTTTTGATTAAGGCGCTGACAAGACGCAAATGATAAAACTAGGCTTGTCTTAAACAAAAAAATTGCCAAATCTATATAGTTTGTGGTAGCGGAAAAAATATATGTTATTCTTGAACATATTTCTCGGAACTTGCTTGTTACCAAACAAAAACGTTTAGAAAAAAAATCTCGATACAAATTAACGGTAAACTACCCTTTAAGTACTTTGAGTTTCAATCCAAAATATCTGTATTAAATATCAACGTACGGTTGGTATTTAATTAATAACAAGAACGTCTTATTTGTATGCAGAACTGGGTTGTTTTTTTGTTTTCGATTACTCACCTCGTTTTTGAGTAAATAAATAATTAATTCATATTTTGCAATAAATAATGGCTCCATGGTTTAAACTTGGGTCTGAAGATAAACCTTGTTTTGTAATAAGGCCCTGTGAGTTTATCTGAGACCCTTAGAAACTGGGCATTACTTAGATAAATCTTTCAACTTTACTAATGATTTCTTCGCACATCCCAGTTCAGTTCTTGTCTCATAAAATGAACAATCGAGACCATTTCGGTCTGAGATTGGAAACATGGGCAACAGGGCTATTTGTCCTGCGTTTTATTATTGGTCCAAGGAGACTTGTAGCGTTGGCAGCCACACTCCCACATAAAGTACTCATGATGCAGTTGTTTTGTCTGACCGTACGTTCAGATGAATTAGGTAAAGAGGATATTCGTGACGGATTGTTATTTTTGGGAATTGTTCCAAAATTATGTCTAAGTAGCGCCGCGCCATCTTCAGAAAAACCGGCCAAGTGCGTGTCGGATCACGCACAATAAAGGGTTCCGTAGTTGGTATGACTTTATGTCAAGAACAAACTTAAAGATTGTAGTTGAAAAACATGCCCCCCATACATTCCAATTGCAAATGTAAGTTTGTACGCACAATATTGCGTGATTTACCATTGTATTATAAGACCATAGACTTCTTATAGGTTTTCCTGTAATCTTAAAGAACTATTTTCTGTATTTTTTCATAATTGTAGGCTCAGTAGTTTCGGAGATAAAGGGGAATGGTCAATTTTCATCTTTTTTCTTAACTATTTATTTGGAAATTATAAAAAAAAGTATTTTTGAGGCCCTCACAATAAGCAGTTTCATTTGATGTTATGTCACACGGTAATATTTCAAAACTATTTTTTTAATTTTCTAATTTTCCCGAAAAGTGACCCGAATTCAAAATGTATTTATTTACGTTACACGTCCGTATCTGGGTCACACAAATTCATAATGTGTGCTAAATTTCAACTTAATCGGTCCATTACATTCGGAGCAAGTTTTTCTCCTTTTGAGGTACGGAACCCTAAAAACGTGTGTCCAGCAGTAGAGAGCCATTCGGTTAATTGATTGATAGTCAGAAGTTGAAATGAAAACTATGGTGACGACACATTGTTCATATTTTCATAATTTGGTGAGCAGCAAATTTGTAATACATATTGTCATAATGTAGTCGATGTAGAAATGATTGGAGAACCTAATGAAAAATATGTAGATGCCAGTCACCTACAGCTTTATTTAAAAAAATACCTTTATCTCCAACTGTCTCATAACATCTAAGCCCTACCAATCTTTATGACTAATCCCATCTTCAACAGCTATAATGTCGACTATCTTTGCGATCAAAAATGCAAACAAAACCACGTGAATCGACTAGTATAGGTACGTATTTATGCTTCCCAGCGCACATTAGTAATTCCATTTTATGCTAGGACCAGATCTTGGCTCGTAAAATACTATATTTTAGATCGTGCGCTTAAAATAATCAAGAAACTTCACCACTATATGTTGAACCTCGCAGAAATCGAATTTTAAGGGAAATTAATATTTTTTTCAAAGAAAACGCGAGGGTGGTAAGGTCTATGTAAGTGGTTGTTAAATGCGTGGGCTGTAAGATTTCAATGAGAGCTAATATTTTTAGATTTCCTTTGTTTTTAGGATTCCGTACCAAAATGGTAAAAAGGAACCCTTATGGTGAGAATACGTCTGTATGCCTGTCACACCTGGGTATCTCAAGAACTACTAATGCTATCAACTTTAAATTTAGAATAGTTTTAGATGACGTTTACCCAACTATTTAGCAAACTTAAGAATTTTTTTTTAGGTAGCATAGTTTACGACTTTTAATAAAATATGTAAAAATAATACCGTTCCCCTTATCTCCGAAGTTTGCATCGATAAAAATCTGAAATTATTCTATGTGATAGAAGTTTATGTAAAGATTACAGGAAAAATAAAACGATGTCTCTAAACAGCACAGTTTTTCAGAAATCATCAACATCACAAACACGTACAGAACACTCGGTGCGCGAGTCCGACTCGCTCTTGATCGGTTTTTTTTAAGTACTGTTAGTAATATTACCAAATAACAGCCTTTAAAATAAATCTGGCCAAACAGTTGATTGATCCATATGTTGCAAAATACATTACTATTCTGATCATACAATACTTGATGAAGAGAGAAATCGAAATACGAAATATATTTTCGAATGTGAAAATATTACAGAAGCAGAAGTATAGAGAAGCTGTTGGTGTACCTTTATAAATAAATAAATAAATCATCATTCATCATCATTACAGCCGAAAGACGTCCACTGCTGGACATAGGCCTCCCCCAAGCACCGCCACTTCGACCGGTTCTGTGCTTCCCGCATCCAGCGGATACCTGCAGCCTTCACAAGGTCATCGGTCCACCTTGTGGGAGGCCTTTCAACGCTACGTCTTCCGGTACGCGGTCGCCACTTCAGAACCTTTCGGCCCCATCAGCCATCAGTTCTGCGAGCAATGTGCCCTGCCCACTGGCACTTAAGCTTGGCAATTCTTCTTACTTGGCCAACAAATATTCTATTATTACCAAAAAAAAAATTGCCTGGTTTTTCCCAACTGTTGGGGTCAGCTTCCAGTCCAACCAGATGCAGCTGAACACCAGTATTTTACAGGAAGCGTCTGCCTATCTGACCTCCACAACCCAGTTACTGGGTAACACGATACCTCTTGGTTGTCAGAGTTTTTGGGATTCTGACTACCCGTATACCATTTTCAAAGATCTACGAATGACAGTCGTTGACCAACGGCTTAAGACGCTGACAACAGCTAAACCACGGTCACTGTCAGACTGCATACAAAAGAAAGAGAAGCGCGATGACACAACGCTTGTCAATCAACTCAGCCTATAGTCCACTGCTGGGCATAGACCTCTCCCAGGCTGCGCCACAAGACCCTGTCCTCCGCCTTCCGCATCCAGTCTGCCCCAGCCACCTTTTTAAGGTCGTCGGTCCATCTAGCTGGGGGGGCGTCCCACACTACTTGTAATTTATTGCAAATTATTAAGCAATTATCTTTTAACTAAAAAATGAGTTGAGTGATCGAAAATAAAAAACAATTATTAATTAAATACCAACCGTACGTTGATATTTAAAACCTAGATATTTTTGATTGAAACTCAAAGTAAAGGGTTAGTTTACCGTTAATTTGTATCGAGATTTTTTTTTCTAAACGTGTGTTGGTAACAACCAAGTTCTGGGAAATATGCACTGAAAAAAAAAAGTGTTTGCTTTAACAAAAATCTTGTTTAATGTTATCACGCATCTTGACTACATACGAGCCTAACAAGATCTTGATTTCTGAAGTTAGGAGAACTTTGTTAAATTATCATAGTTCCGTCTACTAAGTAATGAATTAGTTTAATTACGCGTAGTTATGTATTTAGTTTAGCTCAAATGTTGGTCAGTTTAAGAATGATATAACGCTAACAAGTTGCTTGTTACCATGAACTTAAATTATTATTTGGTATACAAAAGTGAAGAAGTAAAATCAAGCAAAGCATGTATGATGTAACAAAGACCGGTAGTTATTCTGTACATGTACATTTTTCGATATATATAAAATGAATGTATTCTGGCAAAATAAATGCTATCTTGTTTATAGTAAATAGATAAATAATTATTACAAACATTTTAATGCCAACTAAGAGAAAATGTATCTTAGTTAGTCTGCATTTTTTTCAGTGTGTTCAAGAATGACATATTATATTTTTTCCGCTACCACAAACTATATAGATTTTGCATTTTTGTTGGTTTAAGACAAGCCTACTTTTATCATTTGCCTCTTGTCACCGCCTTAACGGATTCTATTATTAACAATTCCCATACTATTATTTAATTTACTCTCTATCACCTCTTGTAGACGATGACTGTCGAGTTTCCAGTGATTGAGGCACAGCTTATTGTTAATGGATGACTTCTATTTAATACGCCTTGATAGACTTGTCGAAAGCATTGGTCATACTGCTAGCGGTTACAAAAGCGGGGCGGGGGTGGGTTATCATCATCTACCTAGCCTTTTTCCCAACAATGTCGGGGTCCGCTTCCAGTCTCATGGAGCGACTGCCTATCTGACCTCCAGAACCCAGTTACTGGGTAACACGATAAGTACCCCTTGGTAAGACTGGTTGTCAGACTTACGGGCTTCTACGGAAAAACTATCAAGATCTACACTTAACAGCCGGGACCAACAGCTTAACGTGCTTTCCGAGGCACGGAGGGGTATTGGTATGTAAAGATAGTCACCCATCCACGGATCAACCGTGGCAAGCGTAGCTTTACCTGATTGATCGAACCGTGCGGCTGTTATTTCTAAATCACAAGCCCCGGGCGGATTCGGACAAAATTTTCTATATGAATGGATCATTCCAATTTATTTTGTGAGTTTTAAATGTGGCCACTTGATTGTCTTTTCACATCTCTTCTGTGGTTCATTCAGGCTGCATGATATTATTGATAACTAGCTTTTGCTCGCGGCTTCGCTCGCGTTAATTTAGAATTTGACAATCATTTCCGGTTGTACTCTGCTTGTCCCATATTATAATTCAATAATGATTCGAAAGACACGTGGCGCCATCTATTATCATAAAAACATTATTGTTGTTTTCCTCGAGAACAGTACTTTTTTTGGGATGGAAGGTACCCTATGTCCATTTGTGTACACCTGACAAGGTATATGCAAAATTTCAGGATGATCGGTTCAGTGGTTTAGGCGTGAAAAGGTAACAAATAAACAAACAAACCTACTTTCGCATTTATAATATTAGTTAGGATACTATTGTACTTACAGTAAAATGTAAACCTGCGCAAACACATGCATTTGTTATCCCTCATAATACTTACCTAAATATGTTTATCTGTTTTGTCACCTGATTATTTATACTGCTACTTGTTTGAGCCTAAACTAAAATATTATGAAATATTAGGTACCTATACCTAATATTTCCGAGTCTTCCTTAATTCTCCATCCATGCCTGCTTCACCTCAAATCGTACCTTCTATCATACTGTGCTAATATGTAAGTGATGGTTCTTAGCGCAAAAATATGAAATATACAAGAAATTTTCTAAATCGCCAATCGCCTTCACTAAGACCGCGGCTCGCCGCTAAAATTCCAACAATAACCCTTTAATATTGATTAGTATTCAAATGCTATAGCGTAAATCTATTGTAATGAGGCGTACGATGCATGGAGGCGCGTGGTGTTTAGCGCAGTGCATTCTTGTCTGGAATAGCTGTGGCGAAGAAATGCGTGGATGTGGCTAATGAATAATTTGCGGAATTATTTTATGTAACAGTTTCCCTATGAGACAAATATAATTAAGACTCATTATTTTATAACTTGTAATGCAGACTGTTTTTTACTTTTGGAAAGTATTTTTTTTGTAAAGTTAATAATTATTGTAATTAAAATGACTAATATCGAGAGACAGACGTCATATTTTTGGCACACACCTCCACACCTCAATAATTATTGTACCTCATCCAAAAAGCTGTAATTAACTCCTAACCTCCTAGTGCATGAAGACGGACGCTGACTGACGAGGTCATAGGTCGACGTTGAAGCGCCTTTGTCTATCATTGTACCTATCCCGTTATGCGTCCCTGGTACCGCTACACAATTAACCATGTAATTACGGGGTTTATTACACTGTCAAATAATGAGTGTTACCTGCTATTGAGTTATGACATCCTGGTTCGTGATGTGATTTTGGGTTGACGTGGTCGTAAAAGTGGTTATTGCTCCACCACGTTTGAGGAGTTTAGGGGTTTATTTTTGCTCATAGTGGATAACCAAAATTGTTTCGCTCCTGCACACATTCGGCCATCATGGACCCTATCAATCGTCGATCATTATAAAAATTCCTGCCTAGTTACCTATATTAATTATTCAATTTACATCAAACCACAGCCTAAATCATAAGTGTAAATAAACTTGTAAAACGTTTATAAAGTTAAAACCCCAATTACACTAATCGTTAGTAAAAAAGTCTAACACTGCCACAGAGTAAACGAGACTCATTTTTGGCAGTAAACCCATTAGGAAGGGTTCTTGTAAGCGAGCTGTGTGAACAGGTGTGTAGCCGGCTTTATTGCTCGTGTAGGGGGGACATGCAGTAAACGATGTTAAAGACTAGGCTGTTATTTATGTTAGTGATTTGGCTAAAAGGGTTATGAATTTGGCTGGCTAAAAGGGCCAGGAGCAATTTCTGTTTCAGATAGATACTTAAGTGCCATGTTGGGAGATGGCCTTTCTACCACCACCGGTCTCAATGTACCTCTTAATACAGTCGAATATTTAATTTTGATAATATCACCCACAAACAAAGTGATATGCACTTAGCTATGAATTCTTCATGATTAGCGATCACATAATATTTTCACATTTCACACAGGTTCATACACAATGCTAAGCAAAGCGTAGCTTTCGAAACGATGACACATCACAATTTCCTCTCTGTCCCTCTGTCCCACTTTTCCATCACTCGTGGTCACCCCACAGACCTCTCGAGAGCGATACTATGTAAATATTACATTGGGTGGTTCACTTTTACGATTTATGTCACCCTAGTACCAAATAAACTATTTGCTTGATTATCTATTACAGTTGTTGCAACTGAAGGTTTTGAAGCTGATCATAGATAAGATCAGCTTCAAAATCTTCACTTAATCTGTAGACGAAGCGTTTACAGACATTGAAAATATTTCCAAAAAAAATTGCTAGGGTGTTAAAGAATAACCAACCGACAAACATAGATTTCAAGCATTTTTAAGGTTCCGTACCTCAAAAGGAAAAAACGGAACCCATAGAGGATCACTCGTGTCTGGCTGTCCATCCGTATGTCACGGCCAATTTGCTCCAAATATACTTTGACCCATTAAGTTGAAATTAGGTACAAATTAATTTTTGTGACCCAAACACGGACTTGTAATGTAAATTAATGAATTTTGAATATGAGTATCATTTATGGGGGCCAAATATAAAATAAAATAAAAATTGTAGACTGTACCGTGTGACATATCAAATGAAAAGGCGTTTGTGAAGGTAATTTTTTTTATAATATGAAATAAATAGTTTTAAAGTTATTTATGAAAATAGATTTGTTATGAAAATTAAACATTCCACCCCCCCCCCTTATTTCCGAAAATATAGAGCCATAAAAACAAATACAAGAAATTGATCTTTACTTATAGATTACAGGAAAACCTATTTATTCCCATCAGTGAAAGAATTTTCGGAATCGGATTCATTCGTTCCGAAGATAACCCCATACTTACAAACAAACAAATTTTACCTCTTTATATTGTGAAAATAAACTTAAATTTTAATAATAAATTTTATTTTGATTGTGCATATTTCGCCCTTTTATAATGCATATTTTGGCATTTGGATAGTTCCTATAACCCGATGTCTAGTGCTAACCATAATAATTATTATGTCAATAATAACACGTCATAAAGGTAATGATAATGATTATAATGTCTCAAAGAATTTCAAATTAAAAGTTGTGATAATGCAAGATAATAATAATAATGTATGTGGTGTTTTGCTTCTGAGTGATAAAGAATGCAATGTTAGATAATTATTTATTCGTTTATAAATCATAACAACATTTTTTAGGGTTTCTAGGGCTTAGGGTCAACTCAATCCCCCTTATTACAAAACAAGGTTTATCTTCAGACCCAGGTTTAAAACATGTTGCAATCATTGAATTTCGAACTTTATTCAATAATATGGTAAAGTTCCTAAACACAAAACTGACACCTTAGTACCGAACTAAGTTTTCAGTTTTGTATAAAGAACGGTATTTCAATCACTGTTACGTTCTTATTACAAAAACTAGCTCCATGGTTTAAGCCATGTCAAAATATAAATCTTGTTTTGTAATAAGGCGGAATGGGTTGCTTTTCATACGGACAAATGTATGTAGGAGCTCTTTCCAGTTGCATGCAACCTTTCCAACATCGTTTTCAGAGTAGCATTCTTAATTAAAACAAGTTTTTATGATATTCATTTATTTGGGATCTTCAACAAAGGATACACAGATACAATAGAAATCACAATAATTTATTAGGTATATTGATTAATTTCTTAGTTTTATTGTGCTCTTATGGCGTGATCCGTAGGGCTTCACCAAGATAAAGCTTCAGCACATTCCGCCAGACGGGCAGTCGAGTTATTGAGTACGGCAAGTGCACAGATAATGAGCCCTGACCTGGCGCCTTTTTTTTATTTTTTATTTATTCTGAAAAATCAAAGTGATACTTCGTCGCAACAATTGACAATATGGACTCTGGAGACGAAGTGACTGCATTCGAAAGGGCTGTGGTAGAGAACCCCAGGTAGCACTAGGCAAGATCGTAAGATTCATCCTTTTCAATGGAGGAGCTAGCTACGCCTTCTCTAATCGACACTGTATTGTTTTCCCTCGAGCACGCGAACGGAGTTGCGGGCACAGCTATAAAAATAAGTTTGGATTTTTTGGGATAAATCATTTGCAAAAATTAAACAAAACCCATTTGTGTTAAAAAACAACACAATAAACCTAAACGTTTTAAAAGCGCAAATCCGATAATGAAATGGAAAACAGAAAGGGAATCCTATCCGTCTCCCGAGAGATACGTAAAGGAAATTTAAAATTCAAATAGTCGCACGCCTTATCAATTACAAGTACCAGGATCGCAACAATAACGGACGGTGACAATTCCTCGTTCAGCCGTTCTTAGGCGAATTTGCATCTTCATACAATCGCAATTAGGGGCGCGCGCATTAATTCGGGAACTCCCAGCGGCTCGGCGGTGCCCGCCGTTTCAATTTGATGGAGCTCGAATACAACCTTGTAATGCTAAGCTAATGTAATTATGGGACATTTGCATCAATGTTATGTGCGCCTGGTGTGCGAACCGTTACTTTCAATATACTATTGGAATAAATTTCGTTGGTGTTTATCGTAATTCACTCATTAAGTGATTAAAGCTGGTTTTCTTATCCTTAAAGCTTCGCATCATGGCTGTTTCTTTGGTAATTTCTTGGATAGTGAGAAGCTGGCACCATATTAATTACAACTGTAAGTAATTTAGATTCCGTCTAATGTGGTTATTTGTTTTTATGGATGGCACAAAAACGTGAGGGTTGGTGCTCTTGATGTATACAAGGCTTCGAAATCTTTAGCCAATCTGCAGGGTGTTTATGTTTTAGCCGTGCCACCAAGTTCAGCTCCGTAGTTAAAAAATTAGCACGTGCAAAAGCACTCAAGTTTTTCAACTCAATACATTATTCTTGTATCTTCCTCTTTGTAAGTCACACGCCTTTATTGCTCTGAGTTTTGCTTATCCTCCAAGGCAAAACTACGTGATGATACCGCATACATTTATAAAGGAATTCCTCCAGTTTGGTTCGTCTTCCAGCTCAGTTCATGTATTATTCCTTAGCGCGTGGCACCGTTAGACTAGCATACTGAATTTGTTATCACATCTTAATATTTGTTCCGTGTTGTGTAACCTCCTGTCTCGAGCTGTGTCCCTGGTGGCCGCAGGAAACAGATGTTTTTTATTTTTCTATGCTGTCACCTAAATTGGTATGAATTTACAATGTTTTGTTTCTCTTTGCGGCTGTTCGGTTAATATTTTTACGAAGCATACAGCGAAGTGGTTTGAGATTAAGAGAGTCAGTCAGGTTTCTACGAACATTCTTCTTTTTCCTCAGGACTTCTTTGGGTTTTCCAATTAGAAGCCATTTCTCTACTTACGTACTTACTTTTGTCACCAATTTCATGTGATTTAGAACTCTCTTAAACAAAAACTCCCACAGATCTTTAGTTCTATCTTTCCCTAAACATGTCACCCTCTACTGACCCACAAGTAACCCTTCCCATATAGGCTACAAGCATCCTATAGCCGTGGCCGTCAATACATCCATGGTACGCGACGTGCCAACAAAAGGCTAGTCGCCACTTGAAATTGGATACTGTGTCTGGACAATGGACGAGCTCCCTTACTGTTAGGGCTGCCACATAGGAGGATAATTATGGTGTTTATTTTAGGCAGTTGTACAAGATTTAAGAACATCTACGCTTTTTCTTGGGCTGTGAAAATCTCTCCAAGATTCTCACTGGTCTAGTTGTAGTATTTCAGCTTCCTCATTTCAGCCGAAAGACGTCCACTGCTGGACATAGGCCTCCCCCAAGCACCGCCACTTCGACCGGTTTCGTGCTTCCCGGATTCCTGCGGCCTTACATGAAATAAATGATGGTCGTTCTGTATTTAATCACATTGTAACATGAAACCGTCCGTGTGGTGCTGGACGTAAAGAATAGCACTAACCCATTTCTTCCCGTGGGTGTCGTAAAAGGCGACTAAGGGACTAATTACCGCAGAATGGGCAGCAGCGTTCTCTATGCATTTTTACACTATACTGCGATCGATAACCCGCCTGCCAAGCGTGGCGATTATGGCAAACCCCCGGGGTTTGGGGGAGGCCTATGTCCAGCATCTTCGCAGCAGCGTCTTTCGGCTGAAATGATGATGACGATAAACATGAAACTATAGTTTTGGTTTTTTACATTGCACATTTGCGTCTCGAGAAATTGTTATGGAGACATGATTAGAAATGATGACAGCCACACTATTAGTACATAGACAGCGTGCCATCCCTAGCCCTAGTCCAGGAGACAGTGCACCGACGTTGCGACACTATAGATTAGCCGGCTCGGGCCGGATTACATTTGATTAGTAGTCAATAGATGGAGCTTATGTCGATTGTGCCGATAATTATTACTAAGCACGGCATGTAGGTACCTCCGGCGTCTGGCGTGAGTCTAATTAAGGTCTAGTGCTGCTTTATATGCGAAAGTAAATTTATATGTATGTGTTTTTGGAATTAGATAAAGAAGAGGTATGGTTGTCATACTAATCACAGGAACTATGGTAATGTTGGGTTTAGCCACAGAGTACCTACTTCCAGTGCGTCAACGGGTTTAATTTCAAATTGTTTAACAGTCATAGAACATCAATTGATAAACTGTCATTGTTGCATTCAAATTTAGAATGTACCAATTTTAATGTCCCGAGTCACAGTATGGCAACTAGGGACGATCACAAAAAGACCTTACTTAAGAAAACCCCCAAATAAACTGAAGAAATAAAGCAACAGAACAACATAGTTGAACATAACCCTCCAGACAACATGGTGAACAGTCATCACGCATTGAGGGATCTCGCATGCCTCGTAGAAAATAACAATTTGCTACCGTATGGGGGTGCTACTGATAGCGAGTTCATGAGCAGAGCGGGAAGCAATTTGTTTTGAACGATATGTGGAAAAACTGCGAGAGCTTTCACACACGTTTGTCATAATAGTACATTATTGCAAAAGCCGTGAAACTTCACTAATACGAGATAGGCAATTGCCATTTCCGCCGAGGCATATATATAATATATAGTGCTTTTCTCAAAAGAATGCAGGAAAAGTAAATTATTTATAAATTCCTGATTTAATGACGAACAACGATCATTTTTCACGCGCCAATGTGTTCATTTGTTTTTTTTTTCAATATACAGCTTTCTATTTGCAAGCCAGTTCGAAATTTAAATAAAACGTGATTTTTTGATAAGTTACCTCCTTGGTTGCCATGTTTCGGAGTAAAAGATCGTTCAATTTTTAAATTACACGATAGTTAGGAGTTTACTATGTAATTTATTTGGCCGCTAAACCACGACACATATGGATTTTCATACTACTTTTGGTGGCCGCTGCTCGCATGTATTTTGACAGTACAGCAATTTCGATTTATCTCGAAGAAGGTTGTCAAATTAATGCTCGAATTTCCAAGCATGTTTGAGAAAAGAGTATTTAATAACCCACGCTGTTTCATACAACATTGCTGGAGCATTGTAATGTTCCAAATTAAAAAAAAACGCTCCTGCAATGGATTTGATTTTCTTTGACCGTAAACTCGATACTTCGCGTGTTCTTTTTTCGAAAATAATGACAATATTTCCAAGCATGTTTGAGAAAAATTCTTTCGCCGCCCGCCGCTTACATCAAGCGAGCAAGCATTCTTAGAGCATTCCATAGAATCTCCGCAAACAATATAGAACTAAACACGAAAGAATGCTCTGTTTACACCAAAATAATTTGATTGATGATTCCCATCCTTTGGTCTGTAGCGGCATTCAACATCGCCACATACGAACTATGCGTCACACTGACGTCACGCGAATCCTGCATCGCGCAAGCAAAGTTTACCGCGCGACTAGCATATATACAACGTCCCGACATCAACCATCGGGCAGTTGCCCACCAGACACAACACCCGTCTGGTCGGAGGATCCTCCCTTTTCTATAGAGGATGAGTGAACTTTACACCCTGTTCCTCATACCTCTAAAGGTCTAACTAAACCCACCTCAACACATTTTCAGTCACAATTCGAAAGATTATGAAGAAACTGCTAATCCATTGCTTCATAAATTTGATAAATTCTTCTGCTCACCAACGTAAATACCGCAATGAATATTTTTGAGCTCTCATAATGAAAGGCCATTGAAATTAAATTAAATGAAGTTTAATTGCAAGGGATTTACGCTATTACCCCGCAGATTTACCCTGAACTTACGGCCACGACTACCAATGATTATGGTCCCCTAGTAGGTTTAGACTCCCCCAGACTGCCAGTACAGTTCAGTGTATGTATACTTACTAAGGAGCGGGACCCACAGAAAAGACGTAAGACGTATGTGCCTGTGACCGCGTCTCATCCGCGCCCTGTCTTTTCTGTATATTTTGTGTCGCGACGCTTCTATACATTTTGTATGAACATTTACTGAAGGGGCGCCGCGTCTGCGACGCGTCCTCGTCTTTTCTGTGTGTCCCGCCCCTAACTACCCGCTAACACAACGACTCAACCTCAAAGCAAGGTGCTTCATAGCTCATATCGTAACAATGAAGTGTGTTAACTACTCATTGCGAGGGTCGTGGGTTGTGCGCCGTGCAGGTTATATGACAATTTTATTGCTAAACGGCTTTGTCTTGCTTGCACGTCATTTTAGACGCAGCTACCGGTATGTTGCTACTGTAACTGTTTAGCCTTTGTGCAAAAACATTATTTCTTTCTTTACATTTAACTGCGCATAGTTGTGGAATATTGAGGATGCCTTTTATGTATGAGATCTACCGTTGGTCTAGAGTGGTCCCAAGCGCTACTGCTGTGCTGAGTTCTTGGGTTCGATTCCAAGCTCGGGTAGTGGATTTTCCTGCCAGGGTTACGAGTCTGTCCTGCCAGGGTTATGAGTCTGTCCGAAAGGGATATCGTGGCTCTGGCACACAGGCATTTGAAGGAACACGGGTGGGTTTTAGTCAGTAAAAGTCTGACACTCCCTCTCGCTCCGCCCAGAGCGGGAGAAGTTATTTGATGATTTCCCACCCAAAAAAAAGAAAAAAAAAAGGGTAGTGGATTTTCCATCAGGAAATTTTCACGGGTTATTCGCACTTTGTCCCATTCGCACTTCATACCACGTTCGCAGTTGGTCCCTTTCGCACTTGGTCCCATTCGCACTTAGTCCCATGCAAGTAGTTTTTAAGGGAAGAGGTAGGTTTATGGACCAAAGTGGATTGGATTTATAAAAATCGGTCAAGTGCGAGCAAATTTGTGGGTATGTAAATAGTTTATCAGGGGTTTTTTTTATAAAGTAGCAGCCCGGAGCCTGGATTTGTGTGCGGTTGATGGCAATAGGCGCGCACCCTATTACACGGGACTTAAACATAACTGACGAAATGTGGGAGTGCTATAATAGGTACTCCTCTGCCCAACCCTTCGAGGAAAAGGCTTGATGTTATGTTATTATAGGTACTTGTGATCTCTTTTTGAAGTTCAGTGTTTAACAGCAGCGAATGAGTGTACAATTGCACTTTTCTGTTTACTAGGAGAGCAGTAGATATAGGAGCATTCTGAAAAAGAAAAACAAAAGATTTTTCGTTTATTTGCAAACAGTAAATGATACCAAATGCCTCTAGGGATGTCAAATTAGTGGCGATACCATCATAACTACATAAGTATGTGTGTATTTACGGCAAGCACAACAGGTCCCCAAAATACTAAGTGGACGGGCCCTCGACCCTCTCTAGTGAGGTACTGACCGTTCCGGATATTACAGATTAAACATAATAATATCTAAATTATTATAAACACGCATTTTTCGGATTTTTGCTTGATAATATTATCTATATAGGATATTATTAGAAATTAGTATTAGTGTTAAATTAGAATTAGTATTGGATATTATTAGGTTGTCTGTAAAAGATCGCTTTTAGCGATAAGACCACCCATTGTGTCATCCTATGAAAAGTTTCAACTTTTATATCTGTAACTTTTATGGTGAACATAATAAAGAGTAATCTATTCTATTATCGTAAGAGATTAGAGTAGTTTTGATTCCGCCTTTAAAAAGGAAAATCAGCTGGAGTATTTCACAATTACTACGCAATTCTTTTATACATCAAGAAACTCAAAAGAGCATACAAACAATCTATATTATACCAATTACGCCATTACCTCCTCCGAATCGTCGTTTACACTTCAATCCACTATCCCAAAACTATTCCTTTCATCCCGTGCGTATCCCGGGTGATCCCGGCGGGTCGCAACACTAGCATTCCCCGTCAGTGCGGCACGCAATAACCCCAGCGTTATCCCGGCAATTACGCGTTACTCTCACCTGTGACGCGAAATGAAAATACCAGCGCCACGTTACCTCTACCAAGATTCTGGGAGCCTAGTGTCTATATCTACTTTTGAAAATGTCTTTGATGATTTTCGTGGAAAACCGGACAGGGAAATTAAAAGAAAATACTAACATAACATGGTACCAAAGTGCCACTTTACTATTTAGGTATCACCGTCAAAGTAATGTTCGTTTTCGGTAATTCTGCGTGTCGGTATACAAAAGAAGTAATAAATAATTATACCAACAACCTAATTATAACGTTCTACCTACGCGCAATGAAAATTAATTTGACATTTTCCGTTTCAAATATCAATTAAAACCGATCCTGGTTTCCGATAACCCACAAAAACACGAACAAATAACGTTGAAATAGCGTTACATGCTATAAAAGACAAAGACAACCCATTCCTCCCGTAATCCTCTAAAGACAGCCCGTAAAGATATTTAACAAAGATGCCTTATCAAACATCCTTACAAATTCACCGTCGTTTCATCCCCTTTATGAGGTCTTTCCCAACTCAAAACTGTAAAACAAATCCGCGGTGCTAGGAGGCGACCTTGATAACGTTCCCCAGGGCTTTTACTCGTCTTATGGCCCTTCGAAGTGGTACAAACTCTCAAATTGTCCATCAGGAATCACTGACGGACCGCCAACGGTTTACGACCCCTGAAAGGCCGCATAAAACAGCTTGTGAACGACACTTAGGTTTAATACCCCTGGATTTTTCTTTAGCGCCACAGTTTTGTGTTGTTTTCTTAAAAATGAAGAGGATTTCTGTAGAATTATTTTTTAAATGAGGAACTGGGTGTTGGGTGTTTTTACTGGTTGTGAGCTTATGATATCCTGGTGACAGGAGAGACGGTTTTTTTATAGAATTTCTGTTGAAAAAACAATAATTTTAATGTTCTATTTTTTTTATCTATTCTCTCTTTCTATGTTAATACCACGATGCAAGAAAATTAATAACATAAAAAGAGTCTATCAACTATCTACTTGCCAAAAACGAGAATACAATGCAATAAACATGCAAGAAAGACCATTTCCATCCCGCATTGCCCTCTAAAATCTCTCATTCCAATTCAAAATCGTTTGAACACCAATACAACGCCATTGCGAACCAATCTCTTACAATCAGACGTCTGCTTCCCCCACAGATCTACATAGCGTGAAGACGCACTATGTTGTTCTTGGGCCGTTTAGTGCACTTATGGGTACCGACAGATCGAGATGTTTCCCTGTGTTGGAACATACGGCGGTGAATTGTGAACGGTGCCGTCGCGTTTCTAAATGTAAGTCTATCAAAGAATTCGGGAGTGAAAAAAGGTATTTTAACGAACTTCAAAACAGTAAGAGGAACATACACACACACATAAACTCACCCCTTCTTTCCATGGGGGTAGGCAGAAACTACAGAATGACCTGCTTCAATCCTTACGTGCTTTTCGCTTCGTTTACGTTCATACATCTGCTCGTACACGCACGCAGGTGGAATGCGTTACAAATGCAATAAGTAAAAAAGTTTAGAGGAAGATTTTCTACCATCTTCAGGTTTTGTCTTATGTAATATCTTCTTGCAAAACTTATAGTTATGCAAAGCAACAAATTATTACCGGTTTTGGAATGAAAATTACTAACAAATATTTCTAATAATCTATAAGTCGGATTATGCAAATTTAATTGTAATTTAATCGCTAACTCAGGCTAAGTCACGGTGTCAGGTAGACCTTGTGCTCATAACATGATTCACTGATTAACGTATTAATAAAGTACTTATGTATTTGTCTAGAATTATAGAAATCTGCGGCACGTCTTGTTACAATCACTTGCAAGTGTGTCAAATCTTGTAAATGAAAAGTAACAAATAAAGTCTTATCAATCAAATAGAAACATACTTACCTATCTATTGTTTTTTAATATTAACAACCAATATGTTGAGGTCGGCTTCCAGTCTAACCGGATGCAACATTAACAACCATTCTTCAAAATACACTTTCGATAACCTACGACAAATAAGTACATTTCAGTAAACAACTATTTCTTTTGTATTTTTTTTACAGTAACTTTGTCAGTTCATCATCTATTATTAACCTATTGCAAAACTATTTTATGAAAAAACGAACAACAAACAGCCTATATTAAGCAATATTACAAACAAAAAAACATAAGTTACTTTAGTAATAATGTAGCCCACAGGCGCTGTTCACAATAATTAATAAATTAAAACTTTAAAGCCACTAGGAGGTAAACTGTTCATGCACAACATCTACACTTTTATAAAAACAAAAAAAAACAAATAGTTAAGACAAAAAAAAATCGTTGTTGTTCTGTTGGCCCCCGCCCAAAACCCTAACCCGTGTGTTTCCACCCCGCACCGCGCGAGGTCGTTCCGTGATAAAACAGCCATTTCCCAGCCGTAATCGCAGACTGAGTTTTTACTGTCGATCTGTATCGCGACTGAAACGCGCGGGAACCGCGTCACTGTGTCCCAGGCCTAAGGAGGGGTCCTAGTTGATTCTTATGTCTTTTACGATTGTCATTTTAGGGTTATGCCCATGTTCTGTGAATGAAAGAACGGGGTACTGTTTATCTGGTGGTATACCACGCGTAAGGGGTTGTATGTTTTATTTTTGGGTATTGTTACGCTTATATTATGACTCTCGTATTGACAGCTCTTTGTCTGAGCGTAAGCAAGGGTATTGAGGTATTGACATAATTGTAAAATGCTGACTGGCTACCATTTTCCTCAACAGACATAAAAATCGACAACTAAACACGACGGTACTAGAGAGTGATCTAACGTGTACGCATGAACGAACTAGAACATGGTGAACACGAACATCGAACATTTTGTTCGCATGTGAGTACCTCTAACGAGCATCGTCTTCACATAAAATTATATAATTGATGTACCTATAGAAAATATTGTAAAACATTTTAAAAGAGTAACGGTGGAGTTTCTTGTCCATTCTTCTCCATACGAAGCTACATTTTGGAAGGGGCGACTAGAATCAATTGTATTTTATTTGTAAATATTGACATTCAAAAGTGCCATTTATGTGCCTATTTGAAATAAATAATTTGACTTTGACTTTTTTTTTTTTTTTGAACTTTGAAATACAATGTTCGTCAAAAATGTTCGTGGCGAACCAATATCGTTATTCTGTGTGGACGGTGTTCGGAGAAATTTGTGCCAACATTGTTCGTACCGAACTCGAGGGGTGAGTCGCGGCATCAGGTCTCAGCCACTTATCCAACAGATCCAACAGTGTACCACTTCCAATGGCGAATCCATGGCTTCTAAAAAAATCAGGGTGGTTTAGTGCGAACACAAGTCGAACTGTGTTCGTTCGTGTTCGTGTTCGCATTGCTAATTTACGTCCCCACGTACGAACCAAACGCTTCATTCGATGTTCGTGTTCACCATGTTTTGTTCGTTCGTGCGTACACGCCTAACCAAGTCGTTGATTCTACCCCGTTCCAGACTTGTCCATAACCACCCATTTCAATATTACCCTGAACATGTACTTATACAGTAACTAATGTAGGTTCTATGAATAATCCAAAATCAGACACTAGCTAACCCTAACAATAACATTAAAACTGCTTCTAATTAAACCGAAAAATAGCTTCGAATAACAACGAAAACAATTAACTAACAATAACAGTTCACCCCAGCTAGTAGGGTTTGTGGCTCATAGCCGCGGCGCACTCGTCAAAATAATTCATTTTAATTTTCTTTATGCTGAAGTAAACCTTTATTTTATGACGTCAGAGGAGATAAAGTCCCGCGGTGATCTGAGGGTTACGGTTCGCCCCCGTACTGAGCGAGCGAGGGTTAACGATGGAACGTCGCGTTTGTACCTGAGATTGTGTGAGGTTTTTTTCTTGAGGTTACAATTTGTCTTAGCCGTATGTATGTATGATATTTAAAGTTCTTTTTTTTTTTGTTTGGGCACTAATTGCAAAAGAGAGAGAAAAACATGGAAAGACGGAAGAGAGGCGTTTGCCCAGCAGTGGGCACAATAGGCTCATAATAATCTATGCACATAAATAAAATTTAAGGGTATGTTTTTAATGTAAAAATAACAGCTTTTTATTAAATGCATAATTGCATATTATTATTGCAGTATTTATAAAAAGATACTTTTTTTCTTTGTCCGTTTGCTGCGAAACGGCTGGGTCGATTTTGACGGGACCTTCACTGGCACATTGCTAATGTTCTAAGGAGTAACTTAGGCTACTTTTATTTTAGAAAAAGCCGGGCGAAGCCGCGGGCAGCAACTAGTTTATTTTTATGTTTTTTAAACTTTGCCCCACACTAGGAATTTCTCCTTTAATGTGGGTGCGTTTACAAACATTTAAACTCACGTAGTTGTAATAAACCTGCCCCAATTTTCCCTGTCGATCACATCTTTGCCTTTTTTTTACGACGTCAATGAAAAAAAAAAAAACACAATAATTTTAATTGTGTTTTTCATTTTTGCTCATCGGTTACCCATAGATATCTAGACCATAAACAAACATTAAAAAAGCTTATAATTTTGTCTCTTGCCATAAACACAAACAAAAAATTTGTCGAAAGTTTCATCTAACTAAAAACTCAATTCGAAACGTTCAAAAATCCCACAGCATCTGGGTACGAGGTCTATACAGATCTCAAGGTAGGTTACGAGACGGAGCGAGCAATTTTTTCGCCTTGTAAATATTAATTATAATTAAAAAAATGCTTTTGTGTAAATAAATAATGGCTGAGCACTTCTTTGTGCCTAATGTTAATTAAATTTTCTCTTCCTCTTCTTTGTTTTAATGCGAGTGCCTTTTGCTGTAACTTGGCGTGAATTAATTAATAAGCGTCTTTTTGGGGTATTGACGTTTTGTAGAGCAAAAAATACGGTACGACAATGATTGTGTTTTGATTGACTTGTAATTTTTTTATTTCGGTATTATACACTTGAGAGCAATAAAATCGCACACGTTGACTTTTTGTTGTTAAAGCAGTTTTTTTCATAAATGTGAATACATATTAAAATAAAACTTACACTATTTGAATGTTTACTTCAGTACCTTTCTAATGATATCAAATACAGTGTAAAAAAAGTACCCATAGGGAGTTTTAGGGCACAAAACCCAACATACGGATAAAATTACCCAATTTAGCTTAACAAAGAATAAAAATAAAACTCAAAATGCTTGATCAAATTGTTTTTTAATAAGGTGTATTCCCTCCCCTAGCCTTGATTACAGCTCTTAATCGGTTTTTCATGGACCGTATTAATTTCACCATGAAATCTTGTGGTATGGCGTTCCACTCCTCTTCAATGGCAAGTTGAAGCTCTTGGAGGCGCGTAGGAGCAGGGCTTCTTGCTCGAACTCTTCTTTTTAGCTCATCCCAGACATGCTCAATCGGATTGAGATCAGGACTACGAGCTGGCCACTCCATCGCGGTGATTCCAACATCTTCCATGTAGTCGCAAACTGTTCTAGCGACATGCGGTCTGGCGTTGTCGTGCATTAAGAGAAAATCTTCTCCCATAAGCCACGCAAGCGGCCTCACATGTTCTTCGAGCACTTCTTCGACGTATCGTGCAGCCGTCAAACTTCTCGATCTCGGGCCGGTATTCGCCGTAGTGATGAATACAATGTCAGTTTTAGTGTCCAACATTATGCCACCCCAAAACATACACGATCCACCTCCAAAAGCCACACGTTCGCTTATGCAGCATTGTGAAAATCGCTCTGATGACCTTCTGTAGACCCTAGAGCGTCCATCATGACCATGTAAAGTCATTCTGCACTCATCAGAGAACATAACAGCCCGCCATTGGTCATACGTCCAATTTAAATGTTCCCTAGCAAATTGTAGCCGGGCTTGTCGGTGAGCTGTGGTCAATTTGGGACCATTTGCTGGGCGATGTGAAGTCATTCCTGCTTCACCTAGTCTTCTTCGAACTGTCCACCGACTTATACTGACATTGCGAACTTCTCGAAGCTGTTGTCCCAGTTGAACCGCGTTCAGTTGCCGATTTCTCAAAGACCTTGTCACAAGAAAGCGGTCATCACGCTCTGATGTTGTGCGTCGCCGGCCAGATCCTGGTCGCCGAATGTAGCCACCGGTCTCTTGGAACCTCTGGTATACACGACGAACAGAGTAGCGGCTCAAATTTAGCCGTCGAGCAACTTCACTTTGGTTATGGCCTGCTTCGAGCAAGGCAATAACTTGAGCGGCTTCTGCGGGCGTGGTATCCATATTTTTCCAGTAAATCCGTATGCTTCCAGTAGAGATGTTATCACGTTGACCGTCGGTATGCAACTGAATAAAAATTCCAATAAACTGACCTTTTTATACCTGCGGCTAAGGGTGCAAGTAGTGACAACGCAAACGCGTGAATTTGGGGAATTCGGTGTACGGTCGGTTTTTGTAAGTTACGTGAAGGTCAATGATTTTAATTTTATGTTTTTGTAAAGCTAAGCTTGTATGCTTTAATTTTGTCTAATGATTTTTACTCAATATCTTTCGATTTTAGAAAACAATCAGTAATAAACCAAATTACAAGGGGTGTGCGATTTTATTGCTCTCAAGTGTAGTTTATTGTATGAAATATGGGGTTTTGATTTTGTTTATGGTATGCGATGATATTATATTAAACAGATATGTTATACACTCACAAAACAACCGAAAAAAGTGTTCCGCGAAGCAGCGGCAGCACACATACCCACTATTCATTCATTTTACATTTCACTGTACAAGTAAAAAGATGGCTTGATAAAAACAACAAGAAAAAAAGAGACAGCTAGTGTTGTCAATTGAGCGTGAATGTAAACAAACATTATTTTGGCCACCAATCACCGAATGTTGGCATCACAGACTAGCAAATACGTACCAATTAGGACGTTTTCGAGTCTTCACGATTGCTATAGGTACACCTCTGCCTAATCTTTTGGGTAATATAGGCGTGATGTTATGTTGTTGTAGTTGTCATTTTTTACATATTTATTTGTGTGTTTTTAATGTTTTTTATGTGAAAATATTAACATAGGCATACCATCAATGATATTATAATAAACAGATATTTTGTGAGCGCGCAATCGTGAAGACTCGAAAACGTCCTAATTGGGACGTATTTGTTAGTCTGTGATGCCAACATTCGGTGATTGATGGCCAGAATAATGTTTGTTTACATTCACGCTCAATTGACAACACTAGCTGTGATGACAGTAGGAATAAAGCTATGCATTAAAGTTTATAATTGCTTGTTCATAATTATTCACACTTGAAGTTCTATGAAAAATACTTTAGGTCTCGTTTATCAGGAGTGAAAACAGAGTTTTTAACCGACTTTAACAAAAATGAGATTCCAGAAATGGTTGCACAAACCATTCACAGAATAACCTAGTATTATGGACTTAACCGTAATTCTCATGAACTTATCATTAAAAACGCCATAAAATTGCAATAAACAAAACCCAAATATCTGGCTGTAAAAACGATCAAACCGACCACATTATCACCTCAAAACGTAATAAACATTTTAATTACAATTTCTGTTTAAACAACACCTTATAATGTTTGTAATAAGATAAATTGTTTACAAATTACAGTAAAAATAACATTTGTACGCAGAAAAATGTACTTGCACGTCATTTTATACTACTTATACATAAATCTAGTTAATAATAAAACAGCGTGTGTGAAAACTATTAAAAAAAAATGTTGAAACATCAAAGAATTGCAGTGACATGACCTCCATAAAATATAGACCAGTGTTTATGGCCAACGCCGCCTGCAGAAATGCTGTAAACAGTCGTAAGACTGATGTCTCCATGATTGTGCTACTGCTTACTTTTAGTCTGTGGTTATTTTAACAACTTTATAACCGTATTTATAAAAAGTCTTTGCAACATTTTTATCATTGGCCCACTGCAGGGTAAAGGCTTCTTCTGATACACAGAATGCACGAGCATTGATCACCACTCTTGCTCAAGACGGGTTGGCTTATATATCTAATGGTTTCTACGACTTTAAATATACTGGTTTTGATACACTGCAGTAAATATTCGTCTGTATAATACAAAAATCATCAACAACGACGCCAAAAAAGCCAACAAACCCTGACCCAGTGTGCTGCGACCCCTTTCGGGGCGTCTTTCCGCGCGGACGCGTCATCATTTTTCACAGCTCCTCCATTTATTTTATCTGTGCACCACACGCTCTGCCCAACGGGGCCCGATAGCGCTGTTTCGTATTTCGAACATCACTTGATGAGACGAAGAGATTTATGAACGAACCCATTCAGCTAGAATCCCCGAATGTTTGAATTTCGAACGTATTTTTTTCTTCGCTTGAAGAATTTACTGTTTTCTGCTAACGTTCGTATTTTCGAACGTTCCAATTCCAAATTCAAAACGCCCAATGACTTTTCGGTTACTTTTTGTATTTGGAACGATTAGTTCGAAATACGAGGGAGAAGCACGAGACGAGAGTCGTCCAATGAACGATGAGTTATGTCAGATAGTCGCAATTTAAGATGAAAATGTGACGACTTTTTTATGCTTACTACGTCATTGCAATGTTCCATAGCTTTTAGGCCATTTCTGCAAATAGTGTCCCAACATTTTTCTAATTTTCACTAAATCATTTGGCCATGCAGATAAAAATACAATCAATTATTTTTTAACGCATTATATGCACAACTAATTAATATACATTATTATCATACACGTAATGGGCCCGTTTAGTTTGTGTTAAAGTGAAGCGCTGGCTCGTTTTAATTAAATGTCAGCATTCCAGCAAAAGGGCAGCCTTTATTAGACTGTTTAATTAATTCTACACAAATGGACACTTTAATCACTATTTTAAACGGGAATGTATATCATTTTTGAGAATATAGCCTCGGCTTTTGGAATTTAAAAACGTTTAGTTCTTTGTCTATGGAATTGATATTGGATTCTTTGTTTGAATTTGTTGGAAGTAAAAGTTCCAAAGTTTCTCTAAGGTTTTAATACTTTTAATTTGCTTCTAAATTCAAATGACTTAATACGTTGTTTTATGTAAAAATAAACAGCTTTAAACCATTCACGAATAAAAGAATCGCCCAAATTGTCTGCAATGTCATTTAAAACGTCTTCGCGCCCAAAATAAAACTAATCTAAGTCTTATTTAAAATCGTTTTTATGGCTACAGTAATAAAGCATCCCCGAAGTCGATCCCGTAGGGTGCCGCCGTCAGCGAAAAGGTCGCAAATTCAGCTTCTCCTACATTTCCCTATCTTATTTTCCATTTGACAAACATCATTACATCTTCCTGTGTAGCCCTCTCGCCAATTTTCGGAAGCTTTCGGGCGCCCTCGGGCGCACTCGTCGCGTTTCCGGAGTCGTTCGTCGTAGCTTCCAATTGCGAATGTTGTTTAAATTTAGAATGTTGTATTGTAATAATCGTTTTGTGCGGTACGGTTAGGATTTTAATAATTTCTCTTTAGAATTAAAAGTTGTTTTACAGTCATACATAACGCATTTTAAAAGAAAAGAGTTACATCCGGGGAGCCATTTCAATCTTTGACGAATTTGCTAGGTACTTTTCTTAAGTATTCCAGTGCTTTCAATTCAAAAGAAATTAAGTCCAACAATTCAAAATCCAAATATATTATATGTATCTATCTTCAAAATTCAAACACAAATAAATCTCCCACAAATGGAAACTGCTAATGACAAAAATACCATCAGTGCTAGCTACCAAAGAGTCTCTATCGGCGTACCCTCCCCGCGAGACAATTAATCATCCCCCCTCACCCCGCAGCAGGCCCCTGCAGCATCCCTTGTCGCAGCATTGTCACAGGATGCCGGAGAAGTACTGTTTTCAACGAGATACGATCAAGATTGTGGTGGCTTTAGAAATTGTAAAGTACTAGGTTATCATGGGTTGGAGGATCTGTTTAAATCGGGAGAAAATGACACTGAAAATCTTGACTTGCTAGGGTTTGAAGTTCCCTAAGCTAAGATTACAAAACATCTTCAATTTTAGTCTAAACAAATTAAAATGTTTCTCGTCTTGAACAGTCTGATGCAAGAATTGAGACTGATCGAGACGAAAAAACTAATTCAGTGACTCGTGACAGACACTCGGATAAAACTGAAGAAAGTGATGTTATAAAAAAATTACGGAAATTGTTCCAGAAATAACTCCCATCAAAGTCCCAAATAAAACATTTTTTATTATCAATGTACCAACGACCTGCCAAATCCTTAATCATCAAAACCAAGATATCTAACATTTGTATTCAAATTCACACTTATACCATAGCCTAAAAACCAACCCTATTACAACGCACTAGGGTTGTCTCCCGAAGTAAATTTGTCTTATACAAACTCAACAAGTGAACATAGGTCTCTTTACGACATCGTAAAAGTCTTCACTGACAACTCACTAATACATCATAAAAGGAATTGAGGACTGTCACATCCCTTGACGAGATGTTATGGTGTCCCTTAGATGTTGGTTTATGGGTACTCTTTATACGGTTAATAACCGTTAACATTATGTGTACTCTTTATGGTACTTGTTGGATTTGTAGCAGCTGTGAACTATAGAGAAGGAAGGCCTTGCGTTTATCTTGTTATTTTTTCCCCTAGAAGTGAGTAAGGTCAGTTAGTTGTATCGTAACTAATTCAGTTGTAGTTTGTGTTGATTTGAAAACCCATTAAGTACAAAATGGAGACAGTTCATACAAACCTACGTATCAAATCAATAATAGATGGAGACATCCCATGAAAATACAGTACAGCAATCAAAGAAATCATCACACACGTACTAGGAGCATAGGGCCGTGAGGATGTTCACCAGTAGTTTGAACTCCCATGTGGCACATTAGGAGCAAGACGAGCACGGTCATTAGGCGGCGATATTAGCTATTAAGACACAAGGCGAGCATAAGTTACAAGAGGTACCGTTGCGCACCGTTGCCAGTAGAACCATTTGTCTTTTAACGGGACCGGGTAATTACTAAGTGCATACCCGTGTATTAGGCTTGGTTATCAATAAATATGGCGTAGTGACGTCATATTTGGTATAAATGCGTTCAGATTGATCATAATCTAAGTTTTCATTACGGCTCTAAAGTTTTTCTGCAGAATAATGATCATGTCTAAACAAGCTATCGATGAAGCTACCTAAATCCAAAGCTGCTAAAAAGGAACGTGACAAAAAACTAAAACTTTTTCAATCGCCTGCTCCTTTAATAAATCATTTTCTAACTTAGCACCGGAAACATCACTCAGACGCCCATTTAAATCGAAAAACCAACTAGGTACTTAACAAATCGAAAACACAAAAACTATTGTATTTAGATACCAACGGTAAAAAAAAACTCGCAAATAAACGTCTAACGCATCACATAGATGTTATAAATCATTCTAAAATTATGACCAAAAGCGGCGCCCGCGCACGCACGCGTCACGAACACAGACGTATACTTTTAAACTTGACACTTTTATATCCCTAAATTTAATAGCCTATACTATTACAAAAGAATCATTGTTTTCACAAACCAACTGATTTATTACGACTTTTAAAAACTTTTTTTTCACTATTTTTTAGTTTCAAAGTTGACGTTTTCGTTTGACATACATCAAGTTGTGAAAATATTTATTAACTACCGTAGTTCGTGATATATGAACAATATATCACGAACTACTTTATTCCGTTTGATATGTGATAGTTTATTTTTTAATTGTTTTATTTTAGTTTTTCTCGATATTTTAAAGTCGAATTATATAATTTTGTTTATAAATCTTCCTTTGCTTTTGATAAGAGTTACTGGGACTATTATTTTTGGAATGATTTTTATGTGTTTATAGCTATTAATGCCATCAAACTAATGCTTACCTATACTTACTAACCCCTTTATTTATAAACGCTGCTTAAAGTTAAGTAATGATTAGTGACAGTTTAGCCATACATTTTTGACGTTTTAACGTCTTTTTAACTTTAATCATCGTTTATAAATAAACCCCTAAATTGTTAGGGTATATTATAAATATTCGATAATAGATAAAGCAGAAAAACAAAACAATCTATTTATGTTAAAAAAAAATGACCATAAAGATGACATCATCAACATTTAAACAAAATCTTCATTCCATTTTCAAATTACAAAAACTAATTCCAAATTCAAGCAGCTACGAAGTTCTAATTCACATTCGATCTAGATAGTACTAGTGGTGTACAGATTGTAATCTTGCCCTTTCACGGTATCGGTTCTGGTACCGGTACCGGATACCAGTTTGGAACAATGTGTTGTCGCAATTTGCAAGCGGACCGGGGCTCACCATGTAAGGAGTCGGGTGACAGGGACTGTATGTGGTATCCAGTGTCCCTATGAACTATTTGGTTTAGCCTGTTACAAGTAAAATGGCTTAGATTTGTATTCGCCTTGTGCTGGATAGCAAACCTTTCAAAAAATACTTCCGTTCCAGGTCATCTTCAAGCTTTTAGTTCATGATTTTAAACATTAAAAGCCTACCAAATAGGTATTTAAGATTCATGTATTTAATTAATGCTACCAGCAAACCAACTATACTCTATTTGAAATAAGATTAGACATTTAAATAAACTTGTTTACAGTCCGTTCATATTCCGTAGGCATAAGGATGACATTAATGCCATCCTTATGCCAGCAAAAACTTGGTTACAATACCAACTGTTTATTACAGTTGCCATTTGTCATGCCGTCAACGCAATAGAAGTCAAAATCGGTTGAACGGACTGTAAAAAAGGTTTTATTTAAATGTCTAATCTTATTTCAAATAGATTCCCACACACACATTCACATCATTTCAATATATTATGTATAATCACCATATCTACTTATACCAACGGCTTCCAAACTTTCGTCGCCGCTTTCTTAACTATAAAATCCCTTATAAATGGCTAATCACGCAATTCACCTAATCAATAACATCGATGAACTCTCTGTATCAGTGACGCATACATGCACCCCGGAACAAACTCAATCGTTTTTGATAAACCCAAATAGATATCTAAAAGTGTTCTCACAAAACATTCGATCAGTAAATTGTAACTTCTTAAACTTACAAACTCTAATGCATCGTATCTCACTTGACTGTGACGTAATAGTCCTAACCGAATGTTGGCTGACATGCTCCAGTAACTCAATTCTTCCAATTCTGCCAAATTATACAGTATTTAAAACAACCGAGCACATAAACCAAAGTGATGGCGTCGTGGTCTATATTAAGTCAGAAATTCTAGCGGTGTGTGAGGAACCAGACCTGTGCCAATCTGCTTCGGGATTAATAATAAAAATTAACCCTGACGTGGCCTTACTCTGTATCTATCGCTCACCGTCAACAGACAACATACAGAACTTCCTCTCAGCCCTCAATAATATACTTCCATCACTCCATAGCCTCGGAACTGTTGTGATGGTGGGTGACCTAAATATCGACATCAAACCTTCTTCTCTTGATATACGGTCTCACGAGTATTTGAATTGTCTCGTGTTGTTGTATCCCTGTCACCACTACGTCTATCATAACAAAAATTAATTATGAGGCACTTGGTGCATCAATCTCAAACATAGACTTTGCCACTATTCTCAGTACAACAGACGCAAATACTGCTACCGACAAATTCATTGAAATATTGACTTCAGCCATAGCAGAACACACTGTAATTAAAAAAGTGGCTGCAAAACGGAAGATTCTTAAACCCTGGATAACTCCCGGCTTGTTACGGTGCATGAGAAACAGAGATGCTATGTACAGAAACCTCAAGCAGTCTCCAGAGAATGAAACATTAAATGTAACCTACAAACGATACAGAAACTTCTGTACAAAAGTTATTAAAAAGGCGAAGAGGCTCTTCGATGCGGAGGAACTCAGCAAAGCGAGCAATAACCCAAAATCCCTCTGGGACACTATAAAACGAATAACAAACACCACAAAAACTACACACTCATCCACGCAATTGCTATCCACATCACCCACACCCACACAGTCATGTAACAATGTGAATTCCTTTTTTGTCAATATAGGCAAGAAACTTGCAGATGACGTTATAAAAACAAGGCCCTCACAACAACCAAATATCCCACAAAACAGTTCTTTATCAACCTCATCCTTTGTCTTGGAGAAAACTGACCCAGAAGAAATTATATCCACTATAAATTAATTGTGACCAAACGCTGCTACTGGCTGGGATGGTATCTCACCCAAAATATTAAAGAAATTTTCCACCACTCTGGCGCCTATTTTATGCCATATATTTAATATTTGTTTTGAAACAGCTGTTTTCCCAACTTCTTTTAAAAAGGCAATAATTTATCCAATCTTCAAAGGGGGTGACGGAACTTTGCCGAATAACTATCGTCCTATAGCTGTTCTAAGTGCTTTATCCAAAGTTCTTGAACGCTTGATAAACAAAAGATTGGTTGGTTACCTGGAGCATTGTAAGATAATCTCACAGCAACAATATGGCTTTCGCAAAAATAAGTCAACCTGCGACGCTGTTCATGACCTAACCAGTTTTGTCATAGAACATCTAAATAAAAATAAAAAAGTCCTTACAATATTCCTTGATCTCGCTAAAGCGTTCGACACTGTTCCCGTTTCCACACTCTTAATCAAACTTGAGAAAATGGGCGTCAGGGGGATACAACTGGATCTTTTCCAAAGTTACCTCTCGAATCGTTCGCAAAAAGTCAGGATCGATGGTCATAACAGCGAGGAGCTTTCCATTCGCTATGGGGTACCACAAGGAAGCATTTTGGGCCCCACTCTTTTCTTAATATTTATTAATGACCTGTGTGATCTCAATATTGATAATGCAAGGGTAATATCTTTTGCAGATGACACTGCAATAACCTTCACCGCGGATTCCTGGTCACAACTCGAGCATCTAGCTCAGCTTGGCTTTGACGTTGCGTTAAATTGGCTTAATTCCCACACTCTCACCCTAAATACCTCCAAAACCAAATTTCTGACTTATTCCAACAGCTCGGTTTCTCAACCACAGACTCCAATGTTAATCAAAGCTCACACGTGTCATCCACAAATACAGGGTTCAAATTGTAAATGTCCTCTTTTAACCTCTGTTGAAAGCATCAGATACCTGGGAATAGTCTTGGACAGGAATCTCAATTTTAAATCTCATATCGGTCTGCTAACTGGACGAGTTCGTAAACTGATATACATCTTTAAAACTCTTCGGTATATTGCCAATCCTACTATAATACGCAATGTCTATTTCTCACTTTGCCTATCCATCATAACTTATTGTATTTCCTGTTGGGGCGGCACACCAAAAACCACCCTAAAGCCGTTAGAAGTAGCACATAGTGCGGTTTTAAAAGTGGCCACTTTTCGTCCTATTCTTTTTCCAACTGAAAAACTATACAATCACTGCAACGTTCTAAATGTTCGGCAACACTTCATACTACAGACAGTCATTCTGCTACATCGTAAAACCCCATACCGAATTATAGAAAATAAAAAACGTAGTAAACGTCGAAAAGATGGGATATGCACCCTGCCGCGAATACGCTCAACTTTGGTAAAGAGATTTTTTTATTTTCTTGGTCCATTCCTTTATAATAAAATAAACGAAGAGTGTCAAATCTATGGGCTACCGTATTACAAATGCAAAAAGATTGTGCAATCGTACCTCCAAAATAAGTCATATGACGAAACAGAAAAAATCTTATTATAAACAACATGGACAAGCAAACACAGACACACACACAAACACACACCAACACGCACATTCACACACACACACACACACACACACATTTATTTACCTTAAAATTATTTTATTTTCACGTTTAATAAAACGTATTTTTCTTTTTTTCATCTCAATACTCCAAAATTGTAACAGTAACATCAGAAGCACTATGTAACCTTTACGTCATTATACCTTAGGGGACCGGACTGCTTCTCCTTAACACAGGTTTTCATAACCTAGCTAGGAGAGCAGTGCTCACCCACACGTTTGTAGATATATTATAGTACTTATTTTGTAAAACTGTATTTTTAACGTGTACAACAATCCTTTGTTTTTGAGTAAATAAATAAATTAAATTAAAAAAAAAAAAAAAAAAATCAAATGGAGTGGTTTGATAAAACTTATTTTTTCAAAATATGTAAAACTCTTTTCTTCCGTATTTTCGTAATGTTGGTCCAATTCTATAAACAAGTTAGTTTAATTCGCCAGTCCCGCCCTTAGTTCGGCGTTAACCTGGCCATTACCTCGTCACGGCTCTACGGAACGCCACGAATCGGCCCGAATCGCACCGATTACAGGAATTATCCCGATTACAGAAATTACACGAAAACGCCGATTACGCGATTATCGCCGCTAGAGATGCGCTATTATGCGAGAATCGCATTCGTATTCGATTTTTAGTAAGTAGTTGTGCTCACCTTTTTTAAGAGCAGCTCTAGCACCTCCTGTCCTATTTCTTTAATCTAAAGAAATTTCATTTACCCTTTTTTATATTTTTAATAAATTATTAAAACAAAAAATAATGAAACTTATTTATAACAACCATTCTTTATTTGGAAAGAAAACAGAGATAAAAAACACTGCAAGTCTTACATACTCTTTTTCTATTTACAAATAAACAACATAGCAATTGTATTATTTCTTATTAGGTATCAACAAACAGTTTAATTCAGTTGGATGCAACTAATTAATTTAAAATCCAAATAAAGCTTTTCACAATCATTTGCCTGGGCTCTAACTTACATCGTCACCAACAGTTTTTCTTGGAAAATTGTGGTATCATTTAAAGCCTTGCTACAAGCAAAGTAAAGAGTAACTAAGAACGTATCTACTCATATCACCTACGGCCACATTATTAGTAGATACGTAATTAAAGTACAACTTAATAGCAATCGTTTAGAATTAAATTTATTTTATTTGTTTAAATGCTTTAATTACTAAGTTAGTAGGTACTAAATTAGGTTGAACTTGCAATTTTTTTTTTTCCTGGGTTCCTTTAACGATACTGAACCTATCCCTAAGCTATGGCACGCAATTTCTTTTACAACCTGTAGATGTATAATATATCTACGACTTCACAAAACATCGAGAAATCTTTATTATACTCATGTTATTTTAATATTTTTAATATTAATGCTGTATGCACATAAACTTTCCGGAGTAAATTCACTAAATTATGGTGAAAACTGCATCAAAACTGTTGATGCGTTTAGAAGAACAACGTGGTCACACAGACAGACACGACAACCGACTTTAATTCATTATCAGTAGAAGATGTGACTATCAAGTATGTACGAGACTTGAATCAATATGACTCGTCTAGCGTGATAATGTATCTGATTCTAATATCAATATTCGTCTGTTTATTGAAGTCGATTTCATTAGAATACTAGTTATGTATTAACTTTGTGTCAAAGTCTATTTAGGTGAATGTAAAGACACGGTTTGCATAAACTAATCGACTGTAAACTTCTGCTAAAAAGTTGGGTCTCCCAAGATTTTCCTGTGTATTATTTTTAATTCCATACACTGTCCTCCTTTTTTATTATTTATAAGTAACCAATACCACGTTTTTACCGCTGATAACAAGCCGGCCAGCCTTGAGATGATTGTCAAGATACCGCACACCGAATATCGCCGATTGATATCCCGAGATGAGATCCCTCGGGACCTCATAGATAGAAAAAAATAACCGACCCACCCTTAGGTATACATATTTAATGGCGCGGGGCGTGGTCACAATATCTCGAGTACTAGACGAACAGAAATTGAGAAGCGTTATCGTATCGAAATCCGCCGTATCTGGGCCGGTGGTCTCCGAGGAAATCATTGGGAAGGCATCCGGAAAATTTACCGCACATTCCGGCTCATGTGGCGTAACACACCTGCTTCTTGCTTATGCGAGCCTAGTACGTGATATATTTTGTTGATATTGCTTTTTGCGGGGGGAAAATACTTACCTTTTTCGTAGAGATTACTGAGACTGTTGACTACTTTACCTTGTTTTATTTTGCTTCGTATTGAAGTTAAACTAACCTACTCAGAAATTACAATAATTGTCGCCAATTACAATAATTAATTAGTGTTCTAACTGGTTGGCACTTAAATGTCATCATAAATATCCATTGTCTAATTAATTAATTATTTTAATCGCTGAAATCACAAAAAGCGTCAAACAGAAAATTTTGCTTCAAGGAATCTTGTAACTTTTTCATGGTTGCCAGACTTTTTGATTTTCTCATTATTCTGTCTCAAAACCCATTAGTGTAGCCATCGATTGATATTGAAATTATTCATGAAGCAAGGGTAGCCACGTCTGCCGTACGTAATAGCATTCTCTTTAATTATTCAAAATGTCGACACTATAATAGGACGAGCATTTATAAATATTCAGGAGCCTATGACTCGTACACGAGTTATTGTTACAGCACAAATTACTTTTATATAAATATAATTTTATTGTAACGTAAATCCTTCTGGTGCGTGCGGAGAAAATATTATTAGAATAACTTTGCTTTAAAGGTAAATGATAAGAATATAAGGAAGAGTTATATGTATGAAAAGCTCATCTCGTTCCAATTTTCGGCAAAGACTTTTTATTTCTATTCGGTTCTGGGCCTCCATTACACAATTATTCTAAAAATATTCCCATTTTACTAAAAATATCTACATGAAGGAATCTATCCTTCACGTAGATATTTTTCTTTTTATCTGAAACCTTGTTACTTCCAAGTTCTATAGAAATTGTTCTCACTCCACAAAAAAATTAAACACTTCTTATTAATGAACGGCTACGCTTACAGCACAAATAAATCGAAGAAAACTGAATGAACCGCGAGCCACTTGTCCCAACAGAATAATTATTAATAATTGATACTTTTACGTCAATTGGTAATAATGCCCATTGTGTGAAATACAAAGAAATCCTTTATTGTGTACCGACCGTGTTAAACCGTGCGCAATTATGTATTTTTTTTATATGACGATACAATTAAGATTTATGTTATTTTCTTCTGTGGGTGACAGAAAAGGTGACTAAGGGGCTAGGCAGTAGCGTCCTATTTGTCTGCTTATAACGACCTACTAAAATCACCAGGCCACATGCCAAGACGGGTGATTATTACAACATTGAGCATACCATATTTAATGATTTTATACTGAAGATCACGTATAAACGAGTAGTGTTAATGATTTGAAAAAAATATATGATAAATAAGAGCATTTTCTCAATACCTTAATATGTGAATATTTTAGATTATGTTTATATTACATAGCGAAATTAATTTGTAAAGTTATGTCTAACGCGGATAAAAAACTGAGAATGGCGCAAAATCTACCTAGCGTATTTTTCTGAAACCTTCACCAATTTAAAGATAATTTAATTATTGATCTTTTAGTATACGCGTTTTATAAAAATACCTTTATTTTGTGTTTAGTAAATTAATAATGCATCAAATTGGGGACAGCGCTCCTTGATGGGCGAGTCCTATTACTGGCTGAACGTACGACGCGTTGCGTGAGCTCAGTACAGAACACGCAAGCTAACCACTCAAGGTCACTGGCATATATCTGCGTCTTAATGGTCATTGGGGCACATTTAGTAGAACATTCTCCGGAATAAAATGTCCCTTAGTTTTAAAGGATTCATTTCACCTCTATTAATTAGAAGGTTAACAAACTTTTGTTAAAGTATTCAAAATAATCACGGAGTCACGCTTTAGCAGTCATACATGTAATGTAAAATAATTTGGGGCAGCACGGGCACAGGTCTGCTAATGTCACTGCGTTTCCAAGTTCCTAACGCCGCAAATTGGGCCATGCCACGTTTGTGCCGACCACAACGCCTATTACCGGCCTATTTGATGCCAAATGTCAAGTTGTATCAGTTTTTAAACGCACAAGTTGCGGTCGCCTGTGATTCTCTGACAATGTGTTGTAATTGCCACGTTCCGGTGACTCACTTCGTTTTTATATCTGGCAACTTCGGTGCGGTTTCGTGCACTCTCCTTGCGGTTTTTAGTCGTAATTTTAACAGTCAACAGGATGGTGGTGGGTGGTTGGTCTAGATAATTGAGTTTTGGAGATATTTTTTGGGACGAAGATTGAGCGTTTTCCGGCAAAACTTTTTTTTTTGTTTTCTATTCGCTACGGTAACTCATTTATTTATTCTCTACCCTTTCGTATATAACTTTAAAATAACCAAATTAAAGAGAAACGAGCAAAAACCTGCGCTATACCGACTAAGGTGCAAATTAATGTTCAAGGACTACAATGCTGTGAAGACGGAGATATATGCCAGTGACCTTGAGTGGTTAGCTTGCGTATTCTTTACTGAGCTCACGCAACGCGTCGTACGTTCAGCCAGTAATAGGACACGCCCATCAAGGAGCGGTGTCCCCAATTTGATGCATTATTAATTTATTATACACAAAACGAATGGTATTTTAATAAAACGCGTATACTAAAATATAAATAATTAAATTATCTTTAAATTGGTGAAAGTTTCAAAAAAATACGCTAGGTAGATTTTGCGCCATTCTCGGTTTTTTATCCGCGTTAGACATAACTTTACAAATTAATTTCACTATGTAAAATAAACATAATCTAAAATATTCAGATATTAAGTTATTGAGAAAATGCTCTTATTTAACATATATTTTTTTCAAACCATTCTAGTAGTTTAGACGTGATCTTCAGTATAAAATCATTAAAAGTCGATTATCGTCGCCTTAACTAAGACTGCAGCTGATACAAAATTACACAACCAATATTAATTAATCTTATTCCATAAATAAACTAGTAATACAGCCAATAATTACGATTAAAAATTATATTAGCATGTACTAACCCACCCACATGAACGTGCTAATGCTAACCCTAGTTGCATATCAAGAAACTTCTGAATGTCATATAATTGTGCTTGCGTTTCGAATTATTCACAAATTGCACCCGCCGCCGCCGCTCGGCACGCGATGTGGTCAACTCCTCGCGTTTCTGCCCCCCTAGTACTCGCTTACTCCTGGTACTTCGAGACCCTGGTACAAATTACTAGATGAAAACGACTTGGGGAAATGGGGTAGATACCGTTGTTTGAATTGTTTCTTTTTAAAAAAGGATAGAAAATCTTTTTGGTAGGGATTCTTTTGTTTTCTATTGTTCCAACTTTAATAATAAATACCTACGCATACCAATTATTGGTTTAAAGAAGTTCTTACTTTGATATGAGCCATTTCATTGGCTATTAGACATTTTGCTCCTGAAGTGTTTCACAATGAATTATCTCCCCGTGTCTGCTTTCCATATCTGCCTAGACATGCAAGAAGCATTTCAGAATACATAAATTATTTCAGTGATTTTATGATGATAGAGTTTGCACACCCTGCAAATTGCAGAGCTTGAAAACCTTTTCACTACAACTAGTGGTTCCGTGGTTATTGCTCGTAAGATATTCTGCACCTGTATTTTTATCAGCTTCGAAATTATTCTGCTCAGCATAGAAAAGAAAGGTGATTAAGAAAGTATTAGTTAACTCTTGGTGGTCTCTTTGTCTAGAGATACTCGCGTGTGTGACACCAGTACCATTACAGATATTACAATATTATAAGGTAAAAAGTAAAAAATGCAACACAGGAATTGCACTCATAATGAAATGAAATACCATAAGAAAGCGATATCTGCTCGCATTGTGACTTAAAAGGTCAGATAGAGCAGAATTTACTAAATACTCTATGGTGCACACGAAACGCGGAAAGGTAGATAAATGCCACACACGTGTTTTTTTTTTTTTTTTTTTCTTTTCTTTCTGGCTTCGCACGGTTTGTGCATTTAGCCAATGTCACGTTTTAGTTCTTGTTTAATATTGATGAAATGAATTTTAAATGCATGATGATGATATCCCCGCCCACTCCCCTTGAGTTTCAGTAAAGATGTGGCACTTTACTGAGACCTCACGCGGACTTCTTGAGAGAACTTGAAGCGAAGTTGCACTGTTTTGTTTCATTTGCCTACACTAATGCACGTTCACAAACACTTAATGGTTAATAATCCACCATTATTACACATTAATATTCGGCTAAACACAAATTTTGGAAAATTAAACAAACTGCTGAACATGACGCTTCACTTTCCCGCCAAGAAGTTCCACACGTGTTTTATTTATTATTAATTAGCACTCAATTTATAGGGTAGACTAATGAGTCTATGGTAATCGTTAAGAGACATCTATTAACCGAACCCTATACCAAAAAACTTTACAAGTCTACAATTCTACAAAATTGTTAATTGTTAATTTGTAAAAAAAAATGCGTTTAAAAATATTTATGAGGTGAATATTGTAGACATACCACAACAATTTACTTAGTTATAAGGTTTTGCAGTTACAATAATTGTGTGGCTTAGAGTTTTGCGCACCTAGAAGATTTACAAATTTGAAAATTGTTACTTTTGAATTGTAATTATACAGTTTTGTGGTGTTGCCCTGATGTTCGCCGAAAGGTGTTCGGAACATTCGCAATGACAGCCATCTCGGTACCGGTACCCCTTTTAGTGCAGGTGTAAAATATAATATTTATGGGGTAAAGAAAGGGTTCCAATGCTTGTTAGCGATAATGAGGTGCGCGCGCACCAATAAATTGGTTCGCCCGCTCGCCGCCCGGGGGCGCGGCTCATTTGCATCTTTATGTATTTCTGTCCAGACGAGATTATAACATTTTTTTTGTTCCGTCAACACGGGGTTAGTTCGTCTACTGGATAAGAGATGGCGCTAGCGGTCGCGCCTCGCGTCGGCTGAAGGTGCGGAGTCACGCTGACGCGGCGCTCGCTCGCCTCGTTAGCCTGACGCGGCGCCTGTCACGTTTTTGACAGTTTTTGACTGAGACATCGATAGTGCGGTTCGTTACAAGCGGGGCGGAGCGCGAGCCATCTCTTATCGCTTACACTGTTGGTTTATGTTCTTTTAGCTTCATTGTTATGCGGCGATTCATTTCTTTTTGTGATAATTTGATAATGTCCGCTTTTGAGAGGTTTAGTAGTAAGTATTCAATCTGCTTGTTCGATCGACGTGACATGAATTGGTTCATTTGATGTTAAGTGGACTTAAGAAGTTGTGTTAGATCAATAACTTCGGGCGCAAATATCCATTAACAGTGAGATTTGAAATAACAGACGTTGTTTAGAACTGTTACGAAACTGTCAAACATATCCGACATTCTTCCGAGACTACAATAGACAAAATAACTTCTTATGACCATAGGGATCTCTAAAGCGAAAACACAACACAATGTATCACTAGGTATACATAAAATATACAAAACAAACCAAGTAGATACCAGGATATAATGACATCAAGAAAGTCGCAATTTCGAATTCATAAGGAAGCGAGCAGGTGTCGCGATACATCCCGTATTCATAGGCCGATATATCATAACCACGCCGCGTTAAAAAAACGGCCAGAGACAAGGAAAGCGCGCCAAATGCCCCCCAGTTTTCCCGCCTTGACGTGCAATTATAAAGATAATAACGTTTTCACCTCCGCGCGCCGTTTTTATTTGTTCGCATTTTGATTTATAACAGTTTGTCGGGCTCCCGACACATGATATCGGAGTTTCGTGGAACGTGGAAGCTTGAAACGTGTAACGATTATTTTTTCCTCTGTTTCAGACAATGAATGTATGAATGGTAATGAAGCTGGCATTTGTTTTTACCTGCCACCATTTAGAGCCGAAATGCTCGGACAAATTAAATCTTTTTACTTCAATCCGGAATGAAGGACTCCAAAACGACTTGGAGAGCCAGTATTGAAGAAACTGGAATCGTTCCCACGATCGGCCTAACAAACGAATCTAACCTGTGGTACGGCCGACGCGTAAACTATTTTGATTAGAATGGCATTCCCGCCAAAAATAATCTCAAAAAACCGCCGCCATGACATTTCTCAACTTGTCAACCGGCGCGCGCTTTTTGCACGCCAAGGGCGCAGTGCCTTGAAATCTTAATTTGAAACTTTTTGGCAGCAGCTACAATCGATTTATAGTCCTAACCCTCCTAACATTATTGACGATTATTTGTTCGATCGTAAACAGCTTCATTATGTCCGGCTTGCAATCGAACAATAAGCATTACAGTTTCTTAGAATTGATTTTTTTCTGTTCGGACTCGAGCGAGCGGAGAGGTTCCGCGTCGACTGAGTTAATCATTAATCACCCGTACCCGCGGCGTAGGTAGGTAACGTAACACCGCCGCGCGAGATAACATTATCGTAAATATAGTTTTACAAAACGGCGGTACCTACCGCGCAAAACAAAAAAGAAGCCATTGCGTTTCCCACAAGGCGACACTCGAGCCTTAGGAATTCGCGGTCGCAATCTGTGCGCATTATCAGAATTTACACCAGGTAATAACGTATAACCTAATCCGAGGGTCAGTGCGCGCCTTTTTTCGAAAAACGAACGCCGTGTGACAGTTGAAGCGGGAAAACAAAGCATCGATCAAACCTGCTCACTCTCACATAAATCAGTCGGACGGGAAAGGGACAGGTGAACGGACGGCGCGGCGGCCAGTCGATTTTATAAATGGGCGGAGCGCGGAGCGAGACATCCACATCGCACAAACAAAAGAGTGAAAAGGAAATAATAGCTCGGTGCAAGGTGCAAGCGGAGAGAGTAGGATGGATTGGTAGACTTTTTTTAATGGGAAACACTAAGGCGGTCGGAAAATCTGAAGAAAAAGGCGCTATAGCGAGCGCGTTCGCTTCATCGTCGACTAATTAGGTGGAGTAGTTGTACCGATATTACTTATGTAACGTCGCAATTAGGGTGCTGGCTTTATATTAATGCTCTCGTAACTATAAAACACTAATTTATAAACGGTATTTTGATATAATAAATACGAACACGACATCTTAATAACAAATTAAAGTAAGTAACAGTTTAATACATTCACGTTAATAAAACTTGAGTGTTGTGAGAAATAAGACGATCTTTTTATTGTGACGATGACTTAAATAGATAATTAACAAATCTACTTACAAAAAATATTAAGAATACAAAAACAAGGCCTTATAGGCTTTTTAGCAATTATTTAAAAAAAATAAGCTCATTGGCAACATCAAACACCATTTTGAAAAAGAAACCACACACAATAACCTATTTACCAACACGGCCGTATTACAGATTTCAACAAAATTATACTTAACATCATTGTGAAGCCCACCAGCACATTGTGAAGCCCACCAGCACAATAATAATACACGTATAATTTAGAAATTACACAAATAAGCAACCACAATGGCTGGTCACATATAATACGAATTGTATCCACTCGAAACGGAACAAATTGGTTAATTAAACGGTTCTGAGCAATTTACGTATCACTTGATCCGTTTTGAGTGACGTGGTGTAGCTTGCGTACCTACACAGTGTAAACACGCAACGTAAACTGGCTACAAGATATCTGATATATCTCAAGATATTTTGATACATTGTTCTTATTTTGAAACCTTGTCCTTTTTTTATGGGTTCTCCCACAGTTTATGCGGGACACATGTGCGGGATTAAAAGTTTAGGACCCTATTATGAATATTTAATATTTCCGTTGATTTGCTGATGTGACGTTTGAATAAAGTGGCATTTTATTGTATTCCTTTTTTGTTTTCTTTTTAATTACCTATGACTTTCCCAATAAGATGATCTTTTTATTATCTGAATTAAATGGGAACCAAAACAACGTCTATAAAGTAAAACTGTCAAGTTTTAAGGGTTGAGCCATTGTTTACTATTTTTTTTTTTAATATTTTAAACAAAAATATCCGATAATCGGTTCTTCTCCCCTACCCACTTAAGTTCAATTAAGTCACGTATTTCCCTACACTTTTCAAATCAACAACTTAATTCGATACCTACCTCTAGAATAATAATTTATGAAATAAGTATGTTAAATTACACCGCGCATACGATAAATTAATAATAACAGCCAATTTGAAAAAAGAACGCTTCCGCCATAATCGCGGGAAATAATCACGTGCGAATCGCTATCGCCATTCTTATAGCCCCTAATCACAACGTAATTGTCGTATCAAGGTAAAATTGCTATCAAATTACTGTTTTGCTCGCATGTCACCACTTATTAATAAATGTTTCTGTTCAATTATCGCGTACTGTCTATTGTTAAACTTTAAATCGCGCTTTTACTCTATAATTTTCAAATCGCTAGGCTAATATTTTGAGGTTAGTCACCTCGCCATTCGTAGAATAATGTAAGGTTCGTGAAAGACCGTGAGTTCTTAGAACGATTCGGATGTTTGATTTAAAAATGGAAGGATGGAATCTTGATATTTTTAAATCAAAGTGTGAGATGATTTTGGTCGTTAATGACGGGGAAGGATTAGAACCAGAGACAATTGATTGTTTTCTTTTTTTAATTCGGTTTTTGACAACTTATATCTGATTGTTTTCGTTTAGGAAACCTTTGGTTTATTATTTGTATTGTATATAATTTTATTAATATTGATCCACTCTTACAACTTTGCATTTTATTGTTACAGGTAAGTTGATGATTTTTCACCATATCTGGAGAAAAACGAACTCCAACCAAACAGGTAAACTTTTGAAAACAAACTTTTTTGGACACTAAGGAATTTGAAAAAAAAACTGAATCGATCTAACTTCCATCCTCCATACATGTAGGTAGATATAACTTAACTGACGGAAACAGTATTCAGCCCTCATCAGAGTAGTACCTACTAACCATCTATCATGTTTGAACCTCTGACCCTGAAGAGTAGATGTATCATGGTTAAACGTCAGTCAAACACTGGTGGTAATATCGCTTTTAATACTAGGAATAGCTTTCAAATGACGGAGCTGTAAAGGCATTTTGAAAAAGTTAAAAAGCGTCAGATAAAAGTAGTTTTTTGAATATTCTGAAATGAGTGCCAGTATTGATCATGTCATACGGTTCTTGTTTTTAAGTAATATTTCATTTCATCAGGTTTACCTATCGTAAAAGGTGATAAACTCCCTATTTGTAAACCATCGCTCAATATGGCATTTGCTAGTAGTCCTGACAGCGGCTGTCAAAATATTAACGTCATCATTTGTCATAGACAACGTGACTTGATAAAATTATTTCTTCTAGTCAAACTCTCGGGTTGTGGAATTCATGCTTTCAATAAAATTAAAGTGTAGATATTATTTTAGCGCATACTTAGTAATAGACTTTGTAAAAAAAATCTGAGAGCTGTATAAAAATACTCGCGATCGTCACTCCGTTCCCTCTGATTCTAAGATCATATACATATAATAATAGTAGGTACTCGTACATATGGATGCCTTTTTATTTTTCCCATTGTGGTCTGATTAACCGTTGCGAGACATCGGGGTTCGATACAAGTACATTGCAGCGATAACATCTCGATATATGAGAAGGCATTTGTCTCAGAGTGTGCCTCGACTAAAGTAATTGGTACCACGATACCACCGTTTTGAGAAAATTATGCCCGTGTTTTGTTTTTACCTCTAAGTTCACTCTTCGGAGTAAACAGTTTTAAATTACGTACGGATTCAACGGCCATTTTGTGCCGTCTTTCTATGAATGAAAGAGTTTGACAGATCGAAATTCGAAATCAACTCTTCTAAAGCATTAAGGTTTTCCTCATTTTATTGAAGTAGGTATTGAACACACCGCTAATTTACAGCCAGTACCTTTAGCAATCAATTTTATTTATAATTTATCTTAATTATATTCATAAGAAAGGTGCGTATTTCAAGTTTTGCATTAAAGAACTTCAAACAGGGTCTCGGAGTGAATGCCTACAGACCCCACGCTGGCTCGGCCTTACAGAGGTTTTACAAAAAGACTAAAATAAAATAAATTATATTAATTGTTTTTACCGACGTTTAATGACAGGACGTTAAACTTTTGAAGTATTTGGGATGTTGCAGTTCATTGCGGAAAGCAGACATTTTGAATAGTGACTAAGATTGAGGGGCATTGTTAGAATGACATTTCACAGTGCTTTCACAATTCCTTGTATATTTTGAACATCATTTGTAATAATTGTAATGTAAAGTCAGTTCTCCAGAATTAACTTTATCGTGTCCCTATATACGAAGCTTCACTTCAAATTATTACCATAAATTCACTGTTAAACCTATTTTAATGTAACATAAAACATTTTTCTGAGAAAGCACCGCTTCAATTACATTATAAATTGATAATCGTTAAGGGAATACATTCGTAAAATGACATTTGATTCCAATTTACGCGGCCGGCACTCAGGGGTCAACTCTTTATTCTTTTTTTCGACTCCACGATGTTTTTTATCCCGCCCGCTTCTTTAAAGCTTAAATTTCTGATGTGAATCTCTGAGACGATGCATACCAAACATATTTGAAGTTATTTTATTTTTTCACTTTTTTACCGTCGACCAAAGATATAAATTTGATTGTGGTACGTACTTACGTATACGGGTGCATAAGGAACTTTTTAAGTGAATTACTACAAGACAGCTCAAGTGAGAATTACAACCTGTGCATGTCTTTACATAATCCGAAATGGTCAAAGAATCTCTCGGATAAGTCGGAGTTACGTGCGCAATGTATCTGTTGTGAAAAAAGAGATGTATATTTGACAAATGGAGTGGTGTAGGGTATAGGTGTAGTGTGGAACAGCGGTCAGCACATCGCGCACGCGTCACGTTCCGCGTCCAGGCGGCCGGGCGCGCACAATGCTAGCCCGCCCCTGCCTGCGTTATTGTCCAACAATGCGTGAAATGCTCTGACAAACGATGACAGCCGCCCGGGCAGCCTGGTACCGCCGACCTCCTGCGATTTATGATATCCTATTACGAGATTTAATGACACTAAACGTCAGCCCACTCTGTTTACGTCGTCCGTCACCCAGACTCGTCCGGAAACGCTTCCGATGTTTGAAATAAACTAAATGTAAAGAGAACAGAACGGAGTCGCGCCGTGAACGGAATACGCTTACAGCGAGAAACGAGGCGACTGAAAAATTACCATATCCCGTTGTGTAAACAGTTGCCGACAATCTTCCCGTTGTCAGCCGACAGTGAGCGTCCGAACTCGGAGCGCCAAATATTTGCTGGAGTCTCATAAATTCAGCGGCGCCCCGCGCGTCCTACCAGGATAACATACATAATGCGCCGCTCCACGGATCGGTAAACATATTGTAATGGAAAACGCCGTCATTGTTTACACTTTATGATGTCCTCGTGTTGTAAACTGATGCGGTGCAGATTCGCCCGCCCGCCGTGCAAACAAAGAATAATTTCCTCGGAATATGAGATAAGAGAGGGTGTAATGATATCGAGGCGAAAACTTTATCCCGCCGTATATCGCGCCTGAAGTGAAAACTAATATTAAATCGGCGGGTGTGTAACGAGCGACGCAGCTGCTCACCATATCCCAAGACTAGTTTCACCCACTTCTAAATTATCATCGTCTTATTAAAATGTAAGCCCACCCGGGCGACGATGTACGAGGTCCGTACGCTGCGTAACTCGGCCTAATCCCGAGACCTGCTGCTAAAATATTCGAAATCCGTCAAAACCGTAAATCGCACCCGCCTTTTGTATGTGGGTTGGGGTCCGTATTTACGACGCGGCGGAGAGCTGCAGATAGCCCGAATTAAACTTGAATTTAAAACCATTTTATATTAGCTAAGCTAGCTTAGATCGCGCTGGTGCCGCGCGCGTGAGATAAGAGAATTGGCCTGTCAGACGCCGGATGATATATTTGACCAACATTTCCATACCACCCCCACCCTCGCTCCCTTTCCCCTATTTTCATTTTGTACGTGTCTGCTCCGCCGCGTATCTATAATGTATCCTTTCTGTTTAGGAGTTACATTGAATAAAAAACTGCGAAGGTGAGAAGGGACGTTTATAATTTAATAGACTACATTCTGAGCTGTCAAATGGTGACGCGGGATGTTTAGTTTCGCCGGCGTACGCTTTGATCGTTATATTTTTATTGCGAGCTATGAGTTGGCCTGGCTGTTATTCATGCTGGTGTTTTGGTGCTCTCATTTGAATAATTAAAAATTTGGCAAGAGATCGGTGCATATGAAAATGTCTGCAGCGTCGGAGGCGTGGGCAATCAACCGTTTTTACTGCACTGCGCTTGTATACCACCCGTAATAATTGTTATCCAACTCATCGCATAATGAGGATATTATTTTACACTTCAATAATAACTGGCTTCCTTCGAGTTTTATTGCAGATTACTTCGACGATCACACAGAAAGATTATTCACAAGAGTTTATTGCTGATCGTCGGCCAAATCTGGAAACTTCATTAAGCGACTTTTTCTCGGTTTCGTGAAAAGTTTTGGCTCCGATAAAACTTGGGGGATGTATTCTTCGCAAATTGATCATGGAACACAATTCTTAGCTTATCAGATAAATATAGAACACATGTTGAAATAAAATGCCTCAGCTCGTTTGTTTTACGGCTTATCGTGGTAATCATGAACGCTGATTTGAATAAATTTCGAATTAACATTAAGATTACATTTCCTTATCAAAACGGCCGTAATCATCACGTTGAAGCGTTAAGAGACCGGGCAGCCAATGTAAACTATCTACCATAGGGCAATAAGCTTTCCTCTTTATAAGAACTTGGCAAAATAGGTCAGAATCTGTAAAACACGCATTAATTATGTCATTGAAAAAGCCTGAGGCTCATACGCTTATGCTTCAGTTTGTGCTAGAAAACTTTTAACTGAGGGAAAAAATAAGGTCGAAATCGTTTGCACCAACTTTCTTATAAAAAAGCATAAGTTAAAACAAACACATTAAAATGACAATAAAATCACAATTACACGTTTAAAATCTTTTTAAATCCATCAATGCCCCCTAAATTTATTCTCATTGAACTTTTCCCCGGGAAAATCCTTTTTCCATTGGCGCAACGCCTTATCCGGACTGCGATAAATCAGCCCGCTCTATTGTCGCTCGTTCGATGGCTGGCTAATGTACATGAGGTATTATTACGCCATCTTGTTATATACCCAGCTGATATTATACCTACATTATTTTGGAAGCCATTTAAAAGTGACATGTTAATTTTTGGATGTTGGATGTCGCGGTCAAAGTGGGAATTTGGATAGTTTTGAAATGTCTGGTTTGATGGATGTTTGGGTTAGGATGAATAAGTTAGTCGGATTTAATTTTTTTGTTGTCTGGTTGTGAATAGGTTGTACCTAAGTTAATTTGCAAGTTAGGTGTTGTGTTTAATAAAAAACGAGTACGAAATTAATCTAAATAAAGTATTTAATTGGTAAAAACGCTCGTAAAGAAGAGTGCACAGAACAAATACATAAAATAAATGCATTGCGTATCTTGTCACGCTAAACTTTCGCGACAAAACTTTAATCCTAAACCAAGTACCCGTACCTAAATTAAAGTGAACTGAAAAAACTGCATAATATATCACTAGCAACAGAGTGCAAATTTAAAATTACACATTCCGCCGTCAAATAGTATATTATCTGGTAGCATTAAAGCTATGTTCATATAACTACGGCTGGCTCTCACGACGCCAAAGCTTTTAACAAAGCGCCTGGCGACGCGCCAGTTAAATTGACATGTCGCAACCCGCCGCTAGATGCCGCCCTCCAAGCACCAAGAAAAAAACGCCAAATATTACATTCGAACAAGCTAACCTACGTCTAATAAATCTACTACATGTATATTACTAGATTGGCACATGAGACAAACGATTACCGCCTTTGAGACTCGCCAATAAGTTTCCGAAACGCAATGCGTCAAATAGATCTGTCACCCTCTAGCGCAGAGGAATCAGTCAAGTGGGAGCGAGTGAAATATCGTATTGGCATCGCGGGGATGTCCACGGCAGTTTTCGGTTTTAGCAAACAAAGGAATTAGAGCAGTACCCGCAACTCCACGCGAATTTATGGACGGTCGCAGTGACCAAATTTTCCTTTTTTTCCCCAACTCGTGTATTTTGCCCGGAAAGACGGGAAAACGTTCTAATGTTATTCCGTAGTTATGGCCACGAGGAAGGTTTGAGTCACATTATGTAATAAAGTCTTAGAAGTATGCACGTTTGTGCCGTGCGTGACGTCACATGCGGATGTTTACCGGCTACCCTCGCCAAAATATCACATGAATGCTAATTCATTAAATTACGCTAGGAATTGTGGTTCCGATGTCAGCGTTATTTCACGGTCTTTTATTATAACTTGGCATTACTGTCAATAAGCTTGACAAACACACATTCCGACTGATTTTTAATGTTTATCGCACATAAATACAGCTGCAGCACGCAACAATTATCGTGGCATTGCAAAAAGCAACTAAAAGTTTCTACCTTTTAAGAAATACTTCGCGATAGTGTTAAATAAGTATCTATCATTTGTAATTGGCGCTTGAATTAGTGCTTGTTTGAATAAAAATACGATGGCATACAATTTATTCTATCATACATCGTAAATTATATTAAACGTTTTTTATAAGGGCAAAATAACACATTCACTGTAACAAAATGGCGGATAACCGACGTCACATTTCAAATACATATTATAATCGTTCGAATTGGAAATTTATAAGTACCCCTCTCTCAATTGAAGGTAGGCAAATAGAACAATTTATTTTAATGTATTTTCTCAAGATCTGATCGGGCCGAGTCTATTAAAACTTCGTACAAACTTGACACACCTTTAAATTCAAACGGTAAGCCATCTGATAGTCGAAAAAAGAACGAAAAAAGTTAGCGGCAGAGTGACTTTATCTATGCCCCGTTAATACTCCAATTAAATTATTACAAAAAAATAAAAGTGACGTTTCGTTTCTCCCACTGACGTTATCTTAGTTTGAGCATTTTTTTTTTGTTTATTGAATACCTACCTTCTTTCTTGTTTTAAAATGTTTAAAAATTGTGTAGTAACGGCATTTTACTTATTATCATTGGTTTGCGCCATCAATTCCGCGTGTATCCACACTGACTGGTCATTGATCTTGATGCCCACGCTGTTTCGACATTTGGTGGGAACTTATTACTTTTTTGACACTTCATTTACAATAATATTATCTGCTGGGTCAATCAATATACATAAGACCTCAAAATGGTTGTCTGTTTTCATAATCACACGAAAAAAATCATCAAATGTTCTGTCAGTGGACCAAATATATGAAACAGACTTAAAAGAGTTATGTGCATATTTTTTTTTCCTTATGAATTTTTAGCGTGGTTCCTAAATAACTAAATACCACTGTATCATCATCAATTCAAAGTTTTAAAAAAAACTAAATGTTTTATTTCCAATAAACCTACGTGGGCCCTCATAAAACGTCAGAAGCTAGGTGTACAGTTCCAATAAAATGCAATGGTCATTCCTATGGAGAAGACTCTGCAAGAAACTACACAGTTGCTCTTAAAAATTAATTGGCTTAATTTAACATTTTTTTCAAATTACCTACACTGTTCATTATATGTATGGGAGTACTTAACAAAATATAAAATAGTCAACAAATCGAAGCATCTATGAATCTGCAATCATAAAAGTATCCTACTTCCATCATTACAATTCATCATCATCATTTCAAATTCAAAATTCAAACTCAAAACGTTTATTGCGAACTAAGTGTACAATGTAGGTGTTATGTTATGTTAGTACTTATGACTTAGCAGCCTTTTACAAGCATTGCAATTATCATTCAGCCGAAAGACGTCCACTGCTGGACATAGGCCTCCCCCAAATAGGGGGGGATTTGCCATAATCGCCACGCTTTGCTGGCGGGTTGGTCATTACAATTACCAAACACTATTTATTTTCACATTTGTATGACACAACCTAAAAAAAAACTAAAAAAATCGAACCGTCATTACAACCCATACAATGACATGTAATTAACATTCTTCCTAATCGCGCCTACATCATCCATCATGGCGGCATTTTGACTTGACAGATGGACATGTCGCGATACAAATCCGTCCAGATAGGTTGTAAACACATATTATTGTGTTTTGACGGCCCGTCACTGTTCCGTGAGGCATTGTCTTCAAAATTTACTGCTAGAAAACTGACAAGTCGAAAAGATTTAACCCATTTGAATTTGGGCTTAGAGTTTCTGATTGGACAGTACGGTAATTTTGAGAAAGATTGTCAAAATTGGCGGAACTTACATCTGGTGAAATCCGATCGCTACATCTAGCTAACTATTACTCTCTCGATGGGCCTAAAAGTTCATTGTTGCATTCGATGGACTTACAATTGTGCGTTTAGATTGTTTTTACCCACTTAGACTAATACACTCCGTTAACATTTCATACTTTTACCCATTCATTATATACTGGCGACCCGCTCCGGCTTCGCACGGGTTCATCTTTTTCATGTGGAGATGGTATTCTGTTCACGACACATGCACAAGTTTTGAGTACAACACCTTACAAAAAGTATTAATACTCGTACCATACCATCTTCCATCAATGAAATACTTTCTCGAATGATCTAAGAGACATCTTCTTGTTAATCTCAAGAAAATATTTCATTATTACTAATAAGTACTTCTGTTTTATATATTTATATAATACTATGTAGCCTATGTCCATCTGGAATAATGTACCTACCTTTGATTATGTATGTCTAGATAAAGGGTCGCGTTGCAAAAGAACTAAAACAAACCGGCCAACTTTGAAGGCTGGTGTGCGTGACAGCTACGTCTTACACTCGAGTCACGTCATTGTGCTGTCATTGTGCTTTTCTAGTGTGACTACATTTTCCGGCCAACAGTTGGACGCAATTTTCTTCGACGAGTTCACAGCTTTGACTATCTATCTAGACATATTCATATCTTTGAATGTAAGTTTCAAGTGGTAAAAGAATTTTCATCAGAAATCGGAACTATGGTTCCAGAGATTACCCACGGCATATACACAAACTCACAAAATTATCTCTCTATATTTATAATATTAGTATAGATAGCCATACGAAGCTTAGAAAAGTTACTCACCTCAACATTTTATATAAATCAAAGAAAACGGACCGTTTCAGTCAAACCTTTCTGTAATTTAAATTAAAAAGAAGACTCATCCCATTGACTACACACTGTGCACCACAGACAATAGTTAAATTCGGCCACCAATTGGTTCCGCGTGTCCAATTGAAATAGATATTATTATCATTATACCACGCCGTTACGGGCCACAATTACCGTAATAAGCTGTAATGACAGTTATTACATACACTAAAAACGGTATTACAGTGTAAAGCGTAGCCTTGTCTGTAATTTCGTATCAAATGCGTGTCGTTGCGTGACTGGTGGTTATCTGTAATTTTATGTCATCATGAGCTGTCGTCCAATCAGCGAAAGAAGCCTCCTGCAATTATCTATGTATAGGATGTGTACCTATGTTTTGATTTATATAGACTTTGTATTATGTATGAGTCCGTTTGGTGCCGGACGTAAAGAATAGCACCATCCCATTTCTTCCCATGGGTGTCGTAAAAGGCGACTAAGGGACTTACTAGAGAATGGGCAGCAGCGTTCTCTATGCATTTTAACACCATACTGCGATCGCCAACCCGCCTGCCAAGCGTGGCGATTATGGCCTCCCTTTTGGGGGAGGCCTATGTCCAGCAGTGGACGTCTTTCGGCTGAAATGATGATGATTATGTATGAAGGATACTAAATCAAAGTTCCGTTTAAAGGCATTATTTAGGGGTTGCAATTATTATATCTTTTTCACGAAATAGCGTATAATCTTGAGGTCTAATCGCGAAATCTTGAGCTTTTTTGAAGTTGAAGAAAGAAGAAAAAAGAAGTTTATCTACTTACCTTTTGCGAACAGAGATGCTTTTAGACAACCTTCGCGACAAGCTCTCAGACAAGCTTCTAACAATTCATGATATGTCTTGAGATTAACATTGGGCTAAAGCCAAGGCATTGAATTCCAATCTAGCCAAATTTTGCTGACTAATAAGTCAAGCCTCTCATTCATTCCACATACCACCACTACCAACATACACAACACATCCCCATACAAAAGCAGAAGCGACCAACACTTACATTTGTCCCCAAAAAATCCCATTTGTTTTCCGAGTAAATTTTTTAAATGGGCTTAAGTCTGTAGGCAATTATGGGCACTTTGAATTTGCGAAAAATAAACAGGGGTTGGTAATACCCCTTGTATACCCCTGCTTCCCTTATCAAGTAATGACGGAAGTTTAGGAATCGAGACCTTCACCTGAGGCCTGGGAATGGCTCTGTTTGCATTGGGCACTGTTGGTGGTACGGTGGTTAGTAAGGTCTCTTTTGTGATCTGTGGTCCTGGTGGTCTTTGGCCGCGATGGTAAATTGGTTTCAGTTAGCGGTTTTAGTTGAAATTTAAGGTTGTTTGAAATTGAGGATTTGAGGTTGACTGTAGCTTTGATTTCGGGAAAACTGTATTGTTTTTTTTTTCTATTTTACTTGAGCTTCTTGGTTTTTTTGAAAAGTGTGTTTATTTAGACATATTATCAGGTTCTAATTTGTACATTTCACTAATCTTTATACAACTTTGAGAAAGAAGCCGACAGAAGGATCCGGTTGGGTTGGGCAGCGTTTGGGAAACTTCATCAAGTCTTCTCGTCGCCAATCCCGCTGTGTTTGAATACTAAGGTCTTCAACAAGTACGTCCTGCCCGTTATGACATACGGTGCCGAAACGTGGACACTAACAGTCGGGCTGGTCCACAAATTCAAGGTCACTCAGCGTGCTATGGAGCGGGCTATGCTCGGATTTTGTCTGAAGGATAAGATCAGAAATAAAGTTAACCGGAAGAGAGCCGGAGTTACCGACATAGCCTGCAGAGTAAGCAAGCTGAAGTGGCAGTGGGCTGGCCATGTTTGTCGAAGGACCGATGGCCGGTGGAGCAGACGAGTCCTGGAGTGGAGACAGCGTATCGGCAAGCGTAGTGTGGGACGCCCCCCAGCTAGATGGACCGACGACCTAAAAAAGGTGGCTGGGGCAGACTGGATGTGGAAAGCGGAGGACAGGGTGTTGTGGCGCAGCCTGGGAGAGGCCTATGTCCAGCAGTGGACTGCTATAGGCTGAGTTGATTACTAACTTTTAAATCAACAAAGATACCATAAACTTTGGAAACGAAAATCCCGGTGTCAACCTTTTTTCCGCTTAAACTTTTTTACCATAAAACCTATCCAATGCCAATTTTCTTAGATCAGAATCAAAACACGTATATCGAACGGGAAATTCCATTAAAACAAAAGAACGTATTACACAACAAGACAGAACAAAGATTCGTTGGTATTAAGAGACGAAAACAATAGCGGAGCCGCGAAAAACGGGTGAACAAAAGAGCGTGGAGCGCTCCCAACCCGAAATTTACGTTTAAAAACAACGTAAAATACCTAAAGCGGGATCCGTATCTATCCTATTTAGATATTAATCTAAACGAAAAAGCAAAAGCAATTCAAAATAGGCAACAAGCTAACAGAAGGGACGGGGCGGGCACAGTAATTGGCCATTTATCAAACTGCGAAGGGGTTAGGGAATGCTCCTGCCCGGCTCTGCTGCCCTGGTACGCGGCCGGGAGCGGCGAGATACAAACTGCTTAAATGGAAAACAAACATACAGATTTTATGTATTAAAAATGAGTATTTAATTGTGTTTGGTTTACTATGACTATGTGCTGAAAAAGAGATTAAAACTTTTGGGAAATTGATCCGAAGAATGCTTGCCTAGTAAGCGTCTGCAAGATCCTTAGAGAGACAATATATGTTATTTTGGCAAAATTGCCTTCCCATTCCTTGTTTTTGATTTTGACTTTAGGTCTGGTCTTTAAAATAACCTCTTACGCATCTTCAGAAACTCGAGAACCACCCGAAACCTCTCAACACAAACGTATATCAAAACAAACATTAATTTAAAAAGTTCCCCTCCATAGCTGACACGACTTGCGTCCGCAAAACGGACCACCAAGGTCCTTTACCATAATTCGGAACAGGGAACAGAATTAATCTGAAACACCCGATACTAACGTAATTTTCGCAAAGTAATCCGAACCTAAACACACAGGTGGAAGGTACTCGGCCCTGCTTGATTAAGCCCCGTTTTAAATTCAACATTTTCGGGTCCATAATGAAAGTTTCTTATCAGTAAGGCGCGTTTGTGAGTTATGGTCGTTTGTTTACAATCCCTCGGGTTTCTATGCTCCTGATAGCTCAGCTTAATTATGTTATGTATTTATAATTATGATTAGGTGGATAATGTGGAAGCAATTTTATGTAAAATTGGTATTTAAATTAATAAGTGTTAGTTTAGAATTATTATCTTCAGAAAGTTCAATTTGTATTTATTTCTCATTCAAAATCAATCAATCTGCCCGCCTTTTCCCAACTATCTTGGGGTCTGCTTCCAGTCTAACCGGATGGAGCTAAATACTAGTATTTTACATGGAGCGACTGCATATCTGACCTCCACAACCCAGTAACTGGGTAATACGATACCCCTTGGTAAGACTAGTTGTCAGACTTTCGGGCTTCTGACGACCCATAACGACTGTCAAAGATCCACGAATGACAGCCGAGACCAACAGCGGAAGAGTCTCGGTATGTAAAGACGGTCACCCATCCATGGACCAACCCCGGCAAGTGTAGCTTAACCTGATGGATCGACCCGTGTGGCTGTTATTAGTTAGCCACAAGCTTCTCTTCATTTCTCATTCAAAATGCATATAAATTTTTGTTGCTTGCTTGCCGGTCTTTTACAGATTGTACTTCGGTGAGTGTGCCCAAGAACTCCACGACCTCATTCCACCGGCCCCCTTCTATTATCGGACATCTAGACGCACTGCAGGTTACCATCCCTTCGTGGTTGCTATTCCACCAATTCGGACTATTATTATTATCTCTTTATTTCACTTAAGTACATACAAATTATATTTTTAAATATTAGAATATAAAAAATATATATAAATATATTTAAAAATATAAAAAATAGTAGCCCACCGGTATCGGGAACAGGGTCCAAGCTACCGGCGGTCAGGGCTCCAGAGAGAGGAACCTCCTAACAATGCGAGCCGTGTCTAGAAGTACCGCTCTCTGAATCAGGCCCTTAATCCAGCTGCCCAACGAGAGCCTCGTTAGGTGTTGGTCGAGGCTCTTGGCAATTAAGCCATTGGCTGATACAACTATCGGCACAATGATTGCTGAGTCCACATCCCACATGTCGACAACCTCGCGAGCCAAGTCAAGATACTTGATTTGTTTATCTTTCTCGGCTTTCACGAGGTTCCCGTCATGAGGGACCGTGATGTCAACAATCATTGTGCGCCGCTCTATTCGATCCACCACCACTATATCAGGCTTATTGGCAACAATAGTCCTGTCAGTGATGATGGATCGGTCCCAGTACAATGTGATATTTCCATTTTCGAGAACTGGGTCGGGCACATACCTGTAGTACGGCTCCTCAGATTCTACAAGGCTGTATTTCAAAGCAAGTTGCTGATGGATAATCCTGGCTACAAGGTTGTGTCTATGCAAGTACTCTTCATTAGCAAGACGAGAACACCCGGAGATAATGTGTCGGATTGATTCTCCCGGACGGTGGCATGCCCGACACACGTCAACCGTGCCGTCCTTCACAACTTATTATTATTATTATTACCAATTCGGACTAAGCGTTTCCAAATGCCTTTTATAATGCGCACAGCAAAAGAGTGGAACTCTCTGCCTGCGTCTGTGTTTCCGAACGCATACAACCCTAATCTCTTAAAAGTTAGAGTGAACAGGCTTCTTCTGGGTAAGCTCACTCCATCATCGACTTAGTCTCTGTCACCTCTGCCCTAGACTAAGGTCAAGAGCAAACCCATCCTAAATAAAAAAAAATAAAAAAACTTACGGATTATAAGCCAAGATTATCTTAACCCCCTGCTGAATAAGCCAAACCCACCATCATAAAAGTAATTTTAGTGACCAAAATTGTTAAGTCTGTATACCTCTCATAATTATACAAGGTATTAACAAAAAGAGCCAGTAAAGTAACCCTCAACAAACTGTTTAAATTAAACAAAATGTAAAATCCAATTGGCATCAGGTGCTAAACACAAGCAGTACGAGAGGTTCATCACTCTAGCGCGGACTCCCGGCTGTCAAACGAGTGGCCCTCGCGAAGCCACCCGTGTGTAATGACTATTGTCTCTATGGTGTCTCGTCGGAAAACTTTATTTGTAATGTCTATGGCCGGCGCTTTGGCGCGTGAGCTTTGAAAATGGAATTAATTACGCCATTTTGTGATGGCAGGAAGTTATGAATATTTTGAGGCTGTTGAGATTTAAATAATAATGTTTTAAATACGAATAGGCATTTCAAATTAAATGTGAGTATGTGTAGAATAGTATCGTTAAGACATTGAAACATACTTATGGGCAGTAAAAAATATGATACACGTCCTCACAAATTAGTATTTGCTCAAAAATGTTGTTACAAGCTGTTACGTATATAATTCAGAGACTGATAAAATTATAGTTATTAAACGTATTAATTAGACGTTAAAACGAAAACGCTCCAATTAAAATGGACTTTTATTACAACGTGCGTCGCTCGAGCACTGTGTACGACAAGTAATAAACGAAAAATTACTGCATCTAAAATGATAATTAACATCGTTGGGACGCATCAAAATGCACACTTCAAGCGTTTTCATGTTTTAATAAAGTACACGCAGCATAACCGGTATAACGAGAAAAGCAATAAAAAAGCATAAGCAACCATTACATCTTAGTTAATGGACACCCTCAGTTTTCTAAGAAAATGATAAGCGAGATAAAAACGAACTAAAATGGCGACATTGACGTTCCCAAATGTCACCCGTACATCGCTATGCAAACAGCTCATAATTACACACGAAAACATTATCTCAAGTAGGATCAAGCTAGATCGCTTACACGCGTTTCTTTCAAAACAATTATGTTAATATGTAACGAGCGTCCACCGCGCAATAATTCACAATTAAAACCCCGTGCCAGTGAAACGGAGCGTAATGGGCGCGTTTGGATTGTCAGAGAACGGGACGTCATAATCTGGGTGCGTTCATATTCGTGCACAAATCCCCGGCGCCGGCGCTTGGACGCGCTCAACTTCGCTTATAAATTCAGAGGCGTCTGTTTTGAACGCAGTCATACGTAGGTACGTATTAGACGGGACTCAAATTAATACAACGGGCCGCAGTACACCTGCGCCTCGCTTGTTTCTTTCCTACAAAATTAACTCGGAGCTCGCAACAATGGAGCCGGGGGCCTCGCTCGACCAACTTTTGCGCTGTTATTTTTTTTCTCCACCGACTGCGGTGGCTATATTTCAAACTGTCATACTTAATCTTTTTATCAAAGTTAGTTAAATGCCATAAGAAGTGCACCCGTCTGCCGTGAGCTCCTCATCTGCCCTCTAATTGCGTTTGGAGTTTGTTTGCAAACTTTTATTATAAAATTAAACTAGTTTTGAAGCTGCTTTTAGTTCTGTTACTATAGCTGAGTATAATAAAGATGATTAGGTAAATACTTTGAGATTTGGACGGTTTTATATTTCGTTTCGCGAAGTAGTTCGAAGAGCGACTTATGTTGGTTAGCAAATAATGAGATTAAAAGGTTAAAAAACTCATTTACCAGGTGACTGAAAAGCCTTCATCTTTTTAATAAAGATTTTTTAAGCCTGTCAGTCAGTGGGCTTATTTCTAAGTTTTCCATCACACCAAAAATTCTGTTTCAGTTTCGTGTGGAAAATTATGTAGGATAGTAAGCTGACAGACAAACATTCGGCAATACATTTTATTTAACGTCAACCCCGACGTTCCATCAACTAATAATATAACTAACGCCCGCTCCGAAACAACTAAAACATTAGACAAAATACCAACAAAATCTTTACTAATTAAAACCCAACAGTTGTTTATTCAACGTTTCGCAGTTCGCAATACCAGGCGAGCAGGGCCTAGGAGGCGAATAATTTATATTTAATTTAAACAAGACGACATTGGTATTCGGTATACGAGTGCGTAATTAAAATTCCCGCGGCGGTGGCGCGCCCCGACCCCCCCTCCCTCCACCCCTCGCGACAGTTTTCGCGCCAATTTCAACGCGCCCGGAAATTAATTGTGACAGGAAGACGCGGCGGTCACATCCGGCCGCGTTCCGTTATACGCATTGAATTATCGGGCAGTGTGTCCTGCACAATAAAAATATTCAGAGCTGTCATATAACAGTCCACAGGTCGTACGCAATGCGATGCCGATATATTATTTTCACTTCATTAAACGTTATGTAAATTTTTCGAAGCTAAAAATTAGAATGAACAGAAATTATTTATTTTGCCAACATTTTTTTCAAAACATCATTCTGTAATTAACACGTATAAATCACAGCGCAATGATACGTCTTGAGCAGTCCCAGGAATAACTGTGGGCGTGTCGAAAAACTAGATAGATATTCGAAAACATCGAAATCCGAGTTAACATGATTTATCGATAACGATTACTTAAAATACCATGACATGTCACAAAACCGGTCGCTCGTTGATGTAATCGTGACCTGACTGATTATTTCCATCGTTATAAAACCTTATAAACTCGGTGACAATTAATAAGTGTCAAGTTTAACATTTAATTAAATATAAATCGATAAAATCATCATAATCCATAGTAATGGCGGCGCATTTACATAAGACGCGCGAATGTTTTGAAATTTTTCAAAAATGGAAATGTGTTCGAATTAATCCGTAATGCGTTATTACGTTATCGACAAATGTTTGGATTATTATAATCAAATTCTAGCTACTTATGTTTCAAAGAGTTTCCTAAGGGTCTGGTTCCACTACAGGTAGTTAATATAAACTTTTACGGGCATACTGGGGGAAACTACAGTAAACAATGATAAATGGGATTTCGCTCTCAAAGTTAACAACGAAATAAAATAGTTTTCATTACCCTCGAACTGTTGACCTAAAAGAACATTATTTCACACGTGACAATCATACAAAATGAAGACAACATCCTTAGAGGGCGTTATAGCAATACAATTATGGTACAGTTGCAACTTCGCAGTAGAAACCACCCTTAACTATCCATAAACAATCTAATCTACTTTTAACAGGCAAAGGTCTCACATTGTCCATGCTGATTATGCTGAAAAAAGAAATCAATTTTTATAATCGGCTACGAATTTCACGCGAGTAACAATTGTTTGGTATCCGCTGGCATCTGGGCGAGAGTCGTTCGTTACCAACGTTAAGGGCCTCTAATGGCCTCCACTGAACTGCAGGCCCTTAAAATTTTAAACGTCTTTTTATTTATAGAGACTCGACCGATATCAACCCGTCGGATCTATTCGTTATGATACGATTTTTCACTTTCTTATTCGGTTTAGTGTTCAGGGAAATATTGACACCTTTTATTGGTTAAACTCGCAGACATGTGACATCCATCAACCCGCATCGGGCCCGCGTGGTGGATTATGTCCCAGTCCTCTCATAGAGAGGAGGCCTGTGTCCCAGCAGTGGGAGGGTGATTATTGGTTAATGTCACGAGAATTTGACATATAGCATATTGCTGATGGAAATCCACTCAAAAATCCTAACCCTTGCCAAATGTGTTATCAAATTCAGCAAAGTTTGCATTATTTCTTCAAATAAAGCTTCATCTCAGACTGCCTTATCATAAGCTCCATTCCCACAGCATCCCACCACCAACACAATCATTAGAAAAAAAATCCAGCTGAAATTCCCTCCCACGAACCGAACCCGTCATAAATCGGTAAGTCGTTTAAAACGGTTAATTGCAGTCTGATTTATTAGTGTCGCCGTGTCTTATCGTCGGATCAGACGACACAGTCGTTAGGACACGGGTATATGGCTGGTATTTCATCAATTTGTATTGCTTGTAATTGCATTGGATCTGCTAGTACAGTAAGCTACACGTCAGTGGTAACCAAACCAGTATAAGCGGGCTACTGTACTAGATATAGACTAAATTAGGACCAGGTAGCTACAGTTTTGGTGAATTGCTATTAACAATGCAGACTGCCAAGAGTAGAAAGCATTTGGCAGAGTTGCACAAATTCTGTAGAGTTCTGGCAGTCATTGAACGTTCTTAATTCGTCAGTGATTATATGCGTTATTAATTAAGAATTATTGCTTGTTCATCATCAGAACTCGGCATAATTTTATGCTTCTTGACGCACGTATGATTTAGTCCTACCAGGTGGACATGGCTGGTAGAGGTTGCGGGAAATCATTGGATGCAGCCCAAATCAGTTCGTTGTGGAGATTTATAGACGAAGCATTTGTCCAGAAGTGGAATTCTTTAGACTGATGAGAAGATCAATCCTTAAAGTATTACCGTTGAAAGCGCTAGTGTTTACCATCATAATCAGCCTATAATGTTCCCCCACTGCTGGGACACAGTCCTCCTCTTTTCGAAAGGGAGTGGGCTGTAATCTCCCAAGCAGGCCCAGTGCGAGTTGGTAGATGTCACATGTCTTCGAATTTTTGGTTCTAGGACATGCCGGTTTCCTCACGATGTTTTCCTTCACCGTTTTGAGGGGAGTGGTGATGAAATTATTTACACAAAGTATAGCGCCTGCCTGGGTTCGATACTTCGAACCCATGACTTACAATTCGTACGTCGGGGCAGTTACTACTGGCCCACCACTGCTCGATCTCATTTCACTGTTCTCTCTGTGCTTATAACACACATTAAATACTAATTACAACATGACTTATAGATTCCATAGTGTGCTAGCGGTACAATGCATTCAACGCATAAATTGCACACAACGGTACATTCTATATCCACACAGATGCTTGTATCCACTGCCGCAGGATAACTGCGCGTCCCGGACACGTCCTACTTAGTTATTAGTAGAGGAACAATACTGATCCGCTTTATTACTCTTTTGTGTATGTAAAAGAACAGTTTTACTATTTGAAATTGATCGTTTTGTGAATGGGACTGCAGTCAATTTAACTTATCTTTCAACCAACCTGTCCTAAGTGTGTGCACTAGGAAACAATATATCAACCTCCATTCATATCTCCAGAAAGTTGACCCATTAAGACCGCCTACCCAATAAATAAAATCGTAAACTCAAATGTCTTGAGACTTATGGTAGCAGCACTCCGTCCATTAATATAATGTATTAAACAAAACATCCAGTTTAAAAACATCGGAAACGATACGCTCTGAGAGGCTTCTCGATCAAACTGTTTATCTAGAACATTCCCATTCGGACGTTATAAATTACGTTCTTTAGGCATAGGGTTGCCAATTGACAGTGACAATACCATAGACGAATTAACTTTTTTCGAACGGCTCATTTGAATTCAAATTATTTTTCATTGGCAACCTTTTAGATACGGGAGATTGATGAATTGGGAGCTTCGTATTTTAAAGGTGCAGTTGCAAAAAAATTTGCCAAAACATTTAAACAGAGTCAAAATGTAACAATTTTAATAAACGCAACACGATGCTAAATCATTTCGTGACATGTTTGATTTACGCAAAACACCAAAATGTTAGTTTTCGAAATAATTTATTCGACAGCAGACATTAACACTGCGAATTTTAATTGCAAATAAAAGTAGCATCACAAAACTCCGTCAAACTGGTCGACCATTTGCGTTTAATCGTTAACTTGATTAAAGACTGATGCATGCTAGAAACTGGAGGGACAATCAAAAGCCTTATCTGTCCGTAAAAAAGGCAAAAAGCCCTCGGACCGACCATTGTTAGCGTACGATTGCGACAATGCGATTAAGCAACGTGCACAGCTAATTCGACTGAGGTTAACACGCGAACACACCATCATAGTATGCAATAAACCGAATGTAAACGAAATAGAGATGTTTGGAATTAGTTTCCATGTTCTTGTCTCTGGCTGAGTGGGCTATTCGTTAGATGATCATTTAAATGGTGTTAAATATTTGTGGAATTATTCTGGCTGTTACAAATAACAGTTGAATTTATTGTTTCTTTGTCCTTTCCAAATAAGAGCAGGCCAAGGTAATTTTAGATGGTCGGAAAACGGCCTTAGATTTAAGATTATTACGTACACCCCTAAGATCCATCCCTGTCTACACTTTCCAAGAAATGATGTGCGAAATGGCCGATATTTCTGACCTTCTTGAAAACCGTGACCTGAACCACATGTCCGTGGAAATGAAGACATTTTTACGTGACGTCACCGCGAGTCAGGTGGCCGCTTAGAATTCTGATCCGTCCATCATTAATTTGACAAATGGGCGCGCGAGGTGATGGCGGACGGCGGCGGCGCGCGCCCCACCGCGTTCCTTCAATTTATTTGAATTTAGCATTCTGTTTTTGCAATTATTCGCCTAACTTCCAATTAGGTTTTTAAGATGACGTGTTGAAAGAAATTCCCATTGTTTATATGTTTTGTCTATGCTTCTTCTACGTTGTTAAAACCAACACTTTTGTTAGGCTTTCTGCAAGTAGATCGCATCGCTTGTCAAAATGGCACGGTTTCATAATTCGATTTTAATATTCTTAATCCGCATTATTTCACGTTCAGTTATGGAAACAGAACATGACGCGTCTGTAAACAGAATTATAAAGCTTTTTGTTATATTTATTGTGATTTCCGTGTTGTAAAATTGTATTTTATTTATCTAAACGAGCCATGAAATGTATGATGGGCGATTTGTTTATTTTGATTCAGTTTTCCGACTTTCATGTGGGCAGTAAGAACGAAAATATCGAATGTTTATTGATCGTTTTTAAATAAATATATTTTTAAATTGTATTGCTGTAATGTCGGTTATTACTAGTAAGTATTCGATTTCTCATGTCTCCGTCGGAGTAAGTTGTTCAATCAATCGACTATCAATCTTTGTAAGTTGTCTTCTGCTGTTCGAAGATTTTCTCGTTTTCTAGGTGTCGCTTAAAGGCATAAATAAGGCCTTTCACATCGTGTCTTCAACAATTGACGTTTTCTAATACGTACTACTTACTTACTACTAATGGTGACAGATTCTCATTCCTGTTCTATTGTATTACTCGAAAATATCGCAACAAGACATTAGGTAGGACTTGAAGATAAATGAGAATGATCCGTAATTAGAGCAAGTACCAGGCGAGCATACAAGACGGGAGTATTTGGTGCGACCCGCATCGGCCACACGCAATCCATCACTGCACCAAATTAGTTCGCGCGCCGGCCGCAGCAGCCGCACCGGCGCTACTGCCGCACTCATTAGCGGTCGCCTGGAACCCTGCGCTCCTGGTGTTTAATTGTTATCACCATTAAAATATTGACGTTATTTTAGTGTCATCATCATCAGGTGGCTTTATAGACAAAAAGTAAAAACTACGAAACTGGAAAATATTCTGGTTAAACAACGGCAGACAGCATTGGAAATCAATCAACAATATCTATTATTAAGGAATATAACCGAGACTAATTTTTATGCCTTTCAAAACCCTATATTGCCAAGTTTGAAGCATATCCACAAGTTAGAGGCAAAAGCTACTAGGTAGGTACTGTTTATCCTGAAAAATATGGTGCCCAACACTAATTTGGCTCCAGAAAGCCAATATTTTATTCCAGCCTACCCAATCTTACCTGTACCTACAAAATTCAAATTCTCCGCCAGATGTTGTCTATAAATAAACTGCGTTCGCACCTCAACCCTTCGAGTTGTGTAGTACAAAATAAATTCGGCGCACACGTCACCAATCAGAGCAATATGGCGCCGGGTCGGGCTATTATCGCAATTGGATGTTATCCGCGACCCTGTCTTGGGATACGGGCACGAAATTCGGGGGTTAGCTAGCGATTTTTAGCATGATTGATGATTTTTTCAATGACTTTTGGAACAGCTCTTTTCTACTAGCAATTTTGGCCAGAAATTACATTATTACATTACAGAAAAAACATGAAAATCTGCTTTTTGTTTTAGCCCTGAAAACGTTGAAAACGGATACACACTTTCTGATTTTATAACATTAGTGTAGATAGCTGGGGATGTTCTGCAAATAAGTCTGATTTTCGGCACTGCATCTCTTTTGAAAGCAAGACTATCAAAACCATATTCTCATCTAGCGTTCTTAGTCCATGTCTCTAGCCTGAAAAGGACACAACACCAGTAATGATCTTCTCTCCACGAGAATCGTCATCTTTCTTTATACTTTTAAGGCTTCTACATACCAGCGCGACTTGTCACGCGACGCGACCCGGCAAAAAGGCCCCGCGTGTCGCGGGACGAGCGGTGCCTTTGTGTCGCGTCGCGTCGCGCGACAAGTCGCCGACAAGAAGCCTTTAGAAGTTCGGAAGACAGAACCGTGGCCAATAATTTTCGGTCGTCCCCGCTCACCGCTAACTTCGGGGCCATACGTAGCAAGCGTTTTGACACCATCTGCGACACTGAGATATTTACTGCCGATTTATGCCGCCTTGGTGTCTAATTAGTCGCGTGTTAATTGTACCTACAGACTATTAAATTTGGAAACGCGTATATTAAAAGATGGTTTATATTTAGATGGTCCACTGTCCTGCAGAATTGAAAATATTATGGACTAGCTTTTGCCCGCGGCTACGCCCGTTGTTTGAAAATACTACCGAGAACAGGAACGTACTACCGAGAATAAAAGTACCCTAAGTATTTAATCCAGGTAAACAATGTATTAATATTAATAATACATTGTTTTCATCTTTCTCTGTTGGTTTACGCGGCGCACGCTAGTATAGCTCCCAGTCGGCATGATTTTTTCCGACATCTAACAATCATCGTCATATTTCAGCCATTTACACAAAACCATAATGAGTTGCAAGCACTTAAACCTTCCACATGAAATACTCCGCCCATTGGTGAAAACCGTATGAAAATTCGTTCAGTAGTTTTTGAGTTTATCGCGTTCAGACAGACAGACGCGGCGACTTTGTTTTATATTATTTTTTTTTTTTAATATTATGTAGTTTTTATTAAAATATCTATCCATCTATCACCTCACCACCCCCTATCCATCAACATCATCCATTACTTTATCTATCTTTGAAAAACAAAGCACACAACACAGAAATACAGCCAAGTTCACATTATTCATACCTCGTTGCACAAAATCATAAAATCAAAACGTCAGTGGAAACTCAAAAGAAAATAAATCGTTGGCGCGACACAGTCGGGTCCCCCTCGCAATCGCAGAATAAAAACAAATCCGTGTGCCCCGACAATTAACGCAGTACCATGTGTTACTCATTCCGTGTGATGAGGACCCAGAAACTCGGGGGGTCGGGAGGTCGAACTGGCGATATATTGCGCCCGGTAATTACACCCAGCGGGTACCAGGCTGCCATAGGATTAAGGAGCTATACGCCTTAAAATGAAGCATTTTCCGCTAACGTAATTTATTAGAGGCGATTTTTGCTTCTCCACTTTATGTAGCTTTGGTAAATTAATACTAGTGCGATTTATTGTTCTCACTTTGGTTGTTTTTGACTTTTATTTTTATTCAGGAAATGGTTTTGAAATTGACATCGTGGAAAGTTAAAATTGGAGGCTTTTTCGCCTATACTACGCCAACTTTAGCAGTCAAGGGTTCTAACAAATTTCATAATTCAAGAGTTGTTACAAAGTGGTGGAGCTAGCTTCCTCAATTAAAAGTATCCAGTTTCTAGTGTAATCACTAGCAGACAACATAAAATTCCCTGAAAATACCCATATTTTGTACACAACCATGACAATAACGCTAATTCACGCCTAATAACCAAACATTCTTCGAGCACAAGAGTCCATTACGAAAACAACATAGGCAATATCCTTAACAATCTCTATACGCCGTCTCCTGATCCCCTGGTTATAATATTTACTGGTCACACCTATAATTGCCTGATTTAAGGCAGTTTGTATGCGCTGGCGACGGCGGTGGATTTCATGAAAAATATTTATTGTCCGCCCGGACTCCCTGGATTAGACGTATTTGTACGTGACGAAGTCGCTTGAACCTTTTGTTTTTCACGACCGATATTTTCCGGGTTGTTTTTGTGAAGTGTTTCAGTTTTTGTCCTGGCAATTAAGATGTTGACAGGTTTTAATCATAATATTTTGCACTATCTTCGTGTAAAAACTCGAAAAACAAACTAAAATAAAACAAAGATTTTACCTATGTATGAGCAATCAATCACCAGGGTAACATAGCTCCGGATATCTCAGACATCAAAACGCGATCCGTCCGTCGGACGGTATCCGCACTGGATTTGTCGGATTCCGTCAGCATTTGTTGCGGAATCCAAGTATTATTCACCCTTTTGAGTCCCTGTATCGTCTCCGAATGTTTAGTTAAGCTTACAGGGATCCTTTGTGTAGTGTAAATATCAAAACAAAGTTCTTGGATTACGGTTAACATTCCTGTAACAATTCCGTGCGAATATTTCATCAAAATAGGTAATATTTTTATCGTTTTATAACTCTGCCAAGTCGTTTTAATTATTCTGCTACTTCCAAATAATGAAAAAGCTATTTGGCAAGTAAATAAATAAGTACCCGGGGTTTATACGTACCGCGCAAGTTTGTATTTTGAACCAATTACTTGGGCAATATGTTATACGTCTGTTGAATAAGTAATCTCATCGCGAGTGGGATGGTGGGAGTGTGGGACCCGATGCGCGCACTGCATTCCCAAATTAACTGTCACTATGAATTTTGTACGAACGTTCGGATATTCTTCTGATTGCTTTGTGATTCGATTAGTTTTTGTGATAATTGTTGTGTAATTACCGTTTCGACACGCACCCGTAATGGTTAAATACGCAGCGGCGCTAGAGAGCCGATTGAAAATAAAATTATTTTGTTTAAAATTATTTCAGCACTGCTTGATGGTCAAAATTTTAATTAAAATACGTGTCAATTCGTAGAAACATGCAAATGGCAGATGTAACACAAATTATTTGAAGTGATTTCTGTAAATTCCAAGTATTTTAATAAACATTAAAATTATCATAAATTAACCCTAAAGCGAAACATGCGAAATTGACATGAGGCATACAGTGCGAGGGTTGATGCCGAACTATCCCTTGCAAGGGTCCCTGTAATTACTTGAGCGAAACATGGCTGTGCGTCCGATGCGTCTAATGTGTTGTTAATATCAAGATTAGTTCATTAACTCTTCATCCGCCGGCCCGGGGTCCATAACACGCCGGTCCGCCGGGAGAGGGGCCCCGGCGCAAAAACGGCAAATTTTACGACTCTTAAGAGGGTATCTGTTAAATCGCGCTTTGTATTAATTTTGACGGCGACTGTTACTGTTATTTTGATGTTTTAGCTGCAATTAACTGTGAGGTTTTAAGATTACATGGCTTAACCGTTGTTTTCCTTGTGTAAAATTATAATTTTGCGAATTAGATAGAAGTTTTATGGTTTGACATTTAAATTGAATGCCTAATGTAGATCCTTTGATGAGCAAATACGTTTAAAGTAGTATTTAAAAAATAAAATGGTCATGCAGAAAGGCCATGTTATATAAGAGCCATTTAACCCAAAAATGACATTAAATTCTGAATGCAAATAAAAAACCAATGTTCAAAATACATTGTTTTCCACATCATAAAAGTAATAAATCACAAAATTTATGAAATTTGAAACATAGTTCAACAATAGACCAACACACATCTGACATTACCGAATTTGCATTTCTATGTGTGTTTATTTTATTTGTGACAACGGTCGGGCCGATACTAGGGGCGCATAAATCATAAGCGATCTGGATTTGTTCGGAAGGGTTGGCGATACAATTGTTTGATGCACATTATTGCACATGCGCCTGATAAATCTGTTTGGTATGCAAATGGGACTAATTGTAATAAGATTTGGTACATTACCGCGTCATCTGATACTCGGAGGGGAAGTTGTTTTTATTTTATTAGGTGCTGTATGGTGGAGTGTTGGTGTTACAATTGTCTGAGCTGATTTAGTAGTGTACTTTCAAACAATTTAATTTTTGGTTCTAGAAAGGTTTTTGTTACTCTGCAGTTATCGACCGGAGAACAGAAAATGTTTAAAGCTGCGTACCGATGAATGTGTATAATAATCCACAAATAGGACCGTTTGATTTTCAAAGCGAGGCTGGGCCTGGCTTAGCTCTGGTGGAAGAGGGTTTAACGAAGATATTTATTTTAAATACGGGCTTTGTAAAATAGCTCATCTTCCTTCATAGCACATTTTACTCGTTCCGCTACACCACTTAGCGTTCTTCGAAAAACACATAGTTTCGTAGCTTAGCTTCACCGCTTAGATACCTGGCACATGTCTGGTGGGAAGGCAGCCTGTGAATCTGTCCTAACAGCCCCTAGCAACAGACACTGTTCGTTATCCTTTACTAACAGTTTTTGGTAATTGTACCAAAAAAAAAAACAGCATAACAAATAAATAAGATGAGAACACATGCCACTTATTATAATTAGTAGAAAAACACATACGCCCAAGAGAATCACATTACGTAACGATAATAGGGGCGGGCCACTCGATCTCATGATGTCCTGGTAGCAACTTATTATTGCAATTGCTAGATTTCCCCGGCTTTTCCTTAAATAGGGAAAGTTAAAAAGGTGATTTGATCCGGCAAGCACGTTCGAGACCAGGGGGGTAGAAAATAGGGATGGAAGTCCGCCAGCGTACCTACAGAGTATAAAATTTAATTTCGACTTCCAAGTTTTTGGATTTTAATTACCTGAAAGCGAATTAAATAATGAGTATGCGGGGTTGAGTGGAATTCCTTCAGTTAACGCTGAGAATTCGCATTTTGCGAGAAGGCCACGTCGAGGGGTTGGTGTAAATTTATAATTTATCCTTACTTGATTTGGAATTACAATATCACGTAAGATTACATTTAGCAGGACTCCGAAAAGTTATTTGCTGAGGAACACATTCAGTTGGTAACAAATTTTTGGCTTCGACTATACATTGTAGGTACCTACATACTACTATGTTACATATGTATTTTTTTGGGTTCCGTACCTCAAAAGGTAAAAACGGAACCCTTATAGAATCACTCGTTTGTCTCTCTGTCTGTCACAGCTGATTTGCTCCGAACCTACTGTACCGATTAAGTTGAAATTTGGTACACATAATTATGAATTTCTGTGACCCAAACACGGACGTGTAACGTAAATAAAAAATAATTTTTACTAAGAGGGTCACTTTTGGGAAGGAAATTAGAAAATTTAAAAAAGTTTTGTGGACTGTACCGTGTGTCATATTAAATTAAAGGGCTTGTTGTGAGGGTCTCAAATACATATTTTTCTAATAATTATTACATAAAAATAGTTTTAAAGTTATTTAAGAAAATATATGAAAATTTACTACCTATTCTACCACTTTATCTCCAAAACTACTGAACCTAAAATTTTGAAAAAATACAGAAAATTGTTCTGTGGTGTTAAAATAACATGGTACCTAAATCTCTCAATATTGTGCGTACAAACTTACATTTGCAGTTGGAATGTATGAAGAACATGATTTTCAACTAGAATGTTAAGTTTGTTCTTGGGATAAAAACATGGTAGATAACATATTAATTGTACGGGACCCTTACCACGGGAGTTCGACTCGTGCTTGTCCGGTTGTATTTTTGTGCTTATGAAGAGTTTTGAGAATTTTGTAATGACTGCATAACACTACTCTATTTATAAAACGTAGAGTAGATTTTATCGAATGAAATATGCACAAACAAGTAGCTTTTCTTAAGCCAATCGCAAACAAACATTAGTTCCCACAATTTACTATGTCATGACGTCACAAAAATCGGATCTTAAACCCAGGGGGTGCGTACGAGCCACCCCGAATTAAGCGTTAATTAGGGAAAACGGTATTTATTACCCCCAGGTAATAGCTCACTCTACCACCTGCTGTTTATGTAACTAAACACAGGAAAAACTTTATTTTCTCGGCCGTTTCGTTTATTCCTTTAATCGTCTGCGAAAATTGGTTTTATGTTTTCTTTTTGAGATTTACTGATTCTCATATTTGAGAAACTTGTGAATGGTCTGCCATGGAGTTGAGTGTATGTACCTATATTTTATTAAATATCGTTTCAGAGGAGGATCCTTCCTCCAATTAAGATTCGGAATTTTAAATCCATACCTATATTTTATTAAATATCGTTTCAGAGGAGGATCCTTCCTCCAATTAAGATTCGGAATTTTAAATCCATTTATCTAATACTAATATCTAACTAGGTGATTGCAATTTTGTCCGTTATTTACTACTAAATATGTATATAAATTTATGATCCAGCAATGTTCATACCAACGATAAGCTAGTTTCGTAACATTTAAATTACAAACACGAACTGAAATTTCCACAAAACTTTTATCGGACACCCCCTTGTCCGGGGTAAATCCCAAAATCGTAATCCCGAGGTACTAGGGCGACATAGCTTATCGCCGGTGGCCGGAGCCGACGCCAAATGAAGGCATTAGTTTTCATAAAGCCGGCCGAGATAGCCCCCGGTCACTCCCTTCTGAGGGATGCTCTCCTAGTGCCTAGCTTGATATATTGCCCAATGATATTTGAAACCTTTTTGATAAGCGAATCTAAAGTTATTTCAGTAGTGGGTACGGTTTCCAGATAAAGACATGTCTTATCGTTTCCGAATATTTTTAAACCAGAAAAACGACCGAAAGTTCTTGGAACAGTGGTACCTTTTCAAAAAGCATTATGATTCTGACTTCTAAGTAGCTGGTACCCTAGTAGTAGTTCCTAGTATCTTTGACAGGAAATTTGCTCTTTGAACATAATTATAATATCCTGAAAATATGTTAACCAAGATCCTAGTAATTCATGCGATGCTCAACCCTCGCAAAACACGGGCTCGGCAGAATTCGACATAATTCATTACGACTTGCTTGTTTTCCCCGCCTATTTGTGCAAAGAACTTTTGCGGAAACTGAAAACTAAGAATACGCTGATATTGTGTGTAGATAATTTTTATTTGATTAACGTTATATATTATGTGGTCTAGGGCAGTAGAATAATAATTGTTGGGAGTCTGTGAAGTGACTTATACTTGACCTATACTTCGCTGATTTTATGTGACAGCAGGGGAGGGCTTAATTGCTTAGAATTCTAGCATCCTAGCATAGTCCTGTGCTAAGTGCTAATCTCGTCGCAAATCCCGCAGTGTTTGAAGACTAAGGTCTTCAACCAGTGCGTCCTGCCCGTTATGACATACGGTGCCGAAACGTGGACACTGACAGTCGGGCTGGTCCACCAATTCAAGGTCGCTCAGCGTGCTATGGAGCGGGCTATGCTCGGAGTTTCTCTGAAAGATAAGATCAGAAATGAAGTTATCCGGAAGAGGACCGGAGTTACCGACATAGCCTGCAGAGTAAGCAAGCTGAACTGGCAGTGGGCTGGCCATGTTTGTCGAAGGACCGATGGCCAGTGGAGCAGACGAGTCCTAGAGTGCCCGCGTATCGGCAAGCGTAGTGTGGCACGCCCCCCAGCTAGATGGACCGGCGCAGCCTGGGAGAGGCCTATGTCCAGCAGTGGACTGCTATAGGCTGAGTTGAAGTGCTAATAAGATACGACAGTTAACATAACAATGCACTTAAAGTACCTACAGCCACATTTCGCCAGTTATGTTAAGTCCCATGTAATAGAGGGCGAGCCTATTGCCATCAACCGGGTACAAATCCAGACTCCGGGCTGCTACTGAGACCTTTTTGGATGGAAAAACCCAATAATACTTTGCCCGAACGAATTCACCCACAGACCTAAGTCTCAGCAGTAGCGCTTCCGACCACTAAATGAGGCAGACTGGTACGACAGTTGTCAGCTCATAAACAAAACACGGTGAAAGGCTTTGGAAAACCGGCCAAGTGCGTGTCGGACCACGCATAATTAAGGGTTCCGTAGTTGGGATGAATTTATCCCAAGAACAAACTTGTAGCGGCATCGGCATCAACATCGCCACATAATATGTGAACTACGCGTCACACTGACGTCACGCGGATGTTGTATACAGGGTTATTTTTAAAACGTCAATAACCTCTTAAGGGGTCATTGTACTCATCATTATGAACAAATGTTACTACGGGACCAAACCTGGAATCGCGAAATAAATCATCTGTTTCCTACATTTATGTTCGAATAACTCATCAAAATGTAGGGAACAGCTGACTTTTTTTTTCGCGATTTCAGGTTTGGTCTCATAGTAAAAGTTGTTCATAATGATGAGTACAATGACCTCTTAAGAGCTTATGCGTTAATTCTAGGACATTTTATATACATACATACATGTACCGTAGTTTTAAGGCATTTAAATAAATAAATAACATTATTTTTTTTTTAATATAATACTACCTACTTATACATAAATAAAAGACCAAATAAATCCTAACTAATATTATAAATGCGAAAGTAAGTTTGTTTGTTTGTTACCTTTTCACGCCTACACCACTGAACCGATCATCCTGAAATTGTGCATATACTCGTACGTTGTCAGGTGTACAGAAACGGACATAGGGTACCTTTCATCCCGAAAAAAAGTACTGTTCCCGAGGAAAACAACAATAACGTTCTTATGATAATAGATTGCGCCACGTGTCTTTTGAATCCTTATTGAATTATATTAAGGGACAAGCGGAGTACAACCCGAAATGATTGTCTAATTCTAAACTAACGCGAGCGAAGCCGCGAGCAAAAGCTAGTACGTACATAAATATTTATACTAAAAGAAACCAAACAAACAATGGGAAAATATTACCCTTGTGATGATACTGCGTTGTGATAATGTGTGCAAAATACATTCATATAATTTAACTTAGATCTAGTTTATAGAGAAATCTCCATATTTTGACATATCGCCATTGCACCCGTGTGAACCAGGGGCGGATCGCTATTTATTAACTAATTAAACTTGTTTATTTTATTAATTGTGATATACATACATAAACTCGCGCCTTCTTCCCATGGCGGAAGGCAGAACGCTCCTGCTACGCTCCTTACATACTCCTTTTGCTTCGCCTACGTTCATACATCTAGTCATACACGCACGCCGGTTGCGAGTACTACGCACCTGACCTTTCTGAAGAACATCACCAATTAACATAATTGTGATATAATATTTTATGGTGCCGAAAGTGCGCGTGTGGCACCATCCTATTTCTTCCCGTGGTTGTCGTAAAAGGCGACTAAGGGACTTACTAGAGAATGGGCAGCAGTGTTCTCTATGCATTTTAACAAACCTACTGCGATCGCCAACCCGCCTGCCAAGCGTGGTGATTATGGCAAACCCCCCCTTTGGGGGAGGCCTATGTCCAGCAGTGGACGTCTCTCGTCTGGAACGACGATGATGATGATGACATACATATTTTATTATTTAACTTAGATCTAGTACTTATAGAAATCTCCATAATATTTTGACATGTCAACATTGCACCCGTGTGAACCAGAGGCGGGTAGCTAGTTATTAACTAATTAAACATGTTTATTTTATTGATATTTTGTCTGTTTGTTTCAGGTTTATTAACGCGAGACGTAGGATAGTGCAGCCAATGATAGACCAGTCAAATAGAGCAGGTAACATTTCTCTTATACAACAGCTGTTATTTGTGATGTCATTTATTATTCACAATATTATTCATTTATTTTTTAAGCAGATGTTCTTTGCAATAATGAAGTTGACTACTTTTCTGCATACTTAAGAAACTTTAAAGAGCAACAAATTAAAATTAAACATGCAAATTATATACCTATTATCTACTAGGATATCATGGTATTAAAGAGAAACTCCCAAGAACTGCAGATTTACAAGGATCTAAAATTATTGCAGACATTTTTTTTTTTTTTTTTTTTCTTTTTCCTTCTGGCTTCGCACGGTTTGTGCATTTAGCCAATGTCAAGTTAGTTCTTGTATAATATTGATGAAATGAATTATAAATGCATGATGATGATATCCCCGCCTACTCCCCTTGAGTTTCAGTAAAGATGTGGCACTTTACTGAGTCCTCACGCGGACTTCTTGAGAGAACTTGAAGCGAAGTTGCACTGTTTTGTTTCATTTGCCTACACTAATGCACGTTCACAAACACTTAATGGTTAATAATCCACCATTATTACACATTAATATTCGACTAAACACTAATTTTGGAAAATTAAACAAACTGCTGAACATGACGCTTCACTTTCCCGCCAAGAACCAGACATTTTTTGGCGGAGAAGTGCAAGTTGACAGATAAAAAAATCAGTGTTGCCAAATAAATTCACAAAAATATTATTGTTGGTGTTGCCAAGTTGACGGCGTTAAAGCCTGGACAAACGATGCATCTCAACCTGACAGGACGACGCATCGTCTATAATGTAGTGTTAAAACCAAAAATTGTAGGACATAATCTTATTTTACTTCTAAAACGAACACTTTTATACGAGAAATTGTCTAGGGACGTCAAATCATTTTTTTCATCCCAAACGCCCCCAACTTCTTGCCAAAACAGTCCCAACGGTAAATAATCTTAAATAAAACTTCAAACGTCGATACCATTAGATATCCAAAATTCAAGACGCCATTACAAGGACATTAACGCGTTCTGACCGCATCACGTATCGCACCGGACATTTCAAATTCTCCGAGCACGCCCCGAAACGACTTTGAAGTCTAAAATCGAGTTTGCTGACCGCAAAGTACGGAGTGGTTCATACAGTATGCAGGCCGTCGCATGCGGCCAGTAACGCCGCCGTCCCATGAGGATGTTCTAGCTTTTAGCGCTGACCGCCTGTGGAATTATGACTGCCTGGTACGCCCCAGCTGCGTTTAGAAAGTAGATTAGATAGAATTACTTTACTCTGAGTAAAATAGAGTGTATTGTTTTTGAATACCAATAGCTTGAGTTAGACCCTTGGAATAATGATCTTGGGACATACTGATTATTGTGTATTTGGGCTTTAGGCGTTGAACCTACCTATTTTATGAGAAAAATAAAAAGTTGATTGATTGATTGATTTTCTCATTAAACTAAGCCACAGACACCACAGCAGTGTGATAACGATTAGAGAGATCTTAAAGTAATAAATTACTTTCAGTTTCAAGGTGCAATAAACTGCAAGACAATTTAAAACATTTGCGAATCACAAAACCAGGCAAAATATCCGCCGATAAAACCTTTTTTATACCCATCCCGTCGACAATATGGAATAGAATTACAAACGACCAATTCTATTTTTACTTTGTAATTGTAGCACAGTCCATAAAACGTTCTCGAATCCCCCGTACGTAGCCAACAAAAATTCCGTCGGGGGAAAAAAAGGACGTCGCAGAAAAAGGGCTTACTCCTGCGAACGCAAGAAGGGTAAAAAAGAATAATGTCCGAATTCGTTGACCCGTCCCGAGCTATCCATCACTCGCCCCTCTGTCGACTATCGGCGATGTATGCTACCCGGGTACCTTTATCTAGATGTGTGGATGTTGCCCCCATTTTCTATTTCAAGATTAGAAACGGGCATTTTCTTCATTTCTTGTTAATTTCGTTTATGAGAACGGAGACAATACGTCATCAGAGGTTCAATCGAAAGTTTCGGACTTTTGACATGTACCAATGTTTACTACGATAACAGGAGACCTATCTAGGCATTGTCGACAAAAATAAGAGGATGGATTTGATTCATCATGATAAGTTTTCTTGTAGCAGAAGAAATATATAATAAATACATCAACGATAATCTTATTTACTGCTGCAGGGCACCTTGTTGTTAAAACGTTACTCCCATTGGAAAAATGCATTCGTTTTCTCAATACAAAATGCTATCGCATTAAAGTTACCAGGCTGTCAGCACTCAAATATCGCGACACCAAACACCGGGAGTACATAAACCGGGCACAGTTCTAAATCTCGCGAGCCAAACGGGCGGATGTGGCCGCCCGGCCAAGTTTGCCGACGACGGAAAATGGAAAAACCGGAGGGGTGGAAGGATAGATGGAAAATTGTTTTGGCAATGGACTAAAGAAAATGGCCACCGCATTTCCTGTGGTCAAGCCAAAAGGCGCTTTTCCAATCACTATATTATTTGTCGTGCGGTCGCCCTGCGTTTATGTATTCCTAGTGCGTGCGATGTGCTCCCGTGTATCGTTTGCCAACCTTCCCTATTTGCAGCGATTCGCTTGGCTGATTTTCAGCTTTCAAGTTTGCTGTTCAAAAATGCACTGAAAACATTATTTTTGACTGTTTCAATTCGTGGACCGTAACCATTTCTAATCGCCAGTGTTACCACATTCAATACTAGTAATCATATTATACCTTATGCAACGTCTCCTGTGCATTACCAGTTACAGTTACTTCCCTACACGTTAACACAGTCTATCTCAGTAGTTCAGCGTGTACACACGCCATGTCGCAGCGTTAATGAATTTATTATAAGCGCATAAATTGCCCTCTGATGCGACCCATTACGGTGCCTGACTGTAAATTACAATTCGTTGGAGCACCGAACGATCGTTTATTGGGCATTCGGCGAGGATTAAAATCCGTTCTCTCGTCACCGATGCATTTATTAAAAGCGAAATTAATATTCATATTTTTGGAAACTAGCGGCTCGGCTTTGTTAACTCTGTGATCGTGGAAATGATTAACGGTTGAAGCGGTAATTAGACCTTGTCAATGTCCGGAAAAATTGTTCGGAGAGAACCTGAAAATAATTAAATGTCGTTAGTACTGTTTAATTTGGTTGATTTGGTTAATTAATAATTATGAAACCCATTACCGTTTTAACATGCAGATATTTTTAAAGAACACCAGCCTTTATTAGTGCTAGCAACAAAACATCAGGTTTCTATAAAGAACAATGTTTTGCTCGTGCAGCAACACAAACATAAACAGCAGCATTTAGTATGACGCCGTCAAGATGACTTCCTCCTAAATCATAGTATCCTGGTAGTTGTGCCCCTGTTCGGGCGCCCGTTATTGCTTCCTGCGGCCCTGGTAGGAGACACGCGCCACTGGTCCGACTCAATCACCCACTTTTGCATTGTTTGCGAAAAAAGCAATAAAATCATTCAGAACTAAAAAAAAAGGAAAAATGTCGTACATGTTTTTCGGTAAAAAACAATGCTTTTGATGTCTTCATTCCCAGGAAAAACTCATGAAATTATAATATAATATATAAATTTGAGTTAAATCCAAACTACCAATTTTTATTCTATGGTCAAAGTAATGTTTTTGGAAATATTTAAAAATTAAAATGAATGATAGATTATGTAATTTAAAAAAATCCATTTATAAGGCTACAATAAAAAACAAAGCCGAAGTAGACGAAGTATGCAGACTGAAAGAAAATAAAGCTTCAACATTTCACCCTGCTGTTAAAAATACTTCAATTGCCCATTGTCAGAAACGCAATTGCAAAAGTCAAGAAATACGCTCAATTTTACCACAAAACTGTTATGGCTTCCGCTCGCGATATATCCATGGGATTATCAATCGTGATGTAATGGTGTTCGTCCATTATAGACGTCGATTTCCGACATCCTCATGGGGTCTTTATGGTGGTACGCACCATTGCGCCTTGAGAGCGCGGGACACAGAACCACTAATGTATATCACACACCTATAGTTTTGGGTTACTTGAGATTCTGAACAGAACTTTTTATGGAAAAAACTTTTTGGTGAAAATGTATTGTTGTGAAAATATCTTGCAAAGAAAATCTGCCTATAAAATGTTTTCCTATAACTTAATATATCATTATTAACTACAAAAATATTGTATATTACAGCATCATGCGGTAATATACAACATTTTTTTACACTTAGAATGAGTAATAGATACAGCATGATTTAAAAACCTGCAAAAATTGTGAAAACTATAAATACAGCATGTTATTATAAAATTAAAATAAATTATTGACATTTATACTGTTAAATAATAATATTTTTGATACATAATATTTAATATAATATAATTTATAATAATATTTTTAATAACATGTATTTATTATACATGTTCAAAAACTTCTCCAAAATGTGTGTAACGACAATATCCAGCTAAAGCTGGTGATACAGCCAGCCTAATTAACCGGGCAGTGTTTTATCCATCAGTATTCCCTCACGCGGGCCCCAGCGGTGCGTATAGCCCGGAGGCGACCATGGGCTATATGATGGATGGCCAGCAGATGATGCACAGGCCGCCCACGGACCCCGCCTTCCACCAGGGATACGCGCATTATCCGGCTGAATACTACGGCCATCATCTCTAATGCAACCTGGATACTTGTACATGTGAGTATCATCATCATTTCAGCCAAAAGACTTCCACTGCTGGACATAGGCCTCCCCAAAGAGGGGTTTTGCCATAATCGCCACGCTTGGCAGGCGGGTTGGCGATCGCAGTATGGTGTTAAAATGCATAGAGAACGCTACTGCCCATTCTCTAGTAAGTCCCTTAGTCGCCTTTTACGACACTCACGGGAAGAAATAGGGTGGTGCTATTTACTACGTCCGGCACCACACAAACATGTGAACATAAAACTTTTTATTTTGGGAGCTAAGACTTTCTCGAGTCTCCAGGGCTGGTTCTAATAGGCGCAGGAAAAGAGAGCTTAGTCCTATACCAGCTAAATAAAACCCCCATGGGTTAATTAATATTACTATACCGAACAACAGTTTCGTTTTGTATGTTATTTTAATCTGAATTAGGAGCAGACACTGATCGTTTTTCCCCGAATGTCTTAGGTTGACTGCCTTATTATAGCAGAAAGGGCAGCAGTTATGCATTCGATTCGACTAACTTCTTGATATTATCATTATGACTGTACCCACTACAAGTTATCTACTCTTAGGCCCGTATTTATAGAACGTTACTCAATACTCAAGCATTGCTTAAGACTAAATTCAACCAACCCAATGGCTTGAATCTAGTCTTAAGTAATGCTTGAGTACTGAATAACGTTCTATGAATACGGGCCTGAAAGTTCATTCTTGACCCAAATTAATGAAATCTCCAGAATCGTGTCAAATTTTTTTCATACTATCTTTTAAGCATTTTAAATTGTAGTTGACACATTTATAATTCCGACTACTCGATTTTGCAAAGAGAGTCGTTGATATATGACAGAATTATAATTATGCTGTTACGACTAACGCATAAAATGCTTAATTAATGTTTAATATATTCAGTTGTAAATAACGTAACGAAACGTCAATATATTTGTATTTTTATTTACAGATATGAATAACGTTGACACCGCGCGGGCTGGCTGTCCGCGACCCGCGCCGCACTCGCCAGGCCGAACAACGCCATGTGATACAGGCACGTGATAACTACAGGAGAACGATGCTACATGTACATAAAAAACTAAAATAAAAAACGCGACATTTTTGTAATATTTGAAACAGTATACGATCTCCTAAAATTAAGTTTTGAAGTCAACTTTAATGGTTAAACTAAAAATGTAAATGTTATATGCGAAGTGACACGGACGCTGAAACATACATGGTGCAATCACCTATTATAAATAATGGTTTTATCACTCGGAACAATAGGAGCAAAGTTGATGAATGTAACAATAATGTGGTTTGATAGATATCGTATAAATATTTATAGCTAATTGTGTATTGTTATTACGTAAATATAAATAAATAATTGAATAGTTGTGTAAGTTGTAACTATCACAGTACTTGGGTCGCTGTCGACGGAAAGGTAATAGATATGGGACTTTTTTTGTAAAGGAGTTGTATTAATAGGTTTTAGGTTTTTCGAAGCAACTTTCTTTGTAATTTGAGGAGCGGGGTGGGCTGCAGGCGGAGAAGCACGGCGGTGCAGGTCATCTGCCGCTCGGCCGCCACAGCTGGTCGTCAGTCGGACTCGCCCAGTGTGCACCGCTCCTCACTATTTTCAAATGTAAAACTGTAAATTGCGTTTACGTGTTGCGTCTGTTACCTACCAACTAATTTATTAAATGTAATTATCAAGCTCAAATTGTACATCTATAACAAATGTCAATTTCTTGAAAATTAATTGTCCGCGTTTAATTTACAGAAAACATTTTGAATACATATCTTTGAATTATATATTTATTGTAATGATATTGTATATCGAATATCGTTTCTCACCTTGCCTTGGTGTTCGATAATGTAGCACAATTTGTAACCGATGTATACGAATCACAAAATGATATTTTACAATGTTAAAAAAATGAGATTTTTAGGTCTATTTTTTGTCTTGTGGATGATACCTGATACTGATTGCCTTCTATGTTACCAGGAGACCATACACTTGAAGATGTGCAGATTAAACAATAAGTTAAACAAGTAAAAAGGCCGTGTTCGGCGAGAAGGAACCAGTCAGTTATTTATTTTTAATCTGTAGATCTTACACACATATAATATTTATAATTGTGTGATTTTCATGACTGATGAGAATCTGTGAGCTTCTCCTAGATTACAAATAACTCCGTGGTGTAAAAATGAACTTTTTGCGTAAATGTAAACGAATAATTCAAAAATTTACTTACTGGTGTCACCACGGAATGACTTTACTGTGAGTGTTGATTATAAAAATAATGATGTTTTTCATAGAATTAATTAAAATTCAATAGTGATTTACAGTCACTGTTAAATAAAATAAATAATAAACATCAAAATGGAAAAATAGAAATATCAAAAATGTATACGAATGTCTAAATGATCGCTCACAGTACAGTAGTAATTTACAATGTTTTCCAAAAATATTTCACGTGAACCACTTTATAGTAATGCGTTGCATTACGGCCTTATGTCATGTATACGAACGGGAGATATAAAATGTCATCATTGGTCCTAGCTACGATAAACTTTGATAGCAAACTAAGTTATCCGAGAACAAGCTTTATTCTAGGCTAATTAAGACCACCATATTGTCTTTTAAATTGCAATACGACTGTTTGTGACGTTATTTAAAAATATATATAAATATATTAGTGTATGTTTAATTTCTCATATTTTTTTCAAATACCTGTTAGCGAAATAATATGAAGATTTTATTCATTCGTTTTAGTAATACGAATTTTAAAAATGGAATAGTAAGGGTTTCCGAAAATATCTTTTCGGACAGTCGTATCGCAACTTAGCGTCTCATTTTAGAAAAAAGTTTGTTAACTTTTGTAAATAATAATCATCAAATATTATACATACGTCATTTTTACTTTGTATAAATACAGTTTTTCCCCAATGAAGTCTCAGTATTAAATAATTTGGAAAGAAAATATTTTTTTTCTCTTGCAACACCGGACTTTGTTGATACACAATTATTATTGTTATTTGCATTGCGTGTAATATATTTTTATTAAGAGGAAAATCTTAAATAGTAGTTATTAGGTATTAATGTATTAATTGAAGAATTTTATTTTGATTTTTCTCTTTATTATATATGTATATGTACATTATATATAATGATTTGAAAGTCATCAAGTTATTGTAAATATAGCTACTAAAAAATGGTGAACATGAGCGTCTGTCAGCGGTACATTTTCAATTCGATGAAAAAAAGTTAATTATATATTTGTATTCTATAATTTCGGCGAAGTACATATTATAAATAAAACTATACGATTAATAGTGAACTGGTTTATATAAATGATATAGTGACATTGACGCTGACGGGCCGTTGTGGAGGAAATCTGACGAAACTGTGTCGGCATTATGAATGCTACGAATTGTGTAAAAAATATTAAAACCTAAAAAAAAATGTTTTGTTTCATTTTTGCATAACACCTGTAACATGTTTGCCAGCAAAACATCCTACATTTGAAACACGAGAAGTAAAATGTGACGTCACAGAGTTATCTATTCCAAATTCTCATAAAGAATCACAAAGTCTTGCAAAACAAACCTATTCGCAACTTAGTTAAAAATTTGTTTGCAAGAACCTCAAATCACCATGTGTGAGCTGATCCACCTACTGTCAGTTCATCAAAGGATTTCTGTGAACTCAGTTTATGTCGCGTTAGTGTGCGTGTTGAGAACATTCGCTCGTGTGATCAAAGAACCTAAACTTTGAATACCCTTTTTGAGATTTTCACAAATCAACATCATCATTTCAGCTGAAAGACGTCCACTGCTGGACATAGGCCTCCCTCAAAGGGCGGGGGGGGGGTGGATGCCATAATCGCCACGCTTGGCAGGCGGGTTGGCGACCGTGTATGGTGTTCAAATGCATAGAGAACGCTGCTGCCCATTATCTAGATATTAGTCCCTTAGTCGCGTTTTACGACACCCACAGAAAAAAAAACTACTATACTTTCACAAATATCTTATCTCAAATACGTCCTAGGTCAAAAATAATGAAATTTCCACCCCCTTGTATTGCACCCCTTGGATTTTATCTGCTTAAAGGATGGTATTTTTGAAAATTTAAATGTGTTTTCATTTCCCTATGTCACCGTAGTGCAGTGCCGTGACGGCTTCGATTATCGTCACGTTAAAAATTTTAAAAGCGCACAATATAATGTGCCCCTGTTAAGGCGACGATAACCGACTTTTAATGATTTTATACTGAAGATCACGTCAAAACGAGTAGTGTTAATGATTTGAAAAAAATATATATGTTAAATTAGAGCATTTTCTCAATAATTTAATATGTGAATATTTTATATTACATAGTGAAATTAATTTGTAAAGTTATGTCTAACGCGGATAAAAAACTGAGAATGGTGCAAAATCTACCAAGTGTATTTTTCTGAAACCTTCACCAATTTAAAGATAATTTAATGTTTGATCTTTTAGTATACCTTTTGTTTTGTGTATAATAAATGAATAATTCGTCAAATTGGGGAGTGCGCTCCTTGATGGGCGAGTCCTATTACTGGCTGAACGTACGACGCGTTGCGTGAGCTCAGTACAGAACACGCAAGCAGTGGGGACGCAGATTTACACCATTCAATGCACCAGCAAAACTATGGAAAGAAGAAGTTTTCAGTGGATACTGATATGTAGAAAGATCTAAGGAAATTTACATATCTCCCATGCTGAGTTATTACTGACTAACAATAGAACTCTAATAGATACCCTTTATTTTTAGGGTTCCGTACCAAAATGGTAAAAAGGAACCCTTATGGTGCCCTTGTGGTGGGCTGTATGTATGTCTGTCACACCTGGATATCTCAAGAACTACTAATGCTATCAACTTAAAATTTAGAATAGTTTTAGATAACATTTGCCCAACTATTTTGCAAACAAGAAAGAAATTAAAAAGAATATATCTTTTTTGCATAAGGGACTTGATTTTGATTTGATTTTGATTTGCACAAGGGACTGAAAGGGGGTCTTAAAAAGAGACTTGAAGTGGGGCTACTGTGGCATGTGGGATATCATATAAAAGAACGCTGTTTGCACATTCTCAAATATTTTATTTTTAGGCAGGATAGTTTGCAACTATTGATAAAAAATGTAAAAAAAATACCGTTACCCCCTTATCTCCGAAGTTTACATAGATAAAAATTTTAAGTTATTCTATGTGATAGAAATGTGTGTAAAAATTACAGGAAAAATAAAACGATGTCTCTAAATAGCAGTTTTTCAGAAATCATCAACATCATATATACGTACGGAACCCTAGGTGCGCGAGTACGACTCGCTCTTGTTTAAATGTGTTACGATCGAAATGGAAAAAGGTCAAAAGGTCTCTCTATTCAAATCCATACCCTTTCCTACTAATACTTACGCACACGACGTCAATCCTCAACTCATAGACAAAACTTTCAAACTACAAAACAAAAAAGTTTCGTTAAGTCGCATGAATACGTTAAAATGTCTATAAATATCTTTGGAAACAGTCGTCGACAGAGCAAGGTGTTTGCCAACGGGTATAGTTTGCAAGTTTCACAATTTATTCGAAAGGAGACTAACTTTATTGTTGCCTGAACAGACAAACGTTTGCCTGAGTGATCGAAAATGTATGCGGAGACAGGACGTGTGATGAAAACATGGAGTTTGTATGGATGAATTATCTAAATTATCAATAAAATTGTTGACTTTCATAAGTAATATATATTTTACGTATTATTATACAAATGAGTGAAACGACTTGGGGGACTATCTTTTCATGATTTTTTCAAGTTTTTTAAATTAAATTGAATATTCAATGTAATTTTAAAATTATGAAAAGCCAGAAACCATCAAACTTTTGATTAAAATCATTAATTAATTAAATGTCGGCTGAATGGTGGCGAAATAAAATGGTTTGGCGGAAAACTAATGTTCGCATTGGCATACAGATATTTTTCAAAAAATTTCATCTATGACACAAAATAAATCAATTAATCCACTTGGAAAAATGACTCTATTTATCACAACGTAAGGTTTGCTGAGGAATACACTCCTCATACACAATCCTCAAGATTCTTGGTAGTATAAATTCAAGTGGATGGGAAATCACGTAATCAATAGGTCGGGACTGCACCCAAACATCGATTATAGGTATAACATTATTAATAATAATATATCGTTTATTTCAGAGCCATGCTCCATATGTGTAATCTTATAAAACTAGTGTTTTACAAATATTTCTAAGCTGTGTGAGGCACGCCGATCCTGGGGAATGCCTACTTGCCTAAAATTATTAATGCAAAGTGACAATAAGATTATATGACACTAAATAATTACGAGTAGGGAAAGTACCAAAAAGTTACACCCAAATGGTCAGTGATTTGAAGAAGATGAGATATTGAAGTAGAAGTAACCGGCTGGCTATGTATCAAAATCATTTATGAAAAAACAAAAAAACTTGCACTAACGTAAAAACCAACATTTCCTCATAATAAAAACGCGAATCAAATTAAACTAACAAGCAAAAAAGTACTAAGACAACAGAATCTCGAACGATTGCTACGTAGCGGCAACGCTACGCGGCGTAGAGTTTCGTAGCGTCGTAGCGGGCGTGGCGGCTCGAAAATGGCGGACGACAGTGAGTAATGGCACACTGGGACGAGTCCAGTGACGCGTACCGCAGGGTTGTCACGGTACAGGAAACTAGTTTTATTTTAAAACAAATGTTACGTTTTTTCGTAAAAAGGTGTGGGCAGAGATATCCACTAGAGCCGAATACAAAATGAGGCCGTCAAATCTATATATAATTATAAATAAAAATTATTAGCTAAATGTATTGCTAAGCGTACAACTCGAGAACGACTGGACCAATTTGGATTTTTATTTATTTTTCAAATATTCGTTCATGTCCGAGGAAGGTTCATAAGAAGAGAAAAAAATTAAAAGTTACGGCGAAAATCCGGGAAAACTGAAATTGCATTTTCTATAGGATTTTTAAACAGGACAACGTCAGCTAGTAAATAGAAATAATAAATTCTAACAACAGCCTATTATTGTCCCCCTGCAGGACAAAGTCCTCTACTCGTAGGGACGCTTTGGCAGAATCATAATTATGATTTGCGTACAATTCATATCCCGCAATTCATCTGTTTGACAATTTTGTATGAAGGTTCGTAAAATGGTCCACAAATTATGAATTGCTATAACGAAGTCTAATGTCAAATAGCAGCTGTCAAACAGATGAATTGCGGGATGTATGAATTGTACGCAGATCATATTATGATTCTGCCAAAGCGTCGTTTTAGGCCCCCTGAAGGCACGAGCATTGATCACCACGCTTGCTCAAGACGGTTTGGCGATTTCAGACTTAAATGCAATGTTTTCTTTCACCAATGTCAATAACATACAAGATAAAATCAGAAAATACATATGAATTAAAAAAAGTAACTTTGGTACTTGCTTGAATTCGAACACACAACCTCATGTATGAGAGGCTTTATTAACCACTGGGCCATCACATGCCAACAATTTGATTACCAATATTAAAATAATATTCCTAGACCGTTAGTATCTAATGATTTATTTTGCCAGAAAATTCTAATTTAATTGCCATTAACTGGGCACAAATCCAGACTTCGAACTGTTACTGAGAAATTCCGAATAATACTTTGCTTGACTTGGGAATCGAACCCAGGACCTTATATTCAAGAGTAGCGCTTGCGACCTAAGATACCAACCAGGCAGTTTTTTATAAAAATGTGGCTGTTATTTTAATATATTGTGGTGTCTTACGACTTCCACGCGAAAGAGTCGCGGGCAGAGGCTAGTAATCAAATATCAAAATCATGCCTGTAACCCACAAGGGTTAGGCAGTTACACCAGTTACCCAGTTATATTTAAGTCCCTTTATAACCAAAATAATGAATGAATAAGTAACACTAGTGGAACATCTATAAGCTATCAGTTGCATTTGTTGACACCCGAGTAAGATAAATAGTTAAAGCAATATTATGTATATGTTACCGGCCAAACCCGATTTCAGGACAAACTAGTTTAGCCTAGGCTAAACTAGTTCTTCCTATACGCGATAGGATTAACTAGTATAGCCTAGGCTAAACTAGTTTGACCTAAGCCCGATAGGATAAACCAGTTTAGCCTAAGTCGAATCGGTTTATCCTAGTTAGAATTTACATGCTTTAGGATAAACTGGTACGTTCTAATCTGAAATCTGATTGAGCGTGCTGCGGGAGCGGCGTGACCGAAACGAATCGCAGCAAAACCGACTCCACGTAGTCTTTCTTGTCTGCCCTACCCCTAGAGTGTTATTTAAAATCGCGTAGGCGCGTAGGGGCGAGGCGGCCCGCGAGCTGAGGAGCAGGTGGTTTCAACGCTTCTGTGGCTGAGGCTGGCCGGCTGAGCCGGCCAGCAAGCCGAAGCCTCGGTGGTGAGCGTGAAACACATCTGTGACGATAAGCTCGCATGGGACCGCTGGAGCCCTGCAGCGCCGGAGCCGTGACAGAAAACATGCCTGCTGCATGCTTGCTTGCACGTTTATCATATTAGACTAAATCGGTTTTATGTCTTTTGAGTGGTATATCAAACGATTTTATATTCAATGTATGATATGCTTATAAAAATTAGTTGCTTTAAAATTATATCAATCGTTTATTATATTAACTGATTCTTATATCAAATACAATTATAGATTCAGTTGTTATATCTTGTAAATATAAGAGGTTTTGTAATTATATCAAATATTACTTACCATTTTAATTGTATTCCTTTATTCAGTTTACTTTGAAAATAAGTTTATAGAAGATACAAACAAAGTGAAATTAGTTCAGACTAGGACGTACCAGTTTATCCTAAAGCATGTAAATTCTAACTAGGATAAACCGATTCGACCTAGGCTAAACTGGTTTATCCTATCGGTAACAGGATGAACGAGTTTGGCCTAGGCTATACTGGTTTGTCCTATCGCGTGTAGGGAGAACTGGTTTAGCCTAGGCGAAACTAGTTCATCCGGAAATTGGGTTTGGCCGGTAACATATACACTGGATCCCAAAAATTCTGAGTCTCTAATAAAAACCGTGATATCTCCATAAATTATACACGGTTAATTATTATATATAAAATATATATAATATAATTAATTTTGATCGTTTTCATACCTTAGACGGGTGGTTTAACTACAAAATACTTTTCATCAACAACTTACACAGCATTATAGATCTTAAAATTTAAAAAAATGGAAGTGATAACGTAATATTCGCAAAATTCATGAAACCAGAAGTAGCGCCACGAGTTAGTTACCTACGTCTCGGTCACGTCGACAACTACTTGCAGGTCATACAAATATTTATTCCGTGCGGGAATCGAACCCATGACACGCCGCGCAGCAGTCAATCGCTTAACCACTGCGCCAACCGTGCCGAGATTTATTAGCGACCCGTAATTTTTGCGATCTAGTGTATTATGTAGAGTAAGCTAAATGTATGAACTCTGGCATGACACATAACATTTTTGAATTAATGAATGAAATGCACCGACCCCAGCATGGTTTGACCAGACTCGAATGAACCCAAAGATTCACACTAGCCCCTGAAGCCTCATGTTTCATGAGACTACAGGGATCATTGTATATCAAGTAATGGTAGGGAAGACGTGCCCTGGGATATGGAAGGATTATTAGCGCCTACCGGATATGCATCCTTTAGCAAGCATTGGAGTATAGTGGAGAGACGGGTTATGTTTAAGGGGCATCTTTTAATGACGTTGCCGCCAGGTTTTGTGCAGGTCCAGCTTCGCCGAATCTTGAATGGTGAATCTTTTGGTGGAGTTAAACTGCTTCCTTGACGCTTTTCTATGTCACTGCTATGCTGTATTACACGTTGAAGTTGCCAATGTCTTCATCCGAGGTTTCTCGTTTTTTTGGTGTTGTAGTAAGTTGCAGTTAATAGAATTCAATGACGTCCCACTTGTATATCCCGAACCCAAAGCAAAAAATCGAAAAGTAATGTCTCTCGCCCTTGTTCCATCCTCACGACCCTTTTTTTCGGTGGGTCGGGTCCTGACCACTTGAAGCTCGACAATTTCTAAAAATAGAATTCACATTCACAAAAACAAAGGATTTTCGGCCACTTTAACGCACTGCTCATAATATTATTATATTGACACACGCTTCATCATTTCAGCTAAAAGACGTCTACTGTTGGACATAGGCCTCTCCTAAAGGGGGGGTTTGCCATAATCACCACGCTTGGCAGGCGGGTTGGCGATCGCATGCATAGAGAACGCTGCTGCCCATGCTCTAGTAAGTCCCTTAGTCACCTTTTATGACACCCACGGGAAGAAATGGGACACACGCTTATTATTGGTTAAAGTTAGGTACCTACGCTATTTGTTTAGCACATGTAACCGATTAAACTAGTAGGGACAAAATAATCTAATGACACATAACTTTTTTGGTTGCATTTATTGTTATTAGCCTTTTTAGTCGGACAAACATATAGTATAGTTTTCAGTCTCGTATTTGGTGTTTGTTTCAATTCAATTCTCAATTCTTTATTGCGTATCATAATTTACCTATATAGTTGGTAAGGAAATATAATAGATGGATGGTTTATATTCTGAATGTCCGTTTGCCAGTCGGCAACCGCCTCCTCAAACCTTCTCCATTCCTGTCTCTCTCTGGCCACTCTGCCCCATGTTTGTGTCATGTTTTGATTGTATATTTTACTATAAATTTAAGTGAATAAGGGGGCCTTTGATAGAACGATAGATACAAATTATGCCTTTTCAGCAAAAAACCACAAAAAAAAATCTAGCTAAAAAAATCTACGAAAAACATAAATTCCGTGCTTACCATTGAGCATAAAATTTCCTCATAGCTCCATTTGGCAGCCCTACGTTTTTTCCTCGAACGGAGCACAGTAAGCAACGCACCGATTGTATCGCTCGCGGATGCTCCGAGCGGCCCATTTGTCAACCTTAGCCCCCTTCCCCCACTGCGCGCACCCGAGCCCCCGGCGACAAAAGAAAAGCTCCAGATGAACACTGAAACTATATCAATTTATATTTGCCTGGTACGAGATGTGCAGGAATGCGCCCTTTGTGAGTATTTAGGATCCTGAACAGTCTGACTGAGTATCTGGCAAATCGCTCAAGGTTCTGAAAATCTGTTGGTGTGATCGGAGTCAAAAATTTAGCTGCGGCTGGGTTAAGCTAGCAGCCAATCTTTACGTGGCTGGCTAAGAAAATACATCAGTAAGTTTTCCAAGGAAAAGTGACAAATTTTCCTTGGACTTACTGTCATCGATTCTTCTTTTGCTGGATATTGCGACTTCTTTCATAGTTTTAATGAATACAACTATTGAGAACCAATTGCATTTTGGACTGATATGATAATGAATCTTCTTCCTTTGGAAAAACACTATTATAAAGATGTAAGTAGAGGTGATAATAGATAGCACCAAAGAAAACATTAGAATGAGGCCAAAAAACAAAAATAAGGTTCTCAGTTTTATGAATAATTCGAGTTGAAAGGCAACAAATCAAAACTAAAATTAATTATTAGACTAGATTACATGGACGCCCTTAAACAATATAGTTTTCTATTACTTGAAATAATTATTTAAGTTCCATTCTCCTACCCCACCTGCCTTTGCCCTTAAATTCATAGGACAGTAACGTAGCGAATTTACAAGCAATTATAAACTAAGTTTCATTACGTCCAAGCGTAGGTACCAGGGCGTCATGACTGGTGCGGAGGCATCGAGCAATTTCCACTCAGGGCTAATTTAAGACGGGACCACGACCGACATGTTTATTGGTTAATTAAAGTTTTACTCAGAAACAAACAGTACCAGGGACGCAGAGGACGCTTGGAGCGATAGCAAAAACGTGGATTAGAGGACCAACCTAGTTGAGCACTAAGGAAGGATTTTTGAAAATGTATCCCTTAGAGGGGTTAAATGGAGGATGAAATTTTATATTAAGTTAGTCATTTTTGCCTATGTAGTGTACGATCTCAAAGTATCGAAAATAGTTTTCATGTGGAATAGATGGTCAGATTTATGTAAAATAAAACAATGTTACGTGTCTGTACACTGTTGGACCTATGTTCATCTGCATCATTGCAACAATCACCACTCCTGGCAAGTATCAATTAAAGCATTAATAGTACCTACTATAGCAAAGGCAATGTCTCTTTTCTTATTAACCTTTATCACTTCACTACATAAAATAAAACAAAGTCGCTTCCCGCTTCCCGTATGTCCCTATGTATGCTTAGATCTTTAAAATTACTACGCAACGGATTTTGATGCGGTTTTTTTTAATAGATATAGTGATTCGAGAGGAAGGTTTATATTTTTAGAAAAAGCCAAGCGGGTGAAGCCACGGGCAGCAGCTAGTTACTTATAAATCCCAAAATATACAACGTTGACGTTATTATTTTGCTTGCGGTAAAGACAGATGACGAGTGTCGCTGCAGAGGTAGGCCTAAGAAATGCTGGCGAAAACAGAGACAGGAAAACTATGGGAAAACTTGCCCAGCAGTGGCCGCCTTCGACTGAAAAGCTGAAGAATCTGCTTAGATACATTTTATATTGTAAACTTAAATGATTCTGCAAACGGTACAATATCAAAAACACCTGAACAGGCCACGGTTGGCAAAACAATAATCCAAGTTTACAATTTATCCGAGCGATCCCGATTACTTGCGCCTACCGACTGGCGCAAGTAGCTCTACTCGACTTTAGAGTAGGAATGAGAAAATGTATCATATCAAGCACGCCTTGTTCACACCATACAACACGGCCGATGATTCATGGCCCGTCCGAACATTGCGCAGAAGCATGCGCAATAACATTTTTTAGGAACCAAATAATAATAATATTAATAGTCGTATTGCAGCCAATGGCTTAATTGCTAAGAGCTTCGACCAACACCCAAGGAGGCTCTCGTTGGGCAACCTTTTATTTATTAGATAAGTGTATGCTTTGTGTATGTGTGTATCTATTGTATATGTTAATAGTACACCACTGACTACCTGCAGTATTGTCACTCCTGCTCGCTTTAATCCATCCAAAGGTTGTCTGTAAAAGATCGCTTTTAGCGATAAGACCGCCCATTGTGTCACCCTATGTAAAATTTAAACATTTATATCTGTAACTTTTATGGTGTACATAATAAAGAGTATTCTATTCTATTCTATTCTGTTCTATTCTTTTTTTTTTTTTGGCCGGGAAATTATCAAATAACTTCTCCCGCTCTGGGCTGAACGGGAGGGCGTGTCAGACTTTTACTGACTAAAACCCACCCGTGTTCCTTCCGTTGCCTGTGTGCCAGGGCCACGATAACCCTTTTGGACACACTCGCAACCCTGGCAGGCATTGGCCCTAACGGACCCCGTCAGTTGGTGCTGACATCTCTTTGAGGCGCGCGGGAAACACAACGCGCCGTCGACCCAGGCCTGCTCCTTGTCGGACGGCGAGCTACCCATCGCTAACCGTCCGCAGGCCCGCGCCTACGGTGGCCGGAAATCAGCTTGCGACTCAGGATGCCCGGGACGTCTCCTGCGCTCGTTGGGCAGCCTGATTCAGAGAGCAGTACATCTGGACACGGCTCGCATTATTAGAAGGTTCCTTTCTCTGGAGCCCTGATCGCTGGTAGCTTGGACCCTGCTCCCGATACCGGTGGGCTACTATTTTTCATATTTTAAATGTTTTTATTATATTCTTTTAAATTCAAATATTCTAAAATATAATGTATGTATACATAAGAAATATATGAAATAATAATAATAATACCATTTATTTCAGGCGACACAGGCCCATAGACAAATACCTTAACCTAAACATACATATTGTAATTTAAACAAAACTTGTGTTAATGAAAAGGCTTAAGGGGCGCCGGCGTAGCCTGCGTAGTTCATAAAAACGTAATACCAAAATAATCTGTAAATCAAACATGTTCTTAAGGTAGTGTGTATTTATTTCGATTGGATTACAGAATATCTATGTTCCCAAATATATATTTTGAAAGGACAATGATAATAAAGACGAGATATGAGGAATTTAAAATTTCTATAGAAAACTTATTTTTCTCATAACTCTTGTTTAAATCAGTGTCCATTCAAAATATATATTTGGGAACCTAGATATTCTGTATTCCAATTGGAATAAAGACGCACTACCTTAAGAATATGTTTGATTTACAAATTATTTTGGTATTACGTTTGTATGAAATAAGCATCCATCGCCGGCCTCTTAAGACTATGTTAGTAGCACTTCACTGTGCACTAGATTGACTTTGTGCTGTCCTGTGGAACTTGTCCAAAGCGACGGAACACCACAAAAAAATTGACATGAGGTGAATGTGAGTGAATGAACATGCACGAAAGTTCGGAGAGCCGATGTTCATGACTGGGCATGATTCATCGATCGTATTGTAGACCCTTTTAGCTGGTCAACACCATATGGAAGACCATGACAAGACAAGACAAAAACAGAACACAACACAACCGGGGGACAAGGACAGAAAGATCTGTCCTTCTCCCACGTTACTTCGGCAACACGGTTTTTTCTTCCATTAAACGATAAATGATGATAAATTATTTTTATTTCTGTAAGTAAGTTTGTACAAACACTTTTACACGTCAATCATATTTTAAAAACTAGATGAGGTCGGCGTTTCCTATCTGACTACTCTGAGAAGAAAGGCCGAAACAAACTCAGAGGTCAGATCATGTGAAGACCATGCAGATTGGTGTCAGAAATGGTCTTTTGAGGAAAGAACCACACAGATTGAGTGGACCTGACCAGTCAGTCTCCCCTTTCAGCCAGTCCATAATGATCTCATTAAAAAGTTGCCACCTAAATACACATTGTGGGATGCAATAAATGATTCGAGTTTCGATTCCTTTTTCTAACATAACATATCGCACAATCCCTTCAACTTTTCTTTGGTCTTCCTCTCCATTCATAAACATTTATTTTCATGACTCTTTTAGTTACATGCGTTTCCATCCCTTTTAGCAGGTCAACTTAAATAAAAATTGAAGTACAGACAAGTGAAACCAACTTTAATCTGCCTTGCACATCACCTGCCTTGCAAATTGTTATGGTACTCGTATGGTGGGTATAATACAGGGCCCCAGAGGTCGCGTGAATCACTAAACAAATCTGGGTGTTTATGCATTAGAGATTTGTACTTTAAAACGTATCGAACTGGGAAAAATCCTGTGATTGTCACTGAGATGAGATTGCGACTTTTAAAACATTTTTTAATTACAGGAATTGGCCTAACGAATGTATTCTCATGTTGCTGTTTCAGGAAACAAAATGGCGCTCTACAGCTCATTCATACTTCAACACAATTCGCCCACTCGCCCGCCCCGTAATTAACGAAAAGGACAACTAAACAGTAATGAGTTTTACTAGAATCACATAAATAAATTGATTCTGTTAATGTAAACATCGTCAGGTAATTGGTACTTAGGTAAATTAGAAAATTAGGTACTTCACGTTGATCTGAGGTAGATAAGGTGATAAGGTGGGGCAAATGATGTGTTTGCTTTGGGACGAACGCAATTTTGCCCACTAACTGACTGCCCGCGACTTCCGTCACATACGCAAGGCTCTGAGCAGATGATGTACACTTTATCCGCGGACAATTTGTTTTTTTTTTTTTTAGGATGGGTTTGCTCTTGACCTTAGTCTAGGGCAGAGGTGACAGAGACAAAGTCAACGATGGAGTGAGCTTACCCAGAAGAAGCCTGTTTACTGTAACTTTCAAGAGATTAGGGTTGTATGCGTTCGGAAACACAGACGCAGGTAGAAAGTTCCACTCCCTTGCTGTGCGCATTATAAAAGACATTTGGAAACGCTTAGTGCGAATTGGTGGAATAGCAACAAGGAAGGGATGGTAACCTGCAGTGCGTCTATATGTCCGATAGTAGAAGGGGGCCGGTGGAATGAGGTCGTGGAGTTCTTGGGCACACTCACTGAAGTACAATCTGTAGAAGCAGGCAACCTTGCGGCGATGGGCCAAGCTGTGAAGATTGGCATCCACCAGTTTTACTCAATCATATAGTGTAATCCCGGCAATTTGTCCTACCTTCGTTTTAGGTTTCCAGACGATTCCAAACTCTCCAACGTCTGCTCAGTGCCTAAATTTCTTTTGTCTATTTGTATGTCAGTAACAGTAGTTATCTCAGTAACTGCGAGATAAGCAGTTAATTTTAGCAGACGTGTGTTACTGAGGCATCTTGTAAATGACTTCCACATCTAGCTTGAACTTGCCCTACGGGTTAGGTAGGTATTAATACAGGCTCCCGCCGACAGGCGCGATGCGATGTTGCGACGTGATTCTGGTAAAACAATGTCCATGAAGTTTTCATTGAAATTGTTCCACTAGGGTCGTGTTGCGCCTGTCTGCGTTAAATGTGTTGGCAATGTTCATCTATACATTAATATAAATTAAAGTCACTTTTCGACTGTCTTAGCGACGACGTTGTTCTTCTAAAGTACTTACGGATTTTGATGCGATAAGACTATCCTATACATATAATCGAAGATGTACGAGTCATTTTTAATGTGAAACATCTATATGCGCACGTTAAACCGATTGCTGGCGGGGCGACGCATGCCGCGTGGCGATCGGCCACTACACAGTCTTTAGGTAGTAATGTGTAAATGTGTGTGTAGTGCAATGTTTTACATCTGCCAGTCGTTCCATGATGGCTCAATTTTTTATATGAAGAACCTATGACGGTATAATAGATATTATACCTATATTATACCGACATACGTAGATCCGTATGATTCAAATTGTCTACGATCATAGTGGGATCCTATTTGACAGCAAGCTTCCAAATATGATCATATCATCATATCCGTCTAACCTCAAAAATGGCGTCAGAATGCAAGAATTTCTACTGGAATGTGGTAGAAAAACGAATAACAAATTTTTAACTTGTTTTTGACGTGACAACGTCTTATAATTCGATTGAGCCGGCTGCACGCACGAAAAAACATGACTCATGCGGCGTTACCTCGCTCTGAGGCGTTCCATGTAAGGCTTGAAGTGCAAGCGAGAGCGCGGAACGAGCGACAAAGAGGCACAATCGGCCTTCGCGTTCGGCAGCGTTCGACATCCGTCTCTCTCCTACTTGAGTGAGCGATGCGTCTGCGTGGACAGCTGCTATACTATAGTACATTTACATGTTTTGGTCGAGTATCAAGTGCAGTGAAAAGTGAATGTGGTGTCAATTGTTTATAGCAACGATAATTGCAGCGATAAAGGTGATTCATTCGATATTAATTATATGTTCAGTGATATATTGTCGAATATTCGTGCTTTCATCATTAAAATAAATAGCATCGGTCCGCTAGTGCAGCGATTGTAGGTTATGCTATAATTGACAAAATTAAAACAATAAGTTAACAGAACTATTTCACGATGAGTAAAAAATCGATGGCTTTACTATTTAATCGAAATAATTATCGAGCGTAGCTATGATTAAAAAAATTAAAACATAAATATTATCATCAGTCATTCTCTCTCATTCCATCAGTATTTTCTTAAGACGTTGTCACGTTCAACTATCGTCAGTAAATCGACTTTACAGACAACCGATTTTTTTATTTTCTTTTTGAATGCAATTAATAAATTGCACTCATAGCATCGGAAAACACGGCTAAATCGTTATCTATCTTGATTAAGTATGACGTTTACAGGATCGTAATATTATGTAAAAATTAAAAATAGCATCATTTAATTAGGAGCACAGAATTTGACAGACATGAAATCATATTTGGATGATACACTATATGATAGTGTAACGATGGGATTGGCATCGTCGCATAAGTGTACAAAAATCCCTTAAATAAATAAAGATTATAAAAAAATGATAGCGTAATTGGGGCCTTAGCATTTATTCTGGTTTCTGTATATAATACATTAATATTAAACTTACAAGTAACAATAAAAATCTCTCCACTCCTCATAAGCACCTCAGCACATGTTGCCCCCTTATCGCTACGACACTATGTGCTAGCGACCGTTTTTGGGAACCCATTATTGAGTGTGCAAGTCACCCCCTGCCATTTTATCCGTGTATTGTATGTATAAAACATTGGTCAGAAAGGGGCCATAGTCTTTCCATAGTCCTAGTTATCCAGTGCACTTTAGCCACCCAAACCCATAATAGAATATCTTTGTTTCCATATCCTGCAATAGTCGTACACCCACCGGGGATTGTTCTTGGGTGTACTTGCATAATGCGTACAGGGATAATCGTCGGTTGGTGCCTCATTTCCTAAAAAACGTCTAACGGACCTCTGAGAGTTGGCTTCGGCCCCTCGTGCCTTCTAAAGGTGCGGAATCCCAGGGTCCCCAGAGAAATGTCTAGAAATCTAGATTTCGTAAGTTGTAAAAACCGAGCGAAGCAGGGGCGGATCGCTAGTTGACTATATCTTCATCGGCACCCTTCTAGCTGGACCAAAGCAGGAGGCAGGTGGTGGTGCTTGAAGTGTGATAGACTTTACAGAAGAATATCTGACGAAAACACGATTTTACAGCTACCTCAAAGACACTGAAACACGTTATTGAAAGCGCTTAAAGCGCCTTACAGCTATAAACATAACCTAATCACATTAGCTCTAACTAAAACACAACTATACAACCATAAATCGTATTTTAAAACCTCCCGCTGGCTCTGCGCTCCTAGTTCTCGTCGACTCCAACTATTTCACGTTTAATGGACCAAATAACTGGCGTGATGGCCAGCAGTGGACTACGTCCGGCGTTTTGAACATTTTTCGCGGGGATATTTCCGTTTTTAGCCTAAATTATTGTTATTGTTTTGTAGGACTATGCTTTATTAAGACTATGTCGTCCTGGTAGTTGGTTGTTATAGTTAGGCTTGTTAAATGTTCTGTGGCAGTAGTTGTCTGTAAAAGTAAAAATCAAATTGAAATTTGTATGAAAATAACAACACAAAGAGTATAGAGAATGTAAAATATCTCGATTTTTATTACAAAAAACTTGCTGCTCAATATTTGGCCAAGCTTTGTATTCGTCGTAAGTCGTAACAACTCCGGAATATTTTGATACAACACGAACATTTTCAGAAATTTTCTTATAATTAGTAACCGAATTCAGATCCGGATTGAGCCATTCCTTCTTCTTATCTATGACAAGATCACTCTCTAGAATTTCCCTGACTATTTTTTTTTCAAGTTTAAGACGCTGACAACAGGTAAACCGCTGTCACTGTTAGACTGCATACAAAAGAAAGAGAAGCGCGATGACACAACGCTTGTATTTTTTTGCAAAATATGAAGCAATTATTTATTTACTCAAGAATTAGTTAAGTAATCAAGTTATTAATTAAATAAAAACCATACGTTGATATTTTGGATTGAAACTCAAAGTAAAGGGTTAGTTTACCGTTAATTTGTATCGAGATTTTTTTTCTAAATGTGTTTTGGTAACAACAAAGTTCTGAGAAATATGTTCAAGAATAACATATATTTTTTCCGCTTCCACAAACTATATAGATTTGGTAATTTTTTTGTTTAAGACAAGCCTACTTTTATCATTTGCCTCTTGTCAGCGCATTAAGAAGCACGTTTCGTTACCAGAGGCATCTACTTATTACAAATCTTAAATTAATTAATTCATTCATGAATTCGCTGTCAGACCACGCACAGTCTAAACTGTTGGTGAAATTTGGCACTAGAGTTCCATATAATAACAAAAGTGAACACTAAGGAAGTATTTTTGAAAATTCGTTCCATAACGGGGTTAAATATGGGGATGGAATGGATGAAAGTTTTTATGGCTGTTCGTGATTTTCGCCGATGGACAATGACACATAATTATGGCTTGATAGGATATAACCTGTCATATACCAAATCTTAATATGTTTACACGAATATAAAAAAAAAATAAAATGGTAATCTCTGGAACTATCACCAGTCGGATTTGGTAAATTCTTTTTACATTTGATAGTCCAACTCTTAAGGAAGGTTAATAGGCTATTTAACATCACGTTATGAACCTTAGGAGCCGTGAAAAAAAAAAGTCAGAAAGAACGAAGTAATAGCGGCGGGCGATGTAATGTGGCCACTGCGTCACATTGCTTCGCCCGCCGCTATTACTTCGTTCTTCGTTCTTCGGTCGGGGGAACCAGAAATTACACGCGGACGGAGTCGCGGGCAGAAGATACTGACACTAACTAGCAGAGTGCTAACAAAAAAAAAAATGTTTAAGTAGTTGATAGAGATTGACCACCATAAAAACACTTACTGGTAAACTTGAAAACGCTGCGTAAATTAATAATAAACGATTACATTCTATTTTCTATGATTTCCTCAACCAGAAACATCCCCAAAATTGTCGTACAAACAAATACAGCGAAATTAAGCAACAATTTAAAAACGTACACGCATCTATTACAGTCTGACCGCTTCTAAATCGCGCTGTACATTGCGCGCTAGGTTAGGTAGGCCGCATCGAATTCATCACTCGCGCGGCAATGAAAAACGTTTGGTCGCGCGACGCGGTGCCGCGACAACTAACGGCCGTGTCGCTTTGACGCTCGTGCGACAAGTCGTGACGGCGTACGGTTGGCACAAAATGGAGAATTTTAGACTAAAAAAATGTTGGGTATGTTTGAAAATGGTTTATTGTGTCATGGAATCTGAAGCAAATGCCGTCCAATCTAAGCAAACAACTGCCACTGATTTCTACTAAAATTGGAGGCTTCTTTAAGAAGACAGATTTTTTTCAAAAATATTTAAAAAAAAGATGTTAGTTCCGATTTTTCCACGCGTCAAAATAACCTTGTACCCTGATGACACATCACACAAGACAAATCAATTCGTATTTATTTCAAAATAACCATTCAATCTGCTAACGCTACCTCAATAGTACCTACGTACAACAACAATGATTGCTTTCCACACAGTGTAGGTACTGAAAAATTTGTCCAACAGGCGATGTCGCGAGCACACATATATCTTGTGCACTACACAATGCATGGCGGCTGTACCAGGCTATCATATAATACTAGCGAGTAGTTGTCCAACTGCAAGGCAAGTGCCTTCTCATACAGAGAAGAAATGACCATGATCATCGCGCCTACTCTAAAGCATATTTAGTGATCTTAGACTATTCTGATAGATTGAAAGTTATTGAAAACTCAAATTCTGAATGCAGCTGAGTTGAGAATGATAGAGGGAGGTATGTGCGATGTGATGAGGAAGGATAAGATAAGGAAGAAGTTTGGAAGTAACGCTAGAAACGTTAAAGTTGAGGAGTAACCGATTGTCATGCTATGACAATCGGTTACTCCTGAAGACATGTGGTGTATATAACAAGATGATTTTTAAGTAAGAATGTGGATGATTTAGGAGAAGACAAAAGAGGCAGACCAAATAAAATATGGATAAATTGTCTAAGATGATAATGGATAAGAAGGAAGTAAACATATACAATATTAGTTTTAGTATAAGCGAAACCCGAAACACGTGTCTAGTATTTTTATGTAAAGAATCTATGTACAAAATTTCAAAACTGTATCATGAAAAATCACAAAGTTATAAGGTTGTTATGTTACCGGGTTGTCCGTACAAAAAAGTGCTAACGGCGCCCCGCGCCTCCAGGGTCGTCTTGCGCTCATTGATAATAATTTGGCAGTAGGTACCTAACCGTACGGCGATTGTATTGTAAGTCATTAAAAGGTAATAACATTTTCCATCACACTTAAATATTTTTGGGACAAAATATAACATGGTGTAAAAATTATTGAAATCGATTCAGTTCCTTATTCTGAACAAACTATAGTCAGGTTTCGCTTAAACTAAAAATAATGTTGTATACCTATATGAGGATAAACGTATGGCTCTGCAAATGAATTGGAATATGGACAGGAGGATGATAGATGATATATGATGACACTGTCATTGAAAAATACCTGTATGGCCCCAGTTCTATTAATGGCCTAAGTTTTTTTTTTTTTTTCTTTCTGTAAGTAGGTTTGTACAAACCTTTTAAGACGTCAATCATATTTTAAAAACTAGATGAGGTCGGCGTTTCCTATCTGACTACCCTGAGAAGAAAGGCCGAAACAGACTCAGAGGTCACAGTCTCTTTTAAAGTCCAGACATAATCTTGGTCAGACCATTGTAGATTGGTGTCTGAAATGGTCTTTTGAGGAAAGAACCACAACAGGTTGAGTGGACCTGACCAGTCAGTGCACGCATTTGTCAGTAATCGTGCATCTCTACTCAGAACTTAAGGAGCTCAACGATGCGACGATCAATACCAAAGAAAGGACATTTGGGTAGGCCACTTATATGACAGCAAAAAAGCTTTCTGGCACAACTTACGTTTAATGAATGATTTGAATTTATTAAGGCTTAGATCTTGAACGTGAAGTAAAATGCTTTACCTCCGAAGTCAATCCTCTAAACAAAATTGTTGCTATCGTGGATAGAACATGGATGACTGGCACAAGAGCATGGACATTAGCTCAAACAAAGGAGCAATATGCTCAATTGGCCAGCAATTGACGAAATCGGACTGAGGGTGATAAAGATAAAAGAGATGTGGACCGTCTAGTAAAATGGAAATACTACCAGGATTATACGACTGGACCGTTCGCCTAGTATATTGCATCAATTGTACTAGAAGCACAGGAATGCGGAGAAATGCCGTTTAGAGTTCTCGAGTGATATGTGTGGGAGGTTGAATAGCAAGGAATGGGTCTACGAGGCACACAGACGGACGAAGAGATTGATGACACATTGTACAATATAAATCATAAATTAATAGGGACATCCTTTTTGTTTCTAAAATATAAAATCATCATTTTAATATTGTATTTTTTTTATTTTGGAATATAATATTTACTTACTTAAATACTTACATATCATAGGCATCTAAAAATTTGTCCGTATCGCTGTCAACCAGTGAACGGATTTCCGTTCAGTGCTGTCAACAGGAAAAGTGCCCAAAAGGCTGGCAGCTTTGCCATGTTGTATGGCAACACTGATTCTTTGGCCAACAAAAAATGGGCCAGCTCTCTGGGGGCCTAAAATGGACGCTTTGGTAGAATCATAATATGATCTGCGTACAATTCATATCCCGCAATTCATCTGTTTGACAGTTTTGTATGGAGTTTCGTAAAATGGTCCACAAATTATGAATTGCTATACTGAAGTCTAATGTCAAATAGCAGCTGTCAAACCGATGAATTGCGGGATGTATGAATTGTACGCAGATCATAATTATGATTCGGCCAAAGCGTCCATTTTAGGCCCCCTGGTCACGTGAAGAATCGATCATTACAAAACCAATTTAATTCACAAGGTTACATGATGCCATAAAAAAAACCGGTCAAGAGCGAGTCGGACTCGCACACCAGAGGGTTCCATACGTAAATATGATGTTGATGATTTCCGAAAAACTGTGCTATTTAGAGACATCGTTTTATTTTTCCTGTAATCTTTACATACACTTCTATCACATATAATTTCAGATTTTTATCTATGAAAACTTCGGAGATAAGGGGGGGGGGGTATTTTTTTTTACATTTTTCGTCAAAAGTTGGAAACTGTGCTGCCAAAAAAAAAAAAAATGTTTGAGAATGTGCAAACAGCGTTCTTTCATATGATACCCCACATGCTCTAGTAGCCCAACTTCAAATTTTTAAGACCCCCTTTCAGTCCCTTTTGCAAAAAAGATATATTTTTTTAAATTTATTTCTTGTTTGTAAAGTAGTTGGGCTAACGTCATCTAAAACTATTCTAAATTTCAAGTTGCTAGAATTAGTAGTTCTCGAAATATTCAGGTGTGACAGACAGACTTAGTCTCACCATAAGGGTTCCTTTTTACCATTTAGGTACGGAACCCTAAAAACGTAGAAATAACTCAAGCATCTTCCATAGTTGACACAACAAAATTTAAAATAGGCATTCCATACATACATACGTACACTGTACGTACACACATCGAAGATATTTCTTTATTCTCAATACGACTCACAAATGGGGCGGTTCGCTTTCATCCGGATTATTCAATTAAGTCGCATCCATTATAGTGCACATCAGCAATGTTGAAAAGGTACATAAAAGGATTGCAATTTCTTTATTACCTCATTCCAATTCTGGTGACGGCGTTGTCAATATAAGAAACATAAGATAGATGCCACTTCACGACCATCGACTAACGAATTCTGTCCTTATATCTTATCAACCATACAAATTGCTTTCAATTCTGAGCTTTATTGCAGCAAATTAGGAATCAAAATAATTTACAAAAAAACACAGTAAACACTAGCAGTATTGTCCAAATTTAAAAATTAGAAATGGCAATAAATTATAGCACTTAAAGGCACCTGAATAAAACCCAAAATGTTTTGAATCAGAATTAGAAATACAGCATTTCCGAACTGGTACGAATCCGATTGTTTACATCGATCATCTGTCCTTTTCGCTCTCGCCGTTAATCGTATGTGTCGTCTCGTTCGTTCGGTTACGTGACTGAACATTTAGATGTTCGCTTGTGCACAGATAATGGCTGGTAGGTTTGACAATAACATTAGTTCGGATACGAACCGCTTTGATTGGATTATTGAAAGATATCGACATGCCTGTGATTTATGAGCGCCTGGTCAAATGTGTAGTTGTTCGGAGTATATATAAATGAGCAAATAACACTTGTGTAACATAAATTACATATTAACCATTTATTTCCTGAGCCCCTACAAGGTAAAAATGAAACTCATTGTCATCTGCTTATCCTTTTCCCAATTATGTTGGGAATATCTGGCATATCTGGCCTCCACAACTGCGGACAGACAGCTGTGCTGCTGGGGAATTTCTTGCGCCACTTCTTCTTCCCAGCTAAAGCACTAGGAAGTGGTGAAACGTCCACCCACCGGTGGGCGTTTTTGGGGGACTGTCTTATGTAATTTTTCTAGTTTAAATAAATGACTTTTGATTTTGATTTTTAACATGTTACCCCATAGCCAAGAATGGTTGTCATACTTTCGGGCTTCTCCGTAACGACTGTCAAAGATCAAAGAGAATGGCAGCCGGGACCAACTGCTTACCGTACTTAACGAGGCACGGAAGGCTCTCGGACGCTCGGTATGTAATTGATGGCCCATCCACGGATCGACCTCGGCAAGCGTTGCTTAACCTTGAATATCGACCCGTGCAGCTGTTATGAGATCGGAATAGGTAGAGCTTATTTACTTTGTTTTTGTGTACTTATATGTTTATTTCAAATAGGCACATAGCACATACATAAAGCACTTTTGAACGTCAATATTTACAAAAAAATAGAATTGATTCTAGTCGCCCCCTCGAAAAGGTAGTTTCGTATGGAGAAGAATGCGCAAGAAACTCCACCGTTACTCTTTTAAAATGTTGTACAATATTTTTATAGGTACACGATGCACCTAGAATAAAATTACTATACCACAATAGGTAAAAAGAGTTAAGAATGAAGCAATGACAGATAAATGAATTATGTGAAAGGTACATAGTGCTCACATATTTACAAACATTGTAAAAAAAATATATACGTTTTCCTAAATAAAAATAATATCAGTGTGAGTTAAGGTAATCACAGAATTTAAAATAAATGTCATAGAAATTATACAATTAAAATAGCAACCTATTTGATTTTGTCTAGAAATCGCGGTGTCTTGCCCAGTCGTAAAAAACTCGTGCGAAGCATGGCAGAGAAGTTTGAACCATGTTCGATGTTAAAGTCATCGTGACTTAGAAAACAACCTGTAACAACCAAACTTTTGACAGATTGTTACGGAAATGGATATCTCTCAAGAAAGCTAACATCACAACTACCTTGTTAAGACGCAGATATATGCCAGTGACCTTGAGTAGTTAGCTTGCATGTTCTGTACTGAGCTCACGCAACGCGTCGTACGTTCATCCAGTAATAGGATCGCCCATCAAGGTGCGCTGTCCCCAATTTGACGCATTATTAATTTATTATACACAAAACAAAAGGTATTTTAATAAAATGCGTATACTGAAAGATCAATAATTAAATTATCTTTAAATAGGTAAAGGTTTCAGAAAAATACGCTTGGTAGATTTTGCGCCATTTTCAGTTTTTTATCCGCGTTAGACATAATTTTACAAATTAATTTCACTATGTAATATAAACATAATCTAAAATATTCGTATATTAAGTTATTGAAAAATGCTCTAATTAAACTTATATATTTTTTTAATCATTAACACTACTCGTTTAGACGTGATCTTCAGTATATTATCATTAAAAGTCGGCTATCGTCGCCTTAACTATCTCTTCTGGGCGTCTACTCCGAAGCCATAATTCGAAGTATCGGGGAATGTTCAGTCGTTTCTTGACTTCCAAAGTTTCCTTTTTTAACTTTGAGTGTGTGATTGACCCGACTTGAAGTCACATATTTGACTTTGACATAATATCTCTTTGACTGTGTCAGCAGTAGTCATGAAACGGCCGGACATCGATACTTCGGATTTATCTTCGGAGTAGTCCTGGACCTGTAAATTTATTTATTTATTTGTGCACTATTTATTACGTAAGTTTATGCTGTTGACATTACAATAAATAAGGCCGCCAGTAAAAGACACTACCCCTCGTACTAGTTGACATTCATCATTCATCATCAATTGAGCCGAAAGACGTCCACTGCTGGACATAGGCCTCCCCGAAAGGGGGTGGGGTGCCATAATCGCCACGCTTGGCAGGTGGGTTGGCGATCGCAGTATGGTGTTAAAATGCATAGAGAACGCTGCTGCCCATTCTCTAGTAACCCTTAGTCGCCTTTTAGGACACCCACGGGAAGAAATAGTTGATACTGTATTACAGTAAATGGTCTATTACAAGGGTCTACTATGGCGTAGGGATCGACCCCAAGACCCAAAGTACAGCAACCACTGTTGTCACGGCTAAAACCAACGAGGTAGCCATTTAAGGGTCGAGTAAACGCCGTTGACTATTAATTTTTATTATCTAAAATATGCATAGTTGAAAAAATCACAGTTAGAATTATAGATACTTACTTAATAAAATAATCTGTTCATACAAAAAAAAAAAACATGAAAATATATCAAGTAGTTTAAAAGTAATATCGTTAGTATGTGTTGGGTATACATTAACTTCCTGAATTTATTTCATAAAGTATTTTACTACAATACTTAAATATTCACATAAAGAATTGATGTGTACGCGTTTTAATTTAACATATTTTTTTTGCATAACTTACTTGCATTATTTGAAGGCTTAGTAACAGATTTAAAAGTCAATAAAAACATACATCTGCGCCTTAAGACGCAGATATATGCCAGTGACCTTGAGTGGTTAGCTTGCGTGTTCTGTACTGAGCTCACGCAACGCGTCGTACGTTCATCCAGTAATAGGATCGCCCATCAAGGTGCGCTGTCCCCAATTTGACGCATTATTAATTTATTATTCACAAAACAAAAGGTATTTTAATAAAACGCGTATACTGAAAGATCAATAATTAAATTATCTTTAAATAGGTAAAGGTTTCAGAAAAATACGCTTGGTAGATTTTGCTCCATTTTCAGTTTTTTATCCGCGTTAGACATAACTTTACAAATTAATTTCACTATGTAATATAAACATAATCTAAAATATTCACATATTGAGACGTTGAGAAAATGCTCTAATTCATCATATATTTTTTTCAAATCATTAACAACCACCCACCTTTTCACCGCCTTTTTGTCACAGTGACGTGCAGTTGCCGACTATTTGTTATTTTTGTGCTCGTGATTATAATGTAGATAGGTTTTTTTTTAAATGTTTACTTGCTCGAGTTTATGTTTTCCTAAGCACGTGTTTCTGTGACGAATAAAATTATTTTTCTTTCTTCTTCTTTCTTTCTAACAACAATTCAACGTTAAGGTGTGATCTTCAGTACAAAATCAATAAAAGTCGGTTATCGTCGCCTTAACACCGTGTTCTTTACCTCTTTCTATCTATCTAATCATAAGCAACCTCCTAAGTCTGTATGCAACTGCAAACGCTCACTTATGAGTTAGTAGTGAATACGACGCGTTACTGACTCCCCAGCCCGCACTGGAGTCGACTTTAAGTACGTTTCCTTCATTTCGGAATTCCCTCTCACAATGATTGTAGCAATTTTCCGGGGCATCCGTCGTGAGAGGCCGCGGGGGCGAAACGCTAGGAGATAGAGCGCGCTATGGTTACGTCATCTTAAAAATGTGTTATTGGATAGATAGATAAATCATTTATTTACTGCACACAAAAGAAATAGCATAACAAGCATAATTAAATGATAACAAATTACAAAATATAAAAAAAAATACAAAGGCCAATTACAACAAAAAAACCGGCCAAGTGCAAGTCGGACTCGCGCACGAAGGGTTCCGTACCATTATCTATAAAAATGCCAAAAAAATCACGTTTGTTGTATGGGAGCCCCCCTTAAATATTTGTTTTATTTTAATTTAATGATTTATTTTGAAAGTGAATATATAACTAAATATTCTGTGAATATATTAAGCGTCTCCCTGTTGCCGTTATCAATATAGAGCAAAAACACGCAAAAAAAAAACACGTTTGTTGTATGGGAGTCCCCTTAAATATAATATTTATTTTATTCAAATTTTTTGTATTTGTTGTTATAGTGGCAACAGAAATACATCATCTGTGAAAATTTCAACTGTCTAACTATCACGGTTCATGAGATACAGCCTGGTGACAGACGGACAGACAGACAGGCGGCGGAGCCTTAGTAATAGGGTTCCCGTTTTACCCTTTGGGTACGGAACCCTAAAAACATATTTTAAAGAAATAAAGTGAGACGCTTCTTTCTTTATTTTATTTATTCAATCATTTTTTATTTTTTTTTAGGCAGCATAGTTTCCGATTTTCGAAGAGAAATGTAAAAAAAACACCGCCCCCCCCATATCTCCAAAGTTTCCATAGATAAAAATCTGAAATTATTCTATGTAATAGAAGTTTATGTAAAGATTACAGGAAAAATAAAACGATATCTGTAAATAGCACAGTTTTTCAGAAATCATCAACATCATATATACGTACGGAACCATCGGTGCGCGAGTCCGACTCACTCTTGACCGGTTTTTTTTCTTGTATTTACATGTTTATAAATATCATGTATTGGTGTACATAAAATAAAATAGAGACTTCAAAAATACATAATAGAGATGACCAGTATTGTACTAAATTGTTATTATTATGTGTATGTGTCATTACACATATACATAATAATTACAATTAAAACAATAGATAAGAATAGAATAGAATAGAATACTCTTTATTATGTACACCATAAAAGTTACAGATACAAATGTTTAAATTTAGAATAGAATTTAGAATTATTTATTGTTTTTTTTGGAATTTAGAATGTTTAATGTTTAGATAAGTCTTATATATCGAAATAGAGATATTTATTTATTTAGTTATATAGGACATAAATCAATAAATAAATAGATGACGATTCCGTCCGTCTTCTGTCTCTCCGACTACTAAGGGGGCGGCGGGCGGGCGAGGGTGGCACCACGGGGCGGGGGCTTCAGTGACGTCGCTTGAGCGTGTGAAAATTACATTCCAGGAGTGCCTCGCATATCTATCACTTGCAAATTTAACTTTAGTTTCAGAACGCGGTAGTGTGCGGATTCCGTTGTATGTATTCATGCTATGTAGGTACTAAGTGTAGAATGTCTCGAGGGATGCAAGAATGGAGCTAAGTCTCGTGGTTTTGGGCCTGTATTTCAAACAATATAGAGGAATTTTAAACTCCCTACTTCCTTAGGAAATCTTTGCTTAAAAGGTGACTCCAAACTTAACAATGTAATTTACTTAAGTTGATGAAATAAACATTTTTTAATTTAATTTATTTATTTACTTCAAAGTTCCGTGTAACAGAAAAATAGATGGATCATAAAACAGCAAACGGAAAGTTGGTAGACCGAGCAAACGATGGATCGACGATATCATCCAAATAGCAGGCAAAAGATCCAAATAGGATGGATGGAAATAAGAAAAGACCGAACTAAATGGTAAATGCTAGTGGACGCCTTCACCCATTATGGGGGGTCCTTATCTCAAACCATAATGTTGAAACTTAAAACTAATTATACAAAAAACCAGATATACTTGAACAAATTATTAAACCACTTATGTATATTAGAACAACACTTACTTCCAAATTTACAATTTACAAAAAGGCGATAACTTATATCAGAACATAAAATCACGCCACTGTATTCCCAAAATGTTTAGGCAGAGGGGCACCTCATGTAAACCCACATTTCGCCACTTATGTAATAGGTACTCCCATGTAGTAGGGGGCGAGCCTATTGCCATCAAGCGGGGACTCAGGCTGCGACTGAGAAATACCAGATGGAAAAACTCAATAACACTTTGCCCGACCCGGGAATCGAACCCAGGACCACATGCTCAGCAGTAGCGATTGCGACCACTAAACCATAAATAGCTGAGGGACTAGGGTATAAGAAAACTCAAGCATAACAACATACTGGCTACACACTGGTCAAGTCAATGCAATACACACAAACCTTTGCGATCCTGGTCATGGGATTCGATATTACGAAAGCAACGCGTATCTGTGACATTATTGGAACTATGAACACATTCAACTGCACTTTTGTCAAAATCAGCGTCGAGCATGCAATCAGAAACACATTACGGTCTATGCTAGCCTGGTACATGCGGTGGTGCAATGTAGCGTACATACTTAAAATTCTATTATTCATACATAAACATCACGACTGTATTCAGAAGGGGTTTGCAGAGTAATAAGTAGGTAGGGAGCGTCAGGGCCTATGTATAATACCAGGAGGTTGCCATTAATTGGACAGCAATCCTGACTCGGGTTGCAATTGAGAACTTCCCGATGGAAAAACCAAGAAATAAAAATGATAAATATTTCATAACTTTGAATTTGATACCTGTAACCCTGTAACATGGGTAGTCAGAAGCCCGAAAGTCAAAGTCAAAGATTTATTTGCAAACAAAGTGTACCTAAATTTTGGCAACCAGTGTTACCAATTGGTATCGTGTTTGTTACCCAGTAACTGGGTTGTGAAGGTCAAATATGCTCTCCATGTAAAATACTGGTATATTCACAGCTAAAATACAGCTTATCCGGTAAGATTGGAAGCCAGCCCCAAGATCACCAGGTTCCCAGGTCCTGGTAATCATAATAACGGGAAGAACACGTGACTCTCAGCTTCATTACGGTGTTTTTACATCCGTTATAATTAATTGTAGGTAATAAACAAAAATATTTATTGCAGACCATGTGATTCATAAAAAACACAATAAAAATAAATAAAAGAAAAATGTTTATTTGTTTTGCTATTGTGTATAATGTTGGGTATTATAAGGTCAATAAAATATTATTTTATTATTATTTATTATAGGCTCTGGGGGCCTAAACTGGACGCTTTGGCAAAATCATAATAATAGATGATCTGCGTACTATTCATACATCCCGCAATTCATCTGTTTGACAGCTGCTATTTGACTTCATTATAGCAATTCTGTGGAACATTTTACGAAACTCCATACAAAACTGTCAAACAGATGAATTGCGGAATATGAATTGTACGCAGATCATATTATGATTCTGCCAAAGCGTCCATTTTAGGCCCCCTGGTCATTCGATGTAACGTTCCATCAAAATTATTTATAGTATAGTGTGCCCAAATCTCTTTTTGGATAAGTAATTCTTCTAAAAACGAAAAGATCTGTTTATTCCCCTGATAAATACCACCAATAACTTACAATTAATATTAGAATACCTCTCAAAAAACCACGACCATGTAGAAACTTTATCCTACGGCACGAACTCTACAGCATCGTGTTGTTCAATACAAGTTTAAAAAGTTTGAATATTTAAATTATACGGAAACCGTGTCTGTAGGGAATGTACTGGCAACTGAACAAAATCTCGGTTAATAATATAACATGCTGGGAGACTAAAATCTGGGTTTAAGACTTCTTTTCGTGGGAGTGACGTATCTCGGGCGGAGGGGAAAAAAATCGTACCTAGTAATTTATTCAGGGGTTCCTAACTCCTGGGGGTCTTCTCCGATGTGATAATCCGAAATATCGGACGAATGTTCAGCCGTTTCTTGACTTCCAAGGTTTCCTTTTTCGACTTTGACCTTAGCCAACTTCAAGTCACATTTTTGACTTTGACTTATATTTTAGACTGTGTTTTTTTTGTTTTGCCGCAGTCTGCCATAATCAGTAGTAGTCAGGAAACGGCCCAACATTCGACCAATACTTCGGATTTATCTTCGGAGTAGATAGACCCTCTGTTCTCTTTCATGGGTCTAACATTGAATTACTTATTTGAATAGTGTATCAATTAGTTTGGTTATGGTAACAACTAAGATGCTGAGAAGATGGTACTATTTTATCATCTCCTGACAATAATATTTATAATCTTATAAAAAGCTATAAGTATGTAGCGGCATCAACATCGCCACATGCGAACTACGCGTCACACTGACGTCACGCAAAATCCTGCATCGCGCAAGCAGAGTTTACCGTGCGACTAGCATATATATATATGTACAACATCCCGACATCAATCGTCGGGCAGTTGCCCACCAGACACAACACCCGTCTGGTCGGAGGATCCTCCCTTTTCTATAGAGGATGAGTGAACTTTACACCCTGTTCCTCATACCTCTAAAAGTACTTCATCATCATCATCATTTTAGCCGAAAGACGTCCACTGCTGGACATAGACCAGGTTGCCATAATCGCCCCGCTTGGCAGGTGGGTTGGTTTGGTTTGGTTTGTTAAGTACTTAGCGAAACGAAAAAATTAAGCTTTAACAACATCCTATAGTTCTTACATCTCAATGTATTGAGAATCGGTGCCGCATGGCTTCTTCCATACATTACTCTCAGTCGTCATCACAGTATTCACTCCCTTCCTAGCCATGTGTCATTAATCATCATTCACAAAATCCATACATCGATCCCTTGAATAATACGGGACTTCTATGAAAATTTATTCTAACAAAATAAATAAGAAAAAAAAAAAATTTACTTACTTTACTTAAGATTGGAGTGTCTGTTTGTAAATTTTTGTAATTTCTAAATAATTGCTTTTCACTTAATGCTTATAAAAGAATATTAACAAAAAAGACAATTAAAAAAAATTGTCTGTCAATTTGTTCCAACTATAAATCTCCGAAACTGCTAGACCGATTTTGACGGGAATTTCACTGGCAAATAGCTAATGTTACATTATATTTTTATTATTAAAAAGCCACGCGGATGAAGCCGCGGGCAGCAGCTAGTTCTAACATAGGTAATTGGACCCACTCTACTGTAGATCCACCCTTAACAAACGTCACGTAAGGCCACAATACAGGTAAAGGTGTGACAGTACATGAAAATATATGATAAGTTAAAGGAACCTACACAGACCTACAAGCCTAACAGTCCCTACGACTTGTAAGCCCTACAGCCGTAACCTATCATATACCTAGTCCGGATAATCTATAATCAATCAACTCAGCCTATAGCAGTCCACTGCGCCACAACACCCTGTCCTCCGCCTTCCGCATCCAGTCTGTCCCAGCCACCGTTTTAAGGTCGTCGGTCCATCTAGCTGAGGGGCGTCCCACATTACGCTTGCCGATACGCGGTCTCCACTCCAGGACTCATCTGCTCCACCGGCCATCGGTCCTTCGACAAACATGGCCAGCCCACTGCCACTTCAGCTTGCTTAATCTGCAGGCTATGTCGGTAACTCCGGTTCTCTTCCGGATAACTTCATTTCTGATCTTGAAACTCCGAGCATAGTCCGCTCCATAGCACGCTGAGCGACCTTGAATTTGTGGACCAGCCCCACTGTCAGTGTCCACGTTTCGGCACCGTATGTCATAACGGGCAGGACGCACTGGTTGAAGACCATAGTCTTCAAACAATGCGGGATTGGCGACGAGAAGACTTGACGAAGTTTTCCAAATGCTGCCCAACCCAACCGGATCCTTCTGTCGGCTTTTTTCTCAAAGCCTACCAAGCTGGACAATCTATAATAGTACTTATTAATTCCATGCTATTATAAAGTACTTACTTATTAATTCCATTCTATTAAAAAGTACTTACTTATTCCATGCTCAAGCTGTCACTTCCTGTTACACACTTCCGTCCCTTTTCACGAAATTAATATTACAGAAAGTGAGAAGGAAAGATGTTACATATCAACAAGACCGATAAATGATAGATGATAAATGATTTTATTTCGGTAACTCGGTTTGTACAAACACTTTTACACCTCAATCATATTTTAAAAACTAGATGAGGTCGGCATGTCCTATCTGACTACTCTCGAGAAGAAAGGTCGAAACAAACTCAGAGGTCACAGTCTCTTTTAAAGTCCAGACATAATCTAGGTCAGATCATGTGAAGGCCATGCAGATTGGTGTCTGAAATGGTCCTTTGAGGAAATAATCACACAGCTTGAGTGGACCTGACCAGTCAGTGCACGCATTTGTCAGTAATCGTGCATCTCTACTCAGAACTTAAGGAGCTCAACGATGCGACGATCAATACCAAAGAAAGGACATTTGGGTAGGCTGCTTATGTGACTCAAACTGCCAGACCATGATTAACACTAACCGAGAATAAAAGAAAAGGAAAAAAAATGCAATAACCCACATAGTCTTCACATTCACAAATTTAATTAAAATAATATAATACTTCACAAGTAAATATTCATGTCATTGTGTATAAAATAATAAAAGTTAGCAAAAACACATCAAACAATAAAAATAAACCACCTCAATATGTAAAAATATGATGATAATAGTATTATGTAAATTATTTTACATACTATTATATAGAATCAAGTTTATCTAACAGAACAGACAGCTGTACTGCTGGGGATTTTGTTGCGACACTTCTTCCCAGCTTAAGCGAAGAAGCAGTGAAGGGCAGGCGTTTTTGGGAAACTGTCTTATGTAATTTTGACGTTTGAAAAGGTGGTTTCAATAAATAACTTTTGATTTGATGTGATTTGACCAAAAACCACTAAGTAATTTATTATTACCGTCCTAATTTTACTGTGATTCTGTAAAACTGGCTCTTATCCCAAGAACCAGTCCAGCCAGTCCCAAGAACAGTACTAACTACAAACGAATACTTCTCAAAACAATGTATTTTTACGTCCCAGAGACGTATAAACAGGTGTTACATCCAACAGATGCAGTTTATGTAACTCAGTAGTTAGGTTTACTGCCTCGTAAAACCGGGAGTACAATAATGTACCTACCTATAAGGGCCCTAAGACCGTTTGTTTGCAAAAGCTTGGTTGGCGAGGCTTGCCGGAAATTAAGTCATTTTGCTTTGATTCGTTTAATCAAAATGGCTTTAGCCTGATTTCCTCTTGCATTTCTGTATGAAGTACTTACTTCATGTACTTGGATAAGTATGACGTGACTTGGTTTATCTTCAGCCCAGCTACCACGTTGGTAATGGGCTAGAATGTTACCTTGACATGACCTATTCAAAATGCTGATAGGAGAAATGAACAAGGCATCTATATAAGTGTTAATCCAGATCCATAATAAAAACTATCTGTATGCCAAATTTTATTCAAATCCTATTAGTCATAAATTTTTATTTCGGAATATAATATTTGTATAATACCTATATTTTCTAAGTTAACAGACTTAAAATAGTAATAATAATAGGTACGTACATGTATATAAAAAAGAGGGGAAAAGAATCATAGGGCATCCAAAAATTTGTCCGCATCGCTGTCAACAGGAAAAGTGCCCAAAAGGGTGGTAGCATTGCCACGTTGAATGGCGATGGTGATTCTTTGGCCAATAAATAGGCCAGCCACCTGGTCACTTGAAGAACCGGCCAACCGCTTGGCGATATCTCGAAAAACCAAATGGGCACTCAGCCTCCATGGCCCTAGCTAGTGTTCACCCCAAATGGCTCGAACATAAACTCCCAATAAGATTGGAATATTTTCGCCGTTTGAGGTTTTCCACACTTGCGGCAGCCGTCCCAGCACAGCCCGCCGTACCTACTAGGAAGATAGGATGGCTCAAACAAGTTGCATCCCACACCAATGGCCTGCCTAACTTCCAAGGCATTAACTTAAATTAAATCCTATTAGTAGCTTAGTACTAATGGTTGAAATACTACTGTGAATTCATGCAAGCGTAGTACGTTTTGTTAGTTTATTGCTCAGAAATTGTGCACAAAAATGATATCTTGAATTCATGCAAGCCTAGTAGTACTTACCTACATTTTGATAGGTTACTTACTGGCCTGCCTGCTCAGAAATTATACACAACGTGTCGCGAACAGAATACCGTCCTGGGCCTCAAGTCTGAATAGTGTCAGAATGGTCGATCATTGATTTCATAATTGTTGATTTTGACAAGTTTGGTAATCTACTATTTTAATGGCGTCATTATGACTTTCCAATGGTCGGCCACTGACACTACATCGAAAGAAATTGCATTTATTGGTAATCTCGTACACAATGACAAATGAATGACATTTCTACTAATGGGTTTTATAATAATGGCAATACGACAATGCCTCTAATAACAATTCTATTACGAGAACATTGACCTACCAATGATCGACCATTATGAATTAAGCAGATTACGAACTTTCAGCAAAATGACAATGGCATGACACTGGGATCGTGTTGCAATGACTGAATTTATAAAAATTGTAGACTTGGGCCCCTGTATGTATGCAACGTACTACCGGGATAAAAAGTATCCTATGTCCTATTCCAGGTTATATACTATCTGCATGCCAAATTTCTTCCAAATCCGTTCAGCCGTTTTTGCGTGATTGAGTAACAAACATTCACATTTATAATATTAGTAGGAAAAGCCGTGTGGCCCATGGGATTTCCCATCGGCTACAATGACGAACTTTCATCCCCCCCTATTTAACCAGTTTAGTTCTCACTTTCGCTATATAAGGAACTCTTGTGCAAAATCCATAAAGAATAACTACTTAATAAAAATCTAATACGGGAAATGAATTTACATTAATTTTCTATTATTTTGTCATCAAGTACCTAGGCGTCAGTGTGTCTCACTGGTCTATTTGTGACAAGCGCGACTTCTGAGCTGGACACAGTTCTACAATCCTGGATTCCATACTCAGCTCAGGCAAAATTATTGGGGATTTCTCAAAACCAGACGTCTGGATTTGTGCTCGGTTGGTGGCAATAGGCTCTTCCCTTTGGGGGCGAGAGATGCAGTTGAGCAATCTAGTTGAGCAGTGGGGAAGAAGGGTTTTAAAAGGGACATAAAAATAACTGGCGAAATGCGGCACCCCTGGCATCGGACATACATAAGGTGTGATCAGTAAGACTTTATACATTCCTTTTACTTCGGTGTTAATTATCAAATACTTTAAGGCATACATTTTACAGGGATAACAGAAAGTAAAGGCTATTAGAGCGATCTGGACTCCGTAAGCCATTAAATTATTACATGGTAGGACAGGTCATGCACGTCACTATTGTCAATAGGTGTTACTAGGGCAACAGGGATCGACAGGAGATTATGGTCTTCGAAGCATGGAAGTGCCTGGATGTTACCCATCTAATTTACGGTAGCAAAGCAATGCTGCTTATTCTTGCAGTTCGATGGATGTACCGTGATAATATTATTGAAATTATTTTGTAATGAATAATACTAATTTTTTTTTATTAAGCCGACATTATTTTCTCAAGCATAAACTAGGAACTGACATAAAAAAAATTCAAAAAAAAAAAAATCAGAAGAAGATAATAGGTACCTTTATCATATCACTTTACCTACCAATCCTATATTTAATTATTAAATTATTTATTTATAATCTGAAGATGGTTACAATAAAATGTCCCAAGTTCTCAAGTTACATTCGAGAAGCTGCCAAAAACGCTACCACTAGCGCCATCTAGTATGAGATAGCGGCACTTTGCGTGATTTAAACTTAACAAGAGGAGAAAAATAAAACGAAAATTACGCAGTAAAACGTTTGTAATATCCCTAAAAAATATTACTTAAACGTTTGTTATAGTTAATTCAATATTATTAATTAATTTAATCCAGCTATTCTTTCACTCAGATGAATGACCCAAAGGCCCGAGGCTCGACACCGTCGAGCCTCGGGCCTTCGACAGTACAGTCTTTTATTGGCTTACAGCAAAAATACACCTTAAAAACCATAAATAACAGAAAACAATTATTATAATGCCAAGAGGGCAACAACCAAGCAAGGGGGGGGGAACTTAGTATACCTAGTGTAATTATATTTTAGTATTTTACGGATGATAAATTCGGACAGATTAAGAATTAACCCTGTCGGTAAATGCAGGTTCGTTTACAAGTTGCGGATTTGACATTGATAGAAACTACCGAAAATGAATGCGTTATAGTAACATTTCACAATATTTCGATAATTTATTTATAATCTTGCTAGATAGATTTTATACTAACGGTGCTCATAATCTTACGATGAGTTATAGGGTGGCAGGGACATCGACGCGCAACCTGTTACCATGGATTCAGTGCAACATACTTGACGCAAAATTTCAACGCTCGGGGCGTTGAAATTTTGCGTCGGTAATTTAAAAAAAAACAGCTGTTTTCTACAGAGGTGCAATACCTACTCGGTCAAAATGTATGGAATAGCGATTTTTTTTTTAAACACGCATTACCTGAAAATTTTATCTATAGGTAAGTACATGAAAAAGTAGCTACAATAAAACAGTTTATTATTTTTGAAAACGCCACTAAGGAAAACCTGATAAGGATTTTGTTAACTAGCGTTTAGGTATAGCCACTCGTGGAGATGAAGCCTGGGGGTCAACTCCGAACATAAATTCGGAGTATCGGCCGAATGTTCGGCCGTTGCTTGACTACGGCTAACTATGGCTGAATACAGCGCATAAAAAAAAAAAAATCGGTCAAGAGAGAGTCGGACTCGCGCACCGAGGGTTCCGTTCGAATATATGATGTTGATGATTTCTGAAAAACTGTGCTATTCAGAGACATCGTTTTATTTTTCCTGTAATCTTTACCTAAGCTTCTATCATATAGAATAATTTCAGATTTTTATCTCTGCAAACTTCGGAGATAAGGGGGGGGGGGTATTTTTTTTTACATTTTTCATTAAAAGTCAGAAACTATACTGCCTAAAAAAAAACCTTTTGAGAATGTGCAAACAGCGTTCTTTCATATAATACCCCACATAGTAGTAGTAGCCCTACTTGAAATTTTTAAGACCCCTTTTCAGTCCCTTTTGCAAAAAGATATATTTTCATTAATTTCTTTCTTGCTTGCAAAATAGTTGGGCTAACGTCATCTAAAACTTTTCAAGTTGATAGCATTAGTTAGTAGTTCTAGAGATATCCAGGTGTGACAGACAGACAGACAGACAGACTTAGTCTCACCATAAGGGTTCCTTTTTACCATTTTGGTTCGAACTTTGGCTTATCTCTTTGACTTTCGTTTTTAGGGTTAAAAACGAAAGTGAAAGAGATAAGCCAAAGTCAAAAATGTGACTATTAAGTAGGGTAAGGATTCAAAGTCAAAAAAGGAAACTATGGAAGTTATAAAACGGCCGAACATTCGGTCGATACTTCGAGCTAAGGCGCAGATATATGATTTTAGTGACTTTTAAATATGTTATTTAAAAGTCACTAAAATCTTTTAAGATTAAAAGAGAAAACATAATACATAAAATCAAAATAAAAAACTTACTAAAATTATTACTATACTAATCACTAATTTAAAAATAAACACACAATAAGAGAATATACTTACATACATACTTCTAAAATGAATATCATTCATTCATTCTTGATGTAGTTTACTTACTAAATTCACTGCATCAAGTAATCACTGTAAATGTTATTCACCATGCATCAAGTATACTAAAAGTAAACTTTATTCGCCAAATTCACCTGGATGCAAAATTATGGTACATCAGGCAGTTTATAATAATAATGTTTTTTATATGATGTTTGTTTAAATATGACAGTTCCATATATAACCTGATGTGCTGTCGACTGTGCATTATCTGCAGAGTTGCGAATATGGTGAGCTGTGAATCTGGTTAGTTGAGAATCTAGTGAAAAATAAATATTCCCTATGAAATTTAATGATGGCGCGGAGTGAGCGTGACGTGCATTTGTGTGGCCAAGGTCAACGGCGATTATCTGGCTCTCGACGCTTCGGAGTAGACCAAATATCGGAGTAGATAAATTATCAAATAACTTCTCCCGCTCTGGACGGAGCGGGAGGGCGTGTCAGACTTTTACTGACTAAAACCCACCCGTATTCCTTCATTTGCCTGTGTGCCAGGGCCACGATATCACTTTCGGACAAACTCGCCACCCTGGCAGGCATTGGCCCTAACGGACCCCGTCAGTTGCTGCTGACAACTCTTTGAGGCGCGCGTGGAATACAACGCGCCGTCGACCCGGGCCTGGTCCTTATCGGACGGTGAACTACCCATCGCTCACCGTCCGCAAGCCCGCGCCTACGGTGGCCGGAAATCGGCTTGCGACTCCCGACGCCCGGGGCGTCTCCTGCGGCGACTAGGGGTCCGCCTCCTCCTTCGCAAGCATTACTGCTTCGCAGAAGGAGGTGACGGCCTCCCATGCGGAGTAGACCCCCTGGATTCATATCTATGCGATTTGGTGATGTCAGACTGGAAGATACTACTGCCCGTTCTTTTGGCCCGCTGTTAGTAAACTGCTGCGACAGTCAGAGATAGGCAAAAAGCTCGCTCATCTTGGTACAATATTTCCTCAATAATAACCTGGGTAGTAAGAAATTAGTAGAGAGATCAAATGTTATGGCTATAGGTAATGCTACGGAGAATTCCTGACTCCTATTTCACAGGAACTTACACCTAGTTTAGGAGTCAAGAGTACCTATTTAAACATTGACCTTTGTATTAAGCCTTTTATGTTTTAGTCAAGGATATTATTAGGGGCTTTTTGGAGCGTGGTTAAAACAAACTCGATTACTCAAATGAACCGAAAGATTTACACGGGCTACTGGAGCCTTATGTTTCTTGGGAGTACGGAGACCATTGCATGTCAAAGAGTAGACCGGGGGGCGCGAAAGAATTTATTTATTAGATATTATTGCCGATCTGTCCATAGTTGCCTAGTTGTCCATAGAGCATATTTATGCTCGTGACTGTACATTGACATAGCCTATAATTTTGCCACTGCTGGGACACAGGCCTCCGCTCTGTGAGAGGGAGTGGGCCGTACACCACCACGCGGGCCCAGTGCGAGTTGGTAGATGTCACAGTTTTTATTAGTTTTCTTTTTTCTGCTTCCATGAAATACTAAGATTTAATTGTAAAGCATGAATCGACACACATTTTGTAATTAACTATGTTTAAGAGACCCTCATGGCTGATCACTGTCTCTTAAGATACAGGTTTACCTAGTGTAAGAGGCAGGGTTTTATACTTGAGTACAGAGTTTAACATAGAACCAGATGTATACAATGTACATTATTTTATAATGAATCCCATCTCAGGTATTTTTATGGCAAATAAATTTATCAGTTATTTATCATTTAGCTTCCGTGCCGAAACGAGAATCCTAAAAGCAACGGATTATGCTTTCGGTAACCGGATGTTGCCGGATCTCTAAGGACGACAAAGGTGCCCCATTTAAGCTAACTGTAAGTTTCTAAAAGATGTCACAAATGCCGTATTTGAATTTGAATGCAAGCTGTACCTACCTAAAGTAATTATCGGTGTCGTTATGTTTAGTTTGTGAAACTTGAATCAAGATTTTGACAGAGCGATTGAAATTTCCTCAGAACAAAAAAAAACAAACCCATCTTTAACAAAGAAAAAAAATCACCTCTCACGCGAACAACAAAGTCAACACACTATCATCTCAAAAAAAAACAACAACTATGCATGTATTTTTTAATGGCGGCACGATCAAAGCGCCGCCTCTTGCGCGTGCGCAGCGCACATTGTACGCTAATGCGCGCATTGACGACGAACCCGACGACGACGCCCGAAGTCCGGCCGAGTCCGTCGAACGGACGTGGATGGACCCGATTGTGAGCCAACGTTGTAAATTTCATTGTTTGCCCCTTCTTCTTATTAAAAGTCTATTTAATAATAAATATCAATGGGTCTTTACGTTTGTTTGGGGTAAGTAGACGAGGCATAGACCCGTCAAGTATCTACTGTTCGAATAATTCAACTGAGAGAAACAAACAAATAACTAGGTTTCTTTCAAAGAATCCCTGAGCATAGTTCGCAAAGACATGGTCAAAGTTGCCCGATCTTGTCTAGCTAAACCGGATGCCTTCGTGAGTTTTGTTAAGTAAAAGACCTGTAAAATTTTCGCATCTGGCAAAGAAATTCAGGCCATCAATTTCCTTTCATCTAATTAATACCTACCTATCTAGCTACCGTTGGCACGACTGAAGATAGAGCTTTTGGTTTCTCAAACTCACACTCGAAGCGTTAATTTCAATTAAACTAATTATACACTTTTGAATCGTCAAGTAATCGGTCAGTCAAAAAGATGAAGCTAGTTGCCCATTCCAAAGCGTAGTAGGTTCCTATGGAGAATAATGGAGAGAACAAGAAACTCCACGGACGCTCTTTTACATCAAGACTAAACTTCTGTACTATGGTCTTGATTTTGATTCCCGCAAAGAAAAATAGTACATTTTGATACAAGTGGAGAAAAATATTAACGCCGTAAAAAAGCAACTTTGCCAAGATTTAAAAAAAAAATCACCTCCGAATAGAGAGGACCGTCTCTGGCGCGAGACGGTGTGGATAGAGGCATTGAACCAATTTGGACTAAGTATAGGTATAAGTTATCTGTGGAAATTTTTATTCCCGCACACGTGTTGGAAAATAAAAAATCGCACGCGTGTGAAATACAGTGCATTGGGAACCTAATCGTAGTGCGATAAGAACCAGTTTTCGAGGAAGTGTTTCTTAGTTTTATGCCTGTAAACTTGCTAACGATACAGTGCCATGCCATGAGCAACAACAGCGCGGGGTAAGTAGTTTTAAATCAAAAATTGTACCAGATTTTTAATTTTCGAAGCCTATAAGCAGCTTTTATTATCTAATTCCAAATACATAATAAGTATTACCAGGCTACAAAACAAAAGGCCCACTAATAATTGTTATAATTTTAATTTTAATAGCTCTTTCGGCTCGCAGCGGTCATCTAAACACATTACAACATGGCCGCAGGGTATTTTATAATTATCGACCGCCATTTCTGAGTGTCAACAAAAAAATACTATTAATAGTTATGTAAATTTTTAAATGAAACGACTTTACTGGAGAAGATTTAAATATCTTATTGGAAGGGTGTTAAATATAGTAATAAGCTGATGGTGTAGGTAAGTCCCATGCATTCGATAGTACCTGGAGACCTAATTCCAAATTCCAGGTTCATGAGAAGATAGAGTAGGTACGTAATCAACCTGTCGCTGCCGGCGGAAAGGGAGCGGGAGATCTCGTCCGCTCACCCGGCCCGCAGCAGACGCACTGGGCGTCGGCGGAGGGCCGACAACGCCGTGTTCCAGCCCCCCTAAATGGGTCCAGGGACGGCGGACTTGGGGACGTCCGCCGCCCCCTATCACATTGGACCCGAGGTGGCGGCGTGTAGTGTTCCACGCGCGCCCCATTCAGACGTCGCGGGCAAACACGAGGAGGCCCGCAGAGGCGGGCCGGTACTAGCTAGGGATCACGGAAGTAATAACAGATCCCAAGATCCCCGGTGCAAGTGTGGGAACGGAACACTGGGGGTGGTTTTTAGTCAGTAAGAGTCTGACAGACCCCTCCGCCCACCCCAGGGCGGAGGACATCCACGAGGATTTTCCACCCCGTGACCAAAAAAAAAAAAAGGGTACGTAATCAAGTATCTTGCAAGCCCAATTTCGTGCTTTGGGTCTACAGACCAAATAAACAAGTGAAAAACGAGCTTTTGATGAGAACTGAGTTGCTCTAAATGAAAACAGGCGCACGGGTCGATCAAAGGTACACACAGTTCAGCTACACTTGCCGAGCCCGGTCTGTGGATGGGTGACCATCGAGAATCGTGTCTTGGAAAGCACATTAATTTCGGCTATAGAGCGCATTGGTCTCGGCTGTCATCTACAAATCTTTGACGGTAGTCCGAAGCCCGAAAGTTGGCAGACCAGTCTTACCATCATTCCAGCCGAAAGACGTCCACTGCTGGACATGGCCTCCCCCAAAATGGGGGGGTTGCCATAATCGCCACGCTTGACAGGCGGGTTGGCGATCGCAAATGGTGTTAAAATGCATAGAGAACGCTGCTGTCCATTCTCTAGTAAGTCCCTTAGTCGCCTTTTACGACACCCACGGGAAGAAATAGGGGAGTGATATTCTTTACGTCCGGCACCACACGGACTACCAATGGACAGTCTTATCAATAGGCATCGTATTACCCAGTAACTGGGTTGTGGAGGTTAAATGACAGTCCCTCCTGTAAAATACTGGTATTCAGCTGCATCCGTTTAGGCTGCAAGCCGATCCCAACATAGCTGAGAAATCGCAGGCAGATGTTGTTGATGACAACTGGAGCTGTTGAAAAACACGCGTCACATTACATATATCTATGCGTGAAAAAGAGATTCAGATACCCTTACCTAAAGCATGCAGGCCGACAATCGCGGCGTCGGCTTTTAACCACTGTTTATACATTAAAAAAAGAAAAAAGTTTTTAAGCCCCGGTAAGTTATAATGATACTTGTGATGGGGTTACCTCGCAACTTCCCATGGGTTACTATTTACAATGTTGAGACATGATTAAAAAAACAACATAACATAAAATAATATACCTTATGACACTCGGCAATACTGTAGGCACTGTAGCTTCCCATTTGTGAAAGAATTTTCGGAACCGAATCAGAGGGCCTAGACAAATGGCATTCGCTTCGGAGCGATTCTATTTCTACAATCGCTATCGCTTCAACTGTAACGAAGTTCGATTGGCATGCGATAATGCTTGTCAAAAAGTGCCACTTGGCTACGCATCTCTTAGGAAGCTATCTTTCGACGCTGTCGATTCGTTTCATGGAATCGAATGATGATAAAACATTGTCTAGCTAATTTATATTCGTTGAACTATGATCACGTGACATTTCGATAGCTTATGTCAAACCCATACATTTTTGGCTTTCTTATTAGCGTCATCGTTGAATGTTACTTTGTCTATGCTCACTCACATTAATTCTACCCCCATAAACCTAATACTTATTAAGTAGTACAGAGTAAGAACAATATTTTGACTCAAATTGGAACATCGATAACTCATACAAAAAGTGTTCAAAGGCAATATTGGTTCGTGCATTAAGTCATCCAAATAAGAGAAAAAATGCAAATTTTAATTACTAAAAACACCGGGGTCGTTGAACTAAATAACAAAAGCGCTCAAATCTCGTCGAACCGGCTGTAGCCTATGTAACTCATTATAAGAATTCGTCTTAATATTATTTTTTGAAGGCGTCCATTAAAACCTCCATTCAGAACCAAGCACCAAGACTTCGACCCGGTGCCTGTGAGTGCATTTCGAAAAAAAAAAAGCGCGAGTTTACCATCAGTGTTGCAAAGTCTAACTACCTATTTAAAAATAATTGAGCCGAAAATCAAATAGGTCTGGAATTGACACAAATAATGTTCTTATTATGGAATATCAGGACTTACGATATAAAAAAGATCCCAATAATTACTTTAATGAACCATTTAACAGAAAAAACGACATTCTTTTCTCATTACCGTCCCCTAATTTTCGATCAAATTTTCCTAATAATTTTCACGCGATGTAACCCAAATCACTGATAGTTATGCTTCTGTCCTTTTCTAACGCCTTCAATTGGGTCTTTTATCTCCTTCTAGCTGTAATAAAACTAAATTGGTTTTAAATGCATAGGATTGGTGATGGCGAAGGTAAGGCAAGGAGTAATTTACTGGGTCGAAACCTCGGTTATTAACGTCTGCATTAATACAGACATTGCTCCATGCATATTTATAATATTTTGTGTATGTAAATGTATTTTTAATACTTTGTCGACGTGTTTTAAAATACTTAGTTTAATTTTGATATCCGATGACATCAGAACGTGTATTCCCGTTGTCCCCGTACGCCGTGTTCCCGTCCTATGGGGACAGCGGTACCTCAATTAAATATGTAAAAATACTTCTCGTTGTCCCCGTGGTTTGGTTTTACATTAAAAAATAGGTTTCTGGCACTCGCCGGCCGCTGCCGCGGCACCGCTCGCTGCGCTCGCTCGGCTCGTGCGTTGTGTGGTCATCACAGTTTTAACCTAACCTAACCTAGCTGTTTCGATTTAAAAAAGGTTTACTTCGTACGATAAGGGGACAACGGGAAATAAATTGAATCACGTCCCGCTGTCCCCGTGACGGGAATATGGCAAACGGGCACAACGGGAATACACTCATCCGAAGACATCCTAAATAGAAAAGAAACGTTGAGGAAGGAGACACTTATTTTTTTTTAATATAGTATGGGTTTGCTCTTGAGCTTAGTCTAGGGCAGAGGTGACAGAGACAAAGTCGACGATGGAGTGAGCTTACCCAGAAGAAGCCTGTTTACTCTAACTTTGAAGAGATTAGGGTTATTAAACTTATTTGTAACCTGGGGGTCTACTCCGAAGCGATAATCCGAAGTATCGGCCGTTTCTTGACTTCCAAAGTTTCCTTTTTTGACTTTCGAGTCCTTAACAGATTTCAAGTCACATTTTGACTTTGACTTATCTCTTCGACTGTCGTTTTTAGGGTTCCGTACCCAAAGGGTAAAACGGGACTCTATTACTAAGACTCCGCTGTCCGTCCGTCCGTCTGTCACTAGGATGTATCTCATGAACAAAAACAGAATATTATAAAACACCCCCCTAAAAGATTAATTTTATTATATTATATTTTATATTCATTTTAAAAATAAATAATTAAATTAACATAAAATTAATATTTATTTTATTTTATTTTATTTTATTGATTAAGGGATAATAAACAACTACAACATAAATAATACATTAAGTTAACAATACTTTTAGTAGCAATGTTGCAGTCCACTGCATCATCCGCAGGTAACACATATTTAAAGATCAGTGGTTGCCACTAGACGAGCATTACCACAATTAACAAATATTTTGAAATAGCTAAATAAATTACTATAAGGCTAGCTATAGCTACAAAACCAAATCAGTTCAGAAACAGTTTCATTAATTTAAATTAAGCAATAAATGGGTAATAATAGTAAGATATTATTATAATTAAGCTACAATTAAGATAGAATTTTTATAATATTAGATTTAAATTTATTTTTCGAGCATGCAAATATATCAATATCAATGAAATTTGAATTATAGGATTCCAACATTCTATGAATAGGGCAGCGTAAGCCAGAGTTCGTACGACAAGAATTTAGCGCAAACAGAGTACGTGCACGAACTTGCCGCGCATGAACTGTTCGGGGGACAGAATAACACAGCTTACTCGTTAGATCAATAGTATCAAAATTATTGTTAACAATATCATGAAGCACGTTGGCCTCAAGGTATTTGCGCCGGTTCTCCAAGCTGATAAGCTTGTATTTATCAAGAAGTTGGGCGTATGACAGATAAGTCTTAGTCCCATAACATCTGTAGCACATAGCACGGAGGTACTTGCGCTGGACCCTTTCTATTCCAACTACGTACTTCTGGTAGAAGGGGTTCCAAATAGGGACCGCATATTCTAACTGAGAGCGTATGAGCGTCTTATACAGATAGAGATAGGTTGAGGTACGCTTAAATTCTGTTGAAGATCTCATCACAAATCCATACATTTTAAAAGCACTATTAACTATAGCTTCGATATGCTGGTTCAAGGACAGTTTGCCATCAAAGAGAACACCTAGATCCTTCACTATGGAAATATTATTTAGGGGGATACAGTTAAGGTTGTAGTGGAAGTTGAAGATGAAATTATTCTTAGTAAAGTGTATATAGTTACACTTAGGAATACTAAGATGCAGCTTATTTTCAATACAGTAGGCAGTTAGTCTGTCTAGGTCCTCCTGAAATGACTGGCAGTCATCCATAGTACGTATCGCTTGAAACACCTTCAAGTCATCAGCGTACAATAAGAATTTGGAGTTTTTAAAACATTTCTTAATATCGTTGATATAAATAATAAATAAAAGCGGTCCCAGAATGGAGCCCTGTGGAACTCCGGAAGTAATATTAACAGAGACAGACTGACTTTTTATTTAGGGGGGGCTCCCATACAACAGACATGATTTTTTTGCCGTTTTTATAGATAATGGTAGGGAACCCTTCGTCCGCGAGTCCGACTCGCACTTGGCCGGTTTTATTTTTCTTTCACCGTAGTCAACCATAGTCAAGAAACTGTCGAACATTCGGCCGATACTTCAGATTTATCTTCGGAGTAGACCCCCAGGAAACACCATGACTAACTTGCTTTTTTGACTTACTTGCTTTTTTTGATGCACGTGTGCGTTCTGTGACATATAATAGTAGATTAGTAACCAAGGGGATAAAGCAGTGTCTTCTGTCGCGGATGACGATTTAAATCGCGAGCGTAACGAAGGGCTCGAGGTTTACTCCCGAGCACAGCGAGGGTGTTAAAAACTTAAATCACGAGCGAAGCGAGGGATTTAAGACGAGTCCTGAGTGTAGCGAGGGATTTAAGTTCACCCAAGACTAAGACAGCTTTGTCACCGAGGAAAATACTCTACTTTTCGTACCATTTGCGAAAAAATTAACACAATAATAATATGAGATAAGCATTTTAGAACATTCACTTATTCATAAAAATAAATTAAAATAAACTTAACGTTTATGTATTTGAAGAAAACAAAAACGCGGCAAATTCCTAGACTAATATTTATTTGTCGGAAAAGCAAAGGCATCAAGCTCATACGGCCTCGTCGGTTTTCGTAATTTTATTTAATAATCATAACTGCATAATAAATGCGTATTCCTTTTTCAAAAAGATGTATAATGCTTTATATAGATGTAGTTCAATATAAATTTCGGTAAGTATTCGAAATTTAAATCACATTCTCCCCCTAGAGGATGAATGAAATTCAGTACAATTTTCTTTCCCTGTTTTTAACAGATTAAAAATGACTATTGTTATATTCGCTTTTTGTGGCATAGAATGTCACTTTTTTGAGCAAGTGGTACGAAAACCAATTTTTCTTTCTTTATTTCATTTACTTACCCCACTCAGAAGAAAGTGCATGTCGCGACAAGGAGGTGGCTCTCAAATCTCAATAGACAGAGCCGTAGCAGAAGAAGGAAAATCCAGCCTATATCGACCCACTGCCGGGTTAAATCCTTATCTTCTTCTTACTCTCTTCTTACTCCTCTCCGACTACTGCTTCCGGGCTGGTCTTTCCTGTATCGGTAGCAGGAAATGGTCACGCGTACATCACAAGGGTGTTGGGGTGACAGACCCTGGGGAAGTTTACCCGCAGACGTGCAAGAGAACCCCTAGCCCTTCTATATCAAATGAAATTGTTTATTCTATAAATAGGTTAACGGAATCACTGTTACACGTCATATTAAACAAATATTAAAAAATAAGTTAAATGGAGTCGATACTACCTCTGAGAAGAAGTAGCGAAACAAACTCAAGGGTCCCATCAGTCTCTTTTAAGTCCAGACATAATCTTGGTCAGATCATGTGAGGAACATGTACCTAGATCCTTGTCTGAAATGTTCTTTTGAGGAAAGAACCACTCAAATTTGAGTGAACCTGTCCAGTCAGTGAAAGCATTTGTCAGTAATCCTGTAGCTCTAATCAGGACTTAAGGACTCTTGAGCTGAGGAGTCACCGACTCACCGTTCGCCACGCCACGCATAGGTAGGTCCTACCAAAAACGCGAGCCCATCACCTGCAAGTCACCTACAATCGACAACAAACGAGTGCACGGACCTCACTCAATCCGAAATGCACCGATCAAAATGCAAATGGCGTTCATTTTATTCGTTTTGCGGCCGCAGGTACGGTCCACATAAACTGCCAACAAATTATACATTGCTTTTATTTTTAATTGCTACGGACGAGCCACCGTCTTCGCCAGCGGCCTCCCTGACCCTTCTATTTTTGAATTATGGCGCGCCGACACGTGATTGGTCGGTGTAGAAGCGTTCGTTCAGTACTTGGTATTTATTAGCGATGCGTTCATATGGAGGTGGAGATAAAATCTAAAATGAAATACCTAATTGCATTCAATGTTGGCTGCTCTGTATTTATTATGGCGTCATTCAGTGGCCGTCATTATTGCGGATCGTGACCGATTTTGCTGATATGCTTGAGGTGTATTTAAAGGGTTTTGTTTATAAGTTGCTTTTGTAATGTTTTGATTATGATGAATCAGAAATAACTAAAACCCCGAGGGGTTTTAGTTATTTCTGATTCATCATAATCAAATGAGTGTTAAAGTTGAACCGGGTTTCTGGATCTACTATCAACGTAGACACTTCTACCTACTGTGGTAGTGGAACCTTCATTATGCTCTTGGCAGAGCCTCATTGGTCACGTCAGAGGGGAAAACACATCACGTGCAAAATAGAAAAGATAGACCAGACAGAATAGATTACCTACTGTAGTCTGTTCCAAAAGTATCGGATGAGAATGTAAACAAATAGATCAGAAAACGTGCAGGGCATGTGGATGCTAATTTGTAGTACCACTTACAAATTGAATGCTTTGATTTGATTATTTGAATAATATTAACCTCAAGATTCTAATTTAAATCACCTATACCCTATTTGATATAAGATTATAAATTTAAATAAACCTTTTTTACAGTCCTTTCAACCGATTTTGACTTCTATTGCGTAGGCATAAGGATGGCATTAAAAGCAAAAACGTGGTTACAATACCAACTGTTTCTTACGGCTGCTATTAGTCATGCCACCAACGTAATAGAAGTCAAAATCGCTTGAACTGACTTAAAAAAAAACCGGTCAAGAGCGAGTCGGACTCGCGCACCGAGGGTTTCGTAAGTATAAAATGATGTTGATGATTTCTGAAAAACCGTGCTATTTAGAGACATCGTTTTATTTTTTTTGTAATCTTTACATAAACTCCTATCACAGAAAAATTTCAGATTTTTATTTATGCAAACTTCGGAGATAGGGGAACGGTATTTTTTTTACATTTTTCATCAAAAGTCGGAAACTACGCTGCCTAAAAAAAGAAAAAAAGCAGCGCTCTTTCATATGATACCCCGCATGCCCTAGTAGCCCCACTTAAAATTTTTAAGACCCCCTTGCAGTCCCTTTTGCAAAAAAAGATATCTTTTTTTTATTTCTTTCTTGTTTGGAAAATAGTTGGGCAAACGTCATCTAAAACTATTCTAAATTTCAAGTTGATAGCATTAGTAGTTCTTGAGATATCCATGTGTGACAGACAGACAGACAGACTTAGTCTCACCATAAGGGTTCCTTTTTACCATTTTGGTACGGAACCCTAAAAAGGTTTATCTAAATTTCTAATATTATTTCGAATGGAGTATATACAAAGATTTTTTTTATTTGACATAACATAACGTCACGCCCGTATACTCCAAAGAATTATGCAAAGGTGAACCCTATTACAGGGTACATTTTACCAGTTACGTGTTACCCGTTGTGTTGTGTGCCACTTGTGTTGTTTCATTTGACAACAATGAGGTTAACTTTATAACCTTAATTAATTTTCGTCGATAATTTTTCGGTAAGTATTGTACACTTTCAACTGATATTTTTGGAACAGACCATATAAAGGGTCAAATTAATCAGCTAGCGAAACTTCGCACACGTGATGGTATCGATATCTAAACATGATAAAACAAAAAAGATACTTAATATTAATTTGATCAGTTTTTTTTGGGTTATCAAGTTCAAATACCGTAACAGTTTAAAATAATCTTTTTTTTTGTGTAAACTTCACAGACGTGATGGGTATCAATAAATAAACATAGTAAAATAAAAAATACTGTTTTCTTATCTGATGCTTCCGGTAACAACATTATCAGCGGTCGTTGATCCCGAAAACAATCATCAAATCTTATTCGTTTTTAAATTAAAAAAATGTTTTTTTTTCGTGTATAGGTTGGGGAAAAAGATTCTTCGCATTTTTTAATATAGTTTATTTACATTTAACTAAAGTATGTAGGTAATGTAGCGGCATCAACATCGCCACATACGAACTACGCGTCACACTGACGTCACGCAAATCCTACATCGCACAAGCGGAGTTTTTATCACGCAACTAGCATATATACAACGTCCCAACATCAACCGTCGGGCAGTTGCCCACGAGACACGACACCCGTCTGGTCGGAGGATCCTCCCTTTTCTATGGTGGATGAGTGAACTTTACACCCTGTTCCTCATACCACCAAAGTACCATTTTGTTCGATAACTTTTTGCCATCTTGTAGGTAGGGACATGATCTTGCTATAGAAATTTTGGGACTTCTGATCAAAATACCGCGACAAGTGGTTTTGGCAGTCCTCTCGTGATGTTAACCTGACACTGCTAAAGAATTCTGAAGAGACCGAAACAGGTGGAAATCTGAAGGTGCAAGGTCAGGACTATACGGCGGATGCATTAACACCTCCCAGCCAAACTCTCTTAATTTTTGCCGAGTTGCTAAAGATGTGTGAGGTCTAGCGTTATCATGATGAAAAACCAGACCCCTTCTGTTGATTAATTCCGGCCGCTTTCTCTCAACTTCTTGCTTTAATCTCATCAGTTGTTCGCAGTAGAGTCCTGCCTGGTGGTAACAGCTCATAATGAATAATGCCCTTCCAATCCCACCACACACACAGCATCACCTTGTTGCTAGTTAACCCGGGTTTCACCACAGTCTGTGAAGCCTGACCGGCCTTTGACCACGACCTTTTTCGCACGTTCTGGTCGTACGTGATCCACTTTTCATCACCAGTTATCAGCTTCTTCAAAAATGGTTCGGTTTCATTACGTCGTAATAAAGAATCACAAATGAGTAGGTACACGGTTCATTAGGTTTCTTTCAGTGAGCTCGTGAAGTACCCAAATATCGAGCTTTTTTGTGTACCCAGTTTTTTTCAAATGTGCCAAAACTGTTTTGTGGTCAATTCCCAGTTCTTCAGCTACGTCGTAACTATTGATATGCCGGATCTTGCTCCACTTTTTCAAAAATGGCATCCATTTTTCCGTAATAGAGCGACCAGAGCGACGTGCATCTTTGACATCAAAATTTCCGGATTGAAAACGCTTAAACCAAATTTGTGCTACTCTCACAGACACTGCACTAGGTCCATAAACATCGCAATTTTTTTCAAATCAAATCAAAGCAATTATTCGGTTTTTGCGGGTTGCGTTGCATTTTTACCTTTTTTGTAGTAAAATTTTCAAATGTATCGAATTTCTTCATTAGATTCACTCATCTTGACAGTACGAAAAACAAATGAAAATCACACATTTTCCTAATTTGAATTTGGAAATCTTTAAAATTTAAACTTTCAATGATAACAAAACCAGCCAGATACAAATAGTACCTATAGCCAAAGAGATTTTATTATTAATATATATCGAATAATATCTATGCCCATCACGTCTTCTAGCTAATTTGACCCTGGGCCTGTATATTATAATTGGTGGTGCTATTGACATCATACATAACCCATGAGTAACGATTTACTTGCGCAACATGAATGGGTTGCAGTGCCTCGTTGGTTTAGCGGTTCGAAGCGAGCATAAGACACCGTCCCACCGCTGACTATTAGCTAAAAGCGAGTTGAACTAGCAACTAGAATCGAGTTAGCGAGCAGAATGAGTGTCCAGTCTCTTGCAGACTCTCGCTTGGTACACACGGCTACACATCAAGCTATACATTTCCAGTATAAGCTGATCTCGCATTATGTAGGATTTCCGTACATTGAGAGGTCAGCGTATACTGGAAATTATAGCTTGATGTGTATCCGTGTGTACATACGTATATTATACACCAACGTAAGTACGTACCAAGCGAGAGTCTATCAGCGAGTACTCTGCCCGCCAAGCGAGCGTCGCTGAGCGAGTATTTTTCTTTGATAGCTGTTGTCACTGCGACCAACTTGTGGAGAGATAGTTCTTGCCTGCAGTGTGAACAGTCAGCGATCAACTATTAATAAGTACATATACTCCATTTAAAATTAGATTAGACATTGAAATAAACTTGTTTACAGTCCGTTCAACCGATTTTGAATTCTATTCCGTAGACATATGGATGTCATTAAAAGTAAAAACGTGGTTACAATACCAACTGTTTATTACAGCTGCCATTGGTCATGCCACCAACGTAATAGAAGTCAAAATCGGTTGAACGGACTGTAAAAGAGGTTTATATAAATGTCTAATGTTATTTCAAATGGAGTATAGACCTATATATACGTATCTCTTTTACTGACACGGGACCTACATCTATCGTTCGTTTCTTGAGCGAGAAATTAGTCGATAGCTAGACGCTGCGGTGGGACCTGAGGTCCTGGGTTCGACTCCCGGGTAGGGTAGTTTTATTGGATTTTTCAATCTGGAACTTCTCAGTAGTAGCCCGAAGTCTGTGTTTGATGGCAATAACTGGTGAAATGTGGATGTACTATAGAGGCGTGATGTTAATGTTTTATATGTGGGTTATTTATGTGTGGGTAAGTATAAAAAATACCGGGCATAGGCTTGTCGGAGGTAAGTTAAGTAGGTATACCTACTTACGTATGAAACCTACGTAGCCGTTCTGGACACTCGTCAACTTTACCCTTCCTATAAAATAAAACAACCAACTTACTTTTTTTTTTCTTTTTTTTTTTTTCCTTCTGGCTTTGCACGGTTTGTGCATTTAGCCAATTTCACGTTTTAGTTCTTGTATAATATTGATGAAATGAATTATAAATGCATGATGATGATATCCCCGCCCACTCCCCTTGAGTTTCAGTAAAGATGAGATGTGGCACTTTACTGAGACCTCACGCGGACTTCTTGAGAGAACTTGAAGCGAAGTTGCACTGTTTTGTTTCATTTGCCTACACTAATGCACGTTCACAAACACTTAATGGTTAATAATCCACCATTATTACACATTAATATTCGGCTAAACACAAATTTTGGAAAATTAAACAAACTGCTGAACATGACGCTTCACTTTCCCGCCAAGAACAACCAACTTACTTAGAAACCTAAAATGCAGCCTGGTCTAGAAACAAATCCAAAGACCTCGCCAATGCATTTGGCGGTCACGCTTACAACCAAGTAGGTATTTAGGTCTATAATTTAGACCAATGACGCAATTTCACAATATGTTATCAACAATATTTAAAATAATAACATATTACTTAACTTTTATTTCTTTCCGGTCGGAGAAGCAGGTTGGTGGCACAAACATTGAACAATCTAATTCTAATTCGTTCTGAAACGAAAACGAAATATTAAAAATGATAAAATTAACAATTTCAACTGGATAACTGTTTCAAACAATACAAAAACATTAAATGATAAATAATGAACTTAAAAAAAAAATAAAGCGGTTTTATATTGATCAAAATATTTTTGTTGTTCTTGTTAATTCGCAACTAGGCGTTCAGAAATTCCTGTAGTTTCTGAACGATCCAAGGTAATGACACTATTGTAGTATTGTCAAAATAAAGAATGACATAACCACTGTACAGTGCGCGAGGCGGAGTGTTTTTAAATTATATTTTACACTCAATTTGTATAGGACAGTAATTTAAATTCTTTAAACAATAAATTCAGTGATCATGTCGTACGCCCTTATCCGTCATTTACGCCGCACAGCGCTATTAACGCAACAAATTCGCCTTGAATCCACCATGACGAGTTTGACTCCGGAAGACATCGTATTTCGGCCTCCTCTTGCTCAATGGGGCAAAGTTATCAGAGAAGCAGAGAAAATAGTTGGATATCCGACCTCTTTTATGAACTTGCGATGGTTATTGAGTGACGAATTCGCTAATTTGGCCATGCATTTGCGGACTGTTGTAAGTACTAATTATCCGTTGTTACGCCTAAAATATTGGATAGAAATACGTTTTATTATGTTTATAATGCTCTATTAAGTGTACAAATATAATATTATGGTATTAAAGGCTCAAAGAATAAAGCTCTAAGTCATAAAATTAAATATTATGTAACAATGTTAGTGTTTTGTGATTGACCATGTGATGTGCAAGGTTATTTCCTGTAGATCAACATGAGAAATTAGACATGTTCTTGAGGACTCAATGATAATTGACTTCCTATGCTGAGATTTGTAATGCCCTCGATTTGACTTTAAAATAAAATCTAGCTAATATTTGGTTCTAACATTAATATTATCTCTAAGATAAGCCAAAAGATAGAAAGTGATACTGTAGTAAAAAAGAGACATAAAGAACACATTAGAGAATGTTTTTGAAATTCAACTATTCTAATTAGTATTCAGCTGCATCCGGTTAATTTTTATTACCAAACAAAATATTTTTCACCAGGTTGGAATGAACCACCCCATCGTAAAGACAGCAAAAATGCTTCTGCACAACGAGCACAACAATCTGCAACCATGGGGGCTTGTGATCTTACTACTGTCTAAAGCAGTCAACCCGCCAACATCGTTGTTAACCAGCACGGTAACACAAAACCAACGAATACTTGCAGAACTCACCGAAATGATCAGAACAGGACATTACGTACACAGAGGTTTACTCAACATACCACCAAGTGACCGAAACAAAAACCATGACACGGCTATATTTGCAAACAAAATTGCTATTCTCATTGGAGACTATCTCCTTGTGACAGCAAACGGAATGCTAGCCCGATTAAAAAACCAAGACCTATCGTACTTAATATCAACAGCACTAAGAGATGTAAGTGAGGGAGAGTTTTATGGGCATCGAGACGCACAAAACATGCCAATACCTGGCAAACCAGTTGAAAATAAACCAGATAGTTATGACATTTGCAGTGATACATTACCATTAGAAGTGAAAGATGTGTCAGGTTCACCCGTAAGAGAGTGGACTTTACGTTCAATGTACAATGGTGGTACGTTGTTTGGCAGAGGCTGTCAAGGAGCACTGTTGCTGGGCTCCCATAACAAAGAGAAGCAAGAAGACGCGTACAAATTCGGCTGCCATCTATGCTTAGCATGGCAAGCAGCAACCGAAGTACAAAAAATGACATCAGACAAAGAATCATTTTCGTTAGTCAGTGCACCTGTTTTATTCGCTTTAAATGAAAATCCACGTTTATACGAATTAGTGGGGAATGTTCAGAATATTACTGATGTAGATTTAGAGTTATTAAAAGCAGAAATATTGAAAACTGATGCAGTTGAGCAGTCGCGGTTGTTGTATACAGAGCATGCTAATAAAGCTAAAAGTTATATTGAAGAGTTTGGTGATTGTGAGTCTATAGCAACCATAAAGCAGATGATTTATACATTGTAGTGGCAGTGCAGTGATACTATAGTTTTCACAAGAACTCCTAGCAAATTGAAACTTTACTAAGGATGAAACTATCCAACTGTCCGTTGGACAAATAGACCTTGTCGTTTTGAGACGATTTTTAAGATAACGAAACACAGATAGAAAATATTGGATCAGGAATTCCTAATTTCCTATATGTTGTTTGTCAAATCGATTTTTATTAAGTAAGTATTTAGAATTTAAATGATGATCAACTTATTTTAATATTTAATGAGGCCTTTAGGGAATTGAGTAGTAATTCTGTTTTATTTTGTTATATTTATTTAAAACTAGCTGACCCGACAAACATTGTTCAGTCAAAATCCCATAGAAAACTGCACTTTCAGTATTTTCAATTTTTGTTTCCATAAAAACCAGATTCGGACTATAACAAACATTTTAAAACACACAGTAGCCCAATCGGTCCAGTTCTGAAGTGATGCGCTAAACAATAAACAGCATTTCAGTTTTACTATTTAGATTACTTACGTAAATCATCATATAATTTTTATTCATTTTTAGGGTTCCGTAGTAAACAAGGAACCCTTATAGTTTCGCCATGTCAGTCTGTCTGTCTGTCTGTCTGTCAGTCCGTCCGTCCGTCCGTCTGTCCCCAGCTTAGCTCAGAGACGCTTAGTCCTAGAAAGCTGTAATTTGGCATGGGTATACATATTAATCATGTCAAAAAAATGGTAAAATAAAATTATGAAAAACATTTTTTTTAGGGTCCTCCCTTACGCGTGAAATGGGGATGATATTTTTTTTTCTCGTCTATTCCATGGTGTGGAGTATCGTTGGATAGGCCGTTCAAAAATATTGTGGGTTTGTCAAAACCATTTTTCAATTAAGGGATTCGTTTGCGTAATATTAAGCTTTAAAGTGCAATTTTTTATTAGAGTCAAGTGTCCCCCCCCCTCCCCTGCCAGCTAAATGGTTGGTTTTGGATATGTGAAAAAATTCATGGCAATAATATATACAACGACATTAAAAGGAAAACTATCACAGCTAAGTAGGCTTCACAAGTTAACGAGTAATAGTCGACCAACTTAAATTTGCAGTTGAAGAATTGACCGTAACGTATATCGCTGTATAGGAGAGCATGTTTTTCAACTACAATGTTAAGTTTGTTTTTGGGATAAATTCATCCCAACTACGGAACCCTTCATTGTGCGTGGTCCGACATGCACTTGGCCGGTTTTTATATTAAGTATCTGCATGAATTGTTAGTAACTTATTTGTTTGATTTTTAACTCATTTTATTTGGATAATTACTTAAATATTTTTTTAAATAGATCTCATTTATAATGGGTATTGTAGGTACTACATAATTATCTTGTAAATATTAACTAAATCTACTTTATTGTTTTGTAAAACAGTTTTCCAAAAATCGCTTAAGTATAAAAAAAAATACATAAAAACAAAACTATTGTGTATAAATTAAATCCATCTACTTAAATAATTTACCTGCATTTATGTAGTTAAACACATACCGCCTTATTACAAAAGATTTATATTTTGACATGGACCATGGAGCCAGATTTTGTAATAAGAACGTATCAGTGATTGAAATACTGTTCTTTATACAAAACTGAAAACTTAGTTCGGTACTAAGTTGTCAGTTTTGTGTTTAGGAACTTTACCATAGTCGGAATAAAGTTCGAAATTCAATAATGGCTCCATGTTTTAAACCTGGGTCTGAAGATAAACCTTGTTTTGTAATAAGGGGGATAGAAGTCTAAGGTTAAGCTAATAACCAGGTCAATTATTTAGATAACCATCAAAAAGTTCTGGATGTCAGAATGAGAAAATACCAACTGACAGGTGGAGTGCTAAAAAAAGAGAAAAGACCGATATTTTTTTTTTTTTCATTGTAATCGTCAGATTGTAATCGTACCTACAGGTACTAAAAATATGGCGCAAGTTGCTTATTTATTGTACCTGATAATAACACTTACGACAATGTATTCCTACTAAAATCTAGCCGATGAGAGAATGCGTTCCTGACATCTCTCAGCTGAGTACAAACGAAAACGTGTTTAACAAACTGTTACAAAGGTTAGGGCTAAAATAAACATAATTGAATGTATCCAAACGACTTTCAAAGTCGTTTGGAAGAAGATAAGAAAGATACAGGATGTATCTTTAACTTTCAGAAAATCATTAAATTTGATGTGAGGAGCGAATGATAACTAAACCAATTTGAAAAATATGATAAAATATTAATGCCAAAAATACATTCTGTATCCTTCGTAAGCAAAATGGCGCTAACTAACGTGATTATCCCCCAAATGCCGCTTAGAAATAAGTAGAATCAGTGTCCAAGAATGTATATGTCTCATCAGTCATATCCTAGTTCTTAGGAATATATCTGTATTTGGCATTGATGTGTTAAATAGGAAGATATGGTACGCGCTCCTCGATGTGGACCGCATAAATTAGGGGAAAGGACACAATCGACCTACATTACTCCCGGTTTGCGGGGAATACCCGAATCGTAGTTTGCTTGCGAGTTGTTATGGGTACGTAACAGTGACAATTATTGCGATCTCGTTCCCGCTGTAGCCCGCGTAATATGTCTATCTATTTCGGTAGTCGAGCACATGACGCACGACATCGGGTCCATTTAATATTTACGTGATGTTAGAGAGTGGCCTATCTTCCTTTGAGTTTTTCTTATTTGACATTATTATACCTACAATTTAAATTTCAACAAGGTTCTAACTTTTATTATTTTAATCATGTTTTATATTGTTTTTTTTTGCAATGGGAGGACGTTGTAGGCTTAATAGACTGTAGATCTGTAGACTATTTTCTATTTTGTTAAGTACCAGCAGGCTAATTGCGAAAAGGCTTCTACATACCGGGGCGACTTGTCGCGCGACGCGACGCGACACAAAGGCACCGCTCGTCCCACAACACGCGGGGCCTTTGTGCCGTGTCGCGTCGCGCGACAAGTCGCGCCGGTATGTAGAAGCCTTAACACACTATCAGTAGGAATCGGTTTCAATTTGACAATTCAACAACATTCATTGCGTTATTTACGTTGTTGAGCAGACATTTTTTCTAACATATGAAGCAATGGATTAGCAATATACTTCAAAATCATTCCGATTCCGATTCAAACTGTGTTACGCAATTAGGGGGCTGGTTCTTTTGTCGGGCCTACGCTGTCCTCTCATACCTGTCCTACCAACACTGTAATTTGAAAAAATTGTAAAAGCCAATTTTATTTTTTTAAACAGTGACCGTGGAGTTTCTTGCCGGCTCTTCTCCGTAGGAAACGACCAATTGGAACCGTGCACCTAGCTTCTGACGTTACATAAGTGCCCATGTAGGCTTATGTGAAATAAGAATATTTTTGATTGATTCCTATTTAATACATCAATGGTATTAGGCTATATTTTATTGAGTCCAAATAAACGTTATTATTATATGTTAAGTTTTTTAGTGAGACTGCCTCGTTGGTCTAGTGGTAGCAAGCGCTACTGCTGAGCATGAGGTCCTGGGTTCGATTCCTGGGTCGGGCAAAGTGTTATCGGATTTTCTAATCAGTTACAACCCGGAGTCGCGATTTATGCCCGGTTGTTATAGCCATAGGCTCACCACCCCCTATTACATGGGACTTAAACATAACTGGCGAAATGTTGGTGTACAAAAGGTACACCTCTGTCTAACCCTTCGGGGAATGGAGGCGTGATGTTTTGTAGTTAAGTTTTCTTGTTAATTGTTGCATCATGATTGTTTCAAACAAAGACAAATTAAATATGAATGTTACAGTGGTACCCAATTGATAAGGCGCGTCGTGAACCTTCGTTCGCACAGAAAAGAAAGTATGGCCCCGAAGATTAACGAAAGAATGCTTAAAACTTACAATCAACCTTAGATCACTATTATAAGGTTCATAATACACTGGAGCTGCTAGCGTGCACTCGATCAGAAGTATGGCGGCTGACAAACATGCCACGCGGCGCGCGCTAACATGGCGGCAGCTGCCGACCAATAGCGGTACAGGAAAAAGAACCGCGGTGCGTGGAGCGTGCCGATTGGTCAATAGCATTTCCCGCACTTTTAAAATTCACCTTCTGCGCAGGTACATCGGTATGCCATATCAATTGGGTACTACTGTACCTATTTACTATTTAGCTGTTACGGTTTGTGAGAAGTAAATGGATTTTAACTTTTTTACATGGTTGTTTTACTAGTACTTATGTTTTTTAGGTTTCCGTACCAAAATGGTAAAAAGGAACCCATATGGTGAGACTAAGTCTGTCTGTCTGTCACACCTGGATATCTCAAGAACTACTAATGCTATCAACTTGAAATTTAGATTAGTTTTAGATGACGTTTGCCCAACTATTTTGCAAACAAGAAAAAAAAATTAAAAAAATATATATTTTTGCAAAAGAGACTGAAAGGGGTCTTAAAAATTTTAAGTGGGGCTACTCGGGCGTGTGGGGTATCATATGAAAGAACGCTGTTTGCACATTCTCAAACATTTTTTTTTTTTAGGTAGCATTCGTTCCGACTTTTGATTAAAAATGTAAAAAAAAATACCGTCCCGTCCTAATAAATTCCTTATCTCCGAAGTTTGCATAGATAAAAATCTGAAATTATTCTATGTGATAGAAGTTTATGTAAAGATTACAGGAAAAATAAAACGATGTCTCTAAATAGCACAGTTTTTCAGAAATCATCAACATCCTAATATACGTAAGGAACCCTCGGTGCGCGAGTCCGACTCGCTCTTGACCGGTGTTTTTTTTTTTAACGTTGCCCCACACTAAGAATTTCTCTTGTATTGTGGGTGCGTTTCAAACATATAAACTCACATACACAAACAGCCAGACCCGGAACAACTACTTGTAGGTCATACAAATATTTGTTCCGTGCGGGAATCGAACCCGCGATACGCAGCGCAGCAGTCAATCGCTTAACCACGGTGCCAACCGTGTCGTCAAAATTCATGGTTTAGTGATAATTCATAGTCTGTAGGCATTTGAAACGCTACCTACGCCTCCTCCAGAACATCGCAACGTATTTATTTACGACTAGCCGCTGCTCGCAGCTTAGCCCGCGTTGACTAAGTTACTGCTAATAACATCAGCTATTTGCCAGTGAAAGGGTTTAGTCCCATCTCTTCCCCTTCCCATCACTTCCCCTAGGCGTTTATACCAACAAAAATTTCCTTTTCAAGATTTAAACGTATAGGGGAAGAAATGGGACAGTGAAAGTCCCGTCAAAATCGGTCCAGCTGTTTCAGAGATTAGCCGAAACAAACAGACAGACAACATTTTAAAACAATAATATTTTTGTTGTAAGTACCTCCTGTTTAGACTTAAGACGCAGATATATGCCAGTGACCTTGAGTGGTTAGCTTGCGTGTTCTGTACTGAGCTCACGCAACGCGTCGTACGTTCAGCCAGTAATAGGACTCGCCCATCAAGGAGCGCTGTCCCCAATTTGACGCATTATTAATTTATTATACACAAAACAAAAGGTATTTTAATAAAACGCGTATACTAAAAGATCAATAATTAAATTATTTTTAAATTTTAAAGGTTTCAGAAAAATACGCTTGGTAGATTTTGCGCCATTCTCAGTTTTTTTATCCGCGTTAGACGTAACTTTACAAATTAATTACACTATGTAATATAAACATAATCTAAAATATTCACATAATAATTTATTGAGAAAATGCTCTAATTTAACATATATTTTTTTCAAATCATTAACACTACTCGTTTAGACGTGATCTTCAGTATAACATCATTAAAAGTCTGTTATCGTCGCCTTAAGCTAAGTAGTTAAGTCTACACGGTACTTACAACAAAAACATATAATTATAATATTTACGATAGGTAGATACACTTTTTTCTGTAATGTTCATTTTTTAGTTGAAATATTGTTTTTTGTGAGCCTTATTACGTTTTTTTCTGAAATAAAAAAAATATTTATTTATTTTATTATTAAAAAGCTGTTATTTTGACATTACGAAAAGACACAATATTTTTTTTTTTTGTAAATGCGCCGCCGCAGCTGGGCTCTTCGCGGACAATCCAAGCCAGAATAAACTGGGTAATACAGTATTCCGTTTGGTGCCGGACGTAAAGAATAGCACCATCCCATTCCTTCCCGTGGGTGTCGTAAAAGGCGACTAAGGGTTTTACTAGAGAATGGGCAGCAGCTTTCTCTATGCATTTTAACACCGTACTGCGATCGCCAACCCGCCTGCCAAGCGTGGCGATTATGGCAAACCCCCCCTTTAGGGGAGGCCTATGTCCAGCAGTGGACGTCTTTCGGCTGAAATGATGAATACAGCAGCTCTTGGTAATTTGGGTTGTCAGACTTTCGGGCTTCTGACGACCCGTAACAACTGATACGAATGATAGCCGGGACCAGCGGCATAACGTGCTTTCCGAGGCACGGAGGATTCTAGGTATGTAAAGATGGTCACCCATCCACGGACAACCCCGGTAAGCGTAGCTTAGCCTGATGGATCGACCGGTGCGGCTGGTATTACCTAGGCTTACTGTCCACGTAAACCGCACGTCATGCGCACGCTATCGGCAATTGACGATTGCTTGCATCTTGCATAGAAACAGTGTCCACGGAGCGGCAACGTCGCGTGCGCCTCTCGTCTTGCGTCCGTCATACGCAGGGTTGGATTTTGTACTATAATTATAGTATTTATGCTATAATTATAGTATTTATACTATTATAGTAAATTAATAATAATAATTTCGCCCTTTGTACTATATAGGTACTATCCACATCTAAGGATAGTACCTACGCTAAAATACTATAATTTAAAGTTTGCTCCCGAATGCTTAGTTTTACGTCATACTAAGAATATTTCGACCGTGCGTGTATCCGACCGAATTCTGATCTTGCGATGTTTTCTGTGTTGATTCCCCGATTATCGTTCGCAGTACACTTCTCTCTTTCCACTAATCTCGTTCCTTCCATTCCATTCAAAATTCAATCAAAGTTTGCTTAATGTTTTAACAATCGCTTGCGAATTTTGGTGTGAAGATACGAAACAAACTGGCAACACAATCCATAGCCGCCATTTTAGTGACTAATAGTAATATTCAAGAACTGATAAACGTAGAAGAGGAGTAAATTTTGCCTTAACGGGTGTTGATTTTGACTATTGTACGTTAAATTAAAAATATTGAAAGTGTACTATATTTTTTTATAAATACTATCCTTTTCATTTTTTTGTACTATCTTTTTCAACCTACCTAAATCCAACCCTGCCGGTGCGCCTCTCGTCTTGCGTCCGTCATACGGTGCGCGCGGCGCTCATGTCACTCATGTCACTACTCGACTGACTCGCGAGACGATTTTGGTGCGTATTTTTAGTCATTCGGTAAAGTGATTGAAATACAGAATCATCTTCTGATAAACTCTCTGGCAGCAACAAACAATCTACAATTTATATTTCTTTCGATGTACGGATTAATACAGTACATTCTTCGCCTGTTTCGTCGTCTACTAGGTAATAAAGTTGTATGCTTTATTCACATCATCATCATCACTTGACATTTTCCCAACGAAAAGATGTGCTTTTGCAATTAAAAGAAAACTGAGAAATTGTAGCGTGATTGACGATTGCATGTTGATAGCGTGGACATAAAAAATATGCAAAATACGCCTATCGTCATCTATATGTTGCGTGCATTCGTCAAATGACGCGACCGTGGACAGTAAGCATATTATGCCACGAGTTTTAGCCGACCTTTAACATATTCAATAGGCTGTACATAATGTGCGTTTTTTATAGACACGTCCATAAAGGGTGCGCCAAAGTTCACCAAAATTTTCAACTCCGATAATTGGAAATCCGAAAATGTTGTTCCTAACATTTTTTATCCTAACAATCACAATTCCTAACTACCCTGTCTCTAATGTTCATAATTCCGAAGCATTCAACTTCATAATGTCAGTAGCAATAAACATCTATTATACTTTTATTTGTTTTCCTATATTTTCTCAACATAACCATCTTTTACACTATTATTCAAAGTCAAATCTTTTTTGTGATCATATCGTCTTGACTTTTGTCCAATTGAAGAATATTATGATTTATTTCAAAGTTAATAGTATCAGGTTCTGTAATTTTTTCTTTTTTGTTTCTTTGACGATATACGAGTATTACTTGTCTCAAGTTCAAGTTTGTTGGTGTTTAGCACGTATACTTGAGGAAGTGCTTGCTTCGCACTCACTAATTATATGAATTGGTTTTTTTGGTTTTTATTAATTAAAGCGTCTTCTTTAATTTTATTTATAGCGTTGTGTACCTGCAAAGATATCCATAGGTTAGGTTAGGTTAAAACACGGCAGCGGCCGGCGAGCGCTACCTCTAAATTAGTCGCGATAATTTTTTTTATTTTTTTTATTTAAGTATTTTTTTCATAGTGCCCCCAAGACGACACTGATCTGAATTTCATTCATTTAAGACAAAAATCAGTGAAACGACCTTTAATCATTCTAAATAGTTGGTTTTTTAGACATAATTATCTCAGGTTATAGTAATAAGTATGTAACAACAATAACCAAAAATAAAATAGTTAAGTGTAAAAATTGTTTAGGGATAAAAGCGTTATGATAAAAAACAGTAGGAGTTTAAATATATTTACATTAATGATATTATTAATTAAAATTTTCGGAAACATGAGTGTTATGAACATCGCCGGTAGCACTACAAATAGTATTAATGAAAACTTTAGGATGAAAATTTTTAGGAAGAGTGATCATTCGGATTACAAATCATTAGGAAGAACAATTTCGGGTAAAGAACTTTAGGTGAGCCAATATGGACCCGTCCATAAAATGTATGGAAATACGAGCAAGTTATAACGTTATCGTAGCCGGAAAGAGTCTTCTTATTATATTTCCATAGGTATTTTACTTCTCTGTGTTATCGTTATAACGTGACCTGACGTGGACGTAGATGTCCACTACCAATATTATATACAGGGTCAAATTTAGCTAGCGAAACTCCGTGGACGTGTTTGATATCGATATCTAAATACGACAACACGAAAAAAAATAAGATTTGATGTTTTTTTTTTCTGGTGTCAATGACCACTGGCAGTGAATTTACTTGAAGTAGTTAAGTTTTTGTTTTATCGTGTTTAGTTATCGATACCCATCACAGCTGTGAAGTTTACACAGAAAAAAAAACTGATTTTGAAACTCATACTTCAAGTAACTCGTTGACCCCAAAAAAAAATACATTGTTTAATTCTTTCTTTTTTTCTCTTTATTGTATTTAGATATCGCGCGGTACCCAACATATCTGCGGAGTTTCGCTAGCTAGTTTAATTTGACCCTGTAGTTCTCTGTGATGTCCACGATAATACTGTCACCTTAGAAATTATAAAAGCTCACAATCAAGCCAAAAAGCCCAAAATACTTATTTCAAATATTTTTAAATCATTCATTATTGATGTGGCGGCAACTGCATCATTTTCCTTCCAATACCTACTGCTACTATAATTGGCGTCATTCTGCAATATTTGCGCGACTGCAATATCGCGCCGCGATCGGGAAGCTCACATTTGACACTTGAATGACGTGCGCTAATGTTGTAAACTAATAATTTATATTTAACGGATTCGACTTTTTGCAAATGTGACTGTCTGATTTTTTACAATTACGGCCCAAGTTCAAATAGGCATACTATTATAAAACGAAGGGTAACCTACCCGTGTAAAAGTCATAACTCACTTTATCCGCACCGCTCCGACACAACAAATAACATGTCATTAAAGTTTGGATTTCAAATCAAATGCGTTAAAGTCTATTTTACAATGACTATACAGAATAGTGGACATATCGTGAGCAGTGTGCTGCCCACGAACCGTCCGTGCCGGCCGCGCGCTTAGCCCGCTCCCCGGCGAAGAAACGCCTGCAAGCGGTATGCATACCGACGCCTCGCCGTCCGTGCGGTGACCTGTACCAACCACCCAACTAGTAAGCAGCGCATGAACAACAAGCTGTCACCTCACCGGTGGCGTGCCAGCAGCGAGCGATCGTCTTGCTAACGGCGCGTTGGCGACAATAAGCGGGTGGATATTTTCGAGGCGGAGCCGGACCGTTATTGCGCTGGAGCGGTGCGGTTATATTAAGTGATGTATCTACCCTTCGTTTAAGAAAAAACCCAGAACAAGACGCTAAAAATAAAAGTATGGAATTAGTTCATAAATACCTTTATTTATTTCTCGATGTACTGAAGAGTTTCCCCGTGTATGGTGAGGGCCATCTTCTGCAGCGCTGTCCTCGCGTCCTTCACGGGGAACCTGTTGCTGTACTCCAAGACCGACGCCAACTCGTCATCCAAAACCTTCATCAAATAGTCCATAGACCTCGTACTACGCACAGCATAGTACAGTTGCTTGAACTCAATGGGCGTATTCTTGAATTTCGACTCCCAAACGTGACCGTAAATTTGAGGATACTCCCATAACGCTATAGTCGTTGGCGCGCCAACCAAGGAGTACGAATATGGATGCGTGAAAAAGTCTTTGACATCTAAATAGAGTTGCCATAATAGCGCCAAATGGCCGCCGAGGATGTAGGCGTTTTTTTCCATCTCTGGGCCGCGGTGGGCGAGCTTCATTGCGCCTTGGCAGCCCTTGCCAAGTATACTGCCAGACATGAGCATGGTCCGTAATGTCCACTCAGCTATGCCTCTGCCGAGGATGTCGTCTGAGCCAAGTTTCTTTAGGTTATCTTCATTTTCCCAGTCGTAAATAGCTGGTTGGTTGTCTTCACCTGAAATTATTTAATTTTAACGTAAAAAATTTAAACGTTGTTTATGTTCTTGAGCGTTTACACCTTACGGCATTTCATACAAACTTTCAAGCCCTTGTTTTTCGAAATGACTGAACCGATTTTTTTTTCGAAATTTTCTTAACTAACTTTTTAGACCTTTGTGTCCTGCTTATGCATATGAAATTTCATCAAAATCGGTTTAATCATTTCGAAAAACAAGGGCTTGAAAGTTTGTATGAAATGCCACAAGGTGTAAACTCTCAGGTTTTAGACCACGAATGTCTATAGAGAAATGACCGGCGCATGAGCTAAATTAGACAAATCAGATGCAAACTTAGTGGGACTACTCGCCTACCTTTACAATTTGTACGAAATTGTGTTTTCTACGCTCGATGACACATCAAAGAATAGGTATATTTCCAGTACCTATAGGTAAACGGACCTCTCATTGTATGGAAGTGCGAGGTCAGCTTAGAAATGTACCTATAGCTTGATGTGTCTTCAAGAAAAGCATTGTTGCTAAACCTAGTGAATTCTTCCTTAGCATAGTCACAACCCGAGAGTATCTTCCCTTCCCAGTGATTTAGATTGCAAGGTTCCTCACCTTTAGGTTTCGTCGGCAATGGGTTGTGATCGGCATCATGAGGTCCATAGGCGTCTCCCTCCACCAGGTCCCGAAGGCCAGTGGAGATCAGCTCCGTCACCTCGTTGTTGCGAAGACCGCCGAGATGTTGCAGGCACGTCGCCAGGAGAAAGTCACCTGTCACGTGGAATATGCTGTGAAGCTAGCTAGGATAATTATGTTCATTTGGTCTACCAATACAATAGGTAGGTACTTCAGACAGTTATGGCTACCTACATGGTAGTTTTAGAATGAAATTGTCACCCAGGGATAGGTTGTCAATTTGTCATAGAGATGACGCTCTACAAAAGACTACAAAGACGAATTTTGACTAAAAGATGTGCCGTATTCATTCAGAGGGCCTAAAATGGACGCTTTGGCAGAATCATACGTACAATTCATATCCCGCAATTCATCTGTTTGACAGTTTTGTATGGAGTTTCGTAAAATGATCCACAAACTATGAATTGCTATAGTGAAGTCTAATGTCAAATAGCAGCTGTCAAACAGATGAATTGCGGGATGTATGAATTTTACGCAGATCATATTATGATTCTGCCAAAGCGTCCATTTTAGGCCCCCAGGTCATTAAATGTTGTAGGTATATTTATTATTCGTTGTTATTATTTTGTAGGACAGAGTGTTATTGGTTTTCCTATCTGGAATTTCTCAGTACCAGCCCGGAGTCTGGATTTCTGCCCAATTGATGGCAATAGGCTTGCCCCCTTAGTACATATACTTAAACTTAGCTGGCGAAATGTGGGTGTACTATAGGTACACCTCCACCTAACCTTTCGGGAAAATAAGGCGTGATGTTATGTTATATTACGTTAAGGGGGATGCGCTAAGGTAGCCCGCGAAATTCGAATTTTATTACGTTTTTTGCAATTTGCAGGTCAGTAACACGTTGTATGTTGATCTAATTATGATTCGCAGCCATTATAAGGCCTTACAGAATTATAATCATTCGAATCAGCATTACAACTCCCTAAGTTCAAAAAATCCTACTGAATGATTGAAGAGAGTTAGTTGTATTGCCGATTCTAATGATTATAATTCTATAAAGCCATATTGGTTATGGCCGCGTATCATAATTAGATCAACATAAAACCTGTTCTGACCTGAAAATTGCAAAAAACGTTGGAAAATTAGAATTTCGCGGGCTACCTTAGCGCATCCTCCATAGCCTCGTCCATGCCGTCTGTAGTCGTGCGGTTTTATATTTGAAAGCCTTGGAGCTGAGGATTAGGAACTATCCTCAGGAAACAAAGCAGCATTACCGGTCAACAACACAATCTTATTCCCATACAGCAGGTCCTTGAACTTGTCTCCATGTCCCTTCTTATCCTGAAGGTTCACCATTGCTTTATGTATCATGTGCCCTGTCCTCTTCATCTCCACTATTTCTGCCAACGCCCTCTGTGCGTGCAACACTCCAGAATCGTAGTGGTCTCTGTTGAACTCAAAGGAGTCAAAGCCAGCGGCTTTGGAAGCCAACAGGATAATTAGTCCGACGGATTGAAGGTTGCTCTTCGATCCTACGAGGAGGTTCTTGGCTGATTTTAGAACTGGGTGGTTTGTGCCAACCTAAGGAGCAAAGGTATATACAGTGGTACCCAATTGATAAGGCGCGTCGTGAATCTTCGTTCGCACAGAAAAGAAAGTATGGCCCCGAAGATTAACGAAAGAATGCAACTTACAATCAACCTTAGGTCACTATTATAAGGTTCATAATACACTGGAGCTGCTAGCGTGCACTCGATCAGAAGTTTGGCGGCTGACAAACATGCCACGCGGCGCGCGCTAACATGGCGGCAGCTGCCGACCAATAGCGGTACAGGAAAAAGAACCGCGGTGCGTGGAGCGTGCCGATTGGTCAATAGCATTTCCCGCACTTTTAAAATTCACCTTCTGCGCAGTTACATCGGTAAGCCATATCAATTGGGTACTACTGTACTAATATGTCTGTTTTAAACTGAAGAGTATTCGCAGCAGTACACTATACGTAACTACGTAAATCGACAATTTTTCAGTCTTTTAAGACTGACAGAGTGACAATATTGTGATTTGTGTATACGGACATTTTTAGTTGATAGCTATATTTAGATGGTAGCCTGAATGTTGATGGGTGGAGGGGGAGAGGAATGATATGTAAGAGAAGGAAATGAGTTTTAGCATGACGGTTGACAGGTATTGGTATTTATTTATTTATTACATTTGGGAAAACAAACAGTAGTATATTAAGCATAAACAGTGTTGTCTTAAAATTAAACTTAACTAATATACTACCCACAACATTTTCCACAGATTACCACATTATACAACGTGTTTTTTTTTATATCCCATAACTCTAGGGTATGATTGAGGCCATATCAAAGAATCAACTGGCATATGAGTTATGTTCCAATCCTTCGTTATTTTTTTTTTCATTTTTCATACAAAATAATTCGGCAAAGTCACGATTATTAATGTAAAACACCCTTACGTGAAATATGACAACGTCGACAAGGTAGCTTTCCCTTCACTAGCTGCCACCGGGAAGCCCCGATACCAACATACCTACATATTTTATTTTACTACACTACTGCGAAGTTTGGCAACCTCGCAAAAGTAAAGATTCGTCATACTGGTGACAATTTTTGACCCAATTTAATTATGATTGATGATATCTCCGAAACGATGCATTTTTGGACCACCTATTCTAGGAGTTTTAGTATTATTTTTATCTACAGAATATAACCCTAGAGTTATGGGATATCAAAAAAAACAGGTTGTATAATAAAAACAAGCCGTTAGCAAGCGTTAACTGTAGCAGGGCTAACTTAATAAGGTGGTACTAATATGGTATTGAATGGTAGACGAAAACGTGTTGCGTCGACCACAAGTAACATGGGACCAGGGCAGGAAGATGATCATAATAATAATGAGTCGTTTTGGTACCCTAGTACTAGCAGTAGCTTGAACTGACCAGCTTCCTTAGATGTATGGCAGTGCTGGCAATTTCATCGTTGAACAGCCAGCGAAGGTTGAGGAAGGAGGTCGGATAGCCGACGATCTGCTCCGCCTCTGTGATAACATCACGCCAGTCTATCTCCTCCTGGCGGCCCAGACCCAAGCCACTGGAGTACATGCGACTTGGGCTAAAATACAAACAACGAAATAAGTAAGTGTTTTTTTTTTTTCTTAATTGTAAATCCAGTAACAGTTTGTCTACCCTTCTGGCTAAATAAACTCAACTCTAGCAGCGGCATGCTTGTTGTGTCTGCCATTGTTAGCTTTTTAGGGTTCCGTACCAAAATGGTAAAAAGGAACCCTTATGGCTCACCATAAGGGTTTTACCATTTTGGTAGAGACTTAGTCTCAACTTGAGTCAACTAAGTCTGTCTGTCACACCTGGATATCTCAAGAACTTCTAATGCTATCAACTTGAAATTTAGAATAGTTTTAGATGACGTTTGCCCAACTATTTTGCAAACAAGAAATAAATTTAAAAAATATATATTTTTTGCAAAAGGGCATAGATAACCATCTGAAATTTTTCTATGTGATAGAAGTTTATGTGAAGATTACAGGAAAAATAAAACTATGTCTCTAAATAGTCTAAATACGAGTAACACAGTTTTTCAGAAATCATCAAAATCTTAAATACGTACGGAACCCTCGGTGCGCGAGTGCGACTCGCTCTTGACCGGTTTTTTTTGGACTGTCTACGGTGTCTACCTAAATATCTATTGTTGTTTGCAAGTTGCTGATTCTCAACCTACTTTGAGTACCTACTTAAATGAGTTTAAATAGAGCAGCGTATGCAGTTTGTATAGTTGGCTATCGTGTATAAAAGATGAAAGATTAACACGATACAACAAACCTTTCGAAAACCCTAGCCGGAATCTTTGTACTCATATCCCGAAAATATTGAGAACGACCCTGCTTTCCGTCACATTCAAATCTTAAAATTCTCTTTGATTTAATTTTATTTTGCAACAAAATCTGCGGCAGGCAGCAGATACATCTTTCGGTAACACTAAAAGATGTTTGTGGAACATTACTTATTAGCAATTTTGGTGAGAACATTTTCGAACAATATAATTCACAGGACTAACTATTGAACTACAGATTATGTAATAAAACTGTCAAAACCTAATGTCAACCTATTTAGAAAAGTCTTCTGTGATGTCAACTGTCCCGAAAAAATTCAAGCGTAATTTTCTAAATAGGTTTTAATGTCAACTTAATTATAAAAGTCTTCTGTGGTGTCAACTGTCCCGAAAGAAAATTCAAGCGTCATTTTCTAAATAGGTTTTAATGTTTGTGGGTACACCGGGTAGACAGCACGAAGTCACGTACGGTCAGCAACAAATGCCGATCAACACTGACACTGCTACTCTTACAAATCATCTAATTGACAAAAAATGATTCGATAATCTACTTTTTAGCTTTTCATATAGTAGCTTACAGTTAGGCCCTTTGCACACGGCACGGTTTCTTTACGGTACGGTGCGGTGCGGCGTGTAAACCGCGCAGTAGAAAAAACGTGTCCGTCAACAAGCTTCCATAATGTACAATACTGACGACCGTACTACACACGGCGTATAAAGGCTCCTGCAGACAGGCGCGACGCTACTACGCACGCGTGCTACTAGCTTAATTTCTATGAAAACTTCATGGAAAGTGTCGCGCTGCCCGTCACGCCCGCGATATCGCGCTTATCGCCCGTCTGTTCCGGTTTTAATTAAATATTTTGCTCAATGATTATGATACAAAAAACTGATTGACTTTAATCGACGTACCTAACTAGACCTATCGACGGGTCGAACGAAACCCAAGACCAAATAATATAGATTTTACGAATAAGCCCAAAGTGGCTTGAAACAGAGGTAACTAGGAAACAACTCTATCCTATTAAGTAGGTGTATAAGGCCCGTTGTACACACACGTTTTTCATGCCGTGAAAAACGACGGTTTTGCCGTGAAAAACTTCGGTTGATTCGCCGTGTGTAGGCACGGTCGTTAGTGTTGCGTGGACCACAATGGAAGCTTACTTACAGACACGGCGGCACTACGGCACGGTGCCATCGCCGCCGCCGTATGCGTCGTCCGATGGTTTACACGATCAGGGTTTGGATTTCGTACTATAATTATAGTACTTATACTATAATTTCGCCCTTTGTACTATATACTATCCACATCTAAGGATAGTACGCTAAAATACTATAATTTAAATATTGCTTCCGAATGCTTAGTTTTACGTCATATTATGAATATTTCGACCGTGCGTGTATCCGACCGAATTCTAATCTTGCGATGTTTTCTGTGTTGATTCCCCGATTATCGTTCGCAGTACACTTCTCTCTTTCCACTAATCTCGTTCCTTCCATTCCATTCGAAATTCAATCAAAGTTTGCTTAATGTTTTAACAATCGTTTGCGAATTTTGGTGTGAAGATACGAAACAAACTGGCAACACAATCCATAGACGCAATTTTAGTGACTCTAGTAATATTGAAGAACTGATAAACTTAGAAGAGGAGTAAATTTTGCCTTAACGGGTGTTGATTTTGACTATTATATGAATTAAAAATAATGGATGTGTACTATAATTTATTATAAATACTATCCTTTTAATTTTTTTTGTACTATCTTTTTCAACCTACCTAAATCCAACCCTGTACACGATTATTCTACGGTGCGGCTAACGCGCCGTACCATAAAAAACCGTGCCGTGTACAACGGGCTTAACTCTGTCTCTGTGTGTGAACAATTCAGCTTGTCAACTCTATCGACAGATACCAGCAGGCTTACCATGAAGCTTACTATTTCTACTCGAATAGAAATCGCTTGTCTACCCTTCTCGGTAGAAAACTGTCAAAAGTCACGGAACATGGAATGTCATTATTGTCTATAATCTTCCGTCGACAGAACGCTTCTCTACGGTTCTTGTGTTCCTGCTAAGCCTGCTGAGGTTGTGTGACTTTAATGACCTATCGTAGCCGTCCTAGGCGTGGGAAAACTATATAACGTAACGCCTGTTTTTCCGGGTCCGCACCCACTCGACCCGCTTAAACTCAACCCGAAGAATACTACCACATGTTTTACTACCAATTCAGTGTCATTTGTAGTCAGGCAAAGTGATATTAACTTATTTATACATAGAATATTATTTTAAGATAAGATAAAATAATAATTTATTTGCTAAACATGAGTACAATACATACAACACAAATTGTCAGCATGCAAGAGATGTGAAAAGTAAAGAAAAAACAGATCATCACGTTTGCCATAACAATGGCATGCAAATATTAATAAAAATAAGAATAATGTCACTCATTGTGTGTATTATGTTTAATATTTTGCTATGATACATAATTTATTTATCCTGGTATTCAGTGATTTCGTGAAAATTTAGCTTAGATAACCTCTAGCGTGCCACTAGCTATATGATTATAATAATAATTAACAATACTTAATCTGTGATTTTTACAAAGCACAAAGCGACATTAAAAAAGGATGAGCAGGGACTTGTTTAATTATTGATTTATTTATCCAAACATTATATAAATTTTACACTCTCTGTGGTGCAAGCGTTAAATCGACACTTTTCAGTCTGACTGCGTATACATCGAGGTTTTTACGCCTATCAAAACAGAAATATCCAGAGGGTCTACTCCGAAGCGTTAAAATCGAAGTATTGGCCGAATGTTCGGTCGTTTTATAACTTCCATAGTTTCTTTTTTTGACTTTGAAACCTTACACGACTTAAAGTCACATTTTTTACTTTGGCTTATCTCTTTGACTGCCGTTTTTAGGGTTCCGTACCAAAATGGTAGAAAAGAACCCTTATGGTGAGACTAAGTCTGTCTGTCTGTCTGTCTGTTACACCTGAATATCTCAAGAACTACTAATGCTATCAACTTGAAATTTAGAATAGTTTTAGATGACGTTTGCCCAACTATTTTGCATACAAGAAAGAAATTTAAAAAAAAATATCTTTTTTGCAAAAGGGACTGAAAGGGGGTCTTAAAAATTTGAAGTAGTGCTACTAGGGCATGTGTGGTATCTTATGAAAAAACGCTGTTTGCAAATTCTCAAACATTTTTTTCTTTTTTTTTTGGCGTCAGTTTCCGACTTTTGACGAAAAATTTAAAAAAATACCGTTCCCCCCCCCCTTATCTCCGAAGTTTGCATAGATAAAACTCTGAAATTATTGTATGTGATAGAAGTGTATGTAAAGATTACAGGAAAAATAAAACGATGTCTCTAAATAGCACAGTTTTTCGGAAATCATCAACATCATATATACGTACGGAACCCTCGGTGTGCCAGTTCGACTCGCTCTTGACTGGTTTTTTTTTTTTCGCCGTAGTCAGCCATAATTAGCCGTAGTCGAGCAACGGCCGAACATTCGGCCGATACTTCAGATTTATGTTCGGAGTAGACCCCCAGGTCGGGTCGAGTTTAAGCGGGTCGAGTGGCCCGTTTTTCCCTGGAGGATTAGGCAAAGGTGCACTTATAGTACCTACATCCACATTTATGTGTAATTTCCATGTAATAGGGGGCGAGCCAGACTCCAGGCTGGTACTGAGATATTCGTGATCGAAAAATCCAATAACACTTTGCCCGACCTGGGAATCGAACCCAGGACCACATGCTCAGCAGTAGCGCTTGGGACCACTAAACCAACGAGGCAGTCTGTGTAACGTCTACACTTATTTTGGTGTCAGTCTGACCGCGTTATTCTTTTAAATTTCGGAGTTAGATTCAAATTTTGTATAACGCACACTATGCAAGCAGGCATATTATAGGTTGGGGGATTACATCGCCGATGGAAATGCTTGGCTCAATGCTGGTCCAGCTAATTTATTAACATTTGAAAATACTGTTGGAGCTGCTGAAGATTGTAAGACTATCTTTTCATTGTCTAAACTCAATCTCCTTTTTATTATATAATTGCATAGCACAGGTGTGAGTACTATTTACAATAAATAGAGCTACCATTTACCGGGTAATATGTCTTTCATTGACTTGAATGTGCACTGGTGGCTGAGAGTATGTCATGGTCACTCAGATGTCTCGCTGATGGTGGCGTGTGAGTTGGATCATTTAGCTCCCTTCAAAATGGTTGAGCTGAATGGTGCTGATCCATGCGTCATGTTCGCTGTCAGTTGGGCCTGGTCATATTAGCTGCCACGGCTTATTTTTAAATATTTTAGTTTTGAATTGTTTTTTATATTTTTATCACGAACGCTTCTGACGTTTTGCATCGTTTTCACATGTTTAACTTCATTATGAATGATGTAACCAATATTTTGTATCAATATTTTAATTTAAAAGAGTGTCCGTGGAGTTTCTTGTCCGTTCTTTTCCATAGGAACCTACTATTTGGAATGGGTAACTAGCTTCATATTTATAGCTGATCGATTTCTTGACAATTCAAAAGTGCCTGTCAATGGTGTACTTAATTGAAATAAATGCTTTGAGTTTGAGTTCAGTTTTCACCATCATTTCGAGATTTGTTCCTGAAGGTTTATGTCAGTTGCCCACCAGACACAACACGCGTCTGGTCGGAAGATGCTCCCTTTTCTGGAGGAGTGAACTTTACACCTCGTTCCTCATACCTCTAAACTGGTGACCCTGACTGACGTGATATCTTCATGCTGTATCTTATATCACTCTTATGGAGAACTTTTGTAATTAAAGTGTAGATACTAAGAGAACGATAAGAGAGATACGAAAGACACTTGAAATTGCTGCCAAGAAAATCGAAATTGAATACGACAAAACCTCACGACTTCACGAATAGTCAGGGAGTGTGAGACTGCAATATTAATTACATGAAACAACAATATTGTACAGCACACATTAGGTGTACATCAAGTGCAAGCATCGTCCGAGTCCCACAAGACACAGTTATTGCCGATACCCCGCTGCGAACCTGATTAAAGTTACCTTCGCGATGCCAACTCCGGGACTATATGGACTTTTTGAAGGGATTATACGCCGTTTCGCTAAAATATGACGTTATTTAAAATGTAGATAAATGTTACTGGTGAGTTGCTTATATTTTTATTATAATCTTTTATTTCCATTTCCTACCGGTTTTGAAATACGTTATAATCATTGAAATACGAAACCACCGAAATTAAAAAAGAAATGGGTAGATAAATAAGTATAAACATATCTAGTAGCCGAGACCCTGTCAAATGAAGTAATTTAAAAACAACTCTACAAAATATCAAAAATTAATCGACAAAATATTTTTCCCTCGCATTTTAAAATGTCAAGTCAACGATTAGTGCGAATCATTTCAGCGTGTATCCGAACGCGGGATCGTTTCCCGCGCACGCATCGCCCATTATCAGGGTCGCATGTCACTTCCGCTGACATTTCGAAAAACGAACGCACTTTTAAATTGACGCACCAAAGTTAACGGCCAGTGATTTCCTTGTGCTTGTTAAAATAAATCAAAATAATGGAGAGAAAATAATAGTTATGGTAGCATTGTTGGCCTTTGTTTATTGTTAATGTAGGTATCTATTTAAGCGGTTGCGGATTCCAGGGGGCCTACTCCGAAGCTTAATCCAAAGTATCGGCCGAATGTTCGGCCGTTTTATAACTTCCATAGTTTCCTTTTTTGACTTTGAATCCTTAACCGACTTAGGGCGAATTTCACCAATGAAACTGAGCGCGATCAGCACATCTAAACCGAGTTCAAGAGCTGTCAGTGTCAATATTCCAAAGAAAATAATGACACTGACAGCTCATATACGTGTGCTGATCGCTTTCAGTTTCATTGGTAAAATTGACACACATTCAACAACCCAACTCTGGCTGGGCAAATCGCGGGGGCCCGCGTTTCCTAATAAATAATTTCAATTTTAATAACAACAATCGGTAGTACTTTGAACTAATTGTCATACAAATTTTTAATATGTTTGTGCTATTAAATATATTATTATCATGTTTCAGCCCGCTATTAGTTTTTGCTATTAAGTTTATGCTCTTCAAGCGATTACGTTCGCCTTTGTATGTTTTTTAAATAATAAAAGTTTAAAATGCCCTTGAATTTTCATTTCACTAATTAATTAGACAAATTTTTAACATTACCCAGCCAGAGTTGGGTAGACCTAGGTGAGTATGGGTAAACCTCGAATTAAAATTTATTTTACTTATTATTCGGACTTTACCCAAGAAGCTTGGGTAATACCAAGTCAACCCGGATAAACCTAAAGTAACCGTCATGAGAAGCTATAAATACATAAAATTGCAAATTATACAACTATCAACTTTAAACTCAAGATATCTAAGTTGATTTATGAATGAAGAAATTATCGCTAAACGTCATAAAATAATTTGTAGTTGCAATGGAAACTGAACCATACGCAATTTCAGTTAAAGTTTTAAATCCCAAAGTATGAAATTTATCTCGTCTCATGGCGTTGACTTTAGGTTTACTCCATCTTCTAGCATTACCCGTAACATATATAATAATTATATATCATTGACTTGAGAATTGAGATGTTTCAGGTTTTCTCTGAGAATGTAGCCCTATCTAGCCCTATTTGTTGCGCCACTTCTTGTTCCCAGCTAAAGCACTAGAAGTGGTGAAGGGCGGACGTTTTGATCCTGCAAAACGCCCGCTGTCTTATGTCATTTTGACGTTCTCAGCCTAGTTTGTGTTTAATAAATAAATGACTTTTGATTTGAATTGTCAATAGGCGTCTGTGAGCACTCACCATCAGCTGGGCGTCTTTCTTGTTAACCAGCGTAGTCACCTCATGACATTACCCTCTTCGGTAAGTAATAGCTTGTAGGTATACCTACTCTGGCAACACTTGTAAAGTTGTGGCCGATTTACCTTAGTTAGTCAGAATCAGTTTTTCAGTTCAGCAAAATAAAAATATATTAATATTTTTTCCATCAGGCGTTCCGGTGGCAGACCAATATCTGGATTGTATACGGCTAGTGGCAACAGGTTCGCCACTTATTGCCACATGGGACTGAAACCTAACTGGCGAAGTGAGGGTGCTATATATTATAGATAGTTGGATACCTATATTTGTCGCGTTTTAGCGTGGCTATATCGGTCATTGACCCACCTACATTTTCTAGCATTGTTTATTTTAAAAACTGAAATAAAGTCCGTTAACGTCCTGAATCAATATCTATTGTGATCTTCAACGTGTTCCAATAAAGAAAAAACAAACGTAATGTATTGTTTGGGTTCCTACGGAGAGACATTAGAGGGCAATGACCGCTATTGCCGTGCTAAAACGCGACAACTATACTGCAACTGCCTAACCCTTCTGAAAATGCAGGCGCGATATTGTTTTTTTTCTTTAATTAATGCCTTAATTTTTATCTTCAAACAGACAGATGCACCTTCATTCAATACGTCTTTATTCATAAACTGATTATTTACGATGTGTCGACTCGATCATAATTGCAAATGTCGTTACAATTTAATTGCAGTGCGAGGAGGTAATAATTGTCAGTTTGCCGCCATAAATTAAAAATGCATTTATTTTAAAATTAATCGAAACTACTTGACCTTTATTTGAAGATGGTATGTTATTATTATGCAGCGACTATTTACCGTCTCACTCGTTGGTCTAATGATCGCAATTAGTAATTTTTGAGACTCCTTAAGAGTCACATGAACAGAGCACGATGTGCAGTCACAATCGGTTGAACGGACTGAAAAAAAGTTTATTTAATTTTCTAATCTTATTTCAAATGGAGTATAAGAATTAATGGAATAGCATTATCCTTCAACTCTCTCGGATTAGTACCTATTGCCATGGCGACCGCGACGTCCCCAGGTCACGCTGCCTATAAGTGAGTGGCTCACCTGGCGTCCGCCTGGTTACGCAGCCATACATTTTGTTGGTGACGCGACCTGGCTGCGCCACCATGGCGCGGGCGTCCCGGTGAGGTATGAGACACCCGCAAACAGGTGTGTCGCGAATTCGAGACTCTAGTCGAACAATTTCTTGAAATTGATTTAAGTATAATTTAATCGCGTCGCGTGTGTTAAGGCTACACATCACGCTCTATAGCAGCGCTTGTGATGTGACTCATAAAGTCATATTGGGCCTCAAATATTACCCATCTATTTAAATTACAAGGATTTCACTTACTTACTTATCTAAGAACATTTTTAGAACTTGTACTACGAGTATATGAACATTGAACTACACCGGTAAGTAGGTAAAGCTAGGCAGAGGCACGTTAGATATAACATAAATAATGATAAGAAGCAGCTGAAACTGTTTCATCCGTCCATAAATTATAGGAATTATTTTAACATCTATCCCTAAACTAAATTAAAAAGGAAAAAACAATAAAACGGAACTAAATAAAAAGGCTTACTCTAAAGACAGTAATTATTGAAACACAAAATAGGTGCTCGGAGTAGGTAACTCGCACTATCCAATTTGAATTTCAAATTCAAAAACAGAATTCAGTGTTGCCGTAATTAAAAAAGTGCACACTATTATTATGTTAAGGGTTTAATCGTCGGTTTTGTAATAATTACACTGCTGCAGCACATGCGAACGGAAAATGGAGATAGCAAGTATTATTCTGTTATTATAAAATACCCCTTTAAACTATGGTAACGTTGGTTTTTTCTTGAGAATTTCAATGATTTAAAAACATTTTAACAGTGGGCTCACTTTAAGTAGTAAAGACATGAAATAGTTTTTTACTTTTTTATTAGTAAATAGCTTGACTCCAACCGACAGGACTGCGGGATCACCAACAATGACAATGCCTTTCCTTTCAATTGACAATTCAAAAAACATTAGTAGCGTGATTTACGTTTTAAAATTTGTTTACCCCTTCATAGGTTTTCTAATCTTCATCCCCCTTATTACAAAACAAGGTTTATCTTCAGATCCAGGTTTAAAACATGGAGCCATTATTGAATTTCGAACTTTATTCCGACAATGGTAAAGTTCCTAGACACAAAACTGACAACTTAGTACCGAACTAAGTTTTCAGTTTTGTATAAAGAACGGTATTTCAATCACTGTTACGTTCTTATTACAAAAACTGGCTCCATGGTTTAAGCCATGTCAAAATATAAATCTTGTTTTGTAATAAGGCGGTAAAGGTTTAAAAATTCGTCTGCTCAACAGTGAACTGTCAAAATGAAACCCATTGCGATCAATTGTCAATTTATGTGTGTTACGCTAATTGCGTAACACACATAAATTGACAATTGATCTGCGGGCTAATTCCCCGCAGGTGCCGCAGGCGCAGATAGATTAGATTAGTAAATAAATCCAACAACGATTTGAAACTTTGCTAGAGTTTCTTCTGCAGTTCTGCACACATTAAATAAAGATTTATTTTTAAATACATATTTCCAAAAAAAATATCTATGGAATGCGTTCGGATATCTTAATGAGATCTACTAATATAATTTTAATTGTTAAAAAGATGCGATTGAATTCCTTAGAATAGCAAGGATTAATGAGACTGTAGGGCCAGGTAATCGGTTGTAGGTACACTTGGCCCCATGCTGCGTTCACCCGCGCAACATACTTATATCGGATTTTATCGTTGTTGTAAAATGTAAGAATTTATCGGCGTATAATCGAGTACGTAGCTTGTTCTGTAATTATTATGGGAATACAGTATTGTGAGAGAATTTTCATGTGTTTTTGTTCTAGACTGAAAATAATTAACTAAGTATCTACATAATATATAATTACCTATATGCGACATCTACGACTTTTATTCTCCATTTTTCCTTTTCCCCTGTGTCCGGTTTATTATTATTACAGTCTTCTTTCTATAATCTGAGATTACAGTTTAAATTTGGAGCTTCTGAAGAAAATTATACTGCTGAGAAGAGTTATTCTTGCATAAAGAAGGTTCTTGTGGCGCTCTTAAACGACGTTGACCTGACGATGGGGTTGGTAAATATCTGTAGGTACACACAAAAGTTATTCATAAAACAAGACAGCGTTTGTTCTGATTTTGACCACGCGCATATATAACTTTGTAGCACTTTACCCACCAAAGAAACCCATACAATTTAGTTTTTGGAACATAATTATAAAATTGGAACGGGCGCGTTCGATTTACGGCCGCACACCCCAGTAGGCGCTCGGCCACGCCCCGCTATTATCCCGCCAACTTTTTACCAAAACTTCCAACACGGGTGGCTATTAAATATAAATAAATCTATACATATTGAATAATACATTAACGCATTATTTTGAACATAGTTTTGTGTGTATTGGCATTATTGCAATATTTTTCAACGATGTTTGGGTGACGTCCGACGACGAATTTCAGTGATGGGAGACCATGAGTTTTGTTAAACAAAACAACCAGTTGAAAAAGGAACTCTTGAAATAATGTATGCACTTAGGTCACAAGACACGAGTAGGTACTGCCTTCTGTCTGTATTTATAAATTTTAATATACCTACTTTATTACCTATAGCGGCAGTAGGATTTTTTGGTGAGTGGACAAAATCCGAACTAACGCTGACATGTTGTTTTACAAATGTTTACCAACAAGGCCAACAACCCTCCTGTTAATGTCCTTCAGGCGCCAAATAATCCTTGTAGCACTTTGCGTGTGACTGATGATGTATTTACTTATTTCAAATTTCCTAGATAATATTTTCATAATGTATAAAGCTGTCTTAAAAAAACTATATGTAGGTACAAACTGTATACCTATAAAAAAGAGAAGAATTCATACGGTATCAAAAAATGGTCCGCATCGCTGTCAACAGAAAAAGTGCCCAAAAGGCTGGCACCTGCCACGTTGTATGGCAATGCTGATTTTTTGGCCACAAAATAGGCCAGCCCTCTGGCCAAGTGCCAACCGCTTGGCGATGTCTCGAAAAACTAAGTGGACACTCGGACCCCATGGCCCTAGTGTTTCAATTCCAAACGCCTCGAACATATTTAAAATCCCAATAAGATTGGAGTATTTGCGCCGTTTGAGGTTTTCTGCACCCACAGCAGCCGCCCCAGCACAGCGCGCCGTGCTAGAAAGATGGGATGGCGCAAGGGTGTTATCCGAGACAGTCGACATCTTCACCGCATTGGAAGCGATGCGGAGTCACACAAGAAGCCCCCAGATGGACAAAGATAAATAAATAGCGAGCCGGAAGGTGGTGTCACCCAGCATAGTACCAAGATTAATAAAATTATTCCGTACCAATCTGCAGAGCGGCTCATGCCACTGCCTCTGAGAAGATGGGTTAACGAGCCAACCTGTATCTGGGCAAGCCTTTTTCCAGGCGTTCACCGCTTCTGACAAGCACGGCACTACAGAGTCAACCAGGGAGGGGGCTAAAATATTCCCGGTCAACTTTTCAGTGCTGTGGACCGAGGACAGGAACGGCCGGGTAAGCTAATATAATTCATAACTAGATCTAAGAACTAGATTTTAATAACATTTTTAATATTAATTAAAAACTAATGGTTGTCATCCTATCTATGCTTCGAAAATGTTAATTACGTTAAGGTAGCTGTAGAAATAATTAACTAACAAGAAATTAAGTTGGTATGTATTTAGTGTTAATTAAATTGTTTTTAATAAGTTGTTTCGCACTTTAACTTTGGTCTGTTTTGCCATCAATGGACTGCAAAGATGTCCAGTTTTTATCGACCCTACTAGCATAATAATAAAATAAGTTCACAAATTAATTTACTTCAGTAACTGAATTCTGTCGTGGAAACAGCAGCACTAAATTATAGTATAATTAAAATGCGTGGTTGTTTGTTTTTAGCTTTTGGAAGCACTTGTGTAGGTATAGAAACTTTGAAAGTCTTCCTTGTTACATCTTGTGTGTTGTACCTAATATCCAACATGCGCCTGCAGAGGTCCTAGATTTTTGTGCTAAGGTGGCTTGATATCCGCGTGGAACATAATGAAATATGTATTATTATTGTAAAGGCACATAAGTTTCATCGGCACTTATTCTCAGTTTGAAATAAGATTTGAAATATAAACCATTTTTTCAGTCCTTTCAACCGATTTTGAGTGCTGTTACGTCCGTGGCATGACAAATGGCAGCTGTAATAAACAGTTGGTATTGTAACCACTTTTTTGCTTGGAATGTCCTATCCTTTTATCTACCTACCGAATAGAAGTCAAAATCGTTTGAACGGACTGTAAAAAAGGTTTATTTAAATTTCTAATCTTATTTCAAATGGAGTATAGGCAAATTCAGTCAAACTCAAACTTAAAGCATTTATTTCAAAACCTATTACAGGCACTTTTGAATTATTGTCAAAGGGGCGGTCAGTCAGAGAGATGAAGCTAGTTGCCCATTCCAAAGCGTAGTAGGTTCAGTCTTAGAAACATAACTACAATTCCTATCTACCTAGATAGTTGTAAAGTAAAGAGGTAGGTAGGTAGAGGTATCTATCTAAGTAAATGTGTTGTTATGGCTCCTACAAACTGGTGCGATATCGCGGGCGCGACGGGCGCGATATTGCACCAGTCTGTAGAAGCCTTCACTCAAAAATGTAAATTGTTATTAGTTTCGTGTTTGTAGCTATTCATCATCATCATCATTTCAGCCGAAAGACGTCCACTGCTGGACATAGGCCTCCCCCATAATCGCCATAATTTTAAGTTTGTCATAATCGCCACGCTTGCAGGCGGGTTTGCGATCGTAGTATGGTGTTAAAATGCATAGAGAAGCTGCTGCCCATTATCTAGTAAGTCCCTTAGTTGCCTTTTACGACACCCACGGGAAGAAATAGGGGAGTGCTATTCTTTACGTCCGGCACCACACAGACTAGCTATTATGGTAGGTAAAATAAGTCCTAATAAACAATCCGCAAAGATACAAGCTAACCGTATATTTATAATGAAATTAAAACTCACTACTTCATCACATTATAATATTGTTTAATTAATGAGTCCCTAATCAGAACAAACCCAGTAATAACTTCACGGCACTGATAAGCAGGAGCAGGTGTTTGAAAAATTGCAAATGGTTCATACGTTAAAAAATAATGTAACATGGCAAGCTTTGCAAAAGATATACAGAGATAAGCAACATGCAACACCTACATTGATTATTTGAAAAAGTTAAACAAAATGGCGACTATGATGCAAAAACACAAATAAATCCCGTATTATAATACCTTATCACAACTCAATAAAGTTTAAAACCTTATAAAATGAACGCATAAAATAAATATGTCGGAATAAACATGCACCCTTGATTACCGTAAACAAAAACTAACTTGCTCGACGCTGATTGGTCGTTTCAAACTTCTTCGAAAATTACAGCCAATTATAGGGAAGTGGTCTGTTTTATGAGAGGTATTTTTTTATTATTTATTTACTTTAAGTGGCTAAATAATGATTCGAGAAAAGGAAAAGTGGAAAGTTGCGTGATCTTGCGTCGTGTAGGTAACTAATTGATACCAACATTAATAAAAGAGTTTATCATAGGAAGTTCTACCATTTACCACTCACCTATTAAGTTCGTGTGCCGATGAAATTACACAGGTTCATAGGGACAACGATAAATCAATAAATCTTAGGCAGAGGAGCCATGAGGCTTTCCTAGTTTCTTTAGACTTGTTGAGCTGAGCCCTGCGATGTCACATAAACAAAGTAGGTAGGTAGATACCTATGGCGCAAGTTCCTGTAGCACTCAATTCAGTTAAAATTCAATATATTTTATTTCACTTAGACCTAAAACGTCAGAAGCTATGTGCAGGTCGTTTCTTCTTGTTGCGACAATCGTCGATAGGATCCAGCAATTGGGACTCGAGGTGGCCTTGCAGAAGTCCGAGGCCATGTGTTTTTATGGTCCTCGGAACGCGCCACTGTCGGGTTCCCAGATAATGGCAGGAGGGGTTCACATCGGCGTCGAGTCGACGATGAAGTACCTGGGACTCGTCCTCGACAGCCGGTGGAACTTCGTGGAGCATTTTCGACGTTTGGCTCCCAGACTGGAGCGGGCCGGGGCTGCCTTAAAGCGGCTCCTGCCCAATCTGGGGGGTCCAAACGCCTCCTGCCGGAGGCTCTACGCGGGAGTCGTGCGGTCCATGGCCCTTTACGGGGTACCGGTGTGGACGCGTTCTATAAGGCTGTGACCAGCCCAGCGATTGAACGCGTCCCAAAGGGTCATGGCCATCAGGCTGGTCCGAGGATACCGCACGGTCTCCCGTGAGGCGGCGAGCCTCCTTGCCGGACTACCGCCATGGCATCTGGAGGCAAAAGTCCTCGCGCACGTCTGGGAGTGGCGCGAGGAGGTAAAACGCCGGGGTGAAACTCCGCTGCCGCGAGAAATCACGGCACAGCGGACAGAGCTCCGGCGGGATCTTATGGCGGCATGGAGAGTGCGATTGCCGCAACCCAGCGCTGGGCACGCCACAATTGTGGCGATAAGTCCCCTCTTTGAGGAGTGGCTAGAGAGGCGCCACGGCGTCCTCACCTTCCGCCTGACACAGGTCCTCACCGGACATGGTTGTTTTGGGAGGTTCCTGTTCAGGATAAAGCAAGAGGAAACGCCCGGGTGTCGCCACTGTGTGGATCGCCCGGAGGACACGGTGGAGCATACGGTGGAGGTCTGCCCAGCTTGGGCGGAGCACCGCCGTGTCCTCACGGAGGCGATCGGCGGCGGCGATCTCTCGCGTCCGGCCCTGGTTCAGGCCATGGTTCGGAGCGAGAGTGCATGGGAGGCCGTCACCTCCTTCTGCGAATTAGTAATGCTTGCGAAGGAGGAGGCAGAACGCGTGAGGGAGAGGCAAGGTTCGCGCCCTCGCGCCCCTAGTCGCCGCAGGAGACGCCCCGGGCGTCGGGAGTCGCAAGCCGATTTCCGGCCACCGTAGGCGCGGGCCTGCGGACGGTGAGCGATGGGTAGCTCACCATCCGATAACGACCAGGCCCGGGTCGACGGCGCGTCGTATTCCAGTCGTATTATATCAATTCTATCTAAGCTCCTCGAAAAAGTAATTAATAAACGTCTGCTGGATTACCTTAACTCACAAAATATACTCGCAAATAACCAATATGGATTCAGGTCAGGCAAAAACACAGAGGATGCCATATTAGAATTAATAGGTTCAGTAGCTCAAAACCTTAACAGCAAGGATAAATCTATCGCTATCTTCCTAGATCTTTCTAAAGCCTTTGACACTGTCTCTGTCCCCCTTCTACTCAAAAAACTGGAAAAGATTGGTATACGAGGCCTACCGCTTAATCTATTTAAGAGTTACCTCAGTGGTCGCTCGCAAATCGTCAGGATAAACAACCACACCAGCAAAGAAGCATTCCTCTCCTATGGAGTACCACAAGGTAGTGTTTTAGGACCTACCCTTTTCTTGGTTTACATAAACGAGCTCTGTAAACTTGATCTAAGAAACTCCAAAGTAATTGCTTACGCTGATGACACTGTTATCCTGGTTCGAGGCAGTGACTGGAACGAAGCTCGGCTTCAGGCAGAGTCAGCCTTGCGAGTGACTATGAGATGGCTGACACAGAATTTGCTCACCCTCAACTTGGATAAAACCAGATTTATCACTTTTAGTCCAAGGAAAGCGTCACAGCCAGCCCCACCCTTCCGTCTGACTGCTCATGCGTGCCATACAACTAGGACTGACATCTGTGGCTGTCCTGAAGTTAAGCGCACGGACTCAATAAAATATCTTGGAGTCTGGGTCGACAGCGGGTTGACGTGGAGTGAGCAGATCAAATCACTGGTATCTAGGGTTAGAAAATTAATTTTTGTTTTTAAAAATCTAAGGACCTCCGCCAATTTCTCTACCCTGAGAACTGTGTACTTTGCTCTTGCTCATTCCATTTTAACGTACTGTATTTCGGCTTGGGGTGGTGCTGGTAAATGTCTTCTGCTGCGTTTGGAGAGGGCGCAGAGGGCTGTTCTTAAGGTTATGGCCTTCAAACCCTATCGCTTCCCTACCTGCGAATTGTACACGCTATGGAGGCTACCTACGGTAAGGCACTCCTTTGCGCTAAGTACAATGTTGCGTAAACATTCCAACTTGTCTTTTGACCCAGAGTTTAGAAAACATAAACGCCGAACGGACAGAGTTTGCCCGACACCAGCCGTTAAATTAGAAATTGTCCGCCGCCAGTTCATTTTCTTCAGTCCCGTGCTTTATAATAGAATAAACAAAGTTCTAACAATTTATCCATGTACTCTCCGGGATTGCAAAAGGAAAATTGATCAATGGCTTCATAATCTCACATACGAAGAGTTGGAGAATCTAGTTAAACCCTAAATATCTTTCTTCCTCAGACATGCACACCATATACACGTAGCGAGGAGTGTGCTCGTGGGGAGGTTCCACAAACACACTCTACACTTACACCCCGCAGACACGCACTACACTCACATACAACACTCCCGCATGCACAACGTAACTAACACTTAGGTACCTATTTAGTTTTTTATTATTTACTACTTTAATTGTTTATTACTTATAAATTTTACTATTTTATTTGTTTTCTCTGTACTGGAACGCTGTGTCTCCCTCTTGGAGGTGGGCGTTAATAGCTGCGACACAGTTTCGTAACTAATGTGGCTATTTACGTACGCAATCAATTTGTAAAATGTGTTTTTGTTCCAATAAAGATTTATTATTATTATTATTATTATTATATTCCACGCGCGCCACATTTTGAAGTATATTGCGAATCCAATATTGCTTCGGTAGATAAAAATGTCTGCTCAACAACGTAAATAACGCAATGAATGTTGTTGAATTGAAACCGATTCCTACTGATAGTGTGTTTCGCAATTAGCCCTCTGGACGAGCTCCTCGAGAACTACCATGAAATAATAAAAAATCACGTTTTTTCCCGAAGATTGAAAAACATTAAATAAATACCTACTGAATTTGACAAGTTATGGATACCAGGGGACCCCACACCACCCTTTACAAGCAGTCATCAGCCACGTCCATTTAAATTTGACTGTAAAGTCAGGGAAATTAACTACTTAGCCAAATTACTGCTAAATTAAATTGTCCATATGGTCTCTTAATTCAAATGACAAAACTCTCTGTCATTCTTTTGACCGTTGTATGAAATCGCTAAAACACGGCAAATTGGCGTAAACCGTACATCCACAAAGATCTTTATTGAACTTAAGGCTTTTATCTACATACTGGCGCGACACGCGACGCGACATATAAGCCCCGCGTGTCGCGCGAGCGACGAGAGGTGCCTTTCATCGTGAGTCGCGCTGGTCTGTAGAAGCCTTTATACTATAGTTATTGTTTCGAGAGTTCCCATTAGTAATTTCGCTCACATTTTTACACACAGCTACATAACAAGCACAAATGTTGGTTGTCTTCCGTGCTATCCATCACCGGTGTCCCGCGGGCCGTGACTGCGGGTGGCTCTTAGCTTTAATTGTCGAATGCGTGCTGCCAGTAACTCTCTGTTGTGCGGCCCTTCCCTACGGATTGTAGGGACAGCATAGCCGGAATTAAAGGCGGTAGTAAGGACTTACGTTTTAGGTGACCGATGTCTTGCATATTTCTATTTAGAAGTAATTCTTGTTGCTTATTATTGAAAGAGATTACAAGAATGGGGAACGTGTAGGATTGCCTGTGTCCGGCTCTACATTTTGTCGTTTAGGAAGGAAAGAGAATAGTTATTTGTGCAACTAGAGAGCAAAGTTGGTTTTTGCTGCGAGTGTGGATTTTGAATCCCGAGTAAGCGAAGGATTCAAGGTTAGAATCCTGAGCGCAGCGAGGGATTCAAAGACACGAGATGCAAAAAACTTCGGTCTCACATATAACGTTTCACGTCAGCATAATACATAATAAACCATAATAATAAACATAATTATTACACGGTAAAAAAATACAAAATGGTAAAACTTAAACCACATGTATATTCAATTTGTAATACAAACAATATAAAAATATTCAAAGTTAAAATATAATAATTACATTTAAATAAAACCATATCAGATGATTTGTGTATCCGAACTTTTTTGGTGTCCGTATGGATTGCTCGTAATGTTGTATGTTGCTTTTCTTGGTCAAACCATATTGAATACTTGTGTAATAAACTTAGAATATTACTCAGTAAATTCTACCATCTAAGCTTTAAAGTGCCAAGTGCCTTTATCTTCAATTAGTTGACCCAATATTAAGTTACGCTCTCGACTGCTATGGACTCACATTCAAAAGTAACTTGGAAAAATTAGAATCACAACAAATAAGATTTTTAAAACTATTAGTAAGTAACAAAATTAAAAACAAATGTAAAGATGATTATTATAAATTATTTAAAATTTGCAAAATTCTTCCTATCAGCTTAAAACATAAATACCTACTACTGGATAACAGTCATAGCAGCTGGGGGCGTCACTCGCTAGTTACCCATAACCACGCAACTAGGATGGTATCAGCAGGTAAATTTGATGTATCTAGAATAAAGAACTATTTTGGCGACCGAACGCTTGACAAAAGAGTTCCATACCTTCTCAATCAATTGCCTACTGATATAAGAAGTCAGGAAATAAAAGGTAAATTTGCCAAGTTACTTAAGCAGTTCTTTTTCAGGAATTTGTAAACGATGTTCTAAGGAAAATGGTTTGCAGATTGTTGGGGAAGAGCGGATGAGTGATTAGGGATATTTTAAAAGAATTAATTCATAAGATAGATAATTGCGATAACTCTAAGCGCACCGCTCAGAGTTCACGAACTCGAGTAGGTACTAAGTTGCGTGAGTTGCGCCAAAGAATAGAGCATTACAGTAGATACAAATTCAAATACAAATAGTTTATTTTCTATAACAAGCTTGTACTACATACTAGTGATAGAAGTGTCCCTTTAAGCAAGTAAATGCCTGTACTAGGACACTCCCCTCTTCCGTAAATTTACATAATGTACACAAGAAATGCCACTGTTTACTACTTATAATTAATTACAATTTAAAAAATTAGATTAGATTAGATTAAATATAACTTAGTGTGTGTTTTGTGTATGTAATGTGAGGTGAGGTGGGCATAATTATGTGATCTGTGTTATGGGATGTATGTTTGTGTAGGATGTGTGTGTGTGTGTGACCTGTATGTGTGTAATTGTAAAAGTTGTGCATGAGAGTAAGTGTGTGCATGAATGAGTGAGTTATGATGTGTGCTGCAGGAGGGCCTCAGTGTTCTCATATGATAGTGGTTTTATCCATTGGATTACAAGTTTTTTACATTCTAGAAATTGTTTGGTGTAGACATATATTTCTTTATTTATTTTATTATAGAGTTGAGATGACCGTTTCTCGTATTGCCTGCTACAAAACCTGGTTTTTCATTATGACGGCCGATTTTTCTCATATATTTTACGACCTTTATTATGGTTTAAGTTGTATTGTTCTAAGTATAATATAACTCAAATAAAATGATAATTAGACCATAATTTATACGTATCTTTGCGATTTAATTGCATGCAGTAAAGTGCAATTAATCGTTAATCGGACGGCCGAAATATCTAGATCGAATAGTGAAATAAGTACTTAGATAATATATTTTTTTCAAAATTTAAATCTGTACTATCTACGAATAAAACACAATACAAAACGATGATTATTCGAAGAACCCCGCCTTAAACAGATAGCATGATGTACACTCACAAAACAACCGAAAAAAGTGTTCCGCGCAGCAGCGGCAGCACACATACCCACTTTTCATTAATTTTACATTTCACTACAAGTAAAAATGCTAGAAAAGAGATGGCTTGATAAAAACAACAAGAATAAAAGAAACAGCTAGTCAGTGTCAATTACCTACGCGTGAATGTAAACAAACATTATTCTGGCCACCAAGTACCAAATGTTGGCATTACAGACTAACAAATACGTCCCAATTGGGACGTTTTCGAGTCTTCACAATTGCGCGTTCACAGCATATCTGTCAAATATAATATCATTGGTTATTGCGCAGGATATTTTGTTGAACAGTATTATTTTAGAGTAAAAAACAGTATAATACGGTTTTTTTAAGACTAGGTATAGTTGGCAACCCAACTTACAGTGCCTTAAATACCGCCAATACCCTACCGAAACAATTCTCCCCAACCGTCTCTAATTTAAATCCTCATCAGCCAGCCTGATTTGCTGTCAGTACAGTCGCCCGCGCATATTGTATCATGCACCTTGTAATTTCTCATGCTAATAGCGAGCTACTGCGCCGTGTACCGCTGTTCCGATGGTACTTTATGACAATCGGCCACTCGATACTTCGGTAGCCTGGTACTCTCGTCATGCTCAAAATGCTGTTTTGTTTTTTTTATCAGGCAGGCGATACAGAAAAAAATACTTACTGCGTTAATTATACAACAGTAAATATTATATTCTAAATTCAAGCACAATCAGGGTGGAATTTCTCAGTAGCCCGAGTATGGATTCATGCCCGGTTCATATTCATATTCATTTATTTGCGTTCCACACGGTAAAAAAGATGTTAACAAAGGCTTACAGCTAAGATCCGTTGTAGACCCTGTCAGGGCACAGCAAAAATTATATAGCTAAATCAAAATATAATTATAAAATCAAAATAAAATAAAGAAATCAACATAAAATTAAAAAAAAAAAAGTAAAAGTAAAAAATCAAAACAAAATTTAAAAAATCAAAATAAAATTAAAAAAAAACCAAAATAAAAATTAAAAATAAAACTACATGAAAACAACAATTACATTCACATTGAAGTAAATAAAAATAACATAATTATATCTAATATTGGAAAACGGTTGATGGCAATAAGTGCCCCCCCTTTTATAAGGAACTATGAAATACCCGGTGAATTTTGCAATTCTTGCGATTGCAGGTGTTCCTACCTATTTTAAACAGCTCTACTTACACCATCGGAGAATACAGGCGCGTGATGCAAGATATCTGGTAGGTATCAGATTCTGCCGCCATCACCATGCTTGTCAATGGCTTGTCATAGAAAAAAAAAACCAGCGAGCCGTACAGTAGTGGCATAAGATTTGTAACATCTGACATCTCACGTTGGTATTAAGTAACGCCGTCGCCTGAGCAGCGACAGAAATTACCGCCTCTACTTACAATCTTCAAAGTACTTACTAATTCCATGAGTACACTAAATCCTTGCTATCATAATCACCTTATAATGTTCCCACTTCTGGGACCTTTGCTGGGACACATTCCTCCTCTCTATGAGAGGGATTGGGCTGTAATCTACCACGAGGGCCCAATGCGGGTTGGTAGATGTCACAGTCATGATGAGTCATGTCTTCGAAGTTCTGGTTATTTGTTATGATGAAATTATTTACACAAAGTGCCTAGTTGGGTTCGAACCCACGATCTACAACTCGTAAGTCACGGCCGTTATCACTGCTCTAATAAAGTACTTACTAATTCCATGCTATTATAAAGTACTTACTAATACCATGCTATTAAAAAATACTTATTCCATGCTCAAGCTGTCATTTCCTGTTACACACTTCCGTCCCTTAATTTTCACGAAATCACTCCACCAGAAAGCGATATAATTATAAAAGATGATACCCATCAAAAAGTAGGTAGGTATGTAAAGTGCGATGGTGGACGCTTCTGCTGATTCCTTCACGAGCAGGTGCCTGCAGATGTTTTTTACGGTACATGCCTTATTTCTACTGAAACTTGTTCCAGAATCAATCGATCAATTAATTTCATACAGTCTTGTAGACGTGTACACGGTAGACTCGACAATACTAAAAATATCCAAACTATGATTGCAATACTTCAAAGTTTCAAAACAAGTAAGTAGTTTTTAAGATCTTGCACGCACATCTGTAGTCATGAGCACGAGGCATCCGATTATACTCAGCTATTAATAGCAATACTCATTATTATATTTAATTTAGTCGACAGCAACAGTAACTTGATCGGGACCCACCTGTTGGGTAAGTGATCGCTAGGCTGTCTGTTGTGTACGTTGCGTGTCCATAGCCTTACTCAGTTGCTTGAAAAGTTCAAATATTGACACACGTTTTGACATCTGCCAAGATGTCATCTTGACATAATGTCATTGTGGGTAAGGGTAGGTACTTCGAAGTACAAAAAACCTCTTTGACATGAGTAAACTGCAGGTAATGCCATAACATAACAACAATGTTATATTCATACGAGTATAAGTTTGCAAATTACATAAAATATATTTGTAATTGTAATAAGTATCCAGTTAAATGCATTTATATAAGGTGGGGTGCCATACAGATGGCACCTCACCTTATCTACATGCATTATCAGGATATTCATCTTTAAAGATGTGGTAGATATATTATTATGTTTCAGAGTTACTTGGACAGATGTAGAGGCGATTGGCATCAACATTAGTAATAAAAATAAAATAACTTGTCTTAACAAACACATGTTCTTTTGATCAGCTCCCTGATTATGTTACCTAATATACTTACGTAATTCGTACAACTACTCATTAGCCCACTTCTTATTTGTTTTTTCTTTTTTGTTATCGTTTTTGACGCATTCCAAGGATATTTTGGCGCTTGAATGACATTGACAGGGTTGTGTTATCACAGAAATAGTGAAATAGTACAACATAGCTACGGCTTTGAGTATTTAACTCTACGGACGCTACGAAGGCTACGGTAGATACTAATTCCATGGAAATGGTATTGACGAAATATGGCGACGTTAATTCCGATTTTGGCTACACGCCACAAGAACCTTGCATCTATGCTTGTATCACTTTACAAGTTAACGAGTAGGTAATAGTCGACCAACTTAAATTTGCAGTTGAAGAATTGACCGTAACGTATGGATGTATGGGGGAGCATGTTTGTTTTTGGGATAAATTCATCCCAACTACGGAACCCTTCATTGTGCATGGTCCGACACACACTTGGCCAGTTTTTTATTTATTTAAGGTGTAGGTTTTTTTTGTTTATGAACGGCTCCTGGCTCTTTTAACTCATTTCGTAGGCACGCGCGCACGCTAGTCTGACTACGTCTCATCCATGAAGGTTTTATTTATAACTTCATGGTTTTATCTTACAAATTGATTTGGGAAAAGTGTAGTCAAGAAATGCTCTAAGGTCAAGAAGGTACTTTCAGCAGCATCAGAGATTAATGAAAGTAAACTTCAACCAAGCCCAACTCTTCATAATTATAGGTAATAAATGAGGTAGGTATGGCTGAATAATGAGAGCATGGAATTAGTATGTACTATATGTATTACTATAGGTATTTTACTATGGGGACGGGCTGCAGACATCGAGTCTATTTTTATTCTGCAGAAAAGAGCCATCAGAGCCATATATAATCTCCGCAGGCGCGATTCTCTTAGGGAAATGTTTAAGGATATTAACATCATGACGGTGCCTTGTCAATATATCTATGAAAACATCATGTACGTAAGAAAAAATTTACATCTTTTTAGTAAAAGAGGCGAAAGACATAATTATAGTACTAGAAGTAGGGATTTATTAGCTCAACCAGGTTTCAGACTGGCAAAAGTAGACTCGTCTTTCATGGGGTACTGTTTAAAATGTTATAATATAATTCCTCCCCACATACTTCAACTGAATGAGACGAAATTCAAATCTTGTATAAAACGCACACTATGCAAGCAGGCATACTATAATTTGGGGGATTACATCGCTGATAAAAATGCTTGGCTCAATGCTGGTCCAGCTCCACAACCTCAACTAATTGATTAACATTTGAAAATACTGTTGGAGCTGCTGAAGATTTCAAAAACTATCTTTGCTTTGTATAAATTCAATCTCTTAGTATTATATAATTGCATAGAACATGTGTGAGCACTATGTACTTACTATAAAGCTACCATTTACTGAGTACTTCTTTCATTGACTTGAATGTGCAATGGCGGCTGAGAGTATGTCATGCTCACTGTAATGTCTCGCTGATGGTGGCGGGTGTGTTGGATCATTTAGCTCCCTTCAAAATGGTTGAGTTGAATGGTGCTAATCCATGCGTCATGTTCGTGAACGGGCGCCATCAGTAGGGACTGGTCATCTCTTAGCGGCCTTGGCTTATTTTAATTTAAGTTTTGAATTGTTTTTTTTTTTATATTTTTGTTACGGACGCCTTTGACGTTTTGCATCGTTCTCACATGTTTAATTTCAACACGAATGATGTAACCAATATTTTGTAACCATATGTTAATTTAAAAGAGTGTCCGTGGAGTTTCTTGCCCGTTCTTCTCCATAGGTACCTACTAAGCTTTGGAATGGGCAACTAGCTTCATTTTGATGACTGACCGACCCCCTTGACAATTCAAAAGTGCCTGTAATTGGTTTATTTGAAATAAATGCTTTGAGTTTTGAGTTTTTTTGAGCTCCATAGAAGAAAGTCATTAAGTGAACAATCCATGGCGTGGATCTTCTTTCTGGTACAAAAGAGTTTTATCAGGAAAAACACCAAGTCATGGTAAAGAGACCAATTCACATACCTAGTCAATTTCACACATAAATTTCAGAGTTATCTAAAGATACTAAACATCGATAAAGTGGCTCCACCTGTCGCCTTGGACACGAAACATCAGATCAGCACGACTTATCTCCAGCTAGGATTGATTGAGGACTGACACACGGTGAAATGTAACCTAGCACCTAGACGACTGATGACAACGTTATGATGTAGGGTAGGCACGATGGTAGGAAGGTACGAGTATGTATTAATATTCAATTACATAACTATAGAAGGGCTGAATATGTTGTAGGTACCTGGATAACCTGATAATACTTGGTAAGATTTTTTGGAAAAGTATTTGAACAGGCGAGGCGGTTGGTCTGTTTGTTCTGTTCCAGAAATATCAGAGGCAAACAATGTTCTTACCAATTAGGTACGCAATTATAATACTCCTTAAAGAGAATTAGTAAGAGTAACACATCTGTATTTAGAATGTTTCAATTTTATATTTATTTATTTATTAATTGTTGGGAAAGCTTACAGTCTAATAACTTTATAGGTAGGTAAGTAATGAACAAATTTGGTACACATATGGATTTCTGTGACCCAAATACGGACGTATGTGTAACGTAAATAAATTAATTTTGATTATTGAGGTCACTTTTGAGGGGCAAATTAGAAAATCAACCCGGGCAGCCTGTATTGAGAAAGAGCCTAATTGACCGACTATGATTTTGTGGCTTGTGCTTTCAGGCTTTTTTTTTTGGGTGGGAAATTATCAAAAAACTTTTCCCGCTCTGGGCGGATCGGGAGGGCGGGCGTGTCAGACTTTTACTGACTAAAACCCACCTGTGTTCCTTCAGTTGCCTGTGAGGGCCACGATATCCCTTTCGGACAATCTCGCAACCCTGGCAGGCATTGGCCCTAACGGACCCCGTCAATTTGTGCTGACATCTCTTCGAGGCGCGCGTGGAACACAACGCCCCGTCGACCCAGGCCTGGTTCTTATCGGACGGCGAGCTACCCATCACTCACCGTCCGCAAGCCCGCGCCTACGGTGGCCGGGAATCGACCTGCGACTCCCGACGCCCGGAACGTCTCCTGCGGCGACTATGGGCGTGACGGCGCGAATTTTGCCTCTACCTCACGCGTTCGGCTTCCTCCTTCGCGAGCATTACTGCTTCGCAGAAAGAGGTAACAGCCTCCCATGGACTCTCGCTCCGAACCATGGCCAGGAATAAAGAACCAGGGCTGGAGGCGAGATACCGCCGCCGCCGATAGCCTCCGCGAGGACACGGTGGTGCTCCGCCCAAGCCGGGCAGACCTCCACCGTATGCTCCACTGTGTCCTCGTGTTTTCAGGCTTACTTCGTCAAACTTGCGTCTTTACAAAATCCATTAATAATTCAATATGTATCATTCAGTATCATACACTTTAGACATTAAGCATTGAATTAAGACGTGTCTGACCCAAAGAGTAGAGTAACTATATACGGAGTCTGACCGTGGGAATGTCGCACGGAGACGCGAAATGCTAAACTATGTAAATTGCGCGGGAAAGGATGAATGTCACATCGTCGGCCATATTTTATCCGCAACGGGCGCGTTCTTCGCGCGCGCGATTTATGTCGCGTTTACGTATTGAATTAGATGAATGGGTTGTTTAGCTATTGATAAAGGTACGTTTTGCAAATGGATGATTTTGACCACAAGATTTACTTAGTCAACAGTATTATTTGACTTGTAAAAGGTTTCTTTTGATGTAGGGACCTATTTAGAAAACAAGTTGGAGGTTTATGTAGGTTATTTATTCAGCTTGGTTTGCGATAGCCTCCGCTGTTTGGTTGTGACAACTCACACTAAAACAAAAGGTTAAACGGTGTCAGGTGGCTTCATGACCACACGATACAAGCTAGTAAAACTTATGACTGGAGCCGAGTATACCCGATTCAGCGTCATCGACTCGAGCATGACGGTTCAGTTTCGTTCACTGTTCAAAAAGAGCACAAAGTGCGCCTTAATTAGGAAGTTTTCACTTCAAAAGAAAACCTCCAATGATAGTATTTAGAATACTCTATCTACGATTTAACCCGGAACCAAGAACACTGGAACTGGAACAAGAGAGTGAAATATATATGAAAAGTCAAAACTTACCTTACTTAGTTAAAGTCGGTATTGAGCATAGATTTGGTTTATACCTAAGTAAGTACTAATAGCGTGTACCTATTGAGGACTCCTCTGGTGTTGCAGATATTGCGCTGTTCCTTTTGAACAATTTTGCTGTTGAACGAACGGCGCTAATTTCATACTCATCATCATGATTGTGTCCCACATATGTGGAATATATACCTATGTGGGACACAATCACGATGATGAGTCACTGCACTTGATTTTACTCACTGCACCTAATTAAGAAAGAAAGTAGGTAAAAGTAAAAATAAAGAACATTCACAAGACAATTTGGTACATAGATACAGTATTTATTTAATTTTGCTTTAAGTACTGAAAGTGATACCCAATGTATTTTAGGAGTCCGTCCTCAGACGTAAAGCATTACAGTGCGTATCGCGGGTTCGATTCTCGCACGGAACAAATATTTGTATGACCTATAATATAAGTAGTTGTTCCGGGTCTGGCTGTTTGTATATGTGAGTTTAAATGTTAGTAAACGCACCCACAATACAGGAGAAATTCCTAATGTGGCAAAGTTTAAAAAAAAAAACAAAATCCAGTGAGATCGTGTCAACGTGAATGTCGTGAGTCGTGACGTAAATTATTATAGCATAATTATTTGTTTGTACTTGTGAGTGTGGCGAGCACGCGTTTACGTATGTGTGTGGGTGGCTGTATGTTAGTGTGTGTGGGTGTATGTTATATGATATCATGCTATGTGTGCAAGTAAGTCTGCGGCCTTGATTACAGCAGAAAGAGAATACGGCCCAGGATACTCCCTTGCGGAAAGCCATAAGAGACTGTATTTTTGTCACTGATATGTTCATCTATTTTAACTCTTTGCTTTCTGTTATTAAGGTAATTCCTAAAGATATTATGAGCAATACCTCGTGTTCCGAGATTTTCTAATTTTGCTAAGATAATGGGGACAGAGACCGTGTCAAATGCCTTCGACAGGTCAAGAAATATACATTGACAGCAATTTTTAACATCTCGGTTTTTCACGATATTAGCATTTGTTAAGTCCATAACTGCATCTTCGTTTGAAACACCAAAGCGGAAACCATATTGTTTTTGGCCACTAAGTATGAGCTAAACAGTATAGAAGCTATTACTCCTACAGCTAAAAAAAGAGTTGGGTTCGAGTCAATAGTGCAATGCCCCCGAATCCATCGACACTTCGCTTACTAGCGCCGGTCATAAACAGTGAGATATTTTTGTACCTACACTATGGCCTTCTGATACATTCCAAGGTTGATCTCTTGTGAAGATAAACCAGTTTTGCAAAAACTGCAGCGATCCAAAAGCCAAAAATCTTTGCTAATTCAAGTAGTTACCTACTTAACTTTTCGAATTACCTACACAAAATCCTAAAGAATTTCTCAAGCAATGTTCTCACTGGGAACACGACAAAGACTTAATTAGATACTTCAATGACCAAATTAAGTCGAAATTACACAGAAGACGCAAACACAAGTAATCTTATGAACATATCCGAGGCATCCATTCAGGCATTCCACCACCGAGTACAATTTTTTGATTCACAGGGGCACAATGTCGGTCCTTTTAAAATAGAACAAAAATCATTCGAGGAGGAATCAGCATCAGTTTGCGACATTTAAATGTGCTGGCGGCGCTTTTGGGCCCGCCATTTGCATCCGAGATCGCGTTGATCGGCCATCTTGCTGCGTTTTTTTTTGCCGCCAACGCTCTGGCTTGAGGTTGGTGCACACTGAGTTTTTAAGTTTTGTCTAATAATATTCTACTTTTGCTTAGATGCTTCATAAAACACAATGAATAGTCTATTTTTACGATTCCAGTAACTCCTTACCGAAATCGTTAAAATAGACAGTTTTAATTTTTTATCGGATTTCATTTTTAACCTTATTTAAAAAAAAAAACTTAAAACACGAAAAAAGAGGCAGTGTTTGTTTGTGTCTACGACAGAAACGATAAGACACAAAAAAGTTTTTTTTTTACTTAGCCTATACAACTCCGCCCCTCCCAGGCTGCGCCAAAACACCCTGTCGTTCTGCATCCAGTCTGTACCAGCACCGGCCTATCCCACTGCTGTTCAAAGGCCTAAGTCCTTCTAGGAACAAAGAGATTAATTATATTTAAATGTCTTTGATTAGATAAGACGTAAGTTACTGCTATTCTCCGCTTCAAATAGTGCCTACATTGTATACAACTAGACCAACTAGGCCTTGAGTTTGAGGAAATGTACATACTTACATAACATAATCAGCCTTTATTGTTCCCACTGCTGGGACACAGGCCTCCTCTCTGTGAGAGGTAGTGGACCGTAATCCACTACGTGAGCCCAGTGCGAATTGGTCGAAGTCACGTCTTCGAATTTTTGCTTCTTGGACATACCGGTTTCCTCACGAAATATTCCTTAACCGTTTTGAAAGCAGTGGTGATGAAATCATTTACACAAAATAAAGCGCCTGTCAGGGTTCGATCCTACGACCTATAACTCGTAAGTCTCGGCCAATACACTGCTCTCTTAAAAAAAAGGTAGACACTTCAATCACAATGTGAATGATTTTTTTATTTATTTAATGGTTCACAAATCGGGCAATACAATATTACTTAGATATACAAGGCAAACTTAAAGAGACACATCACAATGCATGCCCTAAAATAGTGAACACAGCATGCACAATGTATGAGCTAGTTCAAAGTAAATAACTATAAAAAAGCTTACAAATAATATGCAGCCAATGCCATTGGACTAATTATTATTAGTCGAATGGTTGCACAGGCTCATCCTAATTTTAATTTTGGCTGATGCTAAGGTCCCGGAGAAAATATCAAATTGCTGTCTCACACCGTTGTAGCTGGAAAACATTCTTTAAAATGGAGCATGTTGTTTTATATTTGTTCTGCAATGAGGCCTATTGCATAAACGACTGTTGATTTTGAAGGATATTGCAAATCCATTGCTTCATATGTTCAAAAAAGAGATAGGTATCTTCCGTATTGTTTCTTGAATAGAAGACACACTAAACTTTATTAACGCTCATTAGTCATTGCACAACTAGGAACTGTTCTAGCGATTATTAGTTCTTGGTTGTGTAATGACTGAAACTCCTAGCGATTATATCTTTCCACTTTACTCTTATGTCTACCTGTGGACAGCGTTGTGGGTTATATTATTATTAAATTGTGCATGTTAAATTAGTTGTAAGTTCTTATAATATAACTATTTGCTGTTACTTTCAATAAAAATTAAAAATATTTTAGCTTTAGTTTATTATTAGGCACTTTAATTGTATATGATATTTATACTACTATTGACTAAATGTACACCTTTTGTAAACGTTTTATTAAATAAATTATTATAAAATGATTATAATTATTATTACATTGAAAAAAAAATATATAAATCGAAACATACTGGGGCTTATTTATAAACGGTTCTTAAAGTTAGGAAACGTAAACGTACATTAAAAAAAATGGATACGCAGATGTTAATCATTACTGAACTTTAAGCAAACTTATAAATAAACTCCTTTATTTCTTGAACTGACAATTACCTCATTATTACATTCTGATGTTCCTTTGCAAAGGTTTAATTTAATAAAACTATTTCGTCCCACAATGTGCGCTCGGTGTGCCCCCAGCTCACCTCACGCAACATTTCGTTTTACTCTTGCACCATCTTTATATTCGGTAGCGGCGCACCAAAGGGACGCATTCAATTATTTACTCGTATTATTCTTGTTTATAACTGGTGTACGAATGTCGTACGTGATGCCTATCATCATCCCCGCTAATTGGGAGCGTCCAGCAGACAAAAGTAGAACTTAAAACTAGCGCAAAAAGCATAATGTGATACATGTTTGCCGCTTTTAGTTTGTGGGAAAAAATACTTACATAAAGTACACATTATGAGGGGCTCGTGGCTAAATAGGTTAAGGAGACGATAACCGACTTTTAATGATTTTATACTGAAGATCACGTCTTTAGACTCTAAACGAGTACCTAGTGTTAATGATTTGAAAAAAAATATATGTTAAATTAGAGCATTTTCTCAATAACTTAATATGTGAATATTTTAGATTATGTTTATATTATATAGCGAAATTAATTTGTAAAGTTATGTCTAACGCGGATAAAAACTGAGAATGGCGCAAAACCCATCCAAACGTATTTTTCTGAAACCGTCGCCAATATAAAGATAATTTAATTATTGATCTTTTAGTATACGCGTTTTATTAAAATACCTTTTGTTTTGTGTATAATAAATTAATAATGCGTCAAATTGGGGACAGCGCTCCTTGATGGGCGAGTGCTATAACTGGCTGAACGTACGACGCGTTGCGTGAGCTCAGTACACAACACGCAAGCTAACCACTCAAGGTCACTGGCTCATATCTGAGTCTTGAAGCTAAGGTACCGAGGTCGATCCATCGATGGGCTCTCCGTGCCTCAGAAAAAACGTTAGGCCATTGGTCCCGACTATCATGTGCAGACTTTTGACAGCCTTCATCTAGTCGTCTGCCAACCAGTGTTACCAAGGGATATCGTATTACCCAGTAACTGAATTGTGGGGTCAGATAGGCAGTCGCTCCGTGTAAAATATTGGTATTCAGCTGCAACCAGTTAAGACTTTGTTTTTCTTTTTTTTGGTTGTGAAATTATCAAATAACTTCTCCCGCTCTGGGTGGAGCGGGAGGGGTGTCAGACTTTTACTGACTAAAACCCACCCGTGTTCCTTCAGTTGCTGTGCGCCAGGGCCACGATATCCCTTTCAGACAAACCCGCAACCCAGGCAGGCATTGGCCCTAACGGACCCCGTCAATTTGTGCTGACATCTCTTTGAGGCGCGCGTGGAACACAACGTGCCGTCGACCCAAGATTGGTCCTTATCGGACGGCGAGCTACCCATAACTCACCATCCGCAAGCCCGTGCCTACGGTGGCCGGGAATCGGTCTGCGACTCCCGACGCCCAGGGCGTTTCCTGCGGCGACTAGGGGCGTGAGGGCGCGAATTTTGCCTTTTCCTCACGCGTTCCGCCTCCTCCTTCGCGAGCATTACTGCTTCGCAGGAGGTGACAGCCTCCCATGCACTCTCGCTCCGAACCATGGCCTGAACCAGGGCCGGACGCGAGAGATCACCGCCGCTGATTCCCTCCGCGAGGACATGGCGGTGCTCGCCCAAGTCGGGCAGACCTCCACCGTATGCTCCACCGTGTCCTCCGGGCGATCAACACAGTGGTAACACCTCAGCGTTACCTCCCGCCTCATCCTGAACAGGAACCTCTCGAAATAACCGTGTACGGTGAGGACCTGCGTCAGGCGGAAGGTGAGGAAGCCGTGGCGTCACTCCTCACAGTGGGAACTTATCGCCACATTTGTGGCGTGCCCAATCCAGTTAGACTGGAAGCCGAAACCAACATAGGTAGTTGGTGAAAGGCTAGTTATTCTAGTGTATCTACGTGCATTTTGCGGTCAACAGTTGGACGCAATTTTTTTTCACGAGTTCACACGGCTTTGACTGTATAACTAGACATATAAAAAACTTTGCTTACTTACATTGATGTATTAAATAGGAATATATGGTGCGCTCCTCGATGTGGACCGCATAAATTAGGGGAAAGAGCACAATCGACCTACATTACTATCGCTTTGCGGGGAATACCCGAATCGTAGTTTGTTTCCGTGTTGTTATGGGTACGTAACAGTGACAATTATTGCTATCTCGTTCCCGCTATAGCCCGCGTAATATGTCTCTCTTTTTCGGTAGTCGAGCACATGACGCACGACATCGGGTCCATTTAATATTTACGTGATGTTAGAGAGTGGCCTATCTTTATACATCAGTGCTTACTTACGTATATATGTTTTAATAGAAAGCGCTATTTACTGGTTACCTACCAGTAAATAGCGCTTTTTTACCTACCTACTTTAGAATATTACATTCCTTTAATATGATCATTTTTTGTGCCTTTATAATTTTGTAATAAGTATACCTACTTATACAACTGACTATTAAGTACAAACATTAGTAATTTTTAAGGAGATTTTAGTGTGGCTGCTTGTCCAGACTGCGATATCGCGGACGCGACGCGACTCTAGTAGCACAATTTCTTTGTCGGTGCCTGTAGCGCCCGCGATATCGCACCAGTGTACGAGCCTTTATACGTGACCAGTACCTATATGTTGCCAACATGGACGTACAGTTACGTACAGTACGTCCATGGTTGCCAATTAGGAAGGTACATAAGTTACCTACGTCAATAGCTGTCAACGGTCAAAACGTCAAACCCGAATGATTGAATTTCAAACACAGTAAGTATAATAATAAAGTGGGATATTTCAAACGAATTTCAATAAATAAATAAAATAAAATACTTACATAAATACCAACAAAAATATGAGATCAGTACAGTAGGTACTTAAGCATATTTTACAAGCAACTGGGCTATCTGACTGCGTAATAAAAAAAAAACATGCGGGGGAGGTTTGAAGACTGCCGATAGAAGTGAAAACAGACAGCGTTCGGTGACGATGACGAAGGTTCCATGATTTTTGTTCACCCAAAAAGTGCTCGGCTCGCTTAAGTAGCTGAAATTGGTGTGTCAACTTTCAACTGCTTAACTTGACGTTGATAATGGTTTGAGTACTGTCAAACACGTTTTTTTTTAGTTCAGAAACGCAACTGACGACCATAAGCGTGAATTACGCATGCTTTCTGTCAAATTTGAGTAAATGATGATAAATTACTCAAATCTTGATTAGAGTTTAAAAAACTTAAGTAATTCAAAAACGAAAAAATGTTTAAGTTATACTTAAACATTTTTTCTGAGATTAGGACATTCTCAAATTCAAATTCTCAAATCAGGGCAGAAACGGGCAGATAAAGAAGTTTTCACTACAAAAATCGTGTTTGTTGTTCATGGTTTTTCCGGCACACCAGAGACCAGTAAATTGCCAGTATACTATAGTAGTCTTTGCCAGTAAACATAGGATTGGACGCTGACACACACGCTGACAACAGGCTATTGAGCTCTCGTCACAGAGTAGGTACATTTGTATATAGTCTCGTTAGAGAGTAGTTTTTATTAATAATATTTTATTAGACCAAGAAGAGTAAACATGTTACACAATTTGACTTAGCTCTTATACTTATGCTTAAAAGTAAATCAATTACAAATGTGTAAATTATTAGCATCTGCTGCCGAACTAGGATTATAGCCTGTTTTTCAGCATGCAGCGCCTCAAGCCCTCGAACTGGGTATGCAAGTATGAGCTTACCAACAAAAGTGAACAGCTTAGATTACTAAATACAAACTTAAAATACAAACTTAATTACTTATAAAAAGAATGAAAAGGTTGCTGTCCTCTGGGTGTGTAAGGTGAAGGAAGTGAGTGTGTGTGTGTAAAATTAAATAAATGTAGCTAGTAGATTCTTATACGGTAACCATAGCCTTACAAATTCGACAGTAAGTTGTGTCACTACTTTAAGATGGTAAGTAAATTTTCAGTTTCATCGTATGTTAACCGCCAAAGCCACAGTGATAATGATTTCTTCATCGTTATTTTATTCGTACATTTCAATAATCTTATTAATTTTGTCATATAAATAGGGGCCCAAAAAGGGGTAAAATCTACGAAAGAAAGCCGTTTTTAAGTTTAATAATCTCTTGCATACAGGTAAACCTGTCCGCCTTGTTAACAGGGTTGGATTATACTCCAAGATAGTATATATATATTCCTTGTTATCGAGATTCGAGCGAGATAGATACTAGTCGACATTTTTTATATAATCACAGCCGCACGGGGTGATCAAAGCCTCGAAGGTACGGTAAGTAGGTAAGCTACGCTTGCAGCGGTCGGTTTGTGGATGGCTGTGACAATCCATTACATATCGAGACTCGAGATTCTCTCCATGCCTCGGAAACAAAAACATTACACCATGTTATATTTTGTCCTTAAAATATTGAAGTGTGGTGGAAAATGTTATCACCATGTACCTAATTACTTAAAATACAATCGCCGTACGGTTAGGTACCTACTGCCAAATTATTAGCCATGAGCGCAAGACGACCCTGGAGGCGCGGTGGCGCCCGTTAGCATGTTTTTGTACTGACAACCCGGTAACATAACAACCTTATAATTTTGTGATTTTTCATGATACAGTTTTGAAATTTTGTACATAGATTCTTTACATAAAAATACACGTGACACGCGTTCACGTGTTTCGGGTTTCGCATAGACTAAAACTAATATTAGGTAGGTACCTTAAAAACTTTCTTACCTACGCCAATTCAACACCATCTTCTGGCCAAACGACACCGCTCTTGTTGGTAGTCACAGTCAGAACTTACGTTATTTTCTTTTTACGCCTTTTACGTATTTTTTTTTTCAGATCCATTAACGAGAGGCCTCTTCGCCAGCCTACTCAAGGGAAGTTGGAGATTTAAATTACTGAAAAAATTGGAAACTTTGAGGAGCAGCGACTGGCGAAAGAACAAATCGTAGAGACAATCTTGATAAGAACCAAGGAGCCATGGACGATGGCAAAAAAACCAACGAAGAGGCCAAAAATACAGTAGTGCAAACCATACAGGAGGCCAAGACAACTGTAAAGAAGGCCAAGAAAACCGTAGATGAGGCCAAGAATACCATTGAAGTTGGCAAAAAAACTATTATAGAAACTATAGCCGGAACTAATAAAGAGAAGACTAAGAAGAGAGAACATACTTAAACAAAAAATTTAATTAAACATAAAAAATTATAAAAATAAGTCTCTTCGTACTTTAACGGGCTTCGGACCATCAAATAAAATAATTTGAATTCTAAACGATTGCTATTTTAAGTAAGTAGGTACTAAATTAGGTTGATCTTCCAAATTTTTTTTTGTTTTCATTTTTTTTTTCCTGGGTTCCTTTATCGATACTATGGCACGCAGTTACTTTAATATCCTGTCTAGAAATGAATGTTTTTGCCCCGTATCATAATTATTACGCATGTATGTACCTACATCTTACCTACATAGTTCCGTAAATGAAACCACAGACTAGGATGAAACTTTGTTAAGTTGTTGTGACTTGTGAGCACTCTCGTGAAGATTTCTGTCATGGTAATATCATCCTTCACGCGCGCTAAGCCTGGGCAAAAGCTAGTATTAAATAAATATAGGCTATTTCAAATTGATTTTAATAATAAGATTTTAGTGGTCGCCTTTTTGGATCACTTGCAGGTTGCTTTTAGAGTAAACATTTTGAACGTCATCCTCATCACATACGTCAACTGTCAAAATTCAGTGTCATTCGCGATTCAGCGCGCTCTTTTCAAATGAATTTCCATATTGTAATTCAATACAAAAAACATGAGGTCAGTAACTCAGCCTACCGTGATATTACAAGCAATTGGGCTAACTGAGCTGAGTAACAAAATACATTTATAATGTTTCATCCTATGGTTTGTTTGGAACACCCCCTTATCAGATTGGGAGGGACCACAATAAGTTACAAGGATTGGAAGAAGGTGAGTCAAAATTGTTTCATAGATTTTATTATAAGTAAGTAGCTGTTAGTTAGCTAAGTACCTGAAATAGGAGTGTTAGGGTAAGATCAGGGAGGATGGTAAAAAATGCCTAGGTAAGTCGGCCCTAAAGGCTGGGTTGATAAAAATCAAGTTTTTTTTTGTTTAAGTATGACATGATTATAAAAACAACAATTAAATCATGATTTTCTTATAATTTTCCTTATTTTTCTTGTGATTTTGACTTTGTTAACTGACAACTCTCTAAGAAAACACTGGTATTCCCCTAAAATGGTTTAATATTGATTAGGTAATCTCTAAGAAAAACTAGTGTATTTCCGGGATTTTCTACATTGTCAATATTGTCTTGCGATTGTTCGCCGGATGAATATTGCGTCACGCGTCGTAAAATATTGTTTAATTGTGAATTAATTTGTAATTCTCATTTGAGTTGTGTTTTGAGAATGACTGGACCTCAGATTATAGAAAGAAGCAGATAGACCGCGCGGAACACCGAGAGTGCGGTCAACAAAGCAAAACAAATTCAAAAGCAAATACAATATCGAGTCAGTACAGCACGAAACGTCGCATCGTTAGTAAGTCACGGGCTCTAACAGATAATTTCAGAATAATGCCGTCTTGTATTTTTAAACATTGTAAAAACTGTTCCCAAAAACAAAAGAAAGAAGATGGAGTATCTTTCATAAGTAAAATATTGAATATTTGACTATTTGGATTTATTTTACGTGTTTATTGTTAGTGAAAGAAAGAAAGAAAGAAAAAACGTTTATTCTGCACAAACAAAACGCACGTTACAATGAAACAACACAAATTGCACACAAACAAAGTAGCCAAAAGCCCCGCAATCAAACAATAAAAAGTTCGACAATCGTAGTGACATCTTGAAACAAAAAACCTTAACAAAAATCAGTCGGTGTTGTTAAAGAAGTGAAAGTTTCAGCCGGATAGCTAATCGGGAAGTGCTCGAAATTTGAGTTGCATGATTCCACCCGGAACGACACACAGACAGACAGACAAACAAGAAAGAAAGTAACTTAATAAAAACGTAAGTTTTTATTCTTTTACTTCTTTCGCTAAATTATGTAAACGATTTCGATGGCCGACCCAAGCTTTGGTGCACTCTCGGTACTTATTTCAAAAGATTTTTTCAGCCATTCTTCATGGTTTTTTAGGAATCTTCTTTCTATTTTATCTGCTTTCTTCCACTTGAGAACAATCTATGTATAACTCTTTTCTGCATTTTTCTGAGACAGTAAATTATTTATTTCATGTAATGAAATATTATGGGTCATTTTTTCATTATCCTGGCAACCGTACACACACATAGAGGCATCTGTTCTTATAGTGCTGTCACGTGGCTGTTTCGCACACATGTCTACAAACGGGCCTCACTTTATTGTTCCGCGCGGTCCAAAGACTACTATAGTATACGCGGTCTATCTGCTTCTTTCTATAATCTGAGGACTGGACGAAAAAATATCCTATTTGGTAGCATTATACTGAAATACAGGATTTAAATAAAGAGGAAGGATGAAGGATCTAGGGCAGTGTGCAATAAATGCCACTAAGAGGTACAGGGAATACCGCAGCGATTATAAGACCATTTTAAATCGCGAAACAATAAAATTCAAAAAAATATATAATATAATATTCGAAAAAATAATCAAGTTTAATTTAAATCATGATTTTTACAAAAAAATCACTTGATTTTTATCAATCAACCCTAAAAGGTATATGCTTGAAAAAAATATTATGTTAAATAAATTAGAAGTCAACCCCACCCAACACAGTTGGGAAACCTAGCCTTTTCACAACTATGTTGTGGTTGGCTTCTAATTTATTTAACTTAATATTTTTTTTGGTTCAGATGATGAAACCATTTTCCGCTCCATCTATCAGTCCGCATGTAAGTATGTCACTGTCATGGTCTTGTAATTGTATTACTTGGGAGTTCCCTCATATTGAGACGAATCTACCTGCAACATTAGGTCGCCTCTACCTCTTAGCAGACGTAGCCTCTTTTAATAAATTAAGTATACAATAATTATGATTTATTTTTAAGCATTGACGAGCAGCGACTGGAAAACAGTGGATCTGCCTTGGAACAAACTGAATAGGAACTAAGGATAGTAAGAGCCATGGAAGCTGGCAAGAGCACAGAACCGACCAAGAAATATTTAGAGAGTTCAGAAAAGACCAAGGAAGAATGCAAGAACATAGAAGAGGTCAAGGAAGTTCGCAAGAACATAGAAGTAGCCGCCAAGGAAGATAGCGAGAACATAGTTCAAGAGGCTAAGGAAGATTCTGACGACACGGTTGGCGCAGTGGTTAAGCGTTTGACTACTGCGCTGCTTGTCGCGGGTTCGATTCCCGCACGGAACAAATATTTGTATGACCTGCAATTAGTTGTTCTGGGTCTGGCTGTTTGTGTATGTGAGTTTAAATGTTTGTAAACGCACCCACAATACAGGAGCAATTCCTAGTGTGGGACAACGTTTAAAAAAAAAAAAAAAAAAATAGTTCAAAAGGCCAAGGAGGATTGTGAGAACATAGAAGATGCCCAGAAAACTATAGAAGCGGACAAAAATTGCCTCGTGAAAACCATAGAAAATATCCAGAACTGCATCGTGCGAACCTTAGAACAGGCCAAGACAGCCATAGAACAGGGCAAAAACTGCCTCGTAACAACCGTAGAAGCGGCTAAAGAATTCATCTTGAGAATCATAGAGGTGGCCAAGAACACCATCTTAAAACTCATAGAAGTGGTCAAGACATGCGTTATGAAAACCATAGAACAAGGCCAAGACATGCATTCAGACAAACATACAGGATAGCAAGAAAACCATAGAGGAAAGCAAGAAAGCCATAGGTGAGGCCTTAAAAACCATAGTGAAAGCACTGGAAGAGATCAAGACAACCAAACAAGAATGCCTGAAAGCTGTTGTGGAAAAAATCTGATCTTTAGTCGATAAAAAGGACTGCCAAAAATTATAATTATCATGTAATTTTTTTTTGTGTAAGTAAATACAATTCTATTTTTTTTGTTATTTTTATAGGTCAATAAGTATAATTGTATAACCATTAAAAGCCAGCTGTTTTAGAACCCAATGGCTTTGCGCGCGACGATGGGAAGACGCCAGACGGAATTACCATAATGCCGTGGAAGTTGGGTAGGCCTTTGGTGTGGGATGCAACCTGTGTCGACACCCTCGCGCCATCCCATCTTCCTAGCACGGCGGGCTGTGCCGGGGCGCCAGCTACAGGAGCAGTAAACCTCAAACGGCGCAAATATAACAACCTTATTGGGAGTTATATGTTTGAGCCGTTTGGGGCTAGGGCCTTGGGGTCCGAGTGCTCATCGAGTATTTTAGGACATCGCCAAGCGGTTGGTCGACTTTTCATGCGACCAGAGGGCTGGCCTATTTTTAGCCCAAAGAATCAGCATTGCCATCCAACGTGGCAATGCTGCCAGCCTTTGGGCACTTTTCCCATTGACAGCGATGCGGACGAATTTTTTGATGCCCAATGAGCTCTTCCCCCCGTTTTTATTTCGTTTTATTTTAAACTTGTACATACTATATATATTTTAGTGTTACCATGTATATTTTAATTAAGGTTTCAATTATAATGTTCTATGAATAGTAAAAATTAACCATTAAATTAGTGAAAATTATAAGATAATGTGTTTTGTTGTAAATAAAGATTCCCAGTGTCCCCTTTCGAAAATAAAACAGTTTCTACAGTAGTAATATTTAATGTCATCCAATAACGTTCGAGTATTTGCTAACAATATCCTTATAGAAATCGAATACTAGTTGACTGGCGGCGCGGCTTCTTTCCAAAGCTTCGTTGTACGCGTCTTCGCTGAAACTACCGTCTGTGAAACCTATGGGATTGAATAGATGGATTATTATAATATCATGTGTGGTCTGTTGAAAAATGTAAACAAATCGATCAGAAAACGTACAGCCAGTACATCATATTATACGAAACTGTCAAATTTCTCCAAATGATTTTAAACCTTAAAATGGTGATGGTTAAGTTCAAAAGTTAATGAAAATACTTGATGTGCTGGCGACTGTACCTGTGGATGCCAATTTGTAGTTGCGCGCTTTAATTACACGGATACTTAAACCGAAAATTAAGATGGTTTACATTTGACAATTATTGAGCTTAATTTTATAATTAACATATTTTTTTAATAATGTTACCTATTCTAACAATTATATTGTGGGAAAAAGAAATACATGAATGTGTTACGCCGATAGCACACCTCCACCACGAAACCATAGCAGCGAAACCGCAGTAGTTCAATACAACTGGCTCACGTCATGTTCCGCTACTCGCATCCGATTCGAGTAGCGGAATATGACGCGAGCCAGTTGAATTGACGCTGGTAGCATACCTTCGCCGCTAAACCATAGCAGCGAAACCGCAGAAGTTCAATTCTACTGGCTCGCGTCATGTTCCGGTAGTCGAATACCAGCGTGAACTACTGTGGTTTCGCTGCTATGGTTTCGTGGCGGGGGTGTGCTATCGGCGTTAATAATATCTAGTGAGTGATTGCGTAAGAATTTAACCTGAACAGGGTTTGTTTACGCTGTCATCACATACTTTTAGAACAGACAATAGAGTAGCAAATTCTTTTAATTAATTTGAAGGTAAGCTTTATTAGAAAAATTTTAAGCATGCGATGCGAAAAGAAAACGAGTTTGGAAAATTAATATCGCACCAAATCCGTGCGCGTTTGGAGGCAGCGATGAACACGAACACGGAAAATTACGCGTCTCAGGCATCGAAGTACCTTACGCTCAGCTATACAGGTTAATAGACTCAAAAATTACAGTTAGGGCGTTTGCGATTTCGTTTCCGAACATGTAAACAAATGTGTTTATGGAAAAACTTTAATACCCACACATAAAGTTCAATTTGCTGTACAGCTTCTACCTCGTCTTTTTCAATAGTACTACTAAAACTGAAATCATCCTAACATAAACTTGCAAAAAGACGATGTGGTGAAAATAACATCAATTGGAAACAAGGATTGCAACAGACTATACAGAAATTCTAAAGACTTTTTAATTTTTGGCGATTTTTGGCTTTCCTCTACTCTAACCTCAGTTGTTCAAGAAGAGTTTTTAATCCTTATACGAAACTGTATCGATTGGCATTATAAAAATAAAACATGAGATTCAGGCATCCATAACTTACCACTGACTAAAGTCTTCTCTCTACTATCGAATACGAAGGTCATGGTTGCCCGAGCTGTGGCAAGCTGTGTCGGCTCGGGGTCAAGCTGTATGTTGCCGTGCTCATCGATAGCGCATGAGACGGCTGCGAAAGTGTGCCGCATCGATAGGCCAGCGTTTAGCAGCGCGAGGCAAGCGCAGTTTATACAGCATGCTAGGAACTGGAATGAGATAAAAGTACGCATTTATTTATAGATCCTCAAAACGAATATTTTAGCTTGCTATCCACCGTCCACCATGTGGGAACGACAATGGCAATTTTAAAATTGTGCTAAGGAGTATTTTGAAACCATCAAATCATCATGAAATCATCATCATCATCATTTCAGCCGAAAGACGAAATAAGATGGTGCTATACTTTAACCATTAAATACCTAATCCCAAATATTTAAATAAAAATTGTAGTGAAGGGTCGACTATGAGTTTTCTATGCTAAGGCCCCAAGATGAGATTTTTTTTATGTTTTATTATAGCCTCTTTATTTCCATAGTGAATGACTATAAAAACAAATTTATCATAAGATTATTATAAATGTGCATGCATAAAATAACAAAATTATTACAGTTCATATCATAACAAATCATTTCTAAATTAATAAAATCATTTCTTTCTAAAATATAATTAAATTTTCAATATAATTTACAATTGCAATTTCAATATGGACCCCTCAACGGGTGGAGGCCTCCTCCATTTTGCTCCACTTTTGTCCTTTGCCTTTGTGATCCAATTTTCACCGGCTTTTCTTATTATTTCGTCAAGCCACTTTTCTTATTATTTCGTCAAGCCACTTTTCTTATTATTTCGTCAAGCCACTTTTCTTATTATTTCGTCAAGCCACTTTTCTTTCGGTCTACCTCTTTTCCTTTTGTTTGTTGGTACTTTCCAGGTAGTTACTCTCTGTGTCCATTTTTCCTTGTCCATACGTGCAATATGACCCGCCCATTTACATTTTAGTTTTGAGAATGTTCCAAAGCATCTATTATTTTTGTTGTTTTTCTTATTTCTGTGTTTCTTTTTCTATGTTTTTTTCTATATGTTTAGTATGCTCCTTACAGAACGAGATAAATACATAAAATTGCGACTACGATGCGATACAAATATCAAATTTAAACTCAAGGGATTTAAGTTGATTTTTGAATGAAAAAACTATCGCTAAACGTCATAAAATAATTTTAGTTGCAATGGAAACTGAACCATACGCAATTAATTTAAAGTTTTTAATCCCAAAGCATGAAATTTATCTCGTCTCGTGGTCTTTAGTATAGATATAGCGAATGAATGAATTATGTATGCAAAATACGTGCTTTGACGTGCAGTTGCGGACACCAGCCCGTATTGCATTATTGAATTATTTGTAGAGGATTTTTTGTTTGTAGACTGGGAACATCATTTAGTAAGATAAACCAAGTTTAATGTATTGCCATCAGACATTAAATTATTTATTCAACAATAGACGGGACATAGCGTGGTCAGGTCCACTCAATCTGTGTGGTTCTTTCCTCAAAAGACCATGGACCATGTGACCTCTGAGTTTGTTTCGGCCTTTCTTCTCAGAGCTCATCTAGTTTTTAAAATATGATTTACGTGTAAAAGTGTTTGTACAAACCTACTTACAGAAATAAAAATCATTTATCATTTAATCAAAGTTTCTTCCCGCAGAACTCAGATACGGCTCTATGCTAATCTCCCCTACCCTGCTAAAATTATTTAATATACCTCACCTTTTTTCCTTACAATACGCGTCACCCCTGAACAAAATCGTAATCCGATACATTTGTCCTAGTGGGCAAAAGTCGCTAGGTCTAGTGTGGTACGCCTACATGTCAAATCGCATTCGTGTCCACCAAAAGAAAATTATTTTTGAAGTATCTATGCCGAATTGTGCATTATGGTATTGCAATTCTCGTAATGTTCAAACGACTAGACATAACCACGGTTTATTTGCTGGCTTCACTGAGACATGGGATCACAATTTTTCTATGACATTACTTCTGATAGCCTCTGTATAGTATATATCTTAAATCTCTTTGATTGCCATACTAGCTTTTGCCCGCGGCTTGGCCCGCTTGGAGGTCGGAAATTATGCCACAGGAACATAGGTACCTACTACCGGACTAAAAATTATCCTATGTCCTCCTAACACAGGTAGGTAAGGGCCTGTGTACACGTTTTTTAAACGCGCTGTTGACGCGCGTTTGTAGCGATACAGACGCGATACGCACGCGAGTCAGTCTGTTCTGTAGGATAAAAGCGCGCCGTCGACGCACGTTTCTATAACGCGCGTCAACGGCGTGTTTAAAAAACGTGGTGTGCACAGGCCCTAAGATCTAACTTAGAGCGATGTATTTATTAATGATTCTAATGATAATTAATAATTCTGTCATAGTCGCGAATCATATTTTGATCAAGATACAACCTTACACTGACCTGGAAATTACACAAAACGTAAAAAAAAATGAAATTCGCGGTGTGCAGCTACGACCTTAAGTTGTTTGTTTTAAATGGATCTTTATTTTGCAAATTCCAAATTAATATCTACTTCTTTCTTTCTCTTTCTAGTACCTACAAAACTAACTACAAACCCCGCGCCTGCCATGCACGGTTTTTACGACTTAAGACGCTGACAACAGGAAACCGCTGTCACTGTCAGACTGCATACTTACAAAAGAAAGAGAAGCGCGATGACACAACGCTTGTAATTTATTGCAAAATATGAAGCAATTATTTATTTACTCAAACGTGAGTTGAGTAATCGAAAATAAAAAACAACCAAATTCTGCATACATATAAGCAACCGTACGTTGATATTTAATACAGATATTTTGGATTGAAACTCAAAGTAAAGGGTTAGTTTACCGTTAATTTGTATCGAGATTTTTGTTCTAAACGTATTTTGGTAACAACCAAGTTCTGAGAAATATGTTCAAGAATAACATATATTTTTTCCGCTACCACAAACTATAGGTACATATAGGTTTGGCGATTTTTTTGTTTAAGTCAAGCCTACTGTTATCATTTGCCTCTTGTCAGCGCCTTAACAAAACGTCGAGATTACTTTATTACATGAATTTTAATATTAATGTAATATACACAAATACCTTCTGGAATATTAATCCTCTAAAATCTGAATAATGGTGAAAACTGCATCAAAATCTGTCATGTAGTTTAAAAGAACAACGTGGTCACACAGACAGACGAAAAGTGACGTTAATTTATAATAATACTAGCTGCTGCCCACGGGCTTGCCCGCGTGGCTTTTTCTAAACATATAGACCTTCCTCTTGAATCACTCTCACTCTAAAAAAAAACCGCATCAAAATCCGTTACGTAGTTTTAAAGATCTAAGCATACATATGGGCAGACAGTAAGCGGATTCTACTCCATGAGGGTTTCTACTTACACCTCCATAGTCCTCCAACTCTTGAATAGTGACAGTGATGCCAGTGCGAGGGTACAGGCTGCCCAAGATAGCAGTCTCACACGTCTGCCTGATTACATGCTCTTTGTACCTGAAATTAGATTATTCTTATGTATTTAAAAATTGTAAGATTTAGGTATTTATTTTATTGTGTTTGGGTGGCTTACAGCTATCAATACAGAGGTAATAGTGAGGCAATTCACGACAAACCATTTACAAGCCTTCACAGTTAGCAATAGAGTATTGTTGTACAATTTTTTTAAATTGAAAAACTATTCAATAAGCATAACACTAACTAATTATAATTAAATGAACTATTAATTACCTGCATAGGCAAAAATGCATGCGCAACCGTATGTTTAGATGGTTTGGTCATTTTGAAAGGCGACTAACAAAAGGTATTTACAAGGCAGATAGGAAAGAAAGGCAAAAAGTGCGTGTCGGACCACGCACAATGAAAGGTTCCGTAGTTGGGATGCATTTATCCCAAAAATAAACTTGACATTGTAGTTGAAAGACATGTTCCCTCATACATTCCAACTGCAAATGTAGATTTGTACGCACAATATTGAGCGATTTACCATGTTATTTTAAGACCATAGACTTCGTTCTTATGGGTTTTCCTGTATGTAAAGAACAATTCTCTGTATTTTTTTAAAAAATTTAGGCTCAGCAGTTTCGGAGATAAGGGTAAAGGTGAATTTTCATCTATTTTCTTTAATAATACTGTAAAACTAATTATTTTAAAATTATTGAAAAAAATATATAATTATTATGTGAAAGAAAAAGAAAGAAAGAAATCATTTATTTGCTGATAATGTAGGTATACATATAAGTTGGAATATTTATTAAGTGTCCCGAAGTCCTTTCTTTTTAATTTTCTGATTTTCCCCCCAAAAGTGAACCCCATATTCAAAATTAATTTATTTACATTACACGTTTGTATTTGGGTCACAGAAATTCATATGTGTACCAAATTTCAACGTAATCTGTCCAGTAGGTTCGGAGCAAAACAGCTGTGACAGACGGACAGACAGACACAAGTGATCCTTTATCCGTTCTGTTTTTACCTATTGAGGTACGGACCCCAATATAATACATTATTTTAATAGTATTATGTGCCTCATGGCTGTGCCAAATAAACCCAGGATCCAAGCTCTTACCTCACAATACAAGCTAAGTTAAATTTCTCACTCACTGACAATCAGGTAGGTAGTAGTTATGCCATGATTGTTCTGTTACCTTTGAATATTGATTAATATCTTTACATTGCCTTTTTATATTTCAAAGACTGCAAGGAATAGATGCCAAAGAATAGACTCCTTAAACTTTTACCTACTTTCTTTCTATTTCCCTGTATTTCTTAGAATGTTCTTGTAAGTACATAGTTATAGTAGTGGTATAGTTTTCTGTTTTTCCTATCGATTTTCGAATTTTCTTTTTATTTTTTCATAATATTGTATTCAATTCAATTCAATTCATTTCAATTCAATTCATTTATTTATTGCATCAAATATGGTAGGTACATGAAGTTCTTAGATAAAATATTTAGTAACACACATTTGGCCAATATTTAGCATGCAATAGTACAAGTTTTTTATGTTCACTTAAATATATCTGTGCTTTATCGTATAAAATTTACAGGGACACTTTTCAAAGAACTCATCTATCAAATAAAAACATTCTTGTAACAACCACTTCCGCAACGCAACACAACACTTATTGAAAGGTAGTTGAGTAATTGACCTAGGCAAAGCATTGTAAATTAGGGGAGCCATGTAAACGCAGTTCCGTCGAAAAAACACCCTAGACATATTATGTTGTAAAGATACTTTTGTTATTTTAACCAACTTTATTTGTTAACCACCTACAACAACGACAAATAATATTATATTCTATTCATGATTGTACCTTTGAATATTGATACATTGTTTAAACATATTCAAAACGAATAAACATTGTCATTTTACCTATCTCCAATAGCTGGTTTGCCGCCTTTACTGCTGAACAGCACCTCAAGGGTGGCCTTCTCTATGCTCTGGCTTTGCATCTTGATGTCCAGAGGACCGTTCACACTCACCAGGGCCACAGTTTGACCTGAAATATGAATAAGAGGATCCTTATTTTTTATTACTCTCTTTTTTACTTTTGCGAGTGAATTGTGATAAAAAAACAGTAGGTATATGAAATTATGGTATACTATAGTGATTACGATCTTATGTTTGAATGCAAGAAGATAAATAAAATAGTAGATACTATACCTTGTGATAAAATTGCTGATCCATCCGATTTACTGAGGAAGTTGCACTCGCATTTCATCGGCCTTAGCTTGAAATCTTTTAAATCGGTAATGTCACCTCCCATTGTGGCAAATTCTATGGTATTTTCCTAAATATTTAACCGGATTATTTTGTTTTGTTTTGGCCAACAAGTGTAAGCATGCGCAAGTGAGACTCACTGACATTGACATGTGCCATGTTCTGACTGCTGACTAGGGGTGAGGCGTATTTATCATCAGACAGAAATAACAGATAAGTATAAATCACAAATAACAATTGTTCCTACCAATATAAATTATCTGTTACTTAAAATAACAGTCCTTGAGGGTCTGTTATTTTAATTATCAGAAAGGAATACAGCAAGGTTATCAATTTCGCTCTCTTTTCATTAAAGAATGATCCTTGCTAAAAAGAGAAACGCCTATTATTTAATTTACTTCGAAATGTGTTTACTTCTAACTCTTACTAAAGCGGTTAAACTATGCTAAAAAGAGAAGCACTTAGTTTTTATTATCCCTAAAATACAGTTGGTAGTCTCACAAACACAAACATTTTTGAAAAAGTGTCTCCTCGAATAGGTCATGTTACCTGTTACTGTGACCAGTAACCATTATAAAAACAACTTAATAAATACCTACGTATTTATCGTCCATACAAACAGGCTATTATTTAATAATAGATATTTGGATCCGTTATTTAATAACAGATATTTGGATCTGTTATTTAAGAACAGATATTTGGATCTGTTATTTTTGTGTAACAGTAACAGTGATAACAGATATCGTGTTTAACTTGATAAACCCCATCTCTACTACTGACAGTAGTGACAGTATAGACCACGGACTTCTTGGCTTAGAATAATCTAAGCTTCTTGGCGGTAAGCGTAAAGTGAAGCGTCATGTTCAGCAGTTTGTTAAGGCGACGATAACCGACTTTTAATGATTTTATACTGAAGATCACGTCTAAACGAGTAGTGTTAATGATTTGAAAAAATATACTTATGATAAATTAGAGCATTTTATCAATAACTCAATAAGTGAATATTTTAGATTATGTTTACATTACAAACACTCAGTTGCAGAAACGATCTTTAAATTTTAAAGACTACATTAAACACTAATGTAGCATTAAATCATTGCACAAAACCATTTTTTATTTTATTTTAATGCTCCATTATAATTTAACTAATGAAATGTCAAACCTAATGAAACCGGCCATTTTAAACACTTTTACGTTGCACGTAACTTCATTAGCGCCCATTAGCAGGTGGTGAACTTTAAGTTTGACATTTCAGATTTTTTTATTTTAATGGGCCGAAAAGCATCCATTAAAGAGCAACATTAGTGTTTTCTACGGTACTTTAATGCATTTCTGTAATTAAAAGATGTCTTTAACCAGTCTTTCGTCATTATCTGATTCTTATTTAGTAGATTTACCTCGCCGTCGAATCCCAGACCGAGTGAATTTATTTTTAAAACATGATGGAGAAGAGTTTCGTGTAAGGTATAGAATTTCCAAGGAGGCAGTTCTTCAAATTTGTAACCTACTTGATTAAGATTTAGAACCAGTGACGCAAAGAAAAAAATCCATTAATGGCATTAACAGCTCACACAGCTTTTAATATGTTTGAGATTTTTCTCCACTGGATCTTTCCAGCAAGTATTGGGTGATTTAAACAGTTTGTCGGAAACAGGTTAGGTCGGGTTGTTTGTCAGTTTGTTTATACAAAAAGTATCCCGTGAACTAGCAAAATTAAGCCACCTCTATATTAAAATGCCAGACCGGACAGAACTACGTAGAGTTGCAGAAGGTTTTTATGAAATTGATGGATTTTCACGTGTGGCAGAAGCTCTAGACTGCACAAATGTTAAAATTATTAGAATAAGGGGGATGCGCTAAGGTAGCCCGCGAAATTCAAATTTTATTACGATTTTTGTAATTTGCAGGTCAGTAACACGTTGTATGTTGATCTAATTATGATTCGCGGCCATAACCCTTAAGGCTTTACAGAATTATAATCATTAGAATATGAATCAGAAGTATAAAAATTGCAAAAAACGTTGGTAAATTTGAATTTCGCGGGCTACCTTAGCGCATCCCCTTAAACCAGATTATTTAAACTAGATTAAACCACAGAGTACACTGAATACACATAAATCAACTAAATTTACTTTATTTTATGCTAAAATTGTGGTGTACTTGTACGTACGGATAATAACAGAACGCAAATGTTCACTCTTTTCGTTCAATATGGTAATTTGTTCCTGGCAATATTGTTTAAAGTCTTCTTTAACTAAAGTGGCATTAAAAATGTCTAATGCTATCTAAAATTTGTTTGTGCAACTTCATTAAAGTAATGAATTCATTAGCGATAATGCTGCTTTATGTAATGAAGTGTTAATGGTGAGCTTTCTGCAACTGAGTGATAGTGAAATTAATTTGTAAAGTTATGTATAACGCGGATAAAAAACTGAGAATGGCGCAAAATCTACCAAGCGTATTTTTCTGAAACCTTCACCAATATAAAGATAATTTAATTATTGATCTTTTAGTATACGCATTTCATTAAAATACCTTTTGTTTTGTGTATAATAAGAATAACATAATAATGTGTCAAATTGGGGACAGTGCTCCTTGATGGGCGAGTCCAGTTACTGGCTGAACGTACGACGCGTTGCGTGAGCTCAGTACAGAATACGCAAGCTAACCACTCAAGGTTACTGGCATATATCTCAGTCTTAAGTGTTTGTGAACGTGCATTAGTGCAAATGAAACAAAACAGTGCAACATCGCTTCCAGTTCTCTCAAGAAGTCCACGTGAGGTCTCAGTAAAGTGCCACATCTTTACTGAAACTCATGGGGAGTGGGCGGGGATATCATCATCATGCATTGAATATAATTCATTTCATCAATATTATATAGTTTTGTAACTAAATAAAGACTTGGCTCAAAGGTCCCAGAGCAACCAGGCCATTAAAATATTATTTAAAAAAAATGTACCTTTCAACACGTAAGGTTCAACGTCAAATAGTGATCTGTCAAATGCACAACGGGGATATTGTAGTTTCTGTCTCTTTTTTTCTGTTCAGTATTTAGACTAGTGAGACAGAGGTAGAAATTGACTTCAAGTCAAATACGAGTTAGTGACGTCGATTAGTACTGTCATAATTTCGTCATTATTTTGTATGAATTTGGCTAAGAACTGAAATACTATTTGAATTTTTGAATGTTGTGAAAAGTGAAAATAAACCGCAAAAATGAAGAACAGATTCAATACATATGATATTATGTGCATGGTCACAGAACTGCAAAGGTAACTATTGATTTCTATAACAAAACAATGCAAGTATTTTTGTTGACGAAATCAAAACATCACAATTACATGTTTTTGTAATTGATTTCTTAAATGATGTAATCCACTTTGTGGTTGCTTAAGTATTTATTCAAAAGTTTACCTAAATTAGGTTAAAATTTTAATAAAAAATTGTATAAAACATAAATTTGCTAAATAATAACCTATTATTTTGGTTATTGTTTATTTCACATCTGATTCTAATATTTCTTTATGCCTCAAGCCGATAAGAATTAAACACTGCAACCATTTTCTTACACTTGAGTAATATGTAGTTAAAAAAAAGTGAATTCTCCTTTTTTGTTGTGTTAAAAATATTTTATTTATACCTACACACTACACACATTAATATTCAACATTGTTTTCTACATGCAGGCTGATAGGAATGCGTGTAAATCAAGTCTATGACATAGACAGCAAGACATATGTGATCCGTCTGCAGAGGTCCGAAGAAAAGAGTGTTCTCCTGCTGGAGTCTGGGAACCGGTTTCATACAACACAGTTTGAATGGCCGAAGAATGTCGCCCCATCCGGATTTACCATGAAGGTACAGCATAAATTGTCCGTTTGGTGCAGGACGTAAAGAATAGCACCATCCCATTTCTTCCCGTGGGTGTCGTGAAAAGCGACTAAGGGACTTGCTAGAGAGTGGGCAGCAGCATTCTCTATGCATTTTAACACTATACTGCGATCGCCAAGGGTGGCGCTTATGGCAAACCCCCTTTAGGGGAATCCTATGTACAGCAGTGGATGTCTTTTTGGCTGAAATGATGATGGCATAAATAGATAATTTTTACATAATTCAAATTGAGCTATATTTGGCAATCCTTGTTGCAGTGACTAGTAAACCACAAATGCCATAATTAGCCAAATTAAATAATTGTCTGTGGAAGTGCACTGTAAATAAAATTTTGTTGCAAAATTCGTCCTTGATTCCTCATAACCTCAATATTCTTTCCTTTACAGCTCCGTAAACATTTAAAAAACAAACGCTTGGAAAAGCTATCCCAGCTTGGTATAGATCGTATCGTGGACCTGCAGTTTGGTAGCGGGGAGGCTGCGTACCATGTGATATTAGAGTTATACGACAGAGGCAACATCGTGTTGACCGACTATGAGTGGACTATACTTAATGTCTTGAGGCCACACATGGAGGGAGATAAGGTTCGGTAAGTTGACTTAAGATATAGCTTACAAGTTATACGACAGAGGCAACATCGTGTTGACCGACTATGAGTGGACTATACTTAATGTCTTGAGGCCACACGTGGAGGGAGATAAGGTTCGGTAAGTTGACTTAAGATATAGCTTATAATAATTAGCTTTTTGTTCGGGACTAGAATAGAATACTCTTTGTTCGGGACTATTGTATTTTTATTTCACAAAGCGATGCAGGCTTTGGTTATCAAGTTTACAAACACACTGTGAATGTGTGTGGAAGCTCTCTGTACCATCCGAGACAATGGCAAAGACGGATAAGTAAAAAAAAAAAAGCATGTTTGTTTGTTGTTGTGTCTGTGTGTGTTATTTGCTGATGCTACTCGTCTTATCGCACACATTAAACAGAGTGTTTGTATACTGGGTTACCACAAGTAAAGATAAAAATACTGTAAATAATAAAAAAAAAAACACTGATCTTCAAAAATCTTTCATTTGGTATAATATATCGAGCGTTTACGACTTACGGCATTTCATACAAACTTTCAAGCCCTTGTTTTTCGAAATGACTGAACCGATTTTAATGAAACTTCATACGCATAAGCAGGATACAAAGGTCTAAAAAGTTAGTTAAGAACATTTTCGAAAAATATAGAGATTTCCAGTTATCGGTTTTTAAATAAAACATTTCGAAAATGTTCTTAACCATCGAGATATAAGTACTAACGTACTAGAGAAGCTACGTCAAATAACTGAATTGTCCTATTTGAATCTTTAGTTCGCTGCAGCGTAAAATAATAACAATTCGTCTAAACCGTAACTAATTTACCACAGCGCTAGAAAGCGCGCGAAAGAGCTAAAGAGCGACTGAGTGAGGTGCGACGACGGTGCGGCGCGATCGCCGCAGTTGAACGAGACAAAGTAGGAACTTACGGTGTCTTCTCTAGTACGTTAGTACTTATATCTCGATGTTCTTAACCAACTTTTTAGACCTTTGTATCCTGCTTATGCGTATGAAGTTTCATTCAAATCGTTTCAGTCATTTCGAAAAACAAGGGCTTGAAAGTTTGTATGAAATGCCGTCCGTCGTAAACGCTGCTTAATGTTGAGACAATCATTACCAGCGAATATAATGGGAATTAATCACAAAATCGTTCTATTACTAACATAACATCACGCCTGTATTCCCTTAAGTGTTAGGCAGAGTATGGTAGACCTTTTTTTATCCGGTTATGTTTAAGTGCCATGTAATAGGGGGCGAGCTGGTTTTGCTCGACCTGGGAATCGGATCCAGGACCTGGTACCTGGTAAGAACAACATCATAAATGAATCTATGCAACTATATCTTTGACCTGCTGTTAAGCAGCAGTCCACTACTGGACGTAGATCCTCGGCCATTCTTCTCATCTAGAGAAGATCGGCTTAATCAATCCATAATTCATGTATTCAGGGACCATTTTGGTTACCCATTGAAAGGGTTTTCAATAGCGTTTTTCTAAAATGGTAACCAAAATGGTCCCTGGGTAGAATAGAGATACAATTGGTCATGCTACGCGTGCTGGGCGGATATCGAAATAACATAATATTATGATTTTTCCATGTTACTGGGTTTCAAGTAGGTATAGAACCCAGTGAAAGGGTTATCATGTAACCCTTTCACTGGGTTTCAAGTATAAGACCCATTCAATGGGTTATCATGTAACCCTTTCAATGGGTTTCTGGTTTAAAACCCTTTCAAAAGGGTTACATCATGATAAAGGTAACCCATTGAATGATAAACCCCTTCGAAAGGCTTAACTCTTAACCGGGGTTGTACGGTCCCTGATTTCATTACTATGATTTCTAACAGGTTTGCAGTGAAGGAGAAGTACCCATCAGACAGAGCTAAGACGAGCTACGCAGCGCCATCTAGCGACGCGCTACAAGAAATACTAACTAACTGCAAGCCGGGAGACAATCTCAAAAAAGTGCTCAATCCTAAATTAGGTGAGAATTTGTAGTAAACTATTCCAACGCAAACAACTATAAACAAAGTTAATTTTAGAATGGCAAAACCTGTTGAAAACGTAATTTAATAATTTTGCTTTACTAATATATTAAAAAGAAAACAGGCTTTTATTAGTAATATTAGTAGAGCTCTTTGTAAAGATGCTCATCCGGGGAAGGACTATGGTTCCATTTGCAATCCTAGACTAATTTGATATTTCAAATGCTTGTGTGTTCGTTTTTTTCATTGAGGTAGGAATGATGATGATGTAGGAATCCCTGTTCTACTATATGAAGAATAGTTATACAAATATCTATCATATCGACACACACATGCCATAAAGCGTGTTGTTTCTTTTTAACTAGTCAAAAACTGCATATGAAAAGAGAGACGTCTAACTCGACTTAATTTGGCAACAATTTTTGTGACGTCAAAATCATGTCGATGCGTGACCGGTCGCCATGTTTAATGCCAAGTTTTGTTGTACAAAAATCTGCAATGTGCTGTCAAACGGTAGCTTGTTTTCTCTCTCGCACTCGCAGTAACAGACCTACGATAGGCGGCCATTTTAAGTGCTCGATTTTTGTAGGTAGTCACGCTAATTTTGTAGGTATGGCAAGTCCATAGGTTTATAAGTCAATGGTTTTTCAATATGAAGTTTGACATTTGCAACTGTCAAATTAGTATCTGGGATTAAAATACGAACTTTAGTTTACTTATTTCTGTTGTAAAATAAGTGTCGCTGTTATTACAGCCACATGGCTTCACATGAGAGATTTCAGCTTTCTCTCTGGAATATCTATGCCCCTGCATAACCCCTGGTAAGGCACGGCCGCCTACTTGTTTATCACAACAAAAGCTATGATAGTCTCTGGATCCAGACCAATCTAATGACACTAGCCGCCTTATTACAAAGCAAGATTTATATTTTGACATGGCTTAAACCATGCAGCCAGTTTTTGTAATAAGAACGTAACTGTGATTGAAATACCGTTCTTTATACCAAACTGAACACTTAGTTCGGTACTAAGTTGACAGTTTTGTGTTTAGGAACTTTACCGTAGTCGGAATAAAGTTCGAAATTCAATAATGGCTCCATGTTTTAAGGTGGCTCGAGTTCAAGTTGGTCCAACAGTGTAAGCTGTAGCAGGAAACATATTATGGTCTGTTTCAAACTATCTGACGAAATTGTAAACAAACCCTGTTCAGGTTAAATTCTTACGCATACACTACAAAGAAATAAAAACAAACTGGGGTAAAAATAAACTAACAATAAAATACCTTGTTCTTTTCCAGAATATGGTTCAGCGATCATAGACCATGTGCTCTTAGAGAACGGTCTGTCGGGCACCATGAAGCTGTCCAAGGAACCCGGCAAGGGCTTCAATGTGGAACAGGACTTGGAGAAGTTGGTGATAGCGCTGAAACAGGCCGAGGAACTCCTAGATATTGCCAGGACACAGATAGCGAAGGTACGTGGGAGATAGTTGGGTGTAGATTTTATGGCCATGTTCTTCAGCCGTTCTCTCACTGCTGAGGATCACGACCACATACAACACGTCTCCAAGCTATGCGGTCTTCTGAAGTGGGATACTGCTTGGTACAAGATACCTCTGACAGTCTTCTTAATCGCGTCTGTCCATACTCCATTTTACTTGAAATTATGGCCAATAAGGCAGTGAACATCCTACACTACGTTAGAACCGGTGTAACGTAGTGTGTATGTTCTCAGACTAGTCGGAGCGACAATATTCACATTGGTGTCTGGAAAATGATGAGAGTAGCTAATGATCGAGATCAGTGGCATGATATGACTGCCTCGGTGAACAAAGCAAGCGTGACTGAATTTTGAGGACTGACGTACGTTTTGGGGCTGTCTCTCAACTTCACTTGCCAAAGTGCTAATAGAGAAATAATAAATAATAGACAGTAATATAAACCCAAAAAAAATTAAAAGTCAAATTGAACTACTGCTTGTTGCTCAGAAAAATTATGAAAGTCCAACAATTTTCTACTACAGTTCAAACGTCCGTTTCTGTCGTGGTCATGAAGTGACGTCATTATCCACGAAACTGGTTTGTTTACATCTGTCTTTCAGCCCATATACATTCAATTATTTTTTATGCTTTATTGAAGCAGAAATCATACTTACATATTTACCTTAGTGAGATTTCAAGCACTTAGCAAAGAATAGATAATTATTATTTACACTAGCTGACCCGGCGAACTTTGTACCGCCTTATACCGACAGCAGCGCCACCTACCGGGTCCAATTGTATTTTCAAACCATCCAGGAACCCGTTGAAATATAAATACAAAATTTCAACTAAATCGGTCCAGCTGTTTAGGAGGAGTTAGGTGACAAACACACGTACAGAAGAATTATATATATTAAGATACTATTTTTCGTCACTTCCGGCATTTTCGAAGAGGACGCGTTTTGAGTTTGCGTTCCGTTCCAACAAAAAAACGCAACATTTATATTAATTAATTGTGAAATTAGTGCAATAAAAAAAAAAAAAAAAATAGGAATTTGTTTCTTGACTCCTACACAATTTATATTAAAATAATGGATACGTTTTGAATTACGTGTGTAATTTGAACAAATAATTCATTATTTTATACGCTTCGCTACCAGGGCTACATAACTCAGAAGAAGGATACCCGGCCCGACCCCGAGGGCGGCGCCAGCACGTTTCTGCTGACAAGCCAGGAGTTCCACCCGATGTTATTCGCGCAGCATCGGGAACTGCCCCACGCTGAGCATGAAACCTTCGACAGAGCCGTTGATGAGTTCTTCTCCACATTAGAAGGGCAGAAGATTGATTTGAAGGTATGGTTTAGCTTAAAAACTATTAACTGAATATTGGTTATAATTATAATACGTGCTATTTTCCATTTTAACAAAAATAAACTTTACTGTTGCGTAAACTAAGTTTATTTTAGACTGGCTAGTACAGCCGAATACATTTCAGTAGTAACGCTTGAACTGCGATACGAAGACGCTGTCAATGTCAAATTGCTATTAGTGACTGTACATTTAAATGAAGCTATTTAGATACAACGGTGCGATTAACTGTACTCCGCGATAAAATGCATTTGTGAAAATAATACTTCTATTTTTGATTTCGCTTGCAAGTGCGATATTAATTAATTAATTAAGTATTATTGGCTGTCTTTAAGAAAACTATGCACATAATTTAAAAAAAAAATTACTTCCCTAACATAATCTCCCCTTACCCACAGACCGTCCAAGTAGAACGTGAAGCTATGAAAAAACTCCAAAACGTCCGCAACGACCACGAGAAGCGAGTCACGGAGTTATCTCGCGTGCAAGACGTGGACAAAGAGGCTGCCGAGCTCATCTCGCGCAACGAGCCGCTTGTGGAGCAGGCCCGGGTCGCCGTGCAAGCGGCCATCGCTAACCAGGTCAGAATAATGTATACCCTAAGTCATCAATTCAGATAATTTATGTAAACAAAGGTGATAACAGATCAAAAAAATATCGTCATAATGGTAATTCACATAAAATGGCGGAAAACAAGGCTATATTGGCTTTTATGTACTGATTTTAGAAATAATAATTAAACAATTATCATATCGTGTTAATTTTTATAAGTTTTCGGTTTTAAACAAAGTTATTAAAAAAAGAAAATTTTGTGGTATAAAAAATATTATGATACTGGTAACACTACAGGAGTTCCCAACATTCTCAAATTTCATTTGACATAATTTGCAAACTCGCGTCTTTTCAATACGTTCGTTTTCTTTTCTCCGATCATATTATTCGCTGCGTGTTTGTTAATTGTGCTTTGTTATCATCGTGTTAAGTGTTTCATGCTGAATTGATGACTTAGGGTATAGTACGAGCATATGGCTCGCGTACAAGACGTAAGCTAGCAACTAGCTAACAGATTACTTCAGTGTGAGATGGAGACGGAGCTCTACAGGGCGTATAGCTGCATCTCGTTCCCACTGTGAAGTAGTATTAAAATAATACTGCTTTATGAGGTGGTGGTCGGCCCCCAGGTCAGGGAATTACTATCTACTTAATAAAAATCTCTAATTTATTCACTCACTGACAGATAACGTACAGCTTAAGGCCCGGCGCCCATTGGCGGCACGGCATGGCAAGGCATTTTAGATGACGAACAAAAATATAACTTAATTGTATGGAAATAAAGTTGAAAATTCAATGTTAACGGTCGTAAGCATGCCATGGTATCGTTTTTGTACTTACGACCGTTAACATTGAAATTTCAACTTTATTTCCATACTTTTTAGCTATATTTTTATTCGTCGCCTAAAAATACATTGCCATGCCGTGCCGCCAACGCCGGGCCTAAACCGCTGGGTATTAAAGTATGAAGTTTTGCAGAAGAGTTTCTTATACAACGGAGGTGAGCACTAATAAAGCATTTCTGCCGACGATGGGGAATCCCATCGGGCCCAAGGCCGATGGGGATTGGCCGAATGTCGTTTATTCGAATTAGGTTGAAAATCATGACTTGTTGATTGCAAAATTACTTAGGTAGGACAGCTCACAAAAACACCTATTTCTTATAATTGGTTGTATAAGCATTATATTCTAAGTACTTACTGTTTATTTTATTTTGTTACCTATTTACATATGTACAACTTATCAAGCCTGTCTTGGGTTCCGTACGTGTTTTTTTTTTCGGGTTACCACTGAAAATCAGCGCTGTGCTGTGGGTCCCCCATAGCACAGCATCATGCTGAGTGCAAGCCGGAGTGTCACAGTCATGACGTGCAGCTTCTGGCTATTTGTTTGTTTGTGATAGGACTTATACCTTAAGTCTTCAATTCAGATAATTTATGTAAACAAAGGTGATAACAGATCAAAAAAATATCGTCATAATGGTAATTCACATAAAATGGCGGAAAACAAGGCTATATTGGCTTTTATGTACTGATTTTAGAAATAATAATTAAACAATTATCATACCGTGTTAATTTTTATAAGTTTTCGGTTTTAAACAAAGTTATTAAAAAAAGAAAATTTTGTGGTATAAAAAATATTATGATACTGGTAACACTACAGGAGTTCCCAACATTCTCAAATTTCATTTGACATAATTTGCAAACTCGCGTCTTTTCAATACGTTCGTTTTCTTTTCTCCGATCATATTATTCGCTGCGTGTTTGTTAATTGTGCTTTGTTATCATCGTGTTAAGTGTTTCATTTTGTTGTTAGTTGTTATATTTCCTTGTTTCTGTTGTGTTTTTGTTAAGTTTGATATATGATCAATTGTTTTGCAGCACTGTCCTGTCATTTTGACAGTGACATTTCTTTGTTTACTAAAATTATCTGAATTGATGACTTAGGGTATAGATCTGTTTTGTGTAACCTTCGGGTATTATTACTTATTATGTTTTCGTACGCACGTTTCTTCTGTGTCAATTAAAATTATTTTACTTTCTTTCTATACTTTTATCAATAATCATTCAGCTGAAAGAAAAAAAATACATTTATTTCAACAATTAATTATTTTTGACATAGTCCTCTCCCAATTCTTCGGGCTACGTCAGTTACCTTGATTTTCCTGCAAATCTCTTAATTTTTTACCTATCACATAGGACCAGAAGCCACATGCCTATAACTCTTATTCTCTGCGCCCAGATGTCCTGGAACGACATCCAACTCTTGGTCAAGACTGCCCAGGACAACAAGGACCCCATAGCCTCCTGCATCAAACACCTCAAGCTGAACACCAACCACATCACCCTGCTGCTCACCGACCCTTACGGAGAGGATGAGGGGTTGAAGCCCAGGATGGTTGATATCGATCTCTCGCTTACGGCTTTTGCTAATGCTAGGAGGTGAGGGATTTAAAACTGTTTTATTTTTTATTTTATTTACTAAATCCATTAAGAAAGAAAAATACTAGCGAGCCTTACAGTAGTTGAATGATGTGTAACATCTGACATCTCACCTTGGTAATTAGCAATTGACCAGCGACAGAAATTAACCTCAAAATTAAAAAAAAAACGTAAAAACTGAAATATTTATTCGATTAATTCATAGTAAGTAGTTGCCCACTGGTCGAAATTCGACACTTCTACTTACAATCTATACAAGATGTTACATAAATAACGCACAACCTCTTAAGGGTTTGACGGTACGGTTGGCGCAGTGGTTAAGCGACTGACTGCTGCGCTGCTTGTCGCGGGTTCGATTACCGCACGGAACAAATATTTGTACGACCTACAAGTTCCGGGTCTGGCTGTTTGTGTATGTGAGTTTAAATGTTTGTAAACGCACCCACAATACAGGAGAAATTCCTAGTGTGGGGAAACGTTTTTCTAAACCAAAGAAAGAGAAAAAGAAATAAAAAACTTTTTACAATAAAATAATAACCGACTACCAAAAATAACACTACAAAGTGAAAAATAACTTTAATATCGGAATTCGGTGTCTTTGGATCTGTATTTGAGTTTTTTGCCACCGACTTCCGAAATTAAAGTTATTTTTCACTTTGTAGTGTTATTTTTGGTAGTCGGTTATTATTTTTTTGTAAAAAGTTTTTTATTTTTCACTTTTTAGTGGGTCAGTTTTGAATTTATCTAAGTTACAATAGCCTAATGTTAACTGCTTATCACCTTTTACAAAATATTGCTTTTCCCGATTCCGGGATGTTGATTGTTGAGGAGTTCTCCTGGTAATATTGTTCCGGTGGCCATCTGTGGTCTCCATCATCAGTTCCACTTCACCAAATGGTGCTTTCGGAGAGCAAATGCACGAGTTACTATAAAAAATACCCAAATCGCTATAGGTTTGCATATAAAATTTGAGGGTTTCCCTAGACTTCCATGAGATCCCTTCATCAGATTCTGATTTGGTGGCAATGGGACCACCTCGGGAGTATACCCTTTCAAACAAAAAAAGAATTTTCAAAATCGGTTCATTATTGATGGAGTAATCGCGTAACAAACATACAAAAAAAAAAAAAAACATACAGCCGAATTGAGAACCTCCTCCTTTTTGGAAGTCAGTTAAAAAGGGGTCATTGTACTCATCATTATGAACAACTTTTACTATGGGACCAAACCTGAAATCACGAAAATAAATCAGCTGTTCCCTACATTTTGACGAGATATGAGAACATAAATGTAGGGAACAGCAGATTTTATTTTCGCGATTTCAGGTTTGGTCCCGTAATAAAAGTTGTTCATAATGATTAGTACAATGACCCCTTATGACGTTGTGCGTTAATTATGTTACACCTTGTATACTATTTACTAATTCCATGCTATTCAAAAGTACTTAATTATACCATGCTCAAGCTGTCACTTGCTGTTACACTTCCACCCCTTTTCACGAAATAGCAGCCCGGAGTCTGGATTTGTGCCCGGTTGATGGCAACAGGCTCACCCCTATTACATGGGACTTAAACATAACAGGCGAAATGTGGATGTACTATAGGTACACCTCTGCCTAATCCTTCGGGGAAACAAGGCGTGATGTTATGATTATAAACCATTCTTTTTTTTTTATACGTACTGTCAACCGCACGACGTGTTCACTTGGACTAGGTAAACCGCTCTCAATGCTACGACATAAAGGCGGTTTCAGTTTCAAATTATTACCACGGACTTGCAGTTGACAGTACACACTAAACTTACGACTCGAAGAACATACAGAAAAGTGAAGTAGGTACCACCGCGAACGTTCCCGGTTGACCACTTTTCAACCTTATTACTATGGGCATAAGGGCGAAAAGTGGTCGACCGGGAACGTTCGCGGTGGTACATTATAGTAAGGGGCTTGTTGGTATCGGTTACATTTTAAGGGCCAGTTTCTCGAACGAATTTTTCGCAAAATTAATGTGATAAATTATCGAGCCCGTTAACTGCTGCGATTGGTTGTTGATAAATCATTCAACCAATCACAGCAGTTTTCGCGCGCTTGACAGTTTGTCACATTAATTTTGCTATAATTTTTAAAGAAAATACGGATAAAAAAAGTATCCTATGTTTTAAAGTTGAACATGGTTTAATTGTGTGCAATTTTTGTTCTAAATATGTTCAGTCGTTTAAGCGTGATTGAGTAACAAATATATTTAGAGACACATACCTTACCAGAGGCATTACCTTGCAAGTTTTGGTAAACTTGATTTCAGAATCTTAGATCATTGTCAACTTTCGCAACCACAAACTCAATGTCAGACGAAACAGAGTGCAAATTCCTTTGCAGTCAACATTTAATTAGGACCTTTTTACAACAAATCGTCGCTCAAAAATCAACTTAGACTAAATAACGCTAAGGTGAAGAGTTGAGTAAATGGATCTAAGGCCCGTATTAATAGAGCGTTACTCAGTACTCAAGCACTACTTAGGACTAGTTTCAACCAATCAAATGGCTTGAATCTAGTCTTAAGTAATGCTTGAGTACTGAGTAACGCTCTATTAATACGGGCCTAAGATTCAGAATTCAAATGTAAAAATGTTTACGTAGGTATTACGATCAAAAACGCAATGCAGCTAAGAAACAGCAGAAAACGTTGGAATCAGCGGGAAAAGCGTTGAAGAGCGCTGAACGCAAGACGAAGCAGACCCTGAAAGAAGCGCACACCGTCAGCAACATCATCAAAGCGCGGAAGACATACTGGTTCGAGAAGTTCTTCTGGTTCATCTCTTCTGATAATTATCTGGTGAGTTTTCATCTTCTATTATGCATTAGAATCCGACCGAATGTCGTTTACGGTTTTTGGCTGAAATAAAGTTCTTAATACAAAGTTGACAACATAGACTCGAGTTTAAAATCAGTTTTTGTATTAAGAACTTTACCTCAGACGGAATAAGGTTTGAAATTCAAAAATGACACGATGGTTTGAACCTGGGTCTAAAGATAAACCTTGTTTTGTAATAAGGCTGTAGATGTCTATGAAGTTTATAAGAACAGAGATACCTAATGCCGTGGTAAACATTTAGCAAATTGGTAAAGTCAAACAAACCAACAGTAATAAAAATACAGCACTTGTGAAATATTGTCGTGGTTTGGTATTTTGGATTTTGGTGTCATCACTTATTTTTTATTAGGGGGTGGCATTGATCAGCCTCGATTATAGACTTCAAGATCGATCGATCGTACATCTTAAGCTATCTATACATATAATAAAATTGTAGAAAAGTGGTGTCTGTACAATCGAAATATATAAAAAAAAGGTAGCAGGGGTTGTTATTATATCGATGCCGAACCCGAGATTGTAATTATTTATTTTTTGTCTGTTTGTCTGTGTGTTTGTGCACGCTAATATCAGAAACGGCTTATTCGATTTAGATGCGGTTTTCACTAATATATTGTAGTAAGCTTCACTTAACATTTAGTGTTTATTTCATGTCAATCGGTTCATAAATAAAAAAGTTATGTCAATTTAAAGAATTACGGCGAACATTTGTTAAGGTATTCTATCAGAGTACGTACACGCCTCGCGCCTGCGCGTCCGTGGCTATATAAAGCGCGCTGAGAGCCGCGCCGCTGCCATAAGGATTCAGTTATTCGTAGCGAACGCACGTATCCTGGAGAGTATAAACGAATAGTTTCATTCGATTATTGCGATTCACTTGAATACTGACTGTTTGCATATTTCATTTATTTATATTTTAGGGTTTTTAGGTTAGGTTCTGTTTCTTAATTTTCTTTAAAATTTTGTAAATAAATAATGTAAGTATTTTTCGGCGGTTCTTTCCTTGATTTTTGGGTATTTACTTTTCTTAATTTTGATTTAGGGTTTGTAAATAAATATTGTAAGCATTTGTTATAGGTTATGCATTTCTTTCCTGGATTTTCGGTATACTTATTTTAATTTGTATTTAGGGTTTGTATATAAATATTATAAGTATTTGGTATAGGTTAGGCATTTCTTTTCTTGATTTTCTTTATTAAGTATAAGTTTATTAGGTAGTAAGTACTATTTTATTGTAAGAATGCCTCGAAGAAGATCCAACCTCTCCCAATGTAGCAGAAATGCTAAAAGGATGAGATTAGTTCGATCACAGGAATCTGAGGAAGGTCATGAGGCAAGGCTCTCTGCAACTCGGGAACATCAGGCTAGGTTTCGTGCTGCAGAAACTTCGACTCAGCGGGAATCTCGACTGAGTTCAAATCGTTCTCGAATGATGACAATTCGAAATAGGGAAAACGGGGAACAACGAAAGGCACGTTTATCTGCCGATCGCGAAGCTCACGCGCTATCGCGTGAGTCTGAAACTTTTGCGGTTAGGGAAACCCGCCTGAGCTCCAAGAGTGTACGGACAACAAATGCTCGATCCCAGGAGACACAGGAAGAACGCGAAATACGTCTCACTGCCGATCGTGAAGCTCATGCACTATCGCGTGAGTCTGAGACTTTCACTGATAGGGAAATTCGTCTGAGTTCTCAGAGGGTTCGGATAGAAAATGCTCGGTCTCAGGAAACACAGGAAGAACGAGAAATACGTCTCACTGCTGATCGTGAAGCTCATGCACTATCGCGTGAGTCTGAGACTTTCACTGATAGGGAAATTCGTTTGAGCTCTCAAAGAGCACGAACTTTGCGGTCTAGAGAGCTGGAAAGTAGTTTCGATCGTGAATCTCGATTAACAGCTGATCGAGAGCGACACAACAATAATAGACTTCTTGAAAATGATGATGAATATCGACAAAGATTACAAACAGCTAGAGAAAACTATGAGCAAACCCGTCAGAGCGAGGAAAATTATTTATTAGCTGAGAGAGAACGAGTAAGGGAAATTCGGCAAGAAGAAACTGCAGACGAACGCCAGTCACGGCTGAATGTCGATAGACTTGCGCATACAATCAATAGAATGGTGTCAAGATCTATGGAAGATCCAGAAAGTGGAGCGGAGATTGAAATCCTTCCATGGGCAAACAAAGAGAAATCAGGTTATTCATATTCGCCCTGGATTCATTACTCTGAATTCGCCATTATAGGAGGTATGGTGGTCTGTTGTCAATTTTGTGATGCCTTAAAATGGCAAAAAGAACCAAATGGCATATGCTGTTCAGGTGGCAAAGTGCTCATTGAAAATTTTCGTGAGCCTCCAGACATTATAAAAGCTTTACTAAATGGGGAACATCCTCAGTCAAAACATTTTTTAGGCAATAGCCGTTTGTATAATAGTGCATTCCAAATGACATCTTTTGGGGCCAAACAAATCACAGAGGGCCCTTTCATGCCGACTTTTAAGGTGCAGGGCCAGGTTTATCACCTTATTGGATCTTTGCTTCCACAAAATGAGCCTAAATTTCTTCAAATTTATTTTGTGTCTAATTACAATGAACAAGCTCATATCCGACATGATAACTTTCCTCGATTGAAAATTGACCTTATATCTCAACTTCAAAATATGTTACATCAAGTAAATCCGTATGTCAGAAGTTTCAAAGCTGCAATAGATTCCATCCCACAAGGCCAAAATAACAATTATAAAGTTATAATTAAGGCTGATAAACGTCCTGTGGAAGAACATCGTGGAAGGTACAACGCTCCTGTTGCAGACGAAGTTGCAGTAATCTTAGTCGATCAGGAATGTGACAGACGTGATATAGTATTACGTACTCATGATAATCGCTTACAACGCATTTACGAAACACATCGAGCTCTGCAATATCCATTGATATACTTCCATGGTGAGGATGGGTACAATTTCGGACTCCATCAAGTTAATCCAAGGACTAGAATAACAAATTACAATAAAAAAATATCAGCCCTGACAATTTTATTCTTACCAGATACAAATTAGACGGAATTGTTTTAATTATTTGCAACGATTTCGAGGATTATTCAGCCAATTCATCGTCGATATGTACGCAAAAATAGAGACAGAGAGGTTAATTTATATACGCACTAACCAGACACGATTACGTTCTGAGGATTATGTGCATCTGCGAGACGCAATGCAGCAAGATAATAACGTGGAGAACATGGGACGATTAGTTATCTTACCGTCAAGCTTTATAGGAGGTCCACGTTACATGCACGAGCGTACTAAAGACGCCTTTTGCTATGTTCGTAAGTACGGTCGACCTGACCTTTTTATCACTTTTACCACTAACCCAAAGTGGAATAAAATTTCAGAAGGGCTTTTTGCCGGCCAGGCGCCACATGATCGGCACGACATAATAGCCCGAGTGTTTCACCTTAAACTCAAGCTGATGATTGACATAATTACAAAAGAAAAGGTTTTCGGACCATCAGTGTGTTTTATGTACAGCGTTGAGTGGCAGAAACGGGGCTTGCCACATGCCCACATTCTGCTGTGGTTAGAAGAAAAACTTAGACCTGATTCTATCGATACTGTTATAAGTGCTGAATTTCCCGATAAGACCCAAGATCCCGTGTTATTCGATATTATTAAGACTCATATGATTCACGGACCATGCGGCACGTTAAACAGAAATTCTCCCTGTATGCAAGAAGTTCGTTGCTCTAAAAGATACCCTCGGGCCCTTTTAGAACAAACGATATCAGGAGAAAATGGGTATCCATTATATCGTCGAAAGTCACCACAACAAGGTGGTTTCACAGCTAAAATAAGATTACATGGCCAGGAAATAGATGTTGATAATAGATGGGTGGTACCTTATTCACCGGTACTATCACGAACCTTTCAAGCTCACATCAATGTCGAGGCATGTAACAGTGTTGAATCCATCAAATATATTTGTAAATATGTGAATAAGGGCTCTGACCAAGCAACTGTGGGGTTCGCTAATAATGATAACGATGAAGTTACAAGGTTTCAGTCGGGCCGGTATATAAGCTCCTCTGAGGCAGTTTGGCGTATTTTAAGTTTTTCGATCCACGAGAGATATCCACCCGTCATCCACCTTGACGTTCATCTTGAAGGTGGACAAAGAATATACTTCAACCCTGATAATGTAACGGAGCGTTTGGACAACCCAAGACGAACCACTCTGCTCGCTTTCTTTAATCTTTGCGAAACAGACGCATTTGCTAAGACACTCTTATACAACGAAGTTCCATCGTATTATACCTATAATAAACAACAGGGTATATTTAACCGCAGAAGACGTGGAACAGCTGTAGTAGGTAAACCAGGTATTTTTAAAGGTCATGTCATTGGTAGGGTTTATACGGTTCATCCAAATAACTCCGAATGCTTTTACGTGCGCCTACTGCTACACGTTGTCCGAGGGCCTACTTCTTTTGCCGATCTCCGAAAGGTTGACAATATCGTACACCCTACATACCAAGCCGCTTGCCGGGCACGTCACTTGCTGGATGGGGATCAACATTGGGATAATGCTTTGTCAGAAGCAAGTATTAGCGAAAGTCCTCATCGGCGACATTTGTTTGCCGTCATGCTGGTGTTTTGTGCACTTTCTGACGCTGCACAGTTATGGTATAAGTATCAGAACAAATTGGCTGAGGATTTTTTTAGGCACGTCCCAATTGAGGAGAGATTACGTGAAAGTCAATTGAATCGTTGTTTATTGGCTATTCAAGATATAGTTACATCTATTGGGGGTAATCCTATTTCTCAATATGGAATGCCGGAGGCATCATTTGACGGTGAACGTATTAATAGAGATTACGCGATGGAAACCAACTATGATCCAATTGACCTGGCCGAAATTTTACAAACTGATGTCTCGAGGCTAACTGATGAACAGCGTTTGATATTTGATCGGGTGTGCCGCAGCGTTGATAGTACTTTGGGAGAAATGCTATTTGTAGATGCACCCGGTGGAACGGGTTAAACATTTCTTACTAAAGTTATTTTGGCGAAGGTACGAAGCCAAGGTAAAATCGCGCTTACTGTCGCTTCATCAGGCATAGCAGCCACATTGTTGCCAGGTGGGAAAACTGCTCATACAATGTTCAAAATTCCGATCGATTTAGACCGCACAGAAAGCCCTGTTTGTAATATTTCAAGAAACAGCGATAAAGCGAAGGTTCTTCGTGATTGTAGCCTTATTATATGGGATGAGTCCACAATGTCCAATCGAAAAGCAGTAGAAGCAGTAGACAGAACGTTGCGTGATGTCAAGCAAAATGATCAACCCATGGGTGGCATTACTATGCTTTTTTGTGGCGATTTTCGTCAGACTCTCCATGTAATACCACGTGGAACAAGGGCTGATGAAGTTAGAGCCTGCCTAAAGAGTTCTCGACTGTGGCATTACATTATCCCTTTGCATTTGACAATAAATATGCGTGCGCAAATTGGAGGCAACGAAAATGCTCAAGAATTTTCAGATTTGCTACTTGAGATTGGTAACGGTGTGTATCCGCAGGAACAAGGAAAAGTTGTTCTTAATGAAAACCTATGCAACATAGTTTCATCAATGCGAGACCTCATATCATCTGTGTATGGAAACGCAACGCAAATACCAACTTGCGAAAATTCCTGGCTTTGCGAAAGAGCTATTTTGACGCCACGAAACGACCAAGCAGCAACAATAAACGCTGAAATTTTGAGCTATGTTCTGGGGGATTATGTTGAGTATATCTCCATTAACAGAGTCATGGAAGAAGGAGAATCTACAAGCTACCCAGTAGAATTTTTAGAATCCCTCAATGCTCCTGGACTACCAGCACATAAAATAAAATTAAAAGTAGGCGTACCCATAATGCTTCTTAGAAATTTAAGCCCCCCAAAACTTTGCAATGGCACCAGGTTAAAAGTGACCAGTTTACAACGAAATCTGATAGAAGCAGAGATTTTAACAGGGTGTGGAAAAGGTGAAAGTGTTTTCATTCCTCGGATTCCTCTCATTCCAAACAATTTTCCATTTAGTTTTAAACGAGTCCAGTTTCCAGTCAGCCTATGTTTTGCGATGACAATTAATAAAGCCCAAGGTCAGACGCTGAAAGTTGTGGGTGTAGATCTGAGTATCAGCTGTTTCTCGCACGGTCAGTTGTATGTGGCTCTGTCACGGGTTAGCAATCCTAGGAGCCTGTATGCTTTCATCCCCGATGACCATACGTCAAATATCGTATACAGAGAAGCATTACTGTAAAGTAAATTTTTTGCTACCCAAACGACGGTATATTATTATGTAATTCAAAATATGATGCCCAAAAAGTCACTATTCCACGCGGACGAAGTCGCGGGCACAGCTAGTTTATAATATAAACCCTTTTATTCGTGTCGCGGGTTCGATTCCCGCTCGGAACACCGTATGACCTACAAGTAGTTGTTCCGGGTCTGGCTGTTTGTATATGTGAATTTATATGTTTGTAAACGCACCCACAATACAGGAGAAATTCCTAGTGTGGGGCAACGTTTTTTAGAGAAAAAAAAAAAAAATAACACTGATAATTTTTCGTTGTGGTATTTTCAGTAGTAGTTTATAGAATGTCTCTTTGTTCTCTTGGCAAAGGCTAATAGAGTGTAGATTTGTAGACCATTTTCAACTTTTTTGTACCTGATAATTTTCGACAGCCCTACACTGTCCTCCCATACGTATTAGCACTGTATTTTGAAAACATTATAAAAGCCAATTATTTTAAAAGTGTATCCGTGGAGATTCTTGCCGGCTCATCTCCATAGGAAACGAGCAATTGGAACCGTGCACCTAGCTTCTGACGTTTCATAAGTGCCCATGAAGGTATATGTGAAATCAGATAATTTGCTTTTGCTGATTCCTATCCCTCGCAATTCTCCAATTTGGATCCGCTGTGAGCCTTAATTCGTCTTTACATCTTTTGTATTGTCTTCCCCAGTTCCTTTCCTTTTGACATCTCTAGGGTACCATTCTGTCACGACTTTACTCCACTAGTCTTGAATGCCTCATAACATGTGGCCTGTCCATCTCCAGATTTCTTGGTCTATTCTGGAGTTCTTAAGTTATTTACTCGACTGCCAAAGAAGGAGGTTGATGTTTTAAAAATATTTACTTATTCGACGTCAAACTTCACCGATGAAAACATACGGCTTTGGTTGATTGATCGATAGAGCAGCGCAAGATTGATCGATTGTCGTTCGACGTGTTTTATGAGTCGTAATCACCGATCATCTATTACACAAACGCGATCTTCTTTGGTCAAGGCATCGATCTCAATCTTTATTTATATCAAAATGTGGACTTAGGTGGTAGGTTTTACAAAGACATGATCATTGTAGACTAGATCGGGCACAGCAAAGTAGAAGAGAGGAAGAGGGCTTTTATTTGATTAATTAGTTATGATCGTTGGGATGTTTGAGGTTATCTATAGGTTTCACCCTTACAAATGCTTGCGTCCAATTATTACCAATGCGTGCGAGTCGGAGTCGCGCACGAAGGGTTCCGTATTTTTTTCATTATCCATAAAAAAACTACTTACTAGATCTCGTTCAAACCAATTTTCGGTGGAAGTTTACATGGTAATATACATCATATTTTTTTTTTAGTTTTATCATTCTCTTATTTTATAAGTTACAGGAGGGGGGACACACATTTTACCACTTTGGAAGTGTCTCTCGCGCAAACTATTCTGTTTAGAACAAAATGATTTTAGAAACCTCAATATCATTTTTGAAGACCTATCCATAGACATGCCACACGTATGGGTTTGATGAAAAAAAAAATTAAGTTTCAGTTCTAAGTATGGGGAACCCCCAAAATTTCTTGTTTTTTTTTTCTATTTTTGTGTGGAAATCTTAATGCGGTTCACAGAATACATCTACTTACCAAGTTTCAATAGTATAGTTCTCATAGTTTCGGAAAAAAAGTGGCTGTGACATACGGACGGACAGACAGACATGACGAATCCATAAGGGTTCCGTTTTTTGCCATTTGGCTACTGAACTCTAAAAACGGTGCATAATGCTGTAACACATCACGGTTGACGTCAGCACATCAACGCCGGCTGTCGCTATAAACCAGCGCTGGGGCTCTGTCTCGCATACGGTCGCAGCATTATGCTGAGTGATGGCCGTTCAACCCCAACTTGTTCTTTCGTGTTTTTAGGGTTCCGTACCTCAAAAGAAAAAAACGGAACCCTTATAGGATCACTCGTGTGTCTGTCTGTCCGTCTATCACAGCCGATTTGCTTAGAACCTATTGGACCGATTAAGTTGCAATTTAAGTTCAAATCAAACACGGCCGTGTAACGTAAATAAATGAATTTTGAATGTGGAGGTCACTTTTGGGGGGCAAAATGAAATATTTAAAAAAAATGTTTTTCGAAATGTACCGTGTGACACATCAAATGAAAGGGCTTGTTGTAAGAATTTCAGAAGTATATTTTTTAATCATTTTAAAATGAATACTTTTAAAATTATTAATGAAAATAGATGAAAATTGACCATTCCCCCCCACTTATTTCCGAAACTACTGAGTCTAAAATTGTTTAGTCTAAAGTTCTTTACTTATAGATTACAGGAAAACCTATAAGACTTCTATGATCTTAAAATAACATGGTAAATCTCTCAATATTGTGCATACAAACTTATATTTGCAGTTGGAATGTATGAGGGCACATATTTTTCAACTGTAATGTTAAGTTTGTTCGTAGGATAAGTAATCCCCACTACGGAACCCTTCATTGTGCGTGGTCCGACACGCATTTGGCCGGTTTTTTTTTTCTTTGCGTTATGTTACCGCTAATAAACGTATATATTTTTTTTCTTATTGACCTTTATTACCATTACATTACTATTTACTCGGTCGCAGGTGATAGGCGGCCGAGATCAACAACAAAACGAGCTGCTGGTGAAGCGCTACATGAGCGCGCGCGACCTGTACGTGCACGCCGACGTGTCGGGCGCCGCGTCCGTCATCGTTAAGAACCGCGCGCTCGCCGCCGTGCCGCCGCGCACGCTTGGCGAGGCGGGGCAGGCCGCCGTGGCCTACAGGTGGGTACTGGCATTGGTTGGACCAAGGACATCATAATACAGGAAGAAATTTTAAACACCTTCCAAATTCAAATAATAAGTTCAAACTCAAGCCCCCTTATTACAAAACAAGATTTATATATTGACATGACTTAAACCATGGAGCCAGTTTTTGTAATAAGAACGTAACTGTGATTGAAATACCGTTCTTTATACAAAACTGAAAACTTAGTTCGGTACTAAGTTGTCAGTTTTGTGTTTAGGCACTATACCATAGTCGGAAAACAGTTCGAAATTCAATAATGGCTCCATATTTTAAACCTGGGTCTGAAGATAAACCTTGTTTTGTAATAAGGGGGAAAGCATTTATTTCAATTAAACCAATTACAGGCACTTATAAATTGTCAAGGAGTCGGTCAGCCAGTCAGAAAGTTGAAGCTATTTGCCCATTCAAAACGTAGATCTCTATGGAGAAGAACAGGCAAGAAACTCCAAGGACACTCTTTTAAATCAAGATGTTCTTTACTGAAAATAATAAAATACGTGTTTTTAAGGTTCCGTACTCAAAGGGTAAAACGGGAAACCTATTACTAAGGCTCCGCTGTCTGTCTGTCTGTCCGTCTGTCACCAGGCTGTATCTCATGACCCGTGATAGTTGACAGTTGAAATTTTCACAGATGATGTATTTCTGTTGCCGCTATAACGACAAATACTAATAACCAGAATAAAATAAATATTTAAGGGGGCTCCCATACAACAAACGTGATTATTTTGCCGTTTTTTATAAATAATGGTACGGAACCCTTCGTGCGCGAGTCCGACTCGCACTTGGCCGTTTTTTTTTAGTCATTACCAGTGTGGCATCACAAGGTTGTCTAAAAATTATTTATTTATTTCCGCAGCGTGGCATGGGAAGCTAAAGTCCTGACTCGGGCGTGGTGGGTCCATGCCTCACAAGTGTCCAAGTCGGCGCCCACAGGAGAGTACCTCACCACCGGCTCCTTCATGATCCGCGGCCGCAAGAACTACCTGCTGCCCGACCAGCTGCAGTTCGGATTCAGCTTTATGTTCAGGGTAAGAACATTAAAGATGATGCACTAAGGCAGCCCGCGCGCACAATGAAGACTGGCAAAAATAAACAATAAATTAAACTTAGAATTTCGAACGAATTCGCGTCATAATTTAATTTGCTTTGAAAACAAAATCTAGATAGTTTGTTGCTTGGTTGCTTGTAATTTCTGAAATTTTGCACAACAGCTGCCATACCCGTTCTAATTTGAACCGACAATTCGCAAGGCAGTGGATACAAACATATGGTCCTATACCGTGACCACCAGCAGTCCTGATCTCACGCCTCTTGATTTTGTTATGTGGCGCTATTTAAACAAAATAACTTTATAAAAAATACGACCGTGTTCAGGAATTCAAAGATTTACTTACCACGATTATCTATGGAATTATTCCTAACACATTATCAGCTAATACCCACTCTGTAGTAAAGAGATTAAACCTATGCCTACGTCAAAACGGCTACCGTTTTGAACACCTCATATCTTAGAGCAAAAACTTTTTTAGGTGAGTCTAAATGTAAAGTTTCAAGTTTTTATTTTTAAAGTGTAAAGTAGAAGTTATTGTTTTTTATTTGTTTTTCGATCAGTCTCTTTTGTAGCGGCCAGTTTATCGATGGTAAAAAATGTAATTTGCAGTCTCATTTCCTACGAAATGTATGGGAAACGTTTTTTGTGATTTACGACTTTTCTAGTACTCAAACCTCAATTGGTCCAATAGAGGTTTTTGATCCCTACAAGAAAGGGGATCGATTGGTATAAAAAAAGTTTTTCTGAAAATTGCCCATTTTCCTGTTTACTGTAATTTATTTTCAAAATCTGTAAATGCAGATCAAAATTTCTCAAAAAATGAAGGACAGTCTCTTTAAGACCGTTTTCCTGTAGCTACAACGGTTAAAGTAGCTGCCTTTACTGCCCCATCTTAAAAATCCACCCTGTATATTTATATAGATCAGTGTATGCTTTATAAATGTATGTATTTATTGTACATGTAAATGGTACACCACTGACTACCTGCAGTATTGTCTCTCCTTCTCCCTTTAATCCATCCAAAGGTTGTCTGATAAGACCGCCCATTGTGTCACCCTATGTAAAATTTCAACATTTATATATGTAAATTTTATGGTGTACATAATAAACAGTATTCTATTCTATGGGGCTCTCATCAGGGCCTGTCAGACTTACGCAAAATACGCGCATATTTCAAATCCAAATTCAAATATTGACGTGGAGTTGCGGACACCAGCCCGTTTTACCTATTACCAGGCCCTGTCAGCTATCACCTTCAGGAGGTTGTTGCCACTGCCACGCAATCTGGCGAAAAGTGCACAACTACAGAGCGCGGTAGTACGAAATTTAGAGCCGTTCCCTTTGTGGGGGTTACTCTGTGTTGCGACATATAATTTAGAGCCTTTCCCTTTGTGGCGGTTACTCTGTGTTGCGACATATAATTTAGAGCCGTTCCCTTTGTGGGGGTTACTCTGTGTTGCGACATATAATTTAGAGCCTTTCCCTTTGTGGCGGTTACTCTGTGTTGCGACATATAATTTAGAGCCGTTCCCTTTGTGGGGGTTACTCTGTGTTGCGACATATAATTTAGAGCCGTTCCCTTTGTGGGGGTTACTCTGTGTTGCGACATATAATTTAGAGCCGTTCCCTTTGTGGGGGTTACTCTGTGTTGCGACATATAATTGGAACCGTGATAAATGATAAATGATTTATTTTCTGTAAGTAGGTTTGTACAAACACTTTTACATGTCAATCATATTAAAAAAAAAAAAAAAAAAAATAGATGAGGTCAGCGTTTCGTAACTGACTACTCTGACATGAAAGGCCGAAACAAACTCAGAAATCACAGTCTCTTTTAAAGTCCAGACATAATCTTGGTCAGATCATGTGAAGACCATGTAGATTGGTGCCTGAAATGATCTTTTGATGAAAGAATCACACAGATTGAGGGGACCTGTCCAGTCAGTGCACGCATTTGTCAGTAGTCGTCGTGCACCTAGCTTCTAAAAGTGCCCATGTAGGTTTATGTGAAATAAAACATTTTGAATTTGTATCAGTTGGAGGACAGTTGCATCGAGGCTCACCGCGACGAACGGAAGGCCATCGCTTTGGAGGACGCCTCTGACGTCACATCCGTGCAGGAGCTGGAAGAGGACCAGGAGATACTCGTGTCCGATGATGGTGAGGGGCTAGCTAGCTATTCATCATCATAATTTCAGCAGAAATACTTCCACGTCCACAAAGTTGGAAACAAAGTCCTGTACGAGACCTTTGTGTTCTGCTTATGCGTATGAAGTTTCATTAAAATCGGTTCAGTCAAAAACAAGGGCTTGAAAGTTTGTATGAAATGTCGTACATCGTAAACGCCCTTAAACATAACTGGCGAAATTTGGGTGTACATTTCTGCCTGTTATGTTATCTATCATTGATTAATAAAGTAAAACACTTGGGTTCTAAACATGGTGGCCCATGTTCTTTTATTTTCCAAGAGGCCTTCCGTCGTATCTATCTATCAATAGTGTATTGTCCCACAGCAGAACAGGCCTCCCTCTCCCTTTTCCCTTTGCCGTACAGCAGAAAAATAAATATACAGGCTCAAATTAAATAAGCTAGGGAAAGTCCGCAGACGTGACCCATAACGATATCTAAACATGATAAATAAATAACACAAGAAATTAATTTGATGATTTTTTGTGGGTTCATCGACCGCAGTTAGTGTAGTCGCTTAAAATATCAGTTTAAAAAACAACGTTTTTTTATTGTAAACTTCACAGACGTGGTTGGTATCGATACCTAAACGCAATAAAACAAAGGAAAGCAGTTTTTTTCAACTCATACTTCAAGTATCAACACTACCAGCTGTTGTTGTCAGCCCAAAAAAAAACTTCAAATATTTTTATTTTTATTTCATCGTGTTTTGATACCAACCACGTTTGAGAAGTTTACACAAGAAAAAAAAGTTTTTTTTAAACTGATATTTTAAGCGACTACACTAACTGCGGTCGATGAACCCACAAAAAAATCATCATGTTTAGATATCGATATAAGTCACGTCTGCGGAGTTTCGCTTGCTAATTTATTTGACCCAGTAAAAAAGAAAAGTAAAAGAAAGAAAAATTGTTTATTATGCACAAACAAAACGCACATTTCAACAAATATAAACTTAAAATACACACATACAAAGTAGCCAAAACTCTCGTATCCAATACCTACACTAAAAATTTAGACAATCATTTCATCAGTAATACAAATATTTGTATATAATCTTCAACAGACGAACCATCAGATAAAGAAGATGACAAACCAGACTCCAACAAGTTAGACGCAATCACAGAAGAGTCGCAACCTGGTCAAGAAGCAGAGGAGACAGAACATAAAGAGAGAGAGAATGAGAAGGAGAATGTTGCGGAAGAGCAGGAGGGAGACGCGACAGACAGTGAGAGTGACTCCACGGAAGATATACTTGATACTCATATAAAGGTAGGAAATAGCAGCATTTTTTATTACATTTACAGTTCAAAGTTACAAATCACAGCCAGTAACAGAAAATATCCAAGGCATTAAGGAGCTGACAAGAGACCAATGATAAAAGTAGGCTTGTCTTAAACAAAAAAATTGCCAAATCTATACAGGGTGGAAGGGACATCGTCGTGAATTCGTTTACCATGGATTCAGTACATCATTATTGACCCCCTGCGTTAAAATTTTTCCTCGGTTATTTAAAAAAAAAATCGTTGTTCCATACATTTTGACCGAGTAGGTATTGCGCTTCTGTAGGAAACAGCAGTTTTTTTTTAAATTACCGACGAGAAATTTTAACGTAGTTAGGGGTTCAAGAATGATGTACTGAATCTATGGTAAACGGATTCGCGTAGATGTCCCTTCCAACCTGTATAGTTTGTGGTAACGGAAAAAGTTCTGAGAAATATGTTCAAGAATAACATATAGTTCTTCTTGGACATATTTCTCAGAACTTGGTTGTTACCAAATTAAACACGTTTAGAAAAAAATCTTAATACAAATTAACGGTATACTAACCCTTTACTTTGAGTTTCAATCCAAAATATCTGTATTAAATATCAACGTACGGTTGGTATTTATTTAATAACAAGAACGTCTTATTTGTATGCATAAATTGGTTAATTATTCTAATAATTAACCAATTTCTGCATACTCAACTAATTTTTGAGTAAATAAATAATTGCTTCATATTTTGCAATAAATTACAAGCGTTGTGTCATCGCTCTTCTCTTTCTTTTGTATGCAGTCTGACCGTGACAGCGGTTTACCTGTTGTCAGCGTCTTAAGTATGTACGTCTTTGTGCTGTTTCGTTACGTGTGTCAATCAATCTGCCTGCCTTTTGTGAATTATATTGGGGTCAGCTTCCAGTCCAACCGGATGCAGCTTTATACCAGTATTTTACATGGAGCGACTGCCTATCTGACCTCCATAACCAAGTTACTGGGTAACACGATACCCCTTGGTAAGACTGGTTGTCAAACTTTTGGGCTTCTGACGACCCCTTACGACTGTCAAAGGTCCAAGAATGACAGCCGGGACCAACGGCTTAACCAGAACAAAATAAATATTGTGTCTAATTGATATTAATGTTTATTTACTCTATTTGGTTAAGTTACTGGGTAACACGATACCCCTTGGTAAGACTGGTTGTCTAAGGCTTCTGTCTACTCGTAACGACTGTCAATCTACGAATAACAGCTGGGGCCAACGGCTTAACGTGCTTTCCGAGGCACGGAGGGGTCTCGATATGTTGTGGATGGTCACCCATCCATGATCTGACAGCGGTAAGCGTAGTTTAACCTATCGACCCGTGCGGCTGTTATCAGTAAGCCACGAGCCCCATTTGTGTCATCATCATCATCATCGTTTCAGCCGAAAGACGGCCACTGCTGGACTTAGGCCTCCCCCAAAAAGGGGGTGTTTGCCATAATCGCCACGCTTGGCAGGCGGGTTGGCGATCGCAGTATGGTGTTAAAACGCATAGAGAACTCCCATTCTCTAGTAAGTCCCTTAGTCGCCTTTTACGACACTCACGGGAAGAATTGGGATGGTGCTATTCATTACGTCCGGCACCACATGGATCATTTATTTTGTGTATCTAAAGTATTAAATAAATTACTGTGACTGTTTACAGGTAGATCACGGTACCGGGGTAGTAATCGTCCAATCAAAGTCAAGAACGCTGTCTGAAACATCTGACAGAAGTAAGTGCCATGCTATTTAATAAAAATCTTGACCATTCATTCACTCATTCAAAAAAAAATCTAAATCGAAATGTTTTATTTCACATAAAACTACATGGGCACTTATGAAATGTCAGAAGCTAGCCTAGGTGCGCGGTTCCAATTGGTCGTTTCTTAAGGGGAAGAGCTGGCAAGAAACTCCAGGGTAACTCTTTTAAAAATAATTGGCTTTTACAATGTTTTCAAATTACGGACATGTTTTATGGATTTAGCAAATAACGATCTTTTTTTTTTAGATATCGATACCCATCACATCTGCGGAGTTTCGCTAGCTAAATTATTATACAACATTATTTTTAATTAATTATACAACATTATTTTTAGTATATGCGAAACCTGAATATAGTTTGTTCTGAATAAGAAACTGAATCGATTTCAATAATTTTTACACCATGTTATATTTTGTCCCAAAAATATTGAAGTGTGATGGAAAATGTTATCACCATTTAATTACTTACAATACAATCGCCGTACGGCTAGGTACCTCCTGCCAAATTATTATCAATGAGTGCAAGACGACCCTGGAGGCGCGGGGGCGCCGTTAGCATGTTCTTGTACGGACAACCCGGTAACTTATCAACCTTATAACTTTGTGATTTTTCATGATCCAGTTTAGAAATTCTGTACATAGATTCTTTACATAAAAATACTACACACGTTTCATGTTTCGCATAGACTAAAACTAATATTGTATAAATAAATAAAATGGAAGTATCTGTTTGTGATGTCAAAATAACAGCTTTTTCTAAATGCATATGAAATTATGCACGGTAAAAAGTTTTTTTTTAATGTTTGGCTGTCTGTTTTTTCCGGCTTATCTCCGAAACCATTGATCTTACAAACCACGCCATGGATTTTGATGCTACATTTATGCATTATTTAGAGGATGTATTTCGGGAGGTGTATGTGTGTTACTAACATCGATTTTTTTTTAGTATCTAAGTTAAACTTAGATTTAAAATACTCGATGTTTTGACACGACGCCCGTGTGTAGCAGGGATATTAATACGTTTACCATTAATTCCAGGCGAAATCCCCACATTCCCATCCCTACCAAAGAAGGGCGGCAAGAAGCCGCAGAAGGAGACGCAGCAGAAGCCAGAAGACAAAAAAGAAGAGAAGGGAATGAAGCGAGGACAGCGCAGCAAGCTCAGAAAGATAAAAGAGAAGTATAAGTACCAGGATGAAGAAGACAGAGCTGTTATGATGGAGATACTACAGGTATTTAACAGATACTTTAAAGCGGTTCATGAAAAAAAAACCATCACAAATGAATTTAAATTGTATATAATCATACAAAATAGAGTTTCAAACAGTTTCGGTTTGCTGGTACACATTGTCAGGGCTTGTGGCGGGCCGGGATCTACCCTTTAAAGGGCTCCGTACTTTAAAAATAAAATATGGAACCAAGTCTGTCAAGACCCTTTTTTCAGGAACGCATGAAGGGTCAAGTTGAAATTAATATCAAATACGTAGGTCTACAGTCCCTTGGAGCTCTTTAAAAAAGTCAAGCTTCTAAGTCAACGCAATAAAAAATACGGCGATTTATGCGACATATTTTGATACTCGCAAATAAATCAATATCTATCGGGTATTCTCCTTGACCATGAATCATGAAATTTGCCAAGAAGCAAGGTCTCACAGCACAGGTAAAGGAAGAGGTCCGAAAATAGTTAATTTGTAGTTTTATCACATTTGTTTTTTGCGATTACAAAACTTACATTTAATTTTGCAGTTGGAAAATTTACTGTGGCGTATATCGATATGGTAGACCATGTTTTTGAACTACAGCGTTAAGTTTGTTTTTGGGATAAATTCATCCCAACTACGGAACCCTTCATTGTGCGTGGTCCGACATGCACTTCCCCGGTCTTTTTACTAACTCTTTTCAATGATGAAGTGCTACAATATTTTCTGTTCAGGAGACTTATAAGGAAGTGTTAGTTTAGTTCCAGTGTGAAAGAGGGATAGCGTTATACGTCCTTTATAGCTCTGATCTCTTTCAGAGTAGTCATTTATGGAAGTACCCACTGATTTCATTCTTAATTATGTATTATTATAAATATAAAATACTGATACACAAACATTTTGGGGGGTGCAGAATAGGGTGGAGCGTCAATGTATGGAGTAAAAAAAAAGTTATCGAATCGATTTTGAATACTTGCACAAAGTTGCATTTGGCTAAGTTATTGGTAAATATATTTTTGTTTATATTTTTTTACATATATTTTAGCCCTCTACTTTTGCTCAAAGTTGCGATAATTTTATTAAATTAGGCACATCTTTAAATATATACAGAATGTTACAAAAACCAAAAACCTGTTATATTTCAGCGTACACGTAACACTAAAACACTCATTATATAAACTAAAATCAATCACAATCTTTATTTAGGAAAAAAAAATAAAATTGAGACCTGAAATTGAAAGGCAAAAATGGCAAAATCTTGAGAAATTCTTTTTGTACTTTAAAATTATATTTCGATTCAAAATATGGCATACTTGCACGCGATTTAATTTTGGAACGAATAAATCCATCTCTGACTGTATCACCAGCCACAGTAATCGATGCTTCAGTAACCATCTTGACACATCGATCTACTGCTTGTGTGTGACAAGGATAATCCGGTACCTCCATCATAATGTGGGAGTTTGATGCAACCAGGTCTTCCAATTCGTTGTCACTGATATTCTTTAGCATTGAAGGAGACGTAACTTAGACTCACTCCATAAAATCAAATCAGTGTAGTCATTGGCCTCAAAGTTTAACTTCGGAACTTTAAATATTCTTAACCCAGGTTTTGGATTTTTTCTAGATATGATTATTAGCCTTAATCCCAATTATTTTATATGAGGTAATCGTATAGCATTGCTAATAATAGATTTTCAGGATGTGCAAAAAATTAATTTCTTTATATATCTGGATTAATAATCATTTTAACGTCAGAGCTCAAAAATCGAGAGAATTCAATTAATTTGTAAGACGTGGATTGGGCCTTATTTAAATGAAATCTCTTTCTTTATACAGAATCACACAGGAGCGTAAAGTTTCACAATATATTATGTGAGTTTAATTATTTGAGTTGAAGGATTTGGTGTGGCTACATATAATAGTCTCATTATTCTGTTAGCCGTTGTTAACCATCGTGAATGAGACATTTTTCCTGGATTTCTGTTAGAAAAATCTTGAGATCATGATCCGCTGCTTACTGCTTGACACATTTGGTACAAATATTTTTGATCTTTTTTCTGATACAGACTATTTTCAATTTCCTTCAGTAAAAAACAGGCATGTTTGACAAGATTGTAGAAAACTCAGTGACTGGGAGATCAGTACAGTTTTCCAACGCTTTTCCTATTGGGCCGGAATAAAGTTGAGGCCCGCTGGTTGCTCCGTATAATTTAATATAAATGAAATGTGAAGGTAGAAATTAAAATAAACCATCGAAAGTAAATAACTCAAATACAAAGTTACCCGCGATTTTTGTTTATTTTCGTCACTGTGACGTCTTGTAATATAACTTTGAGTTACGTTTATCAGTAAATTGACCTTTTGTATATAAAATTTGTGATATTTAGGATATTATGAATTACAATAACAATAAGAAAAATGGTTATTTTTTATTATATTATGTTTTATAAAAAGTTTAATTTAATGACTTTTCAAGCGGCAGTAGAGGGCTAAAAATAGGTTCCAATATTTTTTAAATTATTTTATTAATGTAATTGAGAGTACAAAGCAACGTTCTAGTGGTATTCAACATAGAAAAAACGTTAAAAAAATAGACGCTCCACCCTGCAGAAGTCTGAGGGGTTCAAACCCAGCTTCTCATTCAGAATCTGGGTTTGTTATATGGGAAAGTGAGTAGACCCAAGACCGAGTACACTTCTCTTGCCCACGGCCAACAAAGAAGTATATAAACATGTTCTTTAATTTTATTAATTCTTATTTCCAGTCAGGAAATCCCGAAAAAGAATCAAAGAAAGCTCAAAAGAAGGCAGCCGCAGCGAAAGCCAACAAAGTGAAGACCGGTCCCCGCGGCGTTAAGATCCCTGCGCCCGCGCCGCTCATGCTGGAGGCCGACTCCGAGCCCGACGAGCCCGACGCGGAGCTGGAGGTCAGTCACGACACATTTTTGAAATAACTGGAACGGGGGGGGGGGGGGCATTCCACATTATGAAAAACATTGTAATACATTTAAGTAAAATTCGGTTTATCTTCGTCAGTTTTCAAATTCTTTCCTTTATCAAGTCAGGACGCATAATGCCTTTTAAAGCTACGGCCCTGAGCATACTGTTGTTTATAAAACTATATTTAATTACTTGATAACAAAGGTCAAAATAGTATACACCAATGGCTAATGTCGAGTTGACATCAACCTGAAACCTTTTTATTATACAGGGTGCTCGGTAATTCGACCTATTCCTCGAAAGGGTAATTAATTAGAGGTAATTTCCAACAAATTAAGCCCGCCAACTAGGGGTCGAAAATTAATGGATTCCGAGTTACGGAGGTTTTTAAATTATATCAAATTTTCAGACTGGTCACCAAAAACAAATAATTTAAAAATAAATTCTTCTCTCTCGACACTCATGTGAGAATGAGTAATAAAGTGGCAACACACAAGATATGAGGGATGTTAGAACATAGGTATGGCAATACTACATAGATTAGATGGACGATCGTTAAAGACGGAATGTGAGGAATAAATTAAATATTTAAAATACAGAAGAGTTTACAAAAAAATATTTTTATTTACATTAATCCCTACACTTATTTTTCTAATTAAAATCGTAATTTTTCTGACTAAACGTGTGATCAATTATACAAAAAAAATACATGCCCTAACTTCCCATAATTTCAGAAATAAAAGGTCTTGAGTGCAAAGGAAACCTTTATTTTATAATTTGTGTAAAGCAGATTCTATCATGGAAAGAGCAGACAAAAATAGCCCTTAAGGTGACGGTGAGGCTGAACAACAGCTGCTCCATACATTTATGTTCGCTTACCTGGACAACATGTAGAGAACAGCAGATTTTTTTTCAGCAGTGTGCTGTAGTTAATAATATCGACTTTCAGTTTAGTTAGTCGCTTGGCCGCCCCTTCGTCTGTTTGCGCTGACCTTAAAGATCACAGGAAACAATAGATAACCATCATTCTCAGCATGTCTAGACGGGTGGAAACTTTAATTAGCTTTTACAACTTT